>CM060955.1:111653356-112290100 GCA_030765055.1 Mantis religiosa | reverse complement strand
AAGTGCTTTCGTAATTCAGCTGTTGCTCGCTATGTTATTGTTAAGAGTGACCCGCATTTAAACATTTCGCTTTCCTGTACCTCCATACAGCGAAGTGTGCAATGAAATTAATGGGAACATTCACCTCAATAACACGAAGTAGACAAAAAAATATGTTTTGGAAGAGTATTTGTAGAAGGCGTATTAGAATAAACGATGATGGGCGGAGAAAGTCGTATGAAGAGTGATATAGAAAACAATACGGAATTAACTCGCACCCGTTGGGGTTGACAACAAAGTTAAGTTTACTCAGAGACTGTATTTGTGAACTTTGTGTGGTTTAGTGACAAAAGCATGGCTTTATCAAGGTTACCGAGTATGTACTAAAAGCTTTTGTTGGCATACTGGCACCGTTTTCGTTGAATGCAGAAAAGTCCTTTTTGTCCTTTCATTACAATGGATGACATCACCACTGCAGTGTAATTGTTTAAGTAAATTAGCAACTGGCGTTCTGTATACTTCCCGGTAACATAATACACCTGGTTGTCAAGTCAGTTCTTTGTTGTTCTCTCTCTCCCCTTCTACGCTTTTTCTTCCCTTGCCTCTCTCCACAGAATCTAATTGTAGATGAATTCAGGAACAAAGTTTGATGTGTCTATTTTTTTGAGACCTTTGTGTTTCAAACTACATGGTATGTAGTTACCAAATTGTAAATTACTCTTAACACAAAGTAAAGTTAACCATTTTTAATATACATTTCATGAATTGTTTAATTAAATGTTAGGCTGCAGTTTAGCACTTGAAATTAAAACATGAGAGAGGGGGGAGAGGAGACCATGCCATTTACGGTAAGAGCAAATGCTTGCTTTTTTAAAAATATGTATTGCGCTCACATGACTTTCTCTTGTAGAATATCCTTACAAACTTTTATTTCTGTATCTGAACGTTGAGATAAACATTTGCAGATATTATCTTATTGCTGATTTTCTTGATTGTGAAAGAAGAATATGCGAATACTGAATGGGTTTTAGCTGGTCAGATGTTTTAACAAATAATCGCAATATGATACATAAAATTCCATTGTCTTTGCAAGACAAGGCATAAAAAAGAATAACGATTTTCCATTTGAGAAAAGTGTATTGGAAAATTCATAAAACTACAGGAACATCTCCGAAAAAAAAAAATTATTCACTCCACAGAAAGAAGAGTATTCAGACATAAATTGCTGTTTTTGTTTTATTTTATACTTTTTTTCCCCAAGTTATCCAAAAGTCATCTGGAATGAAAAGAACTCTGAGGATACTTCCATAAAATTTAAGCTATATATTTAGTTCTTAATGAAAATAAATTAAACTTATGGTATTTAATCCAAATCCTTTGAGCCGTTTTTGAGAAAATCAGCAGTGGGTAATCTGTGATGAGATTTTCTTAAAAATACTTGGAAGTTCGCGAACTTACATACCAAGTTTAGTATTTAATTCAACATTTTTTGGTTGTGCTGTTTAAAAAAATTATATTCAAGGATATCAAAAATGGGCGAAATCATAATATCGAAGATCTACGTAGAATGCAAAACATCTCTTACTCTAGTAGGGAAAGTAATAATCCAGTCGTTTCCATAATAATCATTTGTTTCTTACTTATCACATAGGTCTTTGAACCAGATTCGTTTATGACGAATCTACTGCAGAAGTAATACCCGGATTACTATGAACTTAAGGTAACGTGAAAGTCTATCTGGTTAAATAGAGCTGTTTAGGTTTCGTTTACTGTGACGAATTAACTGAAGTAATTTAAATTTAAAACCTTTGTTCAGCAGCATTTCTTAAACTTCACGTCACGTCCCATCATGTTAGTAAAGTTCACTTAATCTCGATATAACCAGTGCTTGAACAACGAATTCACATTGTTGCAATTGTACACCATTCTTGTGAACGGTAATGGTTTCGGGTCACTTTTAGCCGAGAATTCGCTTAGCTCCTTCACTTCAGTAATGTGAAGTAGCTCCACAGCCATTGTAGCTTCACTTGGTTCGGCGACGTTTATTTCATTCTCTTCTCGTTGACGTAACGGAGAAACAAATACGCCCTTCTTAGCCTCTTCTTCCGGATGGTCCACTCACAGCTGAACTCAAGACGTGGAGGAACAAACAGCACCACCTTGTCCTAAACTGCTCCGAAGAAAAATTATTTTTGTCGCAAGTGCTAATTTGCTTGCGGACTGAAGTACACACTGACGTATAGTCTATTTTATATACTGACATCGCAACTACTTGCAGTGCTTCGTGCTCCCCCTTCGTCGTCACATCTTTCATTGACTGGAGTAGAGTTCTGGCTACTCCGCTTGCAATCATTAGGAATCATATCTACCTTAACCAATCAGAGACGTCAAATATTTTCGCCGCGTGGAGTTCAGCATGTGCTAGGAGGATTTTTACGCTTTGTTTTGAACAGCTTAGTTAAGATCTTAGTCCAGACAATACACACTAACTTTCATATCCCAAAACTCGTCACTTCTCTGGAGCCAATTACTTGCCAGACTGCAAGACTCACTCACTTATATAATTAAAAACGGATTCGCATCTAATTTATCCACAGATTTGTTTTTCCCATTCTCACTATTATTGGTTTATGCCAATGAATATTGATATTAGAAGCCTCTATCCGATAATCTCTGGAAATTAATACAACTCCATTACTCGGACTTGTTTCACTTGATCTCTCCAGAGTGGTTCTCCGCAAACACATGGACTTTCTGGCCGCAGCGGAAACCCTATTTACGCGACCGCAATCCTGTCGATGATTACCTCTGTGGATACATATATAGCATCATTTATGTGCGAGACCCATAGGAATACGGAAATGGAATTACGTAGTTTCCAGTGCTGTACAGGGACCTGGGATTTGTAGGGAGTGTGTTAATGATAGTGGCTAGCCGACCGTTTGACCAACTCATGAGAGGTACAAAATAAACCTGTAACACTTGTACCACGTTGAGGCAATTTTGACCCATTTTAAACTTTGAACTCATTGTTCCCTTCCCTCCTCCCCAAAAATAAGTAAATAAAAAAAAAAGCTGAGAAATGGAAAAGACATTGGACCCAAAAAGATCACCAGTTTTCAACTCGTATCATTTAGCAGTCTTAGATTTACGTAAAGATAATTGTTAGTGGTCCGGAGTTCGAATCTCGGTCAGGGTGAGTTATCTGAATAAAGTTTCTTCCGTGGTTTTTCTTTATCCTGAAAGATGAATGCCGGGTGGTTCTAAGTTCTAGGGACCCTTGGCTCATTTGAGCATCATTTCACCAATTTCATTCAACGCCCATATGACCTAACCGGCTAAACAATGTCTATTAAAATATATTGGTACGTCTTGAAGTTCAAGTACGGAACGGCTATTACACCTGCACTACGGACCGATCTCCGTTGAAAACGTAAACAATCGCTATTGTGTGCTAATTCTTGGCTTCAGATCCTTCATTTTGTACCACTCTGGAAAATTCGCCGTCCAGAAGTTTATTTGCCAAACAACTCTCACGTTGTGCCGGAACCAAATAAAGGATTGCTAAACGCAGGTAAAGATACAAAGTCTTGACAGCGCCTTGTGCGGTTCATTGCGAGATGTGTTGTCCGGAGTGTGTGCAACAATGATTTAACTGTAATGTGAGCTTAACACTGAACTTAACGGGCCAGTTGTGTTTGTTCTTAGTGTGCAGTGGTAACTCAATTATACGTTAGCGCTTCGCTAACCTGTTAAGAGACAAATTATATTTAACAGTAACTGGTGTATTGATTTATTAGGACATTGTAGCACCTTGGACCTGTCTGGAACAACGTCCATACACTGTTGAGTTTTGTAGGCATTGTTTAAATAGTCATTATCATCAATCTAGCACTATGGCCCAGGATGGACCTCGGCTTCCCTCAGAATCCTCCTCCAGACATTCCTTCTTCTGGCTACCATACACCAGTTTTTTTTTCCATCCATCTCAGATTTGGTCTCCCTACTCTCCTTACTCTCCAATACTCTCCGAATTGTATTCCCCATCCAGTCTTTAGACTGTCCTGCCCATCTCATTAAAATACATTGTACCTAACAGAAATGTGGTGCACTTGTTATTTTCAATACTGAATTATATATCTCTGTGTGCCTGCGTGTGTGTAAACCAAGTTAGGAACGCACCGAGGGTGGTGGTGAGGGAAAGTGAAAGTGACTGCGACCTTGCATGTTTTCTATAAGCAAATATGACGTCCAGTTGAAGGCACCACACCATAGAGGGAAATTGTGAAGGGAAAAGGCGAGGAGTGTCCGTACCTGACGTATCTTATATTCTTCCTGGTCATAACCAATTTCGAAAAGGCTGTAATACTCGCTTTGGATCAGAATGACCCCAACAGCACGTTTAGATGTACGTTTTAACCAAAGCTTCTAGTTTTATCTCGCAGAGCATTTGTGCAAATAATAACGCTAATGTTTCAGGTTTCTGCTCGTATGCTTAATATATTTTCTTAACATATACCAGTTTTTCTAACGGAGGTTCTCTTTTGTCTTCCAATGTGGTACCAACTATACTCGTACAGCAAGGCAAAGAATGTCATAATATTCTTAAAATTTGAGCATCGTTGTCTTTGTACAGAGTGGTTATTTTATACCCGGACCACGATCGTGCATGTGATTCTGTTGAATGACCCGCTCAAGGCTACACTGATCACCTATGAATGTCATCTGTCAGCTGCCAATTGTTGGTGTTCAAAGACTGCTGTTTATTCGTAGAGCGTTTCATATATGAAAGGTTATTCAAACATGTTTATTGTGTGAATTAATTTAGGGAATTACTATTATTGTTGCTGTACTTGTTATTTATGCAGAGAAATTCCCTTTCAAAAGTATTTACGGTTAAACAAAGATCTTTATCTGCAATGTTCGATATTCGAACTTGGAACTTCTTGATCGTGAGGCAGAACGCTCCAGAAGCGGGCCATGTATTTAGTTGGGTGTGTGTGCAATTCCCTAAATTCCAATTTCAAGTACAGATACTCTGAGGCATCTGGTTAATAAGTTATGGACTTTTATTTGCGGGAAACCCTAAATAATGTGTAGAAAGAATACGCACACTGTAGACCAACTTGGATTTTAGAACACGTGCAGGGAAAATTTCGTCCGAAAATGTCAGGAATGCTTCGCTAAGAAGGGACGCCGCTTAAAATCAGCACTCATTAGAGGGGAACAATAACACATGGCAGCTCACCTTGTCATAAATAAATCCTATCATGAATTGTGTTCTCGTGAGAATGTAGCTGTGAGGAATGTTTGACTACAGCTAGCATTTTCTGAGAAAGATTACGGCTAGAGTTTCAACATCAACAAGGCTCAGGACTGAATGAAAGCATATTTTTATGCTAGTAAGGATGGGATGCTAAGGTTGTGTGATCTGAGTTGTGGATGTCACATTCCTTACAGCCGTATTCTCGTGAGATCAGCATAGACCCTGGAGTAACCGGGATTCTGCACTACCTTCAAGAATTTTCCGCATGGATGCAACTATGATAACTACATAGTCACTTTAACTTGTGTGTTCATTCGCAACTAATTTACAGTTAGTTCCTATGTGACAATTTCCTTTAAATTTGTTTACATAGTTCAGTAATATTATGAAAATGAAAGGTACAAATTTAGAACGAAAATAACAATGAATCCATTCATTTCTAAGATATGTGGGGGAATACAAACCTAGAAGTAATATTATTAAAAGTATACGTATGATTAAATAAATGTTCCTGCCATGTTCCAATGACAGTTTTTGCAGGTGTCATATGCCGACTTTAACTACGTCATTCTATCACATTACATTACCGAGAGATCCAAAAATATCCTGACCGGCTGGGCAATGTTTTGCGTGTCTGCGCGCTCGTTGCCGTTTGCGCTATCATAGAAATGCGCGGATGAAACCATGCAACATTTTAAAACTATTTTTAAAGGCTTATTTATAAGATGCTGAAACTGGCCACCGCCTTTGTCCATGTATGTTTGGCACTTCTTGGGAAACTATCCATCATTCGGCGTAGTTCACGATGAGAAATGCCGACTTTTATCTATTAGCGGAGAAACAGTTATAGGCCCAATTGTTTTTCGAGTCGACTGTTGATGCATGTGCATACGTGAATGCAATGTTGCCCCTGTCAGAGACCGTGGTCTTGACTTATGTTCACAAGCCTCTGCAACGGCTCATACTGCCAATCTTTCGATGAAAATTGAAAATATGTTTCAGGACAGAATTATTAGTAGAGATTTGTGAGCATCCTCGGTTCTCCTACCTAGCCCCCTGCTATTTCTATCTCTGGGGTAACTTAAAGCATAAAAGATAAACCCACACACCCTGGAAAAATTAAATCAAAATATATGCCCGGAAATTGCCAGCATTTCTAAACGTGAACTACGGCGACTTATGGATAGTTTCCTAAAGAAGTGACAAACATGTATGGACCACGGTGGTAGCCAGTTTCAGCATCACCATCAATAACATGGTTAAGTAAAGCCTTTAGGAGTAATTTTGAAAATGTTGCATGGTTTCATCCGCACCTTTCTGTTAGCAACAAACTGCAAAGAGCACCGAGGGCGCGGATAGGCAAAGCACAACGCAGCCGGTTAGGATGTTTTTGGGTCTCTCGTATTTAAATATGGGAAGTTGATAAAAATGAATCATGTTAAGAGAGGCCCCCCCCCCCGACCACAATAGACTAGTTCTTGTAGTCAGGGCTGGAGTAGCTCATTCACAACTAGTCGATTCCCGACTGTGAGAAGTGGCCTCTATCTAAGCCTTAGGCCCTGACAAACTCATGTGAAGTATCCCCAAGATCCAACGTGGTTGGAATCCACGGTAAAAGCTGTTTCCTGTCATTCCACTACCGTCTTCGTCATCGTCCTACCATCGTCCCCTCCGTTTTGTGAGTGCCTGCGCCTCAGAAATGGGTCTAGTCATCACTTTGTGAAATGAGGTTACTGCTGGCCCATTTTGTTTATACATTATTTGACATTTGTAAAACACTCGAAGTAAACACAACTCTGGTTTAAGTTAATTGATGGAAAGTAATGATTTCTTCACACTAGACACATACAGGCTAAGGCTTTTGATAGATAGTCAACATGAACAATTCAATGCCACGGCCGGGATTTGAATCACGGATTTCCTGGTTTTAATATCATTGCTGAAGAAGTGAGATGAAATGATGCTCAAATGAGCCTAGCGTTTGTATAACTTAGTTACCCAATATTCATCTTTCAGTTAAAGGAAAACCTGGGCGAAAACCTAATCCAGATAACACACCCTGTCCGAGTTTCGAGCTGCATACCTTTTGAACATCAGGTGAATATGCCACCGTCGACGCTATAAAGGCGGACAATAAAATGTTATTGGCTCCAAAAATGCATCGGCATTTAATTTACTTAATTTGTATATTGCACTTAATAGTTATTTAATATTGCCCTATGCTGGTCTGTTGTATGATTCAAACTTTGTAACCTTTGGTCTTGCACATGTCTCAACTGTTAACATGCATACGTTGAATGACGAGAGATAGTAACATGACAAGGACAAAAGAAAGAGACAAAGACAGACATTATTGCCTGTCACGCATCGCTCAGATGTTTGTGTGTCAGTACTCAAAGGTTGAGAAAGTTACAACTGAAGGTGAAGCACGCAGGCGAAGCTAATTTGAGAAGTGTAGATATTCAAAATTGAGTAATTACATCCATCAGCAAGGAATTACTTAAGATAGGCATCTGAAATAAGTTGCGTGATTTCCGGCGTTTGTGTTTAGTACACTAAGGCTAGCCATGCCATAGCATACATGGAATAAATATGTAAGCTCAAATTACAAGATTTCAAAATCCGTTTTTATGCAGGTGCAGATCCATTTTTATAATTCAATGAGTTAAATACAGATTTTCCAAATGCTCTGACGTAAATCATATTAGAGCGTATGTGATAAAATCGTGGGAGATTACAAAAGCCCCTTCAGCTATGTTATATTCCATCCAAAATTATCGTGATGGGGTCCCTTAAATCTAAATAGCAGAGAGAGAGAGAGAGAGAGAGAGAGAGAGAGAGAGAGAGAGAGAGAGAGAGAGAGAGAGAGATGTTAACTCACATGTAAAGTTAGTTAATACCTACCAAATATCTTATTTACATAAGAATACGTTTTGATTTCCGACATTTTCAAACAAAGAAAGTAAATTTTCCCGAAGTTCTTTATTTTTCTCCAAAATGGTTCAAATGAATTCGGTCAAATATGTTTAAGGTGTTGCCATGAAAATGTTATTTTTTACCGGTCGGAATGGGTCGGGCGGTTTCGTCTGTGGCCCGCATTCGAGAGATCTGGCTTCGATTCCCGTGGCCGGTCTCTGCTGGTTTTCGTCTACTGGTTTCCTGAGTCGCCAGGTGAATATTGGGTAAATTAATTACATACCCCAAATTTCCTGCCCCTCAGTTTCATCTCCATAATCATTTCACATCTCTTCACAGACATCTGGTGGTGTCTTTCAGGATAAAAAGTGTTGGGTGTCTCGGAGCTGCATGGCAGGATGATATGCTCTTGGTAAAGCTTCCTCCTCCGGTAGGACGGTCTCCGGGCGGGCCTGGTGGGCCATTTAAGGACTACGAGGGGTGGGATACTGGTTGTAGTGGCCTGCCAGGGAGTTTCCAAATGGTCAGTTGTAGGGACCTTTCCCTGTGCACTGTCGTGACTTCTTGAGTTGGCCACCCTGTCGCCTCATCCTTCCTTCTGACTTGGAGGCATAGGTACAATAGACACTGGCCTTACTGCGTAATACGCTCCTGTCCTGTCTAACCTGTGAGATCCTCTTCAATCGTACTGGGTTTGTACTGTTTGGTACTATTAAGGGCAGAAGGACCATTTCAAACTGCATTAACTTTTCAGTAGTCCGTCTTCTGTGACATCAGTTCACTTCATGGCCATCATCCGACCGCGAAGTCGGATTCCTCAAGGCCTATAAAATACCCACGCTTCAACTGAGTTCTTAGTTTTTACACCAAGGAACTTTCTCAACTTAGGGAACAGATAGAAATCAGAGAGAACTAAGTCAAGGATATAAGTAGCTGGGGCAGCAAATCCTACCCCACTTGCTTGATTTTCGTTGTGAAGGTCGAAATGTCTTGATTGAAGATGATTTCTTTATCCGGCTGATTTCACATACATTGCCTTTTTTTAATCTTGACGCTTAATTCGCCTAAACCTGTTTTGCTTCAGGTGTGTAAAATGAAGGAGAAATTACTTTGTGAGTGACATAAGTCTTTTTGAATTGGCAATGGAGGATATGGTATCTCGTGGACCAATAACTTCAAGAAGACAAAGCTGCAGATGAGCATCAATTGTTTACGTAATTGGCGAACTCTCCTATAGATGCCAGAGTGTGAAATCCTTAAGGAGCCAAACTTTGCTCAGAGATTTGCAACGTGATATGGAGTATTTCAAACGGTTCTGTCTCAATGTGAATCATAAACTCAGAGTTTTCACCACTTCCGAGCACCATTTTGCAATCTTGCGGATGATGTTCTGTTGTCATGACGGATTTTAATCTTCCTCTACGTGCATCATCTTCCAAGTGTTCACGCTTAATAATATTCAAAGTCCGGTTGAATGTTAGTCATTATCAGTATAATTTCCGTTGCATCCATGCCGTTCCTTACTTCTCCTCCTTCAACTTCCCTATTATATCACTATTCTGGAGTTCGGGGAAAACCTTTCCTTCTGACGTTCGTTATTTGGCCGTATGCGCTGCAACAAATAGCTATAGTTGCAATGCTTTTTGGAAGAAACTTACGTTAATTACATTTTTCCATAAACGAAGCTGATTTTGAAAATAAAACTGCTTCGGAAATACTGTTGCATTCTGTGGATCATTGAAACACTTTTTGACGATCGAACCACAGCATAAAATAATGGCTCCCAGATTTAATTAATACTTTTGATTTAACCATGATTTTGTTTATTTTGCTGTTATTTTGTAAAATGACTTAGATCTTCGTACTCGGCTGCTGTTTTTGAAACTCATTTGGACGACTGGATGGCAGATTTCTATAACATATTCAATTAATAGAACTTAAAGACTAATATGTCAACATTTAGTTATGTGCTCGCCTCGGTAGGATGGTAGCGTGCCTGTCTCACGTTCAAGAAGCCCCGAGTTCGAATCTCGGTCAGGATGAATTATATGGATAAGGTTTTTTCCCCTGGTTTTCCCATTATCCCGTAAGATGAATGTCAGGTAACTCTAATCTCTATAAATCCTGAACTCATTCGAGCATCATTTCACCCATTTCATTCACGGTCCGACATGAATTAACAATGGAGAACGCAATTTAAAAAAAATAGTTATGCAAACATGCACAATTAGATGGTAGTGGGCGTTTACTGGATTAATGACAAAAACAAGCAATAATCGGTATGAGATAACTTGTGAATACGTGTAATTTATCACGAAACCAATGAGTAAAACTTGCCTACTACAGGCGTCACAATTGAATTAATCGTACCGATGTTTCCCGAACGACAAACGTCTTAAAGCTCTCGTAACAGTGATAAATATCTATATTATTTTTAACCTTTGTCATTTTTTTTTTTCATTTAAAACTCAACGCTTTTGTTCTAAATGTATAAAACAAATTTGAAGGGCATAATTAGTTCTGTTTTTTTTTAACAGATAAATGTATTGAGTGATTTCGATTTTAATAATACATACAAACTGAATGAACTGTGGTTCTTAAAGAATGAAAGACTATTCTGAATATCTTCGGTTTTCAGGGAGTAAAATGTGTTACAAGTTGTTAATAAATTGTAAATGTTCACAGCATTAAAGCGAATCACTTGGGAAATATATTCTTTTATCTCTGATAGGCCTAAATTAGATATGAATAATGGATTCTTACTGTATGGAACTTTACTCCAGCCAAAAAAGGATGCGAGGATGTATGTATCAAGCATACCGAGTAATAAAATAACATAAGAATCTACCCCTGTTAATCTACGTTAATCTACCCCTGATTTTTTCCCGAGTGGAAGAAAAATGCATGTTACGCACTAACCCTGGGATTGGAGTGTGGGACTGCTCTGGGGAATTGAACCGCCAGCCCTACCCACTAAAAAACCTCCACCGGTGAGTACTCAGGAGTGGTGCTGTGGCAGTACCGCTGTAAGCACCTGCGGATTCGAGGAAGGGATGCTGCAAATGTAAATAAATCAGCGAACTTTTTAATGGAAAGTAATTGTTCTTCCACACTAGCCGTGTGTAGAACAAGTTTTGGATAGGTAGAGTCAGGCTCAAAAATTCAATGAGAATTTAGCCGGGATTTGAATTAAGGATCTCCCTGCCCCATGGCCAACATGACATTAAATTCTCCAACTGACTCGTATGTTTCCCGGTAGACCACTAGGGGTTCTCATATACAATGAGATACCTACCTTTTCTGGCAACTTACTGTGCTATAAGTACTTAAATCCCAGACTTCTTAGCCAAACAGGTATTAGGTTAATTTCCTTGTTCCATTTATACCCCGCCTTTAACTGCAGTGGTCAAATCGGTGGCCGTTCTCCTTCGGAACGTATAGATGGTGTTATCTCGTAATGCTTGAGCTGTATCATTAGATCACGTTTACATTCACACCCTTTCATACCTCCAGACTCTGGGGAAGATGGGGAATCATCTTGGTTGGAGAAAGCTCCCCACCCCCAACGGGAATCGAACCAGGGACCCCTAGCACGGCAGGCCAGTGGTCTACCGACTGAGCTACGAGCCAACCAATTAGGTTAATTAGAGAAATATAGTATGTTGAATTGGCAATACTTCAGCCAACCTAGATTCCTGCCAATATGTGTAGAATAAGAGCTTTCTTTATTAGTATATACATCATTATTTTGCCATTTTATGATTAAATTTAATTCTGTGTAATATTTTCGTCCAAAATTGCACATTTTTTGTGCTTTATACAGTACGATTTTGTTATATCTTTATAAAATGAGCCTATTTATTTACTTTGTAGCTATAATTGCCCAGCAGATTTTCAAGACCAGCACGTTATTGATTAGAATAAAATTGAGAACCGCCGACGCTCTTGTAAATGTATAAATAATTGCACTAGTTTTTAAAGTGCGAAATAATTAAGGTGAATTAGAACTTCTCGAAGGACAACATACCGGCTTATCTTGCTTTAGATGGTTGTTGTTATCCAGGTATTACATAAGCGCAATTTTCATAATTTCCTGCCTACGTGATATCAATTCGTTTTTAGCTATGCATCAGCTTGACATTTCAAGGTCCTAGACGATGCGCTACAAATGACGTGAATTCGCTTTACCGCACCGCAAACTACTGTACTGCGGTTTTCATTAGTGTTTACCTTCAAGGAGATTTTCTTTTAAGGTGGAATGTAATACTTCCTCTGTCTTATACAACTACTAGAGAACTTTTTGTCATTTATATGCCGTCTGTAACATCTAAGGTATATTTGGCTACCTTTGGAACAAATATTGTCATAAAGTGTGAGTTGTTATTAATTTATAATTTCATACATACTCACATTCACCCTCTAATTCATACTTTCAGACTCTAGGGAGGATGGCTAAATAAGCACTCCTATCGTCCATCCGGAATCGAACCCAGAACTTCTGGATTTGGAAGTTAACTAACCACAAGATCAGTCTCATACTACTTTTTAAGCTATCACAGCTTATTTTGGTCCCCACGGGTTCAAACCCGACGAACGGCTATGTATTTTTTCGGGCGCAAAAGTCTTAAGCGGCCTTTCATGCCCAGTAAAACAGAATGGGAAGTTCAAAATCACAGCTTATTTACATATTCACAAGTAGTTAATCATTGTTTTCTGCCGAATGTAAGCCTTTCACTGTATATTCAGTCCGTTTCAGCTTCAATTTTGTGCAAAGCAGTTGGGCACAGATAATTATCTAGGTAAGTGGAGGGCAGGATTTTGTTTTTATACATTCTCTTTAGATTATTATATTATTGTTCTATACTACTAATTATTGTTTCTATTATTATTATTATTATTATTATTATTATTATTTATTATTATTATTTATTATTTATTATAAATTTTTGCATTTGAGAGTATCCTCGCCAATGTTACTTATTTCGGTTCGAATGGATACCTTGAGAACATCAATTGCCCGTGGTCTATTCTTGTACACACTAGTTTTTAGATACCCCCACAAGAAGAAATCCGGTGAAGTTAGGTCAGGGGATATTGGGGGCCACAGACCATTTGAGATTATTAGATTATCAAAGAAACTGGTTACAAGTTCCATGGTGTCAGATATATGGCACGTTGCTCCATATTGCTGGAAATAATCTTCTCTCAATTCGATATCATCTCCGTAAATCTTCAGAGAATATGTAGAGACGAGTGCAAACATGTATAGATGCTGGTGGAGGACACTTCCAACATTTTCTCTGAGATGTAAATAGTGCAATGTTATCTCCCAATTGTATATTATATTCTCACAAAGCTGCACGCGTGTCCTATTATTGGTTCATAAGTTATGGCCTATTGAAATGGTTCAGGTTTATATGGATCGCACTATATCATCTCAACGTGGTGTTAATGGTGAACACTATGTTTTAAATGCGCATAGCTGGACCAGAATGTCATAAAATTTCAACAAAATAATAAACAAGATCATGAACAATTAACACTTATGTGCCTCTTAATACTGAAATTGATTCTCTTGGTTGCTGCTGGGGTGCCCAACTGCTGCAGATTCAGCACAGTTATTAAAATTAGATATTCAAAATAATAAAAACATCATACTGAGCCAACCTACGTTTTTGTAATTATTTAAAAGGATAATAATTGGATGAAAAGATAACCTAATCAGCTGGAATTCCGATATTTGTGTTGATATGTGATAACGTGTTTCTTAGAAGGAAAACTACAGGTTAGTACTGAAATATACGAAAATGAACTGCTTAGAGAGCAGTAATTAGTGCAAAAGCATTGTAACCCAGAATTTTAGTTAGTTACGTCACATTCAGCGACTCTCTGTAGCCACTGTCAGGTATAATTATACACTCCACATATTAATCGTACAGCATTTTATTTTAATTAAAATTGGTACACAAGTTCAGTGTCTTAGAAATCCTTCCAAACTACAATTTGTGTTGAAACAATTTCAATTTACTTTATTTTGTCATTAAACACTATATACGTAAAATATTTTCATGAAGTAAATTGTGTGTCTCTTTATTTTTATGAAAATAGTCTGTCAAAGACATTTTTATAGCAAACCATCAGAGACATACAAAAACAAATTCCCCAAAATGTAGATATGTTTATAGTACATATTTATTTCAAATATTTTGTGGCATCAGTATTTTTTTTTTCTGAAATACCCGTTATTATTGGTAATGATGTTTCATATTTCATTCTTTTTAAAATATTTATGTGATCATGTGGAATTTCTGAAGTCGCTCGCTTTCAAACATCTGATATTTGGTTCTCTTTTCTCCCCTCTGTATACAAAGAAATAAAACTATTTCAGGTTTATTTCTGTTAACATACAGTATAACCAAAATATTGTAACAATACTTTGTAGCCTGTGAATGTTGACATTCTTTGATCCATGTCGAAGGGTCATTTGGGTTTGTGTTTCCATAGAGAAATAAGCTTGACATAATATTATCCGAGTGTTGATCCCAGGGTTGAAGCAGAAGTTGACATTGCAGTTTAAAGTCAAACGGGATAATTGTACTTGTGGTATTGATGACGCACAGCATTATGTCATAAGGTTAAGTATTAAATTCCTGTCGTTCCTCGGATCACGCTGTCTGCTTACTTTGCTACAATTGCACCTGCATTCGCGTAACCTCGTTATTCTTGGTTCTGATTTCAGTCATATGCTTAGTCAACATATAATAGTTTCACGCTTCCTAAGTTACTGTGATTTTGAGAAAATTATCGTGTACACCGCTTGCTAATAATACAGAATGTGATTTACAGCAATCCTGTGCATCTGTTTTATGTATATGTCGTATGTTGGCCAGCCAAATTGGTGTTCCGAATGTCCTATGGCTTTATATTGAGTAAATGTACTATAGGATGGGTCAGGCTTTGGAAGCTGCGAGATAAACGTCTTACGTAGCCCCCATAGTTGGAAACTTTCATCAACCGGATTAAACAATGCAGAAGGCTAAAAACGCAATAGATATAGCTGTGGGTAAAGGTTTGGGTAAAAGGTGCTTATATAAAAGTGCGTAAGAGGTTGCAAACAAGGGTAGTGGAGGCTTCTGAAAGTTTTAGAGTACCTTAAGTTTTGCTACATATTCCAAAACCCATGTGCACTATTTTGATCAACAACTTGCAAAAATGTTCATCGATAAGAATTACAGAGGCAATTCTGGTAATACGAACATGATATATTTTCCCCTCCCCTTTTAGTCCTTTGCGTTGGAAGCCCTTAAATATCCGTCATGTTCGCAAAAGGCAGAAATATTGCCTTATACATAGTCATATTAGATTAGATTAGATTGATTTGCGTTCAGTAGGTTCACTTGTAGCCAGAAAAGGCTGTGAACATTGAACATGTCTAGTGAACATTGAACATGTCTATTCAACGAAACGGGATTAAAAAAGGGTCCCATGAATATCAAAATCCCTCCGTAATACCTCTGTCTGTATGCATGCGGTTTTTCATTTGTGAATTATAGGATCGGTTGTGTGTTTTTTTGATTAAACCCACACAAATATTTTCTGTATAATGTATAATTTAGATACTGCGGCTGTGATACAAGAATTGTTTAAGGCAAATATGGGGCTAAAGTTAATATCGTAGGTAGGAGCAGGATGCCTCAGGCTGTTTCGTCTGTGGCCCACATTCGGGAGGTCTGGGTTCGATTCCCGCGGCCGACTTACCATTACGCATGAGTTTTTTCGGTTTTTTTTCCCCTAGTCGCCGAAGGTTAATTAAATCACCCGAATTTCCTGTTCCTCAGTTTCATCTCCTTTATCATTTTACACCATCTCTCCTCTGGTGGTCTCTTTCAAGATAGAAGCCTCTGCGGTGCATGGCAGGATGATACGCTCTGAGTAAAACTTCCTCCACCGGTAGGACGTTCCGGTATCGTTTCTGGACCGCCATCGGGTGAGCTGATGGTTGTGCTGGCCTGCCGGAGAGTTTCCAACTGGTAAAGTGTAGGGACCCTGCCCTCTGTATTGTTGGAACGGCCGCCCTCTTGTCTCATCTCGCCTCTTCCTTCCTCCCGGGGATGCCCCATTTTGGACATGGATACAATAGATCAAGACTGGTTGCTGTGCCGAATTTCTGTAATCTATTTCAAAGGTAGGAGGGGGCATTCTGGGAATTTAACTTTGATATAAAAGAAAAAAAAAAGGTGTTCATATCAAGTTATTTGAAGTAAATTGGGTACGACGTTCATGAATAACAAGTAGGTTAGTAGCTCATCTAGTTCGTGTGTCTCACAGAGACATACCCCTTGAGCCGAAGGTCCTCCAATACCAAACTTTTTAAGTTCAATATCTTCCAAGTTTGCGATACAAAGTTATCACACAATCTCCATTCCATAACTGCACGACATGGACTGTTAACACTTTCAGGACTTAGACATAAAATTAACATTTTGAATTTTCTGGGGATACCCCGTGAAAACTTCATTCTGAATAGTTTGTAAACCGTAAGAAGCAGACTAAAGCGTATTGCATGACTCATACCTACATAGATTTAAAACATGCATGTTTTTTCACACTAACCACTTTGAAAGCATTTTTATTTTACAGAGTGTTTCCACACACAATTTTGTATTGCTGTGCATTTGTTTCTCTAGTGTTATGAAAGAAGTATGGAACCTACAGAATCAGCCTTTCTAAAGCTTTTGATTTATCACTTAAGCATCCTGACCCCGCTCCTTATGCGTACACTATAAGAAATAAAATGGGTAATTAACAATTTTTACAAACATCTAAATTAGCATGAGACAGAAAGAAAAATAACTGTTTTCAAGAACAATTTGTAGAAGGGTGGTAAAGACAAGCGAAAGCTTGTACGGTAAAGTGATGTGAGTGTAACTAGGTAGCAATTACATCAAAATCTGTATTTTCAGGTGTGTTTTTTTTTAGTACTAATCTATGCATTGCACTCATAACTGTCTACTTTTACACAAATATTCTTACAAATGCTTACTCTATATTCTTCACGTTAATGGACATATCTTATTGCTAATTTTCTTGTAATTGCAGGGTAATGTGGGAATACATTAGGCTTTAAATGTATATCAAATATTTAAAGAGGTGGTTGTTACACGATGGCTGTGGCATTTGATTGTCTTTGCATGAATTAACCAGAAAAGTTAAGTTTAAGCATTGGGAAATTCAAACAAATAACGATTATCCAAGAAATGTTCCCTCCCCCAACAAAAAATAAGCGTAAATTATGTGTATTAACGAGCTCTGCATTTTTTTGTTCAATGGATTTTGTTTTCACTTTCCGTTTATCTCTTAAGCAGGGGCGCAGCATAGGATTGAACATTTACGTGTAAAATATGTTACATTTGCCTAAATAAAATGTAATTAACTTAAAAATGTGGCACTCATAAAATCATTCCATAACCTTAAAGTTATGTACAATTCACTTTTACATTTAAGAACTGTCGTATAACAGTATCAACAAAAGAGTAATAAAATATATTGCATTATGAGCTGCGATACAAGAAAGCGTAATGAGAGGTGGCGACTGCAGCGTCAGCGTCATGTTGTAAACACAAATTGAGTCGTGAAGTATTGTATAACACTTACATTGCACTGACTGTTACTGATCCAAGCATTTCCTCTTATTTGAAGCAAGAAAGAGAAGAACAAGCTATTCCACAAATAATCTGAATCTCCTTTGTTTTTTCCTTTCCAGAGAAGCTGTGAACAAATACCAACACCTCCTTTCTAAGAACTCAGAAGCATAAATAAAGCAAGCTGCCGTAACCATATGGGCTGTCAGTTGGCAGATTTTGAAAAGTATTAGTATTTCTTTGTTGACAAAATCTCTTCATTATGAATCAAGGTGGCAGTGTATTTGCAATGTTTAGGTAATAGATTTGGCTCAAATTACTGAAGATCCAAGTTTGGATAACTCGTATTTTCGAACTAGTCTTTTGTGTAAATGCTAATAAAAATTGTCTTTCATTTGAAAAAATCTAGCAAAACTGAAAAACACTTGCTTGTTACTCGCATAGAATAAAATCAGTTTTGTGATTGGCTTAACTGGTAAAAATATATGTTATGTTCCGTTATGATATTTTACTCTTTATATATATATATATATATATATATATATATATATATATATATATATATATATATATATATATATTTAAGTTTACTACTATAGAGTGCTGTAGTTAGCTACTTTATGTAACAGCCTGTTTTAAGACTTAATTGAGACCCGGTTTTTATGTGTATCTTTTATGTTTAGATATAATGAACCAAATCGAAAATAGCGATAATTTGCCAAAAATAAAGTGATATTTCAAACCAATGAGATAAAGAACTTCTTAGAATTTTACAATTTAAACTGAATATTAAGGCTGCGCCATGGTTGAGTGTTAGACCGCCTGGCTCTCACCAAGGCGCCCGGGTTCGATCCCAGGCGACCGCAAAGTGAGATTTGTGATGGACAACATGGGGCGGGGACGGGTTTTTCTCCGGTTTCCCCCGTCAAGAATTTTAAAATTTAAACTGAATATTAAGGCCGCGCCATGGTTGAGTGTTAGACCGCTTGGCTCTCACCAAGGCGTCCGTGTTCGATCCCAGGCGACCGCAAAGTGAGATTTGTGGTGGACAACATGGGGCTGGGACGGGTTTTCTCCGGTTTCCCCCGTCAAGAATTTTACAATTTAAACTAAATATTAAGGCCGCGCCAAGGCTGAGTGTTAGACCGCTTGGCTCTCACCAAGGCGTCCGTGTTCGATCCCAGGCGACAGCAAATTGAGATTTGTGATGGACAATATGGCGTTGGGACGGGTTTTTCCCGTCAGCATTCCATCAATTGCTCCATATTTTGTATCATTCATCTCGCTCATACATTTCATCCAGTTTCTTCACCTTCACACCAGGCATTGGGCTGATCACCTATCCTGGTTCTCTATCGGATCCAAAGCGTCGGTTCCTCAAGCCCGACCTTAAAAAAAGCGACAGAGGAACGAGAATCCCCTAACTCCGCGATAGTGATACAATTAGAAGAAACCGAATATTATAATTTACAAATTATAAATTAATTGAATGCCTTAATGTCCCTAGTTTGATGTGGTGAACAACCAATGAAAGATTTGGTAAGCTTGAATGAATATAATTTTTGTACAGCAAACATCAACTTAAAGGATGAATTAATTGATGTTTATACATAGTGAAAAGTCAATAAATGCTAATCATTTATTTCATATAGGAAGCGTGTAAATTAAATGCAGTCAAGTATGTACAGTTAAGTTACCCGGGTAGCCATTCCGATCATGGCCTTCCTTCTACTTTTTTTTTTTTTCCTTTAACTGCTATGGTCATATCGGCCGCCGTTCTCCTTTGAAACATATTGAAGGTGTTAACTGATTTTTAATCATTAGATCACGCACACATTCACACTCTCATTCATACTCTCCCTCATACTCTGGGGAAGATGGGGAATTATCTTGGTCGGAGAAAAATCCCCACCCCCACCGCCGGGAATCGAACCCGGGACCCCTAGCACGCCAGGCAGGTGCTCTACCGACTGAGCTACGGGACCAGTCCCTTCTACTTTGTTGACAGATGCTCGAACTAGAATTGGTTAATATTAAGCGTAAAGAAAACTAGTCAGTCCTGAGAAGTTATTGTAGGTATTTTGCCTAACATTGAGATACAAACTTATGCAATCATGATAGTTGACTTTTTTTATTTATGTGGTCACAGACAGATTATTTCAGGGAAACCTATAGTTTGGATGGAATACCGTAGGCACGTATTTAAGAAAGTAAAAAATACTGTCTGCGAACAGTTGAAAATCATTTAATGGACAGTCAGCTCCGATGCAATGTCCATCTTGATAATTCTGCAGCTATAGATGCTTAATTGGTTGAAATTGAAGCTGATACGTTAGCTGAAAGTAGTTTTATTAGATTTTATTATCTCCAAGAGTTTTGTTGGAAACCTTTTCCAGAAATGCTCATCCATTTTCAGAAAATTGACGCACGAGCTTATCTCTGGTATCGCTCTATTGTTATTCAATTAATCCAGTTAATTGCATGGCTAGCAAAATCTGCCGTCCTTGCCGCCACACCTCTTGGCCGAGCTAGGTGGTTGGTATGGGGAAGTAATTTTGAAAACATATGGAAAGTTGCGTTGCATGTAAAGGCCTTGACCGCGTCCTTTGCAATAAAAATAAAACTTGCAGCGCCGTAACGGCTACATTACGTTGCCGAATTGTTTGGAGTAGAGCTCTAGTTGTTTTCTTGAGTCAACTTATGAAACAGGTGGTGCACATGGTTTTATAGGATTGTAAAGGCGTTGTTTCCTGATATGTGTAAGCGGATTTGCAACACTAATGGGATTTCTTTAAAAGGCCCACCCTTCCTTTACCCGGACCTTCGCTCACAAGGCTGGGTTATGCTATACGGAACTTCATAAGGCGGTCTGCCTCTGAAACATCAGATTCCTTTCTAGTTTAAAGTTTTTTATTATTTAACAAAAAAACTATCGAAGAATATGTATCATAAAAACGCATGTCAGGCGCATTATAATTTTATATCACATTTTTTTTCATTTCTTCATCCCTTTTTTTATTTCTACAAATAGAGGCGGGGTGTTTTATAGATGCAGTTGTCACAAGTTTTATATGAACACTTTGGAATTTATCAACGGTAATGTCGCTACTGGTTTTGATCTAAAATAAGACTGACATAGCAACTAAAAACACTGCAACACGCACCGTGTCTCTCTATATTTCCTACCGTCACACCATTCTTTGACTGGAGTAGATTTCGTTGCTTTTCATTAGGAATCGATTTGTATCTAATGTTAGCTAACCAGAGACATAAGAATATTTTTCCCTTGTGGAGCAAATTACGTGTTAGCATTTGATTCAACTCCTTTTTTTTAAAATTTACGTCCTCCAACGTTAAGTCATATCGGACGATGAATGGGATGGGTGAAATGATGCTGAAATAAGCCCAGGGTCCATAGAATTTAGTTACCCGACATCCGTCTTGAAGGATAAGGGAAAACCCCGGAAAAAACCGTATCCAGGTAACTCGCCCTGACCGAGATTCGAACTTGAGACCTCTTGAACGTGAGGCAGACATGGTACCACCACGCTACCGAGGCGGACGTTGATTCCGCTCTGCTTCCTTGAAAAAGCGACGTCGGTCTAATTTTAAAATGTACTATATCAAGAAGAAATCAAAACTGGAAAACTGGGATGTGTTCATTTACTGTTAATATTTAGCTATTTCAGGATTAGAATGAACATTATTATTATTATTATTATTATTATTATTATTATTATTATTATTATTATTATTATTATTTACGTCCTTTTAACTTTTTTAAGCCATCGGACTATGAATGGAATGGGTGAAATGATGCTCAAATGTGCCCAGGGTCCATGTAGCTTAGAGTTACCCGACATTCGTCTTTTAGGATAAGGGAAAGGCCCGGAAAAACCTTATCCAGGTAACTCACCCTGACCGAAATTCGAACTCGGGACATCTTGAGCGTGAGGCAGACATGCTACCGTCTACGCTACTGAGGCGGGCGAACTACATTATTATTAAAATATTTATGTTTGCGATATAACACTTGTTACGATATTATTGTAATATTTCATAAACATTTTTATGGCAGTATGTTCTAATAATTGTCCTTCTGTTACCAATTGTATCAAGTATGCAGTATTAATTGAACTCGTGGACGATTACTTATCGTAAAATGTGTAGTGTTTAATGCCCGCTTTTGCTACATGTGGCACCGCAGGCGGTGGCATTGATAAATGGGATGAAAATGGAGCACCGGTGGAATGAGATGTCTGGGAAAGCCGGAGATACCAAAGAAAATCCGCTCCAGTGCCGTGTTGTCCATCGCAAATTCCTCTTTGCGGTCGCCTGGGATCGAATGCGGGCCATCTTGGTAAGAGTCGGGCTAACTGCACAGCCACGACGCAGCCATACTTACCATAATAACTCGCGTTTAAAATGTTGTTAGGCAAATAAAATATGGAAGTGAGGCGATAAAAGTTGTGGAGATAAGCAACCAGGGTTGCTTAAAACACGCTGTTTCCTCATAGTTTTGACGTAGTAAGAAGGAAATATCACTAAAAATAGCACACGTTAAATATTTTTCTTCCACAAAAACAGCAAAAGGCTTCTGTCGTGGTTCTTCTTAATAAACAATTACAATACAATATACTGTGTTAAAAATAGCGACCAGTACTTAAATTGTACACATTATTGTCCCCTCGGAAGCGTAGATGGCGTCGTGTCTGCCTACGTTCAAGAGGTCCCGAGTTCGAATCTGGGTCAGGTTGGGTTATATAGATAAGGCATTTTTCTGGTGTTTCCCTTATCCTGATAGATGAATATCTGGTAGCTCTAAGCTCTATGGACTCTGGGCTTATTTGAGCATCTCACTTATTCCATTTATCGTCCGATATGACGTTGGAGGACGTAAAATAAAAGGATATACATACTTATACAATCATTAAGTAAATACCCTAGTCCAGAGGATATTTCTGAAAATTTATCCTTTTCAGGCTTTCCTGTAAAAGGGAAGACAAATGTCTCTGTACATGGCTTAAAGATAGGGTCTTTTTAAATGTATGCAGAATTAGTTATTTGCTGCAAAGAATTCACTCAACTGTTGGGTTATTGTGTGGTATGAGTGCTTTCCAGATATGTCAAGATTCAGAACATCCTTCTACCTCCGTGATATGCGGTACCTGTCTCGCATTCTAGAAATGAAATGAAATGTGTAGTGTTTAACGCCCGCTTTTACTACATACGGCACCGCAGGCGATGACACTGATGATATATGAGATGAAGATGAAGCACCGGTGGAATGAGATGGCGGGGGAAACCGGAGATCCCGGAGAAAACCCGCCCCAGCGCCGTGTTGTCCACCACAAATCTCACTTTGCGGTCGCTTGGGGTCGAACCCGGGCCGCCGTGGTGAGAGCCAAGCGGTCTAACCACTGAGCCACGGCGCGGCCTCGCATTCTAGAGGTTGACTTCTAATCTCGTTATGGCGAGTTTAACCGCAGGTTTCTTTCTGGGCTTTCCCCTTATCCAGGCTCATATGAACATCACTTTACCCATTCTTTCAATGTCCTATATAGGTAACTGGGAGGAAAAATACATATTTTAAACATGTCTTATACCAGCAACCGCCATTTGATTACCACGTGTCATATTAACGTAATACCGTGCTAGCAACAGCAGCTAGGCAAATAATTGTAATATTTACAGAAGTAACGAATAGGATACATTTTAGACTAGGAAATTACAAAATTTTGGAATTGTGTCCCTTGTACTTAAGTTATAGGTACATAAAAACATAAATTTAGCAAAAACTGTATTTGTCTCGCAAAAAATCATTTCGGATACATACTAATCCTAAAAGAACCATTTCCTGTGGAACATTTCAGGAAAGCTGTTTAAAACTATACAATCTTAGTCGTCGTGAAAGAAGCATAGTGCCTAGGGATATAGGTACCTGTAAGCAAGATACCATTTATAACGTTATTACTGTGAGGAGCGATATCTCGCGATATCTTTTCGATTAGATACCTCCTCTATCAAACTACGCAGTCAGTGAACAATGGGTGACATTTAAAGTTGGGGAAATTTTCTTGAGTGTGTGTATTTAAATAGTCGAAGTTGGAATTTATTCTCGTTTTCTAGTAATGCGACCCCAGTACCATATATACGCGAAGTTCTGTTTTGTGTTTTCTTTGCCGCATACTTTAAAATTATTAGATGTATATGAGGCTTGCATTGGAAGTCCAGGATTTGATTCTCGTCGAGTGCCCGTTCTGATCCTGTAGTTTTCGTGATTTTCCCTGGCAGGTAGGCGAATCCTTGTTCTCATCTACATGATTTTCTTTCTATTATTAACCCTTTCTTTCCGTTTCCTTCCCACACTTCTCACCCTTCAGGTTTCGTAAAGTATGGTAATGCCGGAGGGCTGCCTGGTCGGGTCCTTCATCTATCCTTATAGGCAGCTGTAGTAATGGGACGTGTCTTCGAATCTGGAACTGTTATCGTACTTCCGTGTATCTCTGTGGCCTGTGTGTATTTAAATTCACTCATAAACTGCGTATTGAAATTTCACCAGAAATGTGAGGCCTTCGAATCAGTAAGATAAAGGGTTAGAAAAAACAGTATAATGCATACGATAAGTTGAATTTCCACGTAAGACATACAGGTTTTAAGAATGCAAATCATTTCTGGGGGGGGGGCGTTTTATTAAAAACGCTGATAACATCGTGGATTTGAGATAGGTAAATAACTTTTAACTAGCAGCTGACAGTTCCATGTAAGCCGTTAATGACGGTGAATGTACTAACAAGGAGTACCACATTTAGGCACATTTAAATGTGGCTGTCCTAGCCGGTATCTAAACCAGAACTTGAGTCCAGAAACCTCACGTTGACTCTTGTCACCCACCCCCAGTAGTTTGATATAATTTCTTAAAAGCGCTTAGCTTATTTTTCTGCAAATTTTGTTGAATTTCTCTGTTTTTCATTGAGGCATATATAATTGGGAAACTACTCGTATAAAACTACACATTCAGAGGAAATGTAGAAGTCTCGAAGAATCGAGTGGGTTGGCTAAGACTGTTTCTTCTGTGGCCCCCAGGTTCGATTCCCGTGGCGAACTACCTTACCCATGGGATTTTTCGCGGGTTTCCCGGTTCGCCAGAGAAATGCTGGGTAGCTTAATTACATCTCCCGAATTTCCTCTATTTCATCTCCATTATCATTTCACATCATCTCTCATTTTGTGGTCTCTTTCAGTGAAGAAGTGTCAGCGAGTGTCTCGGCGTTGCTTTTGGTAAACTTCCTCCTTAAGTAGGACGGTCTCCGGACTGCGAATCCGGTCTGGTGGGGCCGTTTCTGGACTACAGTAGAGTGGCATGCAGGTTGTACTGGCCTGCCGGGGAATTTCCAACTGATCAAGTGTAGGGAGCCTGTCCTCTACACTGTGGTGGCTCCTTGGGGCGGCCGCCCTGTCTCCTCTCGCCTCATCCTTCCTTACGGTGGTGCCCACTTGAGGGCATACGTATAATGGGCCAAATTTGGACCTCATTGCTGAATCCCCTCCGTAGTTTTGTCCAGAGTCCAGAAGTCTCAGAAATGTAATCTCATATAATGGCTGTATTTGTAACATGACTCCATTTTGCGGAATTCGTGTATGAAGACATGCTGCCATAAAAGAGCCCTCCCCCCCCAAAAAAAAATCTATGAATGGTACCTACTAATGATATGAAGTGATAGCTGTGTTTTTCACAATCAGGGCTTAGCTGCAGTCCTCTTTTCCAAGGGCGTTTCATTTTTCGTCTTCTTTCAGGTGGTTTTATTATGGATTTAACTTGTTTTTATTTTCCTTTGTTTTAATGTGTTGTATTCATTTTTTACGTTTAATACCCCTGTAATTTCGCTCTGTGTTTTGTTGCTCTTTTGTTATTGTTTATGAGATATTTGTACAATAAAAGATTATATCCGAGTTATTAATGAGTCGAATCCTATGAATAGAAAAGTCAAAATCATGTTAATACTATACTGCATTAATAACTCGTTATGGTCTTTATTAAGGAGATTCAGGAAATAAGTTGATATCCAAGGGTGTAGTGACAACAGGAAGTGGTTACACGTGAACATGGATGATTAGGCTCATCGAGATGAATTACCAGTTTCTGATAAGCGTTATTGCCTTTGTTTATTTCCAACCATCTGCTTCAACAGATTGCTTTGGTGATAAAACTCGTAAGATTTGATGTGTTGCACCCACATGTTATTCTGTATTCCAGTACAAAATATTACAATCGCCTAATCCTTTATCTACTTTGTTTATTTAGATAAATATTTGTATGAAGTTTTGTGGTGTATTTCCTCGTAGACAGTGTAAGGGAATGCCTTAAGAGATGGAACTTCAAAGAGTTGTTTTTGTGTGATGGCTCTCTTTTCCTGACCAGGAAAGAAAAAGTACAAGTTCTGAAAATTCAAACAATTCTTTCTTGCCACTACAAACAAAATTACCTAAACTGTGTTTAACCAGACCTACATATATTGTGTAGTCTAACGTTTACCAGTTATGTATTTACCTATTTATTTTTTCAGTTTACAAGTTAAGTTTTCCAAGATATATTGGATGGGTGAAATGATGCCCAAATGAGCCCAGGATCCATACAGCTTAGTTATCAGGCATTCATCCTTCAGGATAAGGGAAACCCCCGGAAAAACATTATCCAATAACTCACCCTGACCGAGATTCGAACGTGGGGCAGCACGCTGCCATCTACGCTACCGAGGCACACTAACGTTTACCAGTTATACAAAAGTAATTAAGAACCAAGAGGAATTTTGAGAACATTTTCAGGAAATTTAAGATATGCATTATATTGTACAATGAAAATATCCTAAAAGTATGATAATGTAATCAAAATCGATTAATTTTCGATCGAGTAATTTTTTAGAAATTTGTAATTTTCTAAAAAAATTAGTCTAAAGGGTAGTTTCGCTAGGCGATATTTTCCTGAAAATCTTCGTATCGCATTTTAAAAGACCAGCTTCGATACCATGTTTGGTATTTAACAGACCCATCCTTTTTCTTAAAGCGCTCAAAATTTGTTTCTAGTGAAATCTGGATATCGAATGTTTGCAATGCATAATAAAATAATAATGTGGGCCTTACACTTTGCTAAAGGAAGGAATTCTGGAAATAAAATTGTACGCTTTGTTATGAACATATCTCAATTTTCGGTGCGTTAATTGTTACGGTAGCCAAATACAAGAGTTGCTGCGTATTGATTAGAGGGAGGATGATGGAGGTTTGGCTTGAATGAGAACGGAGACATACGGGTTAAAAGGGCAAAGGCAAGCTTTTGTTTAAAGTCGTCGACCTTTGTACTGAGAGGAAAAAATGGGCCAATTTAGTTTGGGTAAAGGAAACAAGTCGTGTATTGTACAAGTTGTTTCTAACCAACGTATTTCTCTACGCACTGTCGTTATTTTTATATTTTACAATAGCTTCATGTTACGTAAGGTATATATTTGCAGAACGATGCACATGGTGCTATCCATGGTTTGACCATCTATTCCCAACATGCAACTCCTGTTACAAATATGCAAAAACACTGCTGAACAATCACAAATACTGTAGTTGTAATTATTGTTCACATATGCACTATCTCGTCGTTATTTAGAGTCTCTTCGGCAAAAATTAATATTAGGTAAGTAACGTTAATATAATCTATTTTATTTTCAATAACAGAAACGATCAAATTTGTATGAAACACAAGTGCCAAAACCAAGGAAAGACCAGATTTGACTCGTTTTTACTTCACAATCGATGTCAGATCAACGAATACTATATGAAATCGGGGTTTTGTTACTGTGTAAGGCTATGGAAAATTATTATTCCTACTTTAGAATATTTGAGCTACTTCGGTCATTGTTGACAAAGATATAGATAGTCTTAAGCTTTTGTAAGTTTTACATAAAATTAAATAATGGTGTGCAATGAAATGAAATTTCCAACTGTAAGCTGGACAGTAATACTATCTTGTGCCAAAGATTATATGCGCCAAGTTTGGTGGAAACCAGTGCACAATGTACAAGCATATAAGGAACATACGCACGCACGCAAGCAAACACATGCAACGATGTTTATATACATATGAAGAATATCTCGTAGTTGAAGCATTAGCCAAATATTTTAAAAGCAGGTCGCTGAGTGATGAATGTCAGAATCCATTCCACCAATAAAAATTGAAGGACTAACCAGTACGTTAATGTTCAAATCGGAAGTTAAGAATATCTCGGAAATTGTTGATGAGTTAAACATTTGACTAAGTTCTTTGTGTTAACGTGATCTATTTTTTTTTTCTCATGTGCAACCATCTGCTTCTTATGTATTACTCATTATTACGTGCATACAAAATGAATGTGAATAGCCACTAAAATCCTCTTAATTCTGAATGAATTTTTAATTAGTTTAAATTACTGGTGGCGGCGCCATGGCTGTGTGGTTAGACTGCTGGGCTCTGACCTTGGCGGCCCGGGTTCGATTCCAGACGACCGCAAAGTGGGATTAGTGGTGGACAACATGGCGCTGGGGTGGATTTCCTGCGGGTCCTTCGGTTTCCCCCACCATCATTCCACCAATTGCTCAATGATTCATCTCTTCAACATTCCAGGTTTTGGACCAACCCCTCAACCCTGTTATCTCAGGTCAAGTGCTTCGGCTCCCTCGCTCTGAGGGAACCCGAAGCGAATCCTAGCACCAGCATTGATGAGGAAGGGAGACAAAAATAATACATGTTAAAAAATGTAGAGCTCGTTAAAACGCATAATTTGTGTCATTGACCTTTTCCAAGATATTCGTTGTTATTAATTTGAATGTTCCATTTTTTTGAGGTGTTAACAAACCATTTTATTTGTTCCTGAATGAATAGAACTTCAAAGCCGTAATATAGCGACCCGCTTTTTGAAAACTCCTTCTGTAATGGCACACCAAGAATCTTATTATTTGGAAACAGCAAAACGGTGTGCTGTTATGTAAGACAGGCTTGAACTTAAAGGAATATGGGGCAACAGAAGCTAATAGTTGAGCTTATGTTCGTATTTCTTAACACGAAATTAAAAAAAAAAAAAAAAATAAATAATAATAATAATAAAAATAAAAAATAAAGTGAAAGTGAAACTCAAATAGAGTTGGTAAAATCAATCGTCTGAAAATGAAGAGGGCAATATTTAGCTGATGTACTGTCAGGTAAGATGTATTCCCTCGATGATGAAGAGCTGGAAACAATGTTGCTTTACTCAAGCCCCAGAATCTTGTGCGGATGTTCAAAGATGCTTCTATAGTAAGTCTACATTAGTTAGTAATAGATAGTCCTTAAAATATTAAAACGTACAAAAAGTGTTTGTAATCTATTGTAATGTAGTATTCAGTGTTCAAGTATAAGTGAAATTTGCGAGGAAATCAAGAAATGAGGTTATTTTTAAGTTGCTCTTCTTTTGGGTAATTTTGATGCATTTTAAGGAAGTAATTATTTCAAGATGTTTTAATATCCCAGCTACTAATTATTGGAAACAAGGTTTATGGAGGGATGAACTGCGCCAGACGTAAAAGCAGAATTTTTTACGTTCTGAAAAGTTATATCGGACGCTGAATGAAATATGTGAAATGTTTAAATGAACTCAGGGTCCATATAACTGAGAGTTACCGGACATTCATCTTTCAGGATAAGGGAGACAGCGAAAAAAAAAAAAACAACAACATTCAAATAACTCACCCTGACCAAGAGTCGAACTCCAGACCTCTTGAACCTGAGGCTGATACGCTACCATCTACGGTACAGAGGTGGGCGTAAAAACTACTCAATTGAAATAATGAATATATGAAAAGATTGTACTGAATCCAAGTTAGCTCCAATGATCATATCGGTAGCATTTCCTTTGAAACAGATCGCCTCACACTCTTCAGTAAAATGAAAACCTTGCTTCACATTGCAATGAAATCAGTCCTCCAGTTTTTAATCTAAGGCCCCTGGATATTGAGGAATACAATATTAAGGTATTCATCTGTGATTAAGTTCATGTCTAAGAAAGACGGCTATTTCGAAAAGGTACTGTTCGCATTTGTTTGAAAAACCATGACAAGGAGCGATCTCTTGTTTTCTTTGCACATGACACTTCCCAACTCCTCCTGCAATTTATGTGACACGCAACGCGTTAGTCCGGCTTCATGTAATACTTTCCTGGAAACCTAATCGCAAAAAGTACGTAATTTTCTACTTCGGGTAACTATTTGTCTTAATGCTTTTTGAAGTGGTAACTTCTAATTCCCGATTGGAGGAAACTTAAGATACGTACATGTTATCTTCAACTGCGTTTCGAAACGGCCTATGCCACTAATGTAGCCAATTTATCTATCTCGCCCTAAATACGCAAGAAGTTCCAAAGTTTGAAAAGCGACCCACACTTGATTGCGGAACGTCAAAGTAAAAAATGAACCGTCTCGAAAAAAGGGTGGTTTAGAAATCGTTGCAATGCGGTGGAATCGGGAAGGCTGAAAGGCCAGATCAGGATATCGAAAATGTGATTACGTTGATGGTTGGGAGTGGAGGTATAAGGGAAACTAATGCTTTCCATTCACGACATGACAAGAAGCAATGGATTGCCAGTTTCCACGGGATATCCCTGCAATCTGTGTGGGGTGGAAGCTCAGCGTCATTTTGCTTTTCGTTTTTGGCAATATTTGAAATATAAATAACGTGCATGCTTGTGCGCAATTGTATTCGATGATCTGTGCCTTCCAAATTTCTGCAGTTGGCTGCTCTGTGACTATAATGCATTCAAAAAGTTATATTAGCATTCATGTTTGCTTTACCTGCCTTTTTTCAGACAGCTGTTGGATCTAGTTTGTTCAGAAAAAGAACGCATTATAGTGGATTTCATTCAAGTCCTGGTAGAAAACAAGGTCGGGAAATTTGCAGTGGAGTTTCCGATACTCTTTAATGCGGAATATTCCACATATACGTAACACAGAAAAAATTTACTGTAATTAAATTCAGTCTTTAGGAATTACTTATCACAGAATTCGAATACTTTTTTTTATAAGAGGCCGTTTTCGTCGTATACTCTGCCAGAACCCAAACTATACTCGTATCAACCTGAGAAACAAGGAGTGTTGTTGTTGTTGCCCTGCCCAAAGACGCCACGCAGTCGGTCTGGTGTGATATTAACCTCGAGAAAAGTAAGTCTTAATCAAACCTGTTTGCGTGGTATTATTGGTGTTCATGCAAAATCGTTGTACTTTAGAACACTTTGGTTTGTGTTTATGGTTTTTCGAAAGAAGTCACACTAGAGCAAGCTAGGAATAACAAAATAATCGAAAAATTCTTGATTAATTAGAGCCAACTGAAAAATTCAATGCCATGGCCGGGATTTGGACCACGGATCTACTGGTTTCCGTCCAGTCGCTCTGACCCTTGAGCGACCATGGTCAACGTGCCTTCCTGACATTAAATTCTCCAATTGACTCATTATATTTCCCGGTGGACAACTTAAGGTTCTCATATTTGAGACAACTACTTGTTGCGACTTACTATTGTAAGTACTTAATTACCAGGATTTTTATCGTAGATTATTTTTTGATTAATTAGAGCCAACTGAAAAATTCAATGCCATGGCCGGGATTTGAACCACGGATCTACTGGTTTCCGTCCAGTCGCTCTGACCCTTGAGCGACCATGGTCAACGTGCCTTCCTGACATTAAAATCTCCAATTGACTCATTATATTTCCCGGTAATTAAGTACTTACAATAGCAAGTCGCCACAAGTAAGTGGTCCACCGGGAAATATGAGTCAATTGGAGAATTTAATGTCAGGAAGGCACGTTGACCATGGTCGCTCAAGGGTCAGAGCGACTGGACGGAAACCAGTAGATCCGTGGTTCAAATCCCGGCCATGGCATTGAATTTTTCAGTTGGCTCTAATTAATCAAAAATCACCCATATACCGGAGTAATGTATTTAAAAGGATTAATTCTTTAAGGATTAATTCCTCAATATAAATTTACATTTAAAAAAAACGAAAAATTCTTGTTTATGATTTGAGTCGAGTGAAGAAATTTTAGTGAATGAAAATTATAAGCATAATTTTCCGGACAAGTTTTATTAGATATTTGTTTTGTTACTATACAATAACTATTTAAAACTCTTGAAAATTCTCTTAAGTACTATTGATGCATAGAGAGACTGAGGAATGCATTTTTAGCTAAATTTATTTAAATCTTTTGAATATATTTGCTGAGTTTTATTGTTAAGGGCGATATGTTTTGAACTGTAGCTTGTATAAGGCAGATATAATCAGTACATATAATTCTTCATTGTTAAGCAAATATTTTTGCCTTGTAAGTGCTCTCTGTGACAGAACTAAATAGAACAGCTCTCACTAATCCCAATTGTGACGTTCTTTTATATACTATTCTTCAACGTTTCGTATAAAATTCCTCTTGCTTTTATCCTCTTATCACTTCTAAATACATGCCACTTGTAGTAAAAATACATTATGCAGCTACATGTGCACTTAAAAGCACAAGTTTTAAAAACACGTTTCAATATGCTGCTGTGACAGATCATTAGGTGATACATTTTATGGTTGTCTTTTCTTCAGCGAATGCTGTCCAACTCATGGCTGCGTAGCTCTTCTCTCTCCACGAAATTAATTGAAATTCAATCTAGTGATCACTTTCCTATATCTCTGTAAACTTTCATCTAATTTTAGAGCCAGTTGAAAATGTGCGAAATTGATGTCGTTTACACAGTATGTGTGGTTGTAAATCAAATTCGGTACCATGGCCGATACTTGATACATATCTTCGGCTTTTCACATGGTGGTCTTCCCGCATGACGAAGTAGCCCATTTTATAAAATTATATCAAATTAATTGCGAATGAGGAGGGCTCTTCCCAGAAAGTTCAGGATATATAACATTGCTCATGTACAATATTTTGATCATAATCTTCAGAGTATTTTATAAAAATACGAAAAAAAAATCCATGTAACTAATAGGTTAGGATGAAAATATGTTCTAAAATTCGCTTTTTTTTTTCAGATGGCCTCAAAATACATATTTCCAATGGAATCAGAGTATCGAATTTGTATGTGAAATGCAATATCTGGTATTAATATTGGATCTTTGCGGATTTGAATTTACTCTATATACGATGTGAGACGCCTTTGTTGGATTCTCCTGTCATCCGAAAAAGCAGTGAAGTGACAGTTACATACACCCGGTGAACATAGAAACGAAACTTCCTGCATGTACGTTAACCACGGCACATATATCAAATAGTGCGTGGCGCTCAGATTTCAGCAGGGTACGCCTCCTCTTGGTTTCCAATTTCATTGGTATTGAGATCGTATCTCTACATTCCAAGTGTTGGAGAGGGCGGTATGAAAACAGACATGATCATTTTCCTGATATATAGAGTACGTCTCCTACCGTGTATTAGTTTTGTATTAATTTTTCCAGGAGATCAATTGTGGGTATTGTAGATAAGACCGTTTCTTAACGTAATTGTGGCCTGGTAACCAAATTATCTATAGCAAGTTCATTTAAAACTGAACTGAATATATTCATTTTGGGTTTAAATACGTAGGACTATGCCACATTAAATCGTTGTCATGTTAAGTTGTATATAGGCTATAGCAGTCTCCAATAGAGCCAAAGGAGATAAATAGATAATTTAAACAGTGTTTTTCCTCCCGAATACGAAATTTAAATATTTTAATTGAGAATTTTCGGATAGATCTGAGCATAATATAACGTATTTCGGAGATCAAGAAATTTATTCATATTTTCTATGTCATCCCTTAACAAAGACATTCGATATCTATAATGATTTAAAGAACTAAAATTAACACATACTCTTATTTATAAGCCCAAAGCTAGAATTGAAAGAAAGGAGACGAAAAAATATTTGAAAGGCGAATGAGAAGCACACTTGCTTCCGAATATGGCCAGGCACTTGAAAAGGAGAAATGAGGCATGTGTGCACATGCATGACTTTCTCTACTCTTCTATAAACTTTTATTAAAAACACTTATTCTTCTACCTACGCTTTTTACTCGTCGAGATAAACCTTTGTAAAATTATTGTATTGCAAATGTATCCAGTAAGAATATAATAAACAACCCTGAGCAATAGTCGCTTCTTTTAAGAGCTGGTTGTTTTCTGATGCCTTTAATCACCGTCTTTGTATGACCAGGATGAAGGCGAATAAACGACTTCCTATTTGAGAAAAATATAAGTATTTGAAAATTCAAACCAATAACAAAGAATATCTCAATGGTTGTTTCCACCAAAAATATATATTGAACATAAATTGGATGGTACAAAATTATGTGTTGGGATCTACGTCTGTTGTGGAGTAAGATATTGGCTATATCTTATGGTTTACTAGTTATGCCTAGTCACCCAGAATAAAAGAAATTGCAAAGGCTATTTCCAGAAAATTCAAATTTAGTGAATAAAATAACTATACATATGGCGAATGTTTTAATCAAAATCTGTAGAAACGTTTTTGAGAGATAAACATTTTCCAAATTTTATCCATGTAAAGCTAGCTTGGAGAAGGAAGGGATTTTCTTGAAAATATTCGAGTCGCATCTTTGAAATATGTTGCACTTTGATGGAAACATGCAGAGGAAACTTGAAGTAATACTGCATAAAGAAAGACGGGAGGAAATTTATCGGTTCGTCCAATAAAAATAGTGCATGCAACGATTGCAGAAAATGCAAGTTAGCGACTCGCTCGTGTACCTTTGTATATTCGCACTCTTTATCTTGAGTTTCAAACGGCGTTGTTGTGGAAGATGGCATGTTTTCTACGCAGTCGTACTTTAAATGTTATCTTAAAAGGCCGTAAATTCTAGTTTTCGCAATTGTTTTTCCCAAGTCAGCTAGTGGCTGAAATAAAGCGCTACACATGGTTCCTTTTACATTTACAGGAGACTGTGATATCGATATTTCAGGCATTTGGTATTTAAAATTACTATTTGAGTTTGCTAAACACAAAAGTAAATGGTGTGACAACTCAACAATAGCCACTTAAACACTTTAGTATGAACGACGCTTGGTTGTTATTTTGGCGCTTTCTTAATTCGGACCGTTCGTAGTAATTGATTTCAGGGCTGATATGCGAGTAGTATACACACACGACTAAAAATGAATGACCAGAAAGCTTTGAGGACATAGTAAATTGGAAAATATATAGTGGAAATGTTAAGATAACATTTTTGTTATGTGCTGGAATTTGAAATTGTATAGCTATTGCAGTCTTTTATTAGGTTTGTCAATATAAAAAGATTTACATACATTATATTACACAAGCTTCGGTTACGTCTATTCAGAATGAATATTACGTTTTATTTACTTGCCGATAAAAAAGCAGCAAGGCATTTTAACTTTTCATTATTACGAATAAACGTGAATGTGTAAATATTACTTTGAAGACCTGATAGTGGACTTCGAAATTGTAATCCATTGTAAATCAGACATTAAGTCTGGACAAAGTGGGAAGTAAAATCACCCTTTCACTTTCCCCTTCCTTTTGTGCGAAACTTTCCTATAATATGGACACCTAATTTTTTTTATTGCGGACTTTATATCGAGGCTGCGCAATGTGCCCATGAACATTATTTCCAACTTTATATTTGTGTTTGGTAAGCTCAGTTTTATAGATATATTTTATTAATTCGTGAAGTATTCAAAATTAATAAAAGTCTCGATTAGATTTATCGATAAAATCTAGTTTCGGTTATATTAATTTTTGTGGAATACTAGCGAATGTGTCAATTGCGTTTCTTGGCACGAAACTTTTTTATTTAAAAAAGAAGTGTTTAATTTAAATTATAGAAGCATAATATCGAGGTCTAAAGGTATTAGAGTTCCAAAATACGTTCAAAACAAAAGGATAAAACAAAAAATTGTCGCTGCGGGTAAACCGTTTGCTACATTTTTTCTGAAATCTGTCGATATGTACCTCTGAATTCACATGGGTTCCAGCTAGAACACACCACCCTCCCTCAGGAAGGAAAAGTTGTTCCTACGTCATTGGTTGCTATGTCAGAAATAACTGGTTTAGAGAATAATAACCTAATTAGGAAGCAATGGGCATTTTTATTTCTTGTTATTGAGCGAGAGGCTAGCTTTCTGCTGCTCCAATGCATGAAGAATTGCAGCTAGCTTGTCACATATCAAGTGCAGTGATTCACTTAACAGTTTTTGTTTACTGGTGAAGCAAATCCTGCCAGGAGCAAAAGAGCACATCATATAGCATATTCTCGCTTGCACTTCTTAAAGTGCACTTACTCGTACATATATTCAAAGTATACCTGTGTGAAAATGTTCAAGGATGGCAACACTAACTGAAGTGGCGGAGTTCCTTTTGAAAATCTGTATGACAGATTTTCCTGTTAGACAACAAACAGCTGTTTTGCTTCTAGAACTTCCAACGCGGGATCATTTTTACTCATTTTACTAGTAGCCCTACATTACTACCAAGAATATTGTTAACACGTTGCATTGTTGATGTGGTTAAGCATGAAATTGCAATGTGCATGTCACGAACTGCCTTCTTTTGTTGTATTTGCATGCGTTATACACAACAGAAATGTACCACACAGCAATGAGTTGACCTACCTACTACGTACTTCCATTGTATTGCATTCCATCAAAAAATTTGATATCGAGGAAATGCACGTTTTAGACCACTAGGAAAAAAACACCATAATTGAAAAACTTGGTATTTATGTTAATTTTCTTTCAAGGATGTAACACGAGATTTTCAAGATAATACCCACACTTCAGGCTACCCTTTACATGGATTAATTTTACCTTTTTTTTTTTTTTTAATTTACGTCCTCCAACGTTAAGTTATTGGGCGATCAAAAAATGGGTGAAATGATGCCCAAATGAGCCCAGGATCCTGGCTTAGTTACCCCCCATTTTTGTTTTTCAGGACAAGGGAAAACCCCGGAAAAGATTTATCCAGTTGCTTGCCTTGACCGAAATCCAAACTCGGAACCTTTGGAATGAGGCAGACACGCTACCATCTATGCTACCGAGGTGTGCGTTTTTATTTCCTTAAAATTAGCTCTAAGGATTTTGATTGAAATATCACTTTTAAAGTATTTTCATTACAAATGATTTGTATCTTGAATTGATTGAGAATGCACTGAAAAGTCGTTTTCATTCTGAATGGCTTTTTCATAACTCAGAAACCGTTAAAATGTTATACACTAAAAATGTAGACACAGTTTGTGATACTTTTTTTGGTGGGGTGGGGGGACCCTTCAATTTCGGAAATAGTGCTTGTTCGTCTGGAGCTGCAATGCTTTAATCATTTCTCTGATGGTGGTTCTTGTTCACTGTTGTTTGTCCCAGACATGCATAGAGTACGGAATTTCAAAGTCATCTCATAGTGACCAGCCGTGCTTCTTAAAAGATTTGAGTATTGCTTAAACCCTAACGTATTCCAATATTGCCTTTTGCACCTACCAGAAAATACACAAGGTAATTCCTGGTAATGTTTATCTCGATTAATATGAAGTAGAGAAAGCATTTGTAAGAATAAATTTTACAAGCATTGAGAATTCTTGTAAGTGCAATACCACATTTGTGTCTGTATATATATATATATATATATATATATATATATATATATATATATATATATATTGGCATATTTCCAAAGGGAGAAACAGACCGAGTGAGGTAGTTCGTCCCATTATCTCTTGTACATATGTACTTAACCGAGCGAGATAACTGCATTGCGATGTGCGGACTCTCAATCGGTTCGATTTCCGTCGACCCCATACTGACCTTGGGTTTATGGTGGTTTTCAGTAGGTGAAGACACCTGCCACGATTTCCTTTGCCCCACTTTTACTTTATTCTCTTTTCTTCCTCATCTTTTAACGTAGTAGGTTTCGTGGTGTACGGAGGTGCCGGACAGATGGTGCAAATGCTTGCTCAAAGGAAATGGTGGTACCATTAGAGGCTGCTTGGCCGACGGATCATTCATTTGCCCTCTCTAGACATCTCCAGCTAAGACAGGTCTTGCAGCTTGGAGCTCTTAGGCAGTTCCACGCTTCTCCTGTGATTGTTTCACTTCTTCCCTTCTTCCTTGAGGATGGTAGCAAAATCTCTGTAGGTTGCAGCGTGCGAGGTGTTTCTCTCTTATACATATAACTCTGAAGTATGCGTTTAATTACTCTTGATTATAAAATGACACACAAATGAATATACGATTTTGCATGTCAAACATCATTTTAACTTCGAAAGGAGAAATAAAGCAAACAGGGGATAAGTAATAATTCATTGTTTGGCCATATTTGGGATAATTACTTCTCCCTACAATGGTGAACAATCTGTTAAGATACGCTAAATCTGTGGCGTCACAGCCCTTGATGAGCCACTGTTTACCGGCATACAGTCGGCCTCGCGTCCATAAGCACATGAGTAGTAGATCTCCCGGTGTGGGGAAAATGTGGTCAGGATCATTGTTCCCCCATACGAGATTTTGGTTTATTGGGCCCAGAATAAGCTGCTCAAGAGGAGCGCCCATCGTCCTGTATTGGGCAAAACAAATCACTCTCTGCTGACGTGCTTCTGTTCTGCAAAGACAAACACATCCTCAGAGCCTTCAACCCCTTACAAAGACATCTGTGTCTCACACAACAGTGGTGTAAGCGTTGGCGGATGTCCGTTAATCCGGACAAAAGCCACGCCATACTTTTTACAAAGCGCCACACCCCCGCAGACTGCCCCAACTTCAGCTACCGAGGTCGAAGGATAGAGTGGACCAACTCAGTCCAGTACCTAGGTGTCAACTTAGACAGGGGTCTAACTTTTCGCCAACACATCAGGGATCGATCGGCGAAGGTACAGGGAGCAATTGTTTCCCTGTATCCAATGCTGGGGTCAACCTCGATACCAGTTGGCACGAGGCCTCGAGTGTTCCATACGTGGAGGATGAAATTAGGCAACGGGCTTCAAAATTATACGCAAGTTTACCCAACCACAGAAGCGCCCATGTCAGATCCTTGGAGATTATGACCCCACTAGACGCCGTTCTAGACAGCACCGGTTACCCCGCATGGCTTGCGGGCATCCGAGATAACCCAGGAGCTAATCCGAACAGCAGCTAAAGCTGAGCTCCACATAATCCTTCCAAGCTGCTTGGCATCAAAATTCTTCCCCAAATTAAAAAAAAAAAAAAAAAAAAAAAAAAAATACACCAGAGTGCAAGGCATTGCTTCCTGTCCTTCAACCCCAAGGTACAAAACTGTAACCTCACAACCAATATCAATCTAAAAACCCACATCTCACCCTACAACATCCCGAAATCTATACCTTACCTGCGGTAAAACCCTTAACGGGTGGGCACGCAGTAAAAACCTTCTGGCTATATACAGCCAGCCAGCACCACATTGCATGACATGGCATGGCTGAGCAAGAGGCGGAACCAGAACCACTCCACGTCGCGGAGTACACCAAATACTTGAAGCAACATTTTAAGTAATTAAGTGCATTACCTATTTTGAGCATACAGTTGTATTCTTTTTGTAGGAGTCTAATACTGGTGTGTTACATTCACTTAACTTTCCCTAGTCATTATCATTTTATATCACTCACCATTCCTACTAGATCATTTATTAATTTTGTGTTATTTGAGGTAAACGGTTGCAAAAATGGTTTCAAACACCTCGAATACTGAGGATGTGGCGATATGTATGTTACCCTCCAAATTGTAAACCCTTCTATATCTTTAAGAAGAAATTGAGCAGTAAAAAGCATTGAAAAATTAAAACTATCAACAGCGAATATCTGGTTTTTTACTGATGCTATACAACGTGAAGTAAATTAGCTATTTTAATGAGATTCATACTTTTATGATATTTTTTCCATCTCAAGTTTAATAGTTACACAAATTATTTCAAATTAAAAGGTTTTATATTGCATTTTAATAAGAATCTTTAGATCTATTAAAAAAAATTCAGAAACTGTAACAGCCCTATGTTGCTTTGTTTTTGTTTTGTATGTTTTACGTCCTCCAACATTGTCATATCGGACGATGAATGGAATGATTGAAATGATGCTCAAATGAGCCCAGGGTCCATGGAGATTAGAATTACCCGACATTCGGCTTTCATGATAAGGGAAAACCCTGGAAAAAACTCATCCAGATAACTCAACCTGACCGAGGTTCGAACTTGGGACCTCTTGAACGTAAGGCAGACATGCTACCATCTACGCTACCGAGACGGGCTCAGCCCTATGTAAAAAATGTTAGGAGTGGGAAATTTTCTTGAAGAAAAATTTATAGTCTCATATCAAGTTTGGTATTTATTAGTACATATTTGTGTTTAAAGTGCTGTACTCGAGACGTAAAAGTCGTTCTCTAGAAATGTGTTTTTATATACCCAGTGGGTCTCAAAACATGATTTTCTGTCGCAAATCTCACTATCGACTTATGCGGAATACAAATTTCCTCCTCACAAGAAGAGGAAGTAAAACAACGGTGCTGCCACAAAAACGATAAGTTATCGACATTTTGTTTTAAAAGTTCAATGACCTACTAGGGTTTCGTGTTGATGGCGTAGCTTGATAAATTACTCAAAAGCTAATCGAGGAATGCACATGCACTACATGTACAGCGTAACCCACTCACCCACCTACACGTACCATCCACTTAACGAGATTATACCCAACAGCCCTTAAAGCCTTTGATGGTTCTCCTAAAGCCAGCACAGATGCTTATGTACCGAGCAAAAATGATCAATAATGATTTTCATCATGGTGATGCCTGAAACTTGAGAATTTTCAAGATTAAAAATGAAATATTAAGAGATTCAGTGTGACACAGCCGCATAATTGTATCTGCGAACGACAAATTGACATTTATTATATATAATGAATGCTTTACAGGTAGTGACTAACATTCATCTGTAAGTAAAAGAACAGAAGAATTAACAATAACCCAGGAATTAAAGAAAACCACGTATTTTGTCCCAGAGAAGCGGCTATTAGACGAAACATTCGATGGCTAGGAGAGATGCTGATGTATTCTCACCGCATGACTGACATACTGAAAAATGCATGCACTACTTGTCAGAACATTCAAGGTGGGTACAGTGTTTGTCGAGTTCATTTCAGTGAATTTTGCCGCTGAATACTCAAAGTATGCGTGATTGAAAGTCATATGTCAAGCGTATTTTCACGTGCATTCTGAGATAAGATGATGAAACAAGGGAGACCTACACCCAATTTAGGGAAGAAATAGATAAAGAACGAAGTAAAGAATTTCGGGTTTACATTTAACTTAAACTTTATTGGCCTGCCTCTGTAGCGTAGGTGGTACAGTTTGCCACAGAAAGCAAATCCCAGTGAAATGAGGCGCAGGGGAGAAATTGCACAGTTCCGATATCCTACTTAATATGTATGTATGAATGATGACACAGGACGGTTCAGTTACAACCCACTCAAAAACCTCTGGTCAACACCTGATGCCTTCTCGGTTTTAATATGTCCAGTAAGTTCTATTTGAGTAGATACCGTTGTCAGATTGTCAACTTACATGCGCAACTTTAACAGAACTGAGTATGCTTATGGGAACTTGATGTGTCGCGGCTTAAAACAAAGGCCGCGCCGTGGCTCAGTGGTTAGACCGCTTGGTTCTCACCAAGGCGGCCCGGGTTCGATCTCAGGCGACCGCAAAGTGAGATTTGTGATGGACAACACGGCGCTGGGGCTGGTTTTCTCCGGGATCACATTCCACCGGTGCTCCATCTTCATCTCATGTATCATCAGTGACACCGCCTGCGGTGCCGTATGTAGTAAAAGCGGGCGTTAAACACTACACACACACACACACACACACACACACACACACACACACACACACACACACACACACACACACACACACACACACACACACACACACACACTTAAAACATAGGCAATGCAAAGTACAACAGAAGATTGGGATGGCTTCTACAGCCACTTTGAGAAAACTGAAGAGGAGAGGAGTACTAGGACGGTGATGGGAATCGTGTCAGATGTGATATTATCATCGAGAAACCAAATACGAGATTTCTTCTAGCAGCGCAACCAGTGAACCTGAAGGACGTTTTTATAATTGTGAACTTGCTCAACACTTGTAAGGAGTTCTTATTCATATGGTAGGTATTACTATTATTTTGTTTGTCCGCACTGTAAAGTTCCAGCCCGCCTCGGTAGTGTAAATGGTAGCATGTCTGCTTCACGTTCTAGAGGTCCCGAGTTCGAATCACGGTCAGGGTGAGTTACCTGGATAAGGTTTTGTCCGGGGTTTTCCCTTATCCTGAAAGACGAATGTCAGGTAACTCTAAGCACTATGGACCCCGGGCCCATTTAAGCATCATTTCTTTCATCGTTCGATATGACAACGTTGGAGGACGTAAATTACAAAAAAAAAAAAAAAAAAAAAAAAAAAAAAAACCACACACATTCGCTATCCTTGTCGCACTGTTTTGAAACGGATAAGGGTAGCACATCCCTGTCAAGGACTTTCTGCCTCACGTTTAAGAGGCCCCGAGTTGGAATCTCGGTCAGGGTGAAGTTATACAGATAAGGTGATACTGGGGATTTCACTAATGAAGGATGTTTTTTTAACTCTAAGCTCCATGGTCTCCGTGCTTATTTGAGGATCATTTTACCCATGTCATTCATCGTCCGATATGACAACGTTGGAGGACGTGAAAAGCTTTATCGAAAAATAGTTTTGTTATGGGCTCTGAAACTTTGTGTGAATTCTTCTGCTGGATAAATTTGTTGCTTCGATAATTCTTTGGAACTGCAAAGATCAGGGTTATTCACCTATAATGTCTGTGCTTCAGGCCTTTGGAGCATTTTCAGGCTACGCCTCTGATGCAGTTCCTATAAATATAATTTCTCCATCGTTGTGATACTCTCGATATACAGCTAAGACACGCTTAACCAAAACAGTGGAGAAGCGAAAGGGAGGGAGAGAGGTATGGAGATGTTCAAATTCCGCAAATTCCAATACAGGTGCTTTTATGCGCCCCCAACCTCATACTCCAAGAAATGCTGTATCGAATTTCAAAGACATACATAGCAATCCGATGTTTAAAAAGCAATCTTTTTAATCTATTATTTTCTTGTATTAAAGACCCCCCTCTCACCATTTACTCGTAATGTACCGGCGTTCGAACTTAAACATTTCTGTCAAAAGTGGAAAGTGACTATATTATGACTCAGAGGTGAATCATTCAGCTGTTGTGTAATCGGATCATATCAGTAGTAATGTATGGGAGTTTAATGACGTAGTACTGATAAATCATACATATCCAGTGTGGATTCCAATCGAAAGATAAGCGTTAACACTTGATGGATAATAGATGAGTGATTTATGTTATCTGTCACTAGCAACGTACAGATCTGTTTGTGATGACGGAGGTTCTATAGTATCTCATAATATTCAGGATTCTAGATCATTCGATTAAAGATTAGACCATATAAACAGGTCGGAGGTTTGCTTTTAAGAGGCTTATTAACATGGGTGGTATGAATAAATATGAGATATATCTGTAAAAGTTTTTTGCCTTAGAAAATTCTGTATAGATTATTTGAAACAGTGATGCCCGATTTCACCAACAAATGTTAAGACTTAACACGAGTTTAGCAATAGTCAAAACAAAAATTGCATTTCACCAACAAGTGTTAGCGTAACACTCGTGTTAAATCTCATGTTAAACTAACAAACCGAATTTCTAGTGTTAAGTCCTTAACAATTGTAAATAGTCAAGATGGCGAGCATGAATTCAGCTGTTGATGTCGATTTGCTACACTTAAGACCGTCTAAATGGCATTCATAATAGAGTACGGCCTATGAGGAGAAATGATTTTGAGGAACTATCCGAAGAAAATTGTTTTACGGAGGTATAGACTGTCGAAACATGTTGCTATGAAGTTTACTGCGGAAGTACAAGAGAGGTTAGAACATGCATCGAAAGGAATATGCTGATCTCGCCTTTGCTTCAAGTATTAATAACCTTGCGATTTTATAATTAACTGAATTATGTGGATAATACATTGTCCACCTCCCGTCTTGAAACGTTCAAGTCACTTGCCCTTCGCTCCTCGTTTTAAATTTACGTAATACTGACAAGTTGTTTGGTGCTTGTAGTAGTGACACATGCATTTGAATTAAATTTGTTTCCAATATTTTCCCCGTGATATCTTTCTCTTTTACATTCACTGCATCCGTCCTCTTATGTGCCACGATATCCTTACACTTCGTCACCATTTCAATTAACAATTCTTTCTCTGTCGATGAGAAATTTGTCTCACGGCTTTATTTATGATTTTATTCATCCGCCATTTGTGCAGACGAAAATGAAAACAAAAGAGCATCGGAGTACGTTCAGAAAATCATCCATAGCCTTCTATAGCTGTGATATTTACAAGTTTCTTGGCGTTAACACGGGTTTGTTAACATTTTAAGAAAACAGGTTGGTGAAATGCAAGAAATTTAACATTAGTTTTAGCGCTGTGACAATTGTTACGTTACATTTGTTAACGTCGATTTTAACATCTGTTGGTGAAATCTGGCATGAATTTTCTAAAGTTTAAACAATTTATACAAATATTCAGCACCTGAAAAATGTAACTGTAACAGGCGAAGAGCAGTTATTCCATTGCTCCGAGCGTTTTCTTATTTATGATCCTGAGAAAGTTGGAAATGTAATATAAAACATTAATGGCCTGTGGAAGCACTACCTCCAAATGTCAATTATTTGACTGTAAGGGATAATAATTAGTTTCAACAGATCTAGAACCGTGCCAAGAACATTTACGAAAAGAAAAGCCAACATTTTATATAAGAATGGCTTTTCCTATATTATTTTAAGAGTGCAATCATGTACTGTACAGAGAAAACGAAAAGAGTGTTGCAACAAACAAGATAATGGACAACTGATGAAACAAAAAGGTTTCAATTACAGAAGATATACATGATTAAGAAGAGGACAGATAACACTCACTGGATTAGAGAGGTTTTACATACTTAATGTACTATTTTGTCATTAGCAGTTGGAAATCTCATTTATATATCGGCGTATATTACCATCAAGAAATATGGTCTAACAACCATGTCACCAAATAATTATTATTCCACACCAGGCCGTAACTTTCGAGGCACCAGAGTCATTTGATTTTCAAATAAACTAAGAAGATTAAGTACTTGGGTGCTGTTGTTTACCATGGCATATTTCAACTCATAACCAGAAACTAATTTAGAAAAACCGGAAGATAAGCATTGGGTAGGGTAGGGTATTAGGGTATTAAAAAATAAGAAATAAATAGATAAATAATGCCTGCACTAACCAGTATGTCATTTAAAATTGTGCTTCAGAAAGGAAGGTTCTTTTTTCGCGCCATTTGTTAACTTTTGTGTCACACGGTACATTGTATTTTCGAATCTTGTCCATTTCTTGAGGTTACTTAAGCGATATTCGAACTGGCAACCTCTTCATTGGAAATCCGCCGTCATAGAACCTCTCTAGCCTCAAAAGATCTTTTGAGCATATATTCGTGGACGCGACCGCAGAGGAACGCCCCTTTTGCTGAAATCATGGAAGGCATAACCGAGCACTGGAAGCTCGAAAGGGCACCCTTTGACGAAGCCGAAAAGTTCCAAATTGCAAGCCTTTGCGCCATCGGACAGTCCCGGAGACAAACTGTAACGCAAAATAGGGAAATGAAAAGTTTGGGACGGTAGAAAGGAGATCCTTGGTAGAAGACACCACCCGAGCATTTGATTTGCCGACCGTGCAAAACCACAGAAAAACTCACCGTCATAGTGAGTGGCCACCAGCCTATCTATCTCAACTCGGTAAGCTGCAGTTATATAGCTCCTTTGAGCTAATTTAAGAACCTCCAGCAGTGTTGCCATGGTAATAATCACGCAGGTGTAAGTGTATAAAATTAGAGTTTTGTGATAAAATAAATAAATGTGTGATTCAGTGTTAGGCTAAATTAGTAGTGGATTTCTTCTCGATATTCCTGTTTTTCTTTCTTGGCTAGTCAGCTGTTGTGGTCGAGGATGAGTAGTTATGGACAGCTCATCAAAGAGACGAGGGACACTAGAGTCCTTAATGCATACAGTAACCACGGTAATTGCGCGAGAGAGCCGAGAATCGGCTGCAGAAGTGCATTAAAACCCTTATATTAAAGTAGATGCTGGAAATGTTGACCTTCTGCTCTGAAATAGGTAACACATCTCGTTAAAATGTTCTCGCTTACTCGCCTAAGGTCAGCAGCAGGAATCCTTGTAAATTCTTGCAGAATGTCAGTTACTAAGTTCCTGTAGTGCATGAGGGTTACAAAAAGAATTCCTGACTTGTGCATTGGAAAATTCACTTTGCGCGATTTCCAGAAAATATGCTTTTGCATAATAAACATGCATTTGCGACTAAACGCACGCTGAACACTTTAATATGGTGGTTGCTATAAACGAAGTTATTCTAGGAATTTATATCGCGTCATCTCTTTGTATTCTTGGCACGAATTCGCCTCAAGAGTAGCGTTGAAGCAACGTTGAATGATTTTATAAGATCGGGTTAACCAAAAGAATTTCTTGACTTCATACATTTTTTAACTTAGCGGGAGCCCTTCATTTTCTTGAATCTTTTTCTCTGTTCGACAGAGGCGTCGACATTTCTGAAACATTTTAGAAATCTTTGCTCTTCTGTCATCGATTCCTACGACCACGTGATCTGTGGTTTCTGAAAGATGGAACTCAAAACGAGGGTGGCAAGCAACGACCTTGACTCTAGGGCGACACAAAAGAATTTTTCCGTTAAGTTGCCCTTGGCTCTCGGTTTCTTTTCCGTGGAAGTTCTTTTGTTCGTCTGTAGAAAATTTATCAACTAACAAATCATACTGTTACGTTGTTTGAAATCTTTTTCCTCCTTTTTCTTTTCCTTTGTTATATGTATTACTAGGTCTTTGATATAAAATAGATCATTTGATATAATATATCCATATTTATATATTTTAATAAATGATTCACAGTTGTTCATTGGTGTGATTACAAATAGTCTCAGATGTTTGATGATGGACTGTTTATTATTATTATTATTATTATTATTATTATTATTATTATTATTATTATTATTATTATTATTATTCCGTGATGCATTACTGTTAATATCGATATTTTAAATGTATTATACGAAATATACAATTAATAATATACTTGCCTTTTTGGCGTGACAGTTTAACACCTCTTTTAAACAGAATAACTGAAACAAAAGCAAGTAGACGCATAGTATAAACTCTTCCATTGAAACATAGCGTTTTGATATTGAACAATAACGTTTAGCAGCTTTTGGTGTCTCAAATTGAGGATATTTTATATTCTAACACACTTTCAATATTGCGATTATATCCAATGAAGTGTTGTCTCGCTATTGAACCTTATGGTATTATATGCAATAAACTACATGGTGTTCAGTTTTATCTGTGATTTTACCGCGCAAAATTTGACGTTATCATTAGCTTCGCTGATGGAGCGAGTTTATATACGATTGCCATTGCGGCTTGCGATCGTATTTGATGTGCTGGCAGCAGCTTTGAGGCCTCCCTCTACTGGCAGGTAAGTGTATTATTTGAGAGGTGGATCTTGCCCGCGTAATATAAAGGTGCGTAATTTCACCTGGTGCGTAGGTATAACTGTTGTAGTTTGTTTTAATGAATGTGAACACCATAAATGACGGATAAATACAAACAATATCTTGCAATTTGGCATTTCTCTGTAAAGATATATAACTTAATATAATTTAATAAAGGAATGCCAAATTAATAACAGCATTAGTTTCAAAACATATTACTAAAGAAACAGATTTTTTTGTCCTTTCAACAGTGCACGTCATATCGAACGATGAATGAATAAATAAACAAGTCAATTAATGAATGAAATGGGTAATATGATGCTCAAATGAGTCCAGGGTCCCTAGAGCTCAGGGTTACCAGACTTCGTCTTCGTAGGATAAGGGAAACCCCTGGAAAAAGCCTTATCCAGTTAACTCATCTTTAGCGAGATACGAACGCGCAAGCTCTTAAGTGTGAGGCACACACGCTACCTCACATCTCGGAGGCCGGCAAGAAACAGATTATTTGTATTATATAAATATAACATTTATTTATTATATTTATTATTTCTAGAATGCGACCAATCACTTTATAGCGTCCACTTTATAGCGAGTAACTGGTCCTGTATCTTGAAAATCTTTGATGCACCTGTTGGTTTTAAGACATAAGGATATTAACATTAATAGACACTTTAATTAAGCGTGAGAATGACAAAAAAAATTATATCTTTTACTGATAAAACGTAAGACGTTTATGTCGCAAACAAAAGAATGTCAATTTGACGGTACCTGGACACTTTTGACATTACACTCCGAGGGACTTGTCTGAATGCCAGATAGCATTACAGAAACTCCTCTATGCGGTGGTTTAAATTATTTATATGTCTCACCCGTGAAAAAATTTCAATGGGTATTCTTATTTCAGCTAATCTTAATTTTGAGGCCAAACATTTTCTCATTTCTACTGTTGGTAGCTTGGACTAGTCTTCCGTGGCAATTCAATAAATAGTTCTTCATTCATTACTGATCTGACAATCGACACAGTGGTGACTTCATTTTAAACAACGCAAGTAACAAAAATTATTATATTAAAATGTAACAAGTTATATTTTATTCATGGAGAAGTCTGATTAATCTCATTTGATCAGATCATAATCTCTGGCGAGATCTCATGAAACGATGTATCTTCACCATCCTGATATTTGCGTTGCCTTTCAAAGTGAACGGCGTTTCGGAAGTACCGTGTGTACCAGCAATATTGAGGCATTTCACATGTGCTGGCAATCTCAACTATATTTACTGCAATGATTCTTTGAAAATTTGTCAATTTTTACAAAGTGTTACTTTTCTCTATCACTTAACTATGGTAAAGAAAATAAATTTGCATTTCACTCAAATTTTCGTTAGTATTTCAAATAAAGTTAGTTAAAAACCAAGTATGCGACACGAAGATTTTGGGAAAATTCCCCCCTTCCCTAAAGCACTTCAGAAGTATCCCAAACGATCTGATTAACATGTCGTATTTTAAGATAACGTCCACGACTAATACAATTTGTGGGGATGTGTATGCCAAAAATAAGGTTGCATTTGTACATTGTTGGCATTTTTACTTAATTTCTTCCCTAAGTTACTCCAAATTATATTTTGAAATATTTTCAGCTCTTTCCCTCTCTGGCACACGTTCATATACGTATGTATATTCCCGGAAGTATAAGTTAATCTTGTATAACGCATTAGGACGCTGAAAAATAATACAACTATGAAAAGGCATGAAACTCTTAAAAATTATATTGTTAAAAATAGCCAAGAAAAGAAGACTGTCACACTCGCAAGATCCATTGCAGTTCTATATAATTAGTTTTACAGTATAGCATTCATAGAAGATTTTTCTTTCTTGCGGATCGCTTAAGATATTGAGGGTCAGTTCAGACTGGAAAAACTGAAAATATAGAATAGTTATTAGTTTTGCAAATGGCTAGTATTAAAATATTCTTCTTTTTTTTTTTTAATCAAAATCGTGTAGTGCCGCTTTTAGAGAAAACTAAAATAAAAGTTTTTCCGCGTAACGCGGTTTGCGAAGTTAGAATTTTCACGTACATTAAGTCACAACTCAAGTATGAAATACACATTCAGATTTTTTTTTCTAAAAACAATTGTTAACACCATGTGGCTTTCTCTGCCTATTATCGTTTTACATCTAGCTCCAGAGACTATTACAAAACCTATTTTATAGATCACGTTTCATTACTCATGTCATTGTAGGTACAAGGAGGATGGAGCAAACCAAAATGTGGATGTACATATAAAATTGAATTGCTATGCGCTGGTCTGGAATTTCCAATGCCATTGGCATGATTTCGGTAGAAACAACTGAACAGCGATTAAAAGGCATCTCGAAACAAATTTTATGTTTTAGAGATGTACATTTTTTGTGTAGTAGGATGCACAATTTTGTGATGCACAGTTATACAAAATTGCTTTCGAAGGTAAAAAGAGTTCACCAGTTAGTACGAGAAAATTTAAAATGGCCATTTTATTTGTCATGTAAATATGTATTTGCTGTAGGTATTTTAACTACTGTGACTTTGTGGGTTCGTAGAATTAAAACTCCAATTTGCAGAAATTCAAAATGTTCTTTATTTCCGTAGACATACACTTTGATATATATAGTTGACGTACGTAAGTATAGGAAATATAAATAAAAAAATGAAGGTCTTTTCTTTTTTTGTGGGGGGAGTGGGTTTCATTGGACCCCAAAACGATTAGTCTGAGAAATTTCAGTAGGTATGCAATTGTTAGGGGCATTACATGCTCATATACGCATAAAATGTGTGCGCGCGCGCGTGTGTTTTTGTTTTAAACGCCTGCTTTTTACCGTAGGCGGTGTCACCGATGATGCATCAAAATGAAGATGGAGTACACGGAGGAAACCCGCCCCTACGCCGCTTTGTCCACCGAAAATCTCAAATGCGGTCCCTGGGATCGAACCCGGGCCGCTTTGGTGAGAGTCGAGTGGTCTAACGACTCGGTCACGGTGTAGCCGAATAATTGAAGCTGCTCTAACTTTCATAGTTGAATAACAGTAAAAAATGGTTTTGTTGTTCGAATGCAATATGTCGTCTAGCGTATTGCTTAATGGGCAACTAATTTAAAATGACTAGAAAATTAACCCAAATGACCAGAACTAATAGCGTGTGCAAGCAAGATCTTATAATTCAGTCAACGGTCATCAGCATCACTTACAAATGACGCGACAGATCTGGAAAGGAAGCTATAAGGTGAAACCTTGCAAAATATTTGGAGTGTTTTGAACGTTGCCAAAATTTACTTCTGTCAGTACACTTGAACTCTTCATTGTCACGGCGTTCTGAACATGTGAAGGTAACATGCAACAATAAACTGATGGCAGTTTGTCAACTCTATGGAGAAGCCTGGCAGATGACCAGCGCTTATATTTTGGGAACATGCTATCAGGATGAAATTATGCTCATGAAGTCTTCCTTAGTGATTTGTTGCTGTTAGTACTCTTCAAGTTCTCAAATTTTATGGAAAATTGCAGTGGGGTATCACACAATTGTAAAGGTTCAATAAAAATCACATTTCTTTCTACAAGCCGTTCTTATTTTAGAGTGTTCTATTTATCTTTGTTACTCAAGATAAATATTTGCAAAAATAATTGTATGGCATATTTTATTATATGTGCAGGTACATAGAGAAATGGGTACTCAGATATTTAAAAATGTGTCGTTATAATATGATGACTTGAAATGCCATACATTTTTCCGTAACATCGCCAGTAACTGAAATGACAAAAGCATTCAAACAGTCCCCGCCTCGGTAGCGTGGTAGTAGCGTGTCTGCCGGACGTTCAAGAGGTCGCGAGTTCGAATCTCAGCCAGGGCGAGTTATCTGATTATGTTTTTTTTTCGGTTTTCCCCTTTTTCTGAAAGACGAATCTCGGGTAACTCAGCTCTATGGACCCTGGGCTCATTTGAGCATAATTTCACCCATTCCATTCATCGTCTGATACGACTTAACGTTGGAAGACGTAAATTACCACAAAAAGGCATTCAAACAATTTTAACGAATATTATTGCTTATTTTACAAAAAAAAAAAAAAAAAAAAAAAATAAATCAATAAATAAATAAAAGAGGAATTTTTTGAAGTAAATTGTGTGTTTTTGTGTAGTACCTAGCCTTTCGTTCTCTCTGGGTTTGCCTGCCAAAAAATTATACAAATGCCTTCTTAATAAAGAAGATATTCTCAGAAGTTCAACATGCACATTTTATTGGTTACGTATAGCTATTTTTTAAACAATCCAGAACTTTTGGTAGTTCAAGGTGGGGAATTTCTTGAAACTGTTAGTGTTGCATTTTTAAACATGTGAGTCTTCAAGTGAAGATGTTCGGTTCGGGTTCTGGGTAGAATATTTAGTGTCTACTTACAACAGTAGATAAAGCTTTTTATTCCATCCAGAAGTTTATGTTTCAGGAGGTCGAGGGGGAGAGATAGAAAACTACATAACTCAAAAACGAAAACTGAGTAAACAGCATTGGTATTTTAAATTCAGCTTCAACAAGGATAGAGCTGGACAATTTTCAAAAACATTTCCAGTCCTAAACTATCCTCATGCGTTTTTGGTTTTCTCAAAAATGGCTCAGACTTTGATTATGTCAGATAGTTAAGACATTAAGTAATTATTAAAATCCATACCTTGAATTTTCCGCTAATAGCCTATGAAGTGTGTTAAATGAATTTTGAACAACTTTGTATAATTGTAAAAAAAAAAAAAAAAAAAAAAAAAAAAAAAAAAAAAAAAAAAAAAAAAAAAAAACAGGAAGTTATATTAAACTAGCTGAAGCACGCAATTCATGTTCCAATTTTCTAACTTTTTCATTTCCAGGAATAGTTACCAGTTTGAATTGTCCAATAGTTATTAAATTTTCCAAGTACAGTACTGAGTTACCATTATTTTGTTCTCGCATTGTTGTCTAAAGGTTTATGGGATTTCAAAGCCAGCATATAGAAAACGCTGCTGTTTAACATTTTAACTATCGCTACGGTTCCCCTTACTTCATTGTACCTACTGCGAAATGAATTTAAAAGAAAACATTTTAACATTTTGCAGACCTTTGTCTCAATATTAAATTACAGTAAAATAAGTTTCTGTAAGAAAGCATGGAAAAAATATATATAATACTAAGCAATTATGGATAGTGTCAGGTGGGGCTGACCCCATAGCTCAGTCAGTAGACACCCACCTGCTTTGTGAGGCGTCGCGAGTTCGATTCCGGACAGGTATTGTAATTTGTCTCTAGTCAATTGAATTCCTATCTTCCCGAGTCTGATTAGAACGTGTGTGATCTACGAGTAAAGTACCAAACCCAAAGAAGCACCACAGGTAAACACTCTTATTTTTCAGCTGAATAGTTAAAAAATTTTATATCTGATAATTTAATTTGTAAAAATGTCAATAATTTAAAACTATTCTTATTATATTCATGCAACAAATGCAATAAAAGAGTAATTAGTTGCTAAAGTGCATGAAAAGGACAAAAATATTAACCTAAAATCGAAAAGAAACAATTAAAGTGCAAAATGAAAAGGTAACCAAAACTGTCTACATTTTCTTCCACTATGTTGGCAGCGTTTGAATCAACAATCAAAAGGCGTCCTCACAATGCCACACATGAACGAAAGGTGAGACGAGAAACGTTTTCCTGTTGACTTTGGAAAATGCAGACTGGGCGATAATGACAGCGCACATTATGAAACATTGATAATATCACCTTCGACGACGTTGCCGCATTCCATTAATGTTTCCAAGTGAAATGTAAAATCAACTGGAAAATTGCTTCTTCGAAAGGTGCACTTTTAGCTGAGATGTCAAACGACATGGTCTGCAGTTAACACACAAGTTCAGACAGCACATACGTGTTCATATCTAATATTACAGTGCATGTTTCTAACCTTGTTACAGATAGTGCACGAAAGTGAACTTCAGCCTGAAAGAATCTAAGCATAAAAATATTTCGGAAGTAGTTAATAAAAAGTTTAATTTGACATTAACGCAGTCAGAGCAGAAAGTATTTTGTCACCTTTAAAACTATATCGTAATATATAGACATTTCTCACTCGATATGCGTAACAAATGATATAAAAGTGTTTTAAATAATCCATTCAATTTTACAACTTAGCGCGTATTTTCAAGATTAAGTTAAGTCCACTTAGAACAGTTTGTTTCCTGAAAATATTATATCATTTACACTGGCGAATGAAATAACTTCGAAGTGAAAATCTTGGTATTAATTGTTCATGACTTCAAGTTGTCTTCCTCGTCAAAAACTATTTTAGACAAACTTTCAGGTGTTCTATAAATAAGTCAACATCAAGAAACTGATATATTACGTTCTCTAGGCACTATCCGGATGAAGGTATCCTAATACGTATGATACTACTCATAAAAATGATTCCTGTGGAATTACTTCAAATTACTCGAAGTACTTCAAATTAGATAATACGATTTTGTTGCAACAGATGGGGACACCAGGTTCATGAGTTTCTGTTCATAAGTTTTTGGTCGATGAAAAAGAAGAATCACTTAGTTTCAAACGTTAAACAGAATAAACTTTAATAAAGTAAGACTTAAAGATTTAACAGCGAATATTTCGGAGGAAGATTCCTGTAACGAAATAAAAAAGTGATACATTTTGTTCACTTTAATGAGCTCTACTTGCTCACATAGCTAATGTTAATCTGATTCTTGTAGCTTTTCAATTATAAAACAGTAAGAAAGTAGACTCCGGGTGCTGTTTTTAAGTACTTTAGGATACAAGTTTTTTTTTAAATGCTAAATCTTATCTATGTTCTATTACCAATATAATTAGATTAAATATGTGCGAGAGAGGGAGAGAGCGGCAGGTGTAATCTCCAAAACCACTGAATTATGATAACTCTTTCATGATAAGCCCTATTCTTTCTTATGCACGTAAAACAGCCAATTTAAATTCATAAAATATTATTTTAAGTTTTAAATGGATGTACTATTACCATATAAATATAGAATTGTAATTTTACAAACTTGTGAAGAATCAAATTCCCATTTACTAATCTTCCTTATGTTGATGTCTAAGACGTGTTATGGAATTACTCTTCTGTTCCACCAGCTCAATAAGGTGAAATAAGCGTCTCAAATCTGTCATATTAAGGAAGGGCACTGTTAACCTTTTCACTGCATGTTTATTTTCAGCTGAAATACGTTTTTGGAAACGGACGTTGCCCAGATATCGTGTTTGTACCTTAGTAGCCCAGAAAGCTAAAACATCGAATATATATGGCTCGATTTCAGTGTCAGTAGATTACCTAATTTCGAATTCCGGCAGAAATGCTTTCAAATCCTTTAAAACAATAGGGCGCGCCTATAAAATAAACAGTGATTGGCGTGCTCGACGTTGATGGGGGTCTCGGCGATGCTGTGCTTTGCATTTATGCTTTAAAACAAAGAAGTATGCGCAAGTTTTCATTTCTTTTAAGTTATGTTGATCAGTAAAGTTAAACGAAATACCGAAAGTTGATTATCTGCTGCTAGCTCATTAAACGGTCTATAAAAGAGATAAAGGGCTTTATTTTTTTTTTCTCTCGCTCATCTCAAATTTTTGTCTGCAATATCAGAGATAAGAAGGCAATTTCATTCGCGAAAGCTACAACCTAATGTTGAACAGTAGCTTAATTCACAATTAATGAAAACTCTCATGCTGTCAAACCCAACCCCAAAAAAATTATTACCTCTTTATGCCAATATTTATGCACTATTTCCTCGTTCGTTATTTTTTCTTTAAGACTTGAGTCATCAATAAACAATGTAACCCGTGGTCTTCCTGGTGACTTAAATCTTGCTAACAGGAGGCATTTTTTCCCTTCTCTTTTTGTGTTTTCAATGCCACTTTAAACTGTTTATCAGTTCAGCTGCAGTCCTTGAAGAGTAATATTTAAATGGGTCTTGTTTAATGCATGAGTAAAGGTTACATAAAGATTTCCATTACCATCAATCAACAGAAGTTCAACCTTCTGATGTAGTTGTGGTCAACACATTATAGACGCCAATTCTCCGGCCGTAAATTCCGTGAAATATTTGCCCGATGCCATCTACGATTTATAGGACAGCTAAAATGTGTCGCTCGTGAAACATAACTGATACTGTTTGAAGTAATCGTGAATTTCACTTATGTAGTAACTTTAGTACATAATATCGTGTGTTTATACAAAATGAACGAAAATTTATTAGAGAAGACAGGTTTTGTGTTTGAGCTATCTCAACTGAGTATAATTTTCATCAGATTTAAAATATGTAGTGTGTAGCACTGCGAAGGAAAGAGCATTAAGTTCAAAATGTTCATTAGTGCTTCAGCATGGGGAAATGAAGTTTACAACCATGAATATGTATGTTGAAAAAGTTGAAGTGCATTATTTCAGCATATTCCACCTGTTCATTTATACCTCTTGCCCACCTCGGTAGCGTAGCTGGTAGCGTGTCTGCCTCACGTTCAAGAGGTCCCGAGCTCGAATCTCGGTCAGGGTGAGTTACCTGAATAAGGCTTTCCGGGGATTTCCCTTATCCTTAAATACGAATGTCGGGTAGCTCTAAGCTCCATGGACTCTGGACACATTTGAGCATCATTTCACACATTTCATTCACCGTCCGATATGACGTAACGTTGAAGGACGTAAAAAAAGATATACCTCTTGGTTGCTCAATTACATAAAATTAGGTGTGAGTGAAGAGCATTTCGCAAACTATGTGCAGAAAATTCAAGAAACAAATTGTCTATCTCAAACATTAGTTCAAATTTCAATCCAAATGGTTAGGAGCCGTGATTTGGGGGAGGGGAACCACTGTAATGTTTGTGATGGAGGGACTTTTGCCTTGCTGCTTGCTGGACTTACACAAGCTGGGTAGTAGAGTTATTCTGCACTCTTGCTCTAAATTTTTTATTTGGGGGTCTTCAGGACATGAAAGCGTGCGTATCTGATGCAATATCGATAGAGGTGGAAAGAAAAGGGAGTGGGCAAAGTAGTTTTATGTTTACTCTCTGTTACCAGAGATTATATAACAAATTCTATTCCCACTTCCTCCGCCCAAGGAATTATCATTTTAAATTGTAGTAATTATACAATCAACATCTGTTTATTCGGAATACCGGTTATGTTATTACAAAGTTGTTTAATGTTAATTAAACTTCTTTGCTGTTAATCTTTTCCCATCGGTTTACTTCATAGCCTTCTTTGTATAATGATTTATATATCTAACTTGTCAAGTTATCAATCTGATGCTAACAAGGAACAAGTGACAGATACCAAATGGGTAAAAAGAATGTAGTTCACATTCTGTACTATTGTGGCAGTCCTCGTTAGCGTAGATGGTAGTGTGCCTTACGTTCAAGTGGTCTCCAGTTCGAATCTCGGTTAGGGTGAGTTACCTGGATACGATTTTCCGTGGGTTTCTCTTATGCTGAAAGACGAATGTCGTAACTCTAAGCTCCATGGACCCGGACACATTTGAGCATCATTTCACCCATTTCATTCATCGTCCGATATGACAATGCTGGAGGACGTAAATTAAACACACACACGCGCGCACGCGCACGCACACAAAGTACTATTGTCTATAAATATGTTTAAAAAGCAGTGTATGACATTTTATTAGCAGGATAAAATCTTGCGTTGTTTGATTTTTCCCTTCTTCCTCTCCTTATTTTTCTCTGTCTTCCTGTTTTGGTTACACACAACATAAACACCTATGCCCGAGGTGGGATCAAAACTCATGACCCTCTGCGCGGATAAGCGCCAAAGACATAAATAACTATTATCAAATAATTATAGCGCGAATTTAGCAATATACTGAGCGTTAATCTTAGTGAACTGCAACAATCGTTTATGGAAATATTCAGGGGGCATGGTTTCAAACCCCTCGAGCAAGTCACTTTGACGGTGTTTTTTTTTTTGGGGGGGGGGTAGTTGTCCTCAGTAGACAATGAATTTATTAATATCACCATCCCAAGTTCTATCTGCAAAATAAAAGAAGAAATATAAGTATAACATGTGCAGGAAGGCGACTACCCAACTAAGATTACGCGCTCAGAATCAGTGTGATATCATCATTCCCAGACTGTAAGTTCCACCAGAAATAGAAACAAAATTAGATGTTAAAGGAAGGGACTGCGGAACTAAAGCCGCGATTACGATGGATAACACAATGATAGGCATATCGGGAAGCTAAGAAATGGTGCTAAACTGAAGGTCTAATTAAAATGTTCTTAAAGTAACAAATTTTTCTTATTGGTAGTCGAATTGGTTTTATTACTGTTCCACGCAAATTGGTTCAAATTAGTCACGTGACAGCTTTTGACATTGTCAAGTTGGATCGCGTAAAGGTCATCGTAATATCGGCTTAAGGCTATTTGTCTGGCATGCATTGACCAAGAAGTTAAACCATTAAAAACGTTGCAGGTGTTAGCCAATGGTGATGCAGTTTAATTTGTTGAGGAAGCTGGGCTTACTATGCGGAATCTAGGGAATCAGCCTGGAATGTCATTTTTTTAGTATCACAAAGTATATATGTACGTAGTAATTACGTATCTTACACACATAAGTCGCTGTAACAAAATGATGGCCGTTGAAACTGCTGCAGTGCTCCATTTTTTTACCCCCTCTTCTCCCTTTTACTGAAAGCATGCAAGTTGTAGCTTCCTGCATCTTGATGCATGGGACGAAGTCGTTTTGTTTTCCTTGACCTACTAAGACACTCGCAGTCATTCTGCGGCGAAATCTCAGCAGGACACTTGACTTTCCATGGTTCTCATATTTCATACCACCCCTGGTGTCTTGTGCTCCTTATGAACTGCATAGTTGATAAATAATGCTGACTAGCTGATTAAGTCATTCCAAGCACTGAATGCAAATAGTATGTAAATTCCGTTTTAAGTTAATGTCGTTTTGGGCTAGCCTTGTAGCTGTCGGTAGGAGTACATGCCTCCTTTACGAATATCCCAAATTGGATTCCGGGCCTGGGAGGTGGGAAATCTGAGAGTATGAATGTGCGTGATTTAATGCACAAAATCCAATGACAACTATATACAAATTAACACCATATGTTCCAAAGACAAGAGCACGCCTATGATTAAAAACCTAGTTTTTGCACGCAAGAACATCTGGTGGTTTGTCACTACAACATTTTAGTGTCGGTGTGGTTGAGTAAAAACATTTACGAATCATTTCAACTACTTGGAATCACGTATAAATATGTATAATGGAACTCTATGGATCATTTCATTAAAACTGATTGACATTTGATATAACAATCCTAAAAAAGAATTTCTTTGTCGTGTAACTACAAAACATTTACACGAATCTTTCCCAAAGTTAATTTGGAACTATCCTTGTCAAAACGTGCATACATTCAGCTTCGAAAATCCACTATCAAATTTCTGCCTTCTCATCTAATTCAAAGATAAGCTACAGGTTTCAGTGGCGCACCAAAGTAAAGCTCAACCAAAGGAAGTTTAATCAAATAATATTTTGGAAATATCGCTCTGAAGGAAGTGATTTAGCAAAATGCAAAGTTTATCAGTTTTGTTTTATATGTGTGTATTTTATGCCTTACCTCTAATATGCCAGCATTCTGATATTTCATAATATTAATTTCCTGCTAGGCCACTTGGAGTGTTTCTTAAATAATTTAATGATGTACTTTATTTGAGTGACACACAATAAGGAATCGAAATGAAGTGGTGGTGAATTGCAATCGCTTAAATGGTTTAGTTTGTGTACTCTACAGAAAAGTTTTAATGTACCGTAATGATAATCTACCAAAATAAGATTGGGCAAACGATCGAATTCACTACATAATTTCCTGAATTCTCCGTCACCTACGTGCTCTCGAACAGCTTCAATTTACCTATATGCTTTATCGGGTTCTATTTATCAAGTCAATCACAGTTTGAATTTCCCATTTTACGAACGCTGCGATGGTAATCCGCTTACGGCAGAAACAGGGTTTTCTTTTTTATGTAAGCAAAGATAATAGAATTTCTCTATCTCCGCACTTCATCCTTTGCCACAATGGAAGTCTCAAAGTATTGAGGCGAATTATATCCTTATATTAGGTGATTTCAAGCAATTTTACTCCTGCGCAAGTAATAGACATTCCACTAGAGATGAACGTTTTGAGGTACCTTGATCCCTCAGAAAGACATTTTCATATGAGATTTATCAGTGTATGTATAGTGTGGGAGAGGGGGAGGGCCGAGAGATTAGCACTATTCGAAACGAAAAATCGTACACATACTAACCTTTGTACGAGTATTTAAACCCAACATCCTCCAAAAAGGCAGTAGGGGATTCTTATGAAATTTCACCTCCCCAACCTGCCATGTACGTGAAAATGTTCCCTGATGTTCAAAATAAATTGTAACTGTTTTATTACAAACATGTTTGATGTATTGAAAAGAGAATTAAAAATAAACATTAATTAATTAGAGTCAACTGAAAAATTCAATGCCACGGCCGGGATTTGAACCATGGACATCCTGGTTTCCGTCCAGTACCTCTAACCCCTTGAGCTACCATGGTCAATATGCCGACGCGATATTAAACTCTCCAATTGACTCATATTTTCTCGTAAACCACTTTTTTGTGTAATTTACGTCCTCCAACGTTAAGTCATATCGGACGATGAATGGAATAGGTGAAAATGATGCTCAAGTGAGCCCAGGGTCCATAGAGCTTAGAGTTACCCGACATTCGTCTACCAGGATAAGGGAAAACCCCGGAAAAAGCCTTATTCAGGTAACTCACCCTGACCGAGATTGGAACTCGGGACCTCTTGAACGTGATGCAGCATGCTACCATCTACGCTAACGAGGCGGGCTAAAAACCACTTAAGAGTTCTCATATTCGAGATACACATTTTGTGACTATAAAATTAGTATCTTGAATTTTGTAAAATTTGGTATAGCTAGAAAATCACTTTATACATCTTTTTTTTTTTTATAATTATCATTTTTTAAAATAACTTACGTCCTCCAACGTTAAGTCATATGTGACAATGAAATAGGTAAAATAATGTTCAAATGAGTCCAGGGTCCATAGAGATTAGAGCTAACATACATTCATCTTTCAGGATAATTGAGAACCCCGGAAAAATATTAACCAGATAATCACCCTGATCGTGATTCGAACTAGGGACTTCTTGAACGTGAGGAATTATGATCACTGCACTAACGTTTTCGAAATATTCCAGGTGGATTATTCCATTTTTACTTGCAGAACTGCGTCATTTGGCATAAAATTCTTGAAGCTATTAGATTCTACCCGACCTTCCGGTAAATATCTTCTAAATTTTATTTCTTCGTGCATGGAATAACGAATATTGGTTTACTATATTTGCAGATAAACTAGTACTTAAGGATTAATTGAAATAATTTCTGGACTAAAACGTATAACTCATAGTGGATATTGTAATGTAAAGGTTAAATGTGTAATGGTAATAGAAAATTGTGCGATTATATTTTATGGAAGACCCACTTATGTACTAAATGTCGTGCAGTTTAACAGTGAACAACTGGAGTATTATTAGGGATACATACAATACAATTGCGCAAACTCCAACGAAAATAACCTTTGGTATTTACCAAAATGTCGCAATGCTTTCTCAGCTACACCAGTGTAAATGATACTGTCAAAACTTGACCACACGCGTAGGTTGTTCCAAAGTTCAATAAATCAAACTGCTTGCGTTACCAGAGATTTGACTTTGTTGAGAACAACAATAAAGTCACACAATATTACATTACATGTTATTGGAATAGTTTACCACTCCGTCCCTGCTTCAGTTAGCCTCGCACTACCATAAATTTGGAGCTAGTGGCAGGAAAATAGCTTTGCTTCGTTTGCTAGAGGTGGTACGAAATTAAATGTTTCAGATTACAAATTTTCATTTATTTTCTATTTTCTGGAAACCGCTACTACAGCCAAGCAATGGGCGTATTCAATAGCGCGTGGGACTCGCATTTGGGAGGTTGTACCTTCGAGACCTATGGATTTATTTGTCTGAAGTTTGCCCGGATCGAGTGAATGCTGGGAAGCTGAATCTCAAAGTCCGAATTTCACTTCACCTTCATCCTACTTGATTATTTCAGAGTGTATATGTCAACGGACCGCTTGGCTCTCACCAAGGCGGCCCGGGTTCTATTCCAGGCGACCGCAAAGTAATATTTCTGGTGGACAGCATGGCGCTGGGACGCGCTTTCTCCGGGTCTTCCGGTTTCGCCGTCAGCATTCCATCAGTTGCTCCATCTTTCCTATCATTCATCTCGCCCACATATATCATCCACTTATTTTACCTTCACACCAGACATTGGACTGATCACCCTGGTTCTGTATCGGATCGAAAGCTTCAGTTCCTCAGACCTGATCTTAAAAAGTGATGGGGGAGCAAGAATCCCCTAATACCACGATAGTGATACAATTATGGGAGTTAAAGAATTAGAGGAAGATGATGTGTCAGCGGAAGACACGGATAAAGGATGCTCTGTATGTAAATGGTTTTCCTCCGAAACGGAGGTGATCTCGAGTCCAGGATGTGGACTCAGTGGGATGTGTAAGGCCTGTTGTGGGAGAGGAGACAGTTGCCGCTGGGGAGTCTCAAATTATAAACTATAGGGACCCTACTGTACTGTCTCATCTCAACTCTCCCCTAATGACTATAATTTAGGTCGAGGTGTTAAGTTCCCCCTCTGAAACTTGTCATACCTCAACAGTTCATAGAGACTATAAATACAACTCTCATGAAATTCTAAATATAACTTTTTTCCCCTGTCTTCAATACAGATTCTCTTCATTTCTCCCGGCGCACTTTAGCCTAGGGCTTATTGTGCTAACTGTATTTTGCTCATATCCATCCCACTACACCAACATCCCTTAGAAAGGCATACAGTCTTCCAATGGGTATGGACTGTATTTCTTTTGGTGCTATAAACATTGCCTCAAAGACTTAATATCTCCTGTGAGACAAGGCTTCACAGGAACATAGAATATGTTGGGCCGTTTCAGTATCTTTATTGCAGAATCTGCATCTAAGTTACTCTGATATACCTTTTCATAGGTACGTGCCCTGTGGGAAAAGCAGTGATTTCAGCTGCTTCGTAGACATTTAGCTCTATCCTTGCATGGTTCTCTAATAAATAGCTTACTATGTTTCCTGGGAATTTGAGTAAGGTTTCGTGATCTTTTTTGGAGCAGTTCTTAAGGGCACTGGGAGGTCGATAGGTTTCAAAAAAATCCATTTTTTGTTTTTAATGTTAACAAATTATATAATTCTTCAGCTTTAAAATGATATATATAAAACATAGGTTGTCAGCTGGTATTAAAGTCCTTTAATTCGTCAATTTAAACATGGCGGCGTAATGATTACGCCCACTTCCTGAGAATGGCGCTTATCTTTGATCGTGATTTCCCAAAACCTTGATTTTTCATACTTTAGTTGCATGTTTCTCAAAAACTATAAAAGATATTGACACAAAATTTGTAGTGGTTGTCAATGTTCGGTGAACACATTCGGCTAACATTTATATTCATGTGATTTATACAATGGATAAAAACAAATATTCAGTCCTTGAAAATATTATTTTTTTTTTACTCAAAACTAATTAATTTTTCATGTGCATAGTATAAACTATATGTGATTTTCATTTAGCCAATATTATAAAACTGTATCTTAGGTTATTTAGGATAAAACTTGGCGCATGTAGCTTTAAATTCCTACAAGTAAAGTGCACCCGAAATATAGGGTGCAATATTTTTTTCAGGACACACGGTGTGATTTATGCCCCTTTTGCATGGACCTATGTGAACGTAATTTAAATATTATACAGTAGTTAAATGCACACATCCTTATACAGTAATAATACCGAATTTCAATTTATGATGTTTAGTTTTCTATATATTCAAATTTTAATATTGGTTAAAATTAGCCTTGTCTGGGTAAAAATAACCTCCCAGTGCCCTAAATAGCTTCTCTAGTTGAGCATCGAGATATTCCTAGAGCCTGCTCTGATCCAATAAATGTAGCTACTTCTTGGCTGGCAAGTTCATCAGCTTTTTCGTTGCCCTGTATTCCCTGATGGCCCGGCACCCAGATAATTGAATTTCATTCTGTTTCGCTAGTAAATCTTAGTTTACTGCTATACATACTGTACCCTGCTCTCAACATGAAATCACTACTGCGGGTGTAGTGGACTTCTTATAAGTATTTATTGGTTCATTGCTTATATCAATTAAATTGTTGTGCTCGAGATTCAGCGGTCATAGCTTATATATTCGATGAACAACACCGAAATAATTTCAGCGATTATAGACGTGACTGATATAAGTTGAGATAGACAATGCATGGTTTGCGACTAAACACAACGCAATTAATTGTGTAAAACCTAATTGGCATCGATGCTTGATAAGTTGGTATTTAAACAATATGGTTGTACTTATTGGATTAGTACGTGTTTAAAACTGCTTCCCAAGTATAGAAATATCGATTCTTAGTAGCTCAAGTCGAACTAATCACCTGCCAGTGCGACACTGAACAGCGATTAATTAGCTTCTTGCATCATGTAGCATACTCTAGTGGTACTGCCTTGAGTATTCTGGTGGCCCAATCCGTAACGGTAAAAACTGAGGATCCAAGGGTCATGTTTTCGGTTCCTATCGTGTAGTTATTTTTTCCCCTCTTCTTATTACGTAAATTCTAATAGTATTCGTAACTAACGTGAATGTGAGTGGCCAGTGCATCGGGGAGTCCGACTGTAGCTTGGCCAGCACACTCTCCCGATCTCAACCCCATTGATTTCTTTTTCAGGGGTCACCTCAAGTCTCTGGTGTATGGAACACCTATTACTTCAGAAGAAGACATAACTGCTCGAATAATAGCAACATGTGAAGTTATTTGACATACAAAAGGAATTTTGGACAGACTACGACAGTCGTTTCTTCGCCGCTGTGAACTTTGCATTGAAAACGCAGGTCGCCATTTCAAGCAGTTCCTATAAACCTGGCGTAAAGAGTTGCATTTACTTTTTAAGTTCGTTTAGCCTTTAAACCACCTCCCATATAGACGTACAGCATGTGAAAGTATTAAGTATGTGATAGAACTATAATTAATTGCATTGACAAGGTGAAATTGCTCCGTAAAATGCATACATTTGTATAAGAATTAAAAGCTTAGACAAAATTTTAAAAACCAACCAAACAAACAGAACAAAAGAACGACAAAAAAGTGAGGAGACTCGAATTCATTTACACTTGATTTGAAAGCTAATGTCATAACACTCGTAACCATTGCGCCAGAGGGAGTGCTCCGATCTCTCTTCATTTTTATGTATTGTGTACTCAAGTGGTGTTATTAGCAGTGGCATCCTGGCACTTCAGAAACTTACAGCCCTAACTTCCATATTTGAACCAACAAGCCATAAGTCTCCTATCTCAAATTACTTGTTTAGGACATTCCCGCTTGCTCTGAGAATATTTCGGTGTAGTTCATTGACAGTTAAAACACACACACACACACACACACACACACACACACACACACACACACACACACACACACACACACACACACTCACACACTCACACTCACACTCACTCACTCACACTCTCTCTCCCCTCCCTTTGTGTATGCAACACTTATACATTATGAATTTGGATCCATTATAATTAGTGCGTACATTCGTTCTCAATAAATTCATTTTTACTCTCTATACTACACACATGTTAGATAAATAAGGTATTTCACTCCACCCAAAATCTCTATACCAATATTTCACAAAAAAATACCTATTTTGAAGTCTCCTGAATAAATTAAAAACGCATTTTTATTTTATGACACGTATTTACATTAAATAGAACAAAGCATTCCATAATAATGGTACCTGATAATCCAATGCAAATTCCTAAGGACTTTTAGCTCTTAGACCCGTAGTTAAGGACATTAAAGAAGTAGATTAGTTTGGGGGAAAAAAGTTAAAATTTACTCGAATAAGTAAAAATAATGTTTAATGTTAGGAATCTTGGTGCTACATTTTTAAATCTTCTCTCATTTTCATCATTTACCCCAGTTGAACATCAGTTTATACGAGTACTAGATTTTTGGCCTTCTGCCTAAACACCAGTCTGGACCAAGGTTCTACAAATTCATTTCTGCCATTAATTTCTTTGTTTATTTCCGAAAATGCTGTTCTGATCGTTTTTACCATACGAGAGGAAATATTGTAAGACGTTTTCAGCAATTTAGGTATAAACAGTCGAAAGAGTGTGTGTTTATTTGTTACAGCAGCAACAGTTTACCGCTCACAGTTCTTAAAACTCTTCTGTTACACATGTTTTAGCCAACGTGGCACTCATTTATTTTCCACTTGTTTATTTTTTCAAGTCGCCTCGATCGAAAATGGCCTCCTGTTGTGAAGATAAAATACCACACTGCTCTACTTCCCTGGCAAAGATTAGATAATTACACCTGTTGGTACATGGCCGATGACGGAATAATGTTGAGTGCGCGCGTGGTGATTTAAGCTGCTACGTCACAGACAGTGTTCAGTGCTTTGTGAATCATGGTTCTGGTAACGTCATCACTTCCGTACTAGCGCTCACGTGGAATTCCTAGGAAGTGGATGATCATAGCGGCTGATTGAGAGGAACCTGTCCTGACACTAAACGCCTACAGCCTTTGCTCTTCCTCAGTATTATTTGGCTTTTGGAGGGAAAAGGAGAACATTCGAACATTGCAAGGGTAATTTTAAAATTATTACGTTCTCTCTCTGAATGCATTGAAAACACGAAAATCGATGTAGTGTCTCAGATAAACTGAATTAAGGTTGAAAACACAAGATGAATTGTATCCATCTACCATTATTTTGCTGCTATATTAAGTATATGCTGCCGTTACCACGAGAAAATTTAATATTGTTGCAAATGGGGCTCTGTCTCACATACACACATGCACGCACATATCCACTCCCATATATATGATTTACAGGTTGGAAATGATCCTGATTAAGTAAGAATGTCCAACTCTAACCGGAAAACAAAATCCTTGACCTCTCAGTCTAGAAGCAGTGAGGTTTATTGCTTTTTTGATGAGTCACTTTTACATCTTAAATGATGAAAGATCAAAGGATGAAGACACATTCCGAATTATTTACTCCAGAAGATAAGTTGCTGTTTAAAGCTCACCAATCAACCCTCGCCCCCATTTTCTGCCTTTAAGACGCTCCATCATTCTAAATTTACCCACATTTCTGTGCACTGCACTGACAAGATTATCCAGATAGACGCAAGGAAGGTCTCGGCTAATTCTTGCGATTGGTGGCGAATTTTGTTCAACCTAAAGTTGTCTAGTCTACATTCTGCAATCGTCTACTTATATACTTGTCATTACCATGTAATCCTTAAACGTTCAAGCAGCAAATTGATAACAAATTGTCAGGCATCAGAAGTGAAAAATGCAACTAAAAATTGGATGTGATGCTCGATGTGTAATCGAGATGAACTTTTACATATTTTCTTGTAGGCTAAAGGAATAGAAAGATTTTAAAAAGCAGATTTGGTGGCTTTGAATTCTGTGTCTGGCATATTCAAAGCGATTTACCCTTAAAAAAAGTGTTTGAAAATTCAAGTTAATAACTAAGATGTCACATAAAGATAAATTTGAACTGTTTAAAAATTAATATGGATTAATGTCCCATAGAATATGTAGCTTCTATTTTTCTGTTAAGTTCTTTGTTACCATTATTTCTTGAGTTATAGTGAATGTCTGTATCTTTGTATGTTTCATATATGTTATTCTTGTACGGTAATTCATTCCTACTCTAAAAATGTAATATAAATATTGTCAAGGGCTGTTTGCCATCATTTTATATATGTTTGTACTGTTCCTTAGCATGAGCTATGGCTCTGGGAACCTTTTCAGATAACAAAAAATAAATAAATAAATAAATAAATTGTATGTTCTTACGAGAGATATGTTTTGTGTTGTAAGATTTTGTTTCTCTCAACAATTTACCAATCATGTAAAATATTTTTCGCTACGTTGTCTTATGCATGGTATTTTATATTACAATTGTTAATGGCCATTTCGAGAAAATTAAAATAAATAAATAAAATAACAAAGCTTTTCCCATCTAATTACAAAGTATAGTGGAGTAGGGGCAAATTTTCTTGATAACTTCTGTCCCATTCTTTGAAGATGATGAACCAAGTTTTCGTTTTTAAGTTATGTTGCTGCATTCTCTGTCACTCCTTCCCTTTCTCACTCCTCGTGGTACACATACGAACCTTTTCTAAACTGGATTTATTTATTCATTCATTTATTCAAAGAACTTCAAAACCTGAGATCGAATTTTTGTGTGCAATACATGTTTTTCTTACTATAGTTACTATTAAAGAAAGTAAAATTATTTGGAAACTACTAAATCCAGTGTAGTGCTTTCCCTAGGTAATGTAAATATGCGGGATTAATGTCCGATAGTAAAACATTGCTTCGCTGAATCTAATCAAAGATTATGAAGTTTCTCCAGATTGTAAACCGGGAAGTTCGAATTTTTTTTCTTCCTTATATTCTTTCCTTCCTCTAACATTGTTAGCGCTATTTTTAAGAACAATTTGGAAGTGTTCCATGTAAAGGATAGTCTGAGATGGGGATATTTTCTTGAAAATCTTTGTGTTACGTCCATTGAAGATGCTGAACTTAAAATTTTTGCTTTTGAATTGTAATCAGGTAATCGAAAAGCATTTATTTCGGTGAAATTTTCGGTGTCGACTTTTTGGATGGAATGCAGTGTTTTCCTTACTTTACTATAAATAGCTGACAAAGGAAAAAGCACCAAAAGGCTGCATGGGGGGCAACCAGGAAAAATAAAGCTTCCGGAAACGTGTTTGTGTGTCAAAGTAGGAGATAATTTAAGCGTCAAACCAACTGAAAATTGATTTTGTTTTCCTCCTTGTTATAGTAGTTTCAGAAATGCAAATAGTTTCTTTTCTGTTCGCATAAAGTTGTCTGAAATCAAAGTGGTAGAAATTATTTACATTTAATTGGAGCTTTGTGCATTAGAAAGTTCCTTGATAACAAATCACCAAGGTCGCCTGGACATAGTGAAAAGCACTTTTTTTTCATAATCATTGTTTTTTTATCAATTAATGTCCTTGAACCAGTTAGGTCATTACGGGCGATGATGGAAATTAATGAAATGATACTCCAATGAACCCAGGATCTATAGAACTTCAGAGATACCGGACATTCATATTTCACGATAAGGGGAAAATCCAGAAAAAGGTGTTATTCAGATAACTTACCCCGACTGAGATTCGAACTCGAAACGTCTTGAACGTGAGATAAACATACTACCGCCTACGCTATAGACGTGGGCATTGCTGTTGTGATACAATTCAATGTGGGCATTTTACCAAGTATATGTGTACTGAAGGATACGAGTTGGTTTTCACGAAATCCTCCATCCCAAGTAATCTTTTGTTATGTTTTTACTTTATCAAAAATAACTAACGATTTTGATTGAAACGTCGTATGGTTGAAATGTTATGTCAAATAAAATATGTAGGGTGTTACAGAATACGCTGACAACGTTTCAGGAGCTACAGAGAGATGCATTAAGAACAGCTTAACATTGATTATGGTCTATAAGAATAATATTGAAGTTACTTAATGATTTTATATTTGAATTTGTACTGACAAATGCAAGTAAATGAAGTAAATAAAGACAATGCGATAACGGTTCCAATCTTTCAAAAGCCATTGAGTTATTTTCTAAGTTTACGAGTTCCACTTTCACATCGAGAATTTATTTTCAGAAAGATAGACAACAGTTGTAGTAATAATGCACTCATTAGCTTGCTCGCGTGCCGATCTATTAGTGCTGGATTCATATACCGCACAGGCGGTTATATGTACAAGCTGACGCATAATAGATCTACCAATTTTGGTTGGTATTCCTATTGAACTGAGGTGCTCATGCGTATGAATCAGATATGATTATACGGCTATAATGCCCTCAATCAGTTCACCATGGATTGTGGGCCCGAGCAGGCAAGGCTTGCAGCTGTGGAAGCCTTCATTGTTTTCCGTAATTAAAATGCAGCAAGCATGTTACAAAACTATGAATACTGGCATCAGTCTGTACTAGAGCGACAGCCATGTAGAGGTGGTTTAAGCAGTGGAGAAGAATTAGTGTGTTAAGAATCGTAAATCAGCAAGTCACAGTAAAAGTGTTCGAAAATATGAAAATGTAGAGCGCTCAGGTTGCTGGGCAGATTAGTGACAAACATGAAGTTCTGTGCAAGATCCAGTTGGCTCAGAGGTTGATGAGACATTGCCGCTTGTGTCGGCATTCATGCTGCTTAACCAACTTCTCTGGTCAATTGAAGCGCATTTCTTCCTTGGTGGGTTTGTGTATGTGAAACTCATCAGAGCAGCCAGAAAATGGTGCTATGTTGTAGAATTGGAATATGTGGGATTACTGCTCCTTTTTTTTTTTTTCCTTTCTTTTCTTTTTCGCGCTACGGTTTGATTTAAACAACTCTAAGACTCCTGACATTTTTTTCCCTTTTCTTTCCCTTCACGTACATACATCTGAACACACGTGGTTTACTAGCGATCATGTGTATTCCCTGTATTTTCGCATGTACTGTTTGCTGTTAGTGTCGCGTGCTTGGAGGTAATAGCAGTATAACAAATATTAAACAACCTTTAGCATACAATAAATTAATGCCCGATTTCACCAACAAATATTAAGGCTTAACACGAGTTTAGCAATAGTTAAAACAAAAATTGCATTTCATCAAAAGTGTTAGCGTAACACAAGTGTTATATCTCATGTTAAACTAACACAATCCGAATTTCTAATGTTAAGTCCTTAGCAATTGTAAATAGTCAAGATGGCGAGCATGAACTCAGCTGTTGATGTGGATTTGCTATATTTAAGACCGTCTAAATGGCATTCATAATAGAGTACGGCCTATGAGGAGAAATGATTTTGAGGAACTATCCGAAGAAAACTGTTTTACGGAGGTATAGACTGTCGAAACATGTTGCTATGAAGGTTACGGCGGAAGTACAAGAGATGTTAGAACATGCATCGAAAGGAATATGGCGATCTCGCCTTTGCTTTAAGTATCAATAACCTTGCGATTTTATAATTCACTGAATTATGTGGATAATACATTGTCCACCTCCCGTCTTGAAACGTTCAAGTCACTTGCCCTTCTTCGCTCGTCGTTTTAAATTTACATAATACTGAGTTAGAACTTGCATCGAAAGGAATATGACTATCTCGCCTTAGCTTCAAGTATTAATAACTTTGCGATTTCATAATTCACTGAATTATGTGGGTAATACATTGTCCACCTCCCGTCTTGAAACGTTCAAGTCACTTGTCCTTCGCACCTCGTTTTAAATTTACGTAATAATGAGTTAGAATATATGATACATCGAAAGGAATATGCCGATCTCGTCTTTGCTTCAAGTATTAATAGCTTTGCGATTTTATAATTCACTGAATTATGTGGATAATACATTGTTCACCTCCCGTCTTGAAACGTTTAAGGCACTTGCCCTTCTTCGCACCTCGTTTTAAATTTACGTAAGACTGACAAGTTGTTTGGTGCTTGTAGTGACACATGCATTTGAATTAAATTCGTTTCCAATATTTCCCCGCGACATCTTTCTCTTTTACATTCACTGCATCCGTCCTCTTATTTTCCACGATATCCTTACACTTCGTCACCATTTCAATTAACAATTCTTTCTCCGTCGATGAGAAATTTGTCTCACGGCTTTATTTATGATTTTGTTCATCCGCTATTTGTGCAGATGAAAATGAAAACAAAAGCGCATCGGAGTACGTTCAGAAAATCATCCATAGGCTTCTATAGCTGTGATATTTACAAGTTTCTTGGCGTTAACACAGGTTTGTTAACATTTTTAGAAAACAGGTTGGTGAAATGCAAGAAATTTAACAGTAGTTTTAGCGCTGTGACAATTGTTACGCTACATTTGTTAACGTCGATTTTAACATCTGTTGGTGAAATCGGGCATAAGAATATTAAATGCTATGTTCCTTCAAGGTGTAAGACCTGAAGCTTCAGTTGCTGAAGAAGGCCATGGAGTGCATAATGGCCGAAACCTCGACCTTCATAAATTTGACGTGGCTGATCACCCGTGAAGCCTTAATCAATTCCTTCAAGATGTCTGCTGCTGAATGTTTAATGCTCTGACACAACCTGGCAACGCAACTCTCCCACTCTTCACCTTCGAGTGAGCTGTCAAAAGTCTCATGTTTAAATCAGAGCAAAACTCTTACATTACGACCGCTTTATGAACTTTCGTCATTACCAAACTGCAGGAACGACCGTTGGAACAACATTTGGTTTCAGCAGGACGTATTATGAAGTCGTTTAAATTAAGATTAAAAAATTCAAATTAAATCTTACATCTTTCTCGTTATAACTAGATACTAATTTAGTTCCTTATTGGTATGCCATACACTTCGTTTGTGAAGAATCACGAACTTCACTCATTTAGAGGCGATGATTGAAATGAGCTATTGTTTATACTTTTAATGTAATATTTATGTTGGAAAATAAATAAAATATTTAAGTACAGCACGGATATTCAATATCTTTTATCATTTACATAAATTGTTATTATATCCTGGAAATACGCTTTGTATGTGAAGGACTAACTTGGATGTAGGATACATTCGTCAACGTTCCTTTACTAACTAGGCCGCCCAGAAGAAATTAACAAATGTATCCATTATTTATCGGTATAAGGGCATAACAGTTCATGTTTTATTAAATAAGCGTAGAATGCAGGAATTTATAAAATGCATTGCTACTTTGCTGTACAAAAGGGAGGAAAACTGTCGACGGTCCACGATTGTATGCTTTATTTATAGTTGGTTATTCTTTGTCTTCACGTACGGCGATACGTGACTCCTGTTATGTCTGCAGCAGACTGAAATACTTGAAAGAACGAGGTTCAGTACCAGGCATTCGCAACTCCCCTAGCGCTTAAGACATACATCTGTGTTAATCCACAAATTTACAGTTTAAAAGAAATTTTACCCAGAATGTAAATATAGTGCAAGCAAAATTACGATTTACATCAAACTAGTATAATATATTACTTCTTGTTTAGAATGAATCACGTTTGATATGGTAAAATGATGTACCTTTGGTCCTACGGTTTATCACATCACTTTCAAAATTTTAATTTGAATTGAGTTGTGAAAAATTACTTAATAGTCCATATAAAATTGCTTTAACTAATGCATTTTTAACTTCCTGAAAGTTACAAGATTACAAGCCATAAACTGTGATTCTAAGGAACCTTTTGAGCACTGAAAAATGCTGAAACGAAGGAATCGAGAAAAATTAACCTTAAAAGTTAAATACGGTGCTTTGTCTAAGTACTAAAATATCGATTAAACTTTACGGAATGAATTGAAACTAGATAGCATTTTGGAGAAAATTAACATTGCGTATCTGAAAAGCATTTCAGGTGCAGGAGTTTAAAAACTCTATTTAGAATTTTAACTTTCTATTTTGTGTGGTATATGAATATAATTTTAAAATAAGATCTACCTTCTGGTAGCTGTTTCTTTACCTTCTCTACCACGCAGAATTGTTGCGTTTCTTAGAAAAGATAACGTAATGCGTGAATTTTTGTTAGTATTACAAGTGATTCAAACGGCTCCATACGAAGTTACCAAATTGTTCACAAACTTGAAGAATGATGATCATTCCGTAAAGTGAAGTCTTTAAAAATTTATTTGGCGTGAAAATTGTGTTGCTTGGTTACATAAACCAACATGAAATTAGAGATTTCAGTGTTTACAAGATCGACTTGTGTTTAAATGTTCGAGTAAACGGTCTGAAATCCTTTGCAACTGTATTTCGTAGGTGCATTTCTTTAGGTGTCGACGAACTCGGCCTCTGTTCATTCCAGTGAGGAATTTGAGGCATCCATCGGGAATGCACTAAAAGTTTGCAATTACGGTTATGTGTCCGACAAAATGTGAATACTTGAAATTACTCCAAAGAGAAAGAATAACTTTGCTTAAACCAAAAAAGGAAAGGCGCCATTCCTATGGTTATCTCTCTCTCTCTCTCTCTCTCTCTCTCTCTCTCTCTCTCTCTCTCTCTCTCTCTCTCTCTCTCTCTCTCTCTCTCTCTCTCTCTCTCTCTCTCTCAGCCTTACTATTACAGTAACACATTCGTCCAGTCTTCCGCTTACGCGCCAGTTTTCCGCGTTATCCGAAAGAGGAAGAGTATCGAAATATCCTTGGTAGAGCCGACAGCGATCTAGCACGACGTCTCCAAGCTGTGCAGGTAGAACTTAATAGTGTCTCATTACCGCTCTGACATAGCAGACCAGCAGAAGAATCGAGTCGTCCAGGTTTACCCCGTGGGGGTTGTGCGCCCAGTGCTGGCTGCGCTCTTCCGCCTGTCTGGGAGGCATCTGAGCACAGTCCGCTTAACAGGCTAGAGGGAAAGGAATAAATGTTTAGGTAATGGACTTACCAAGCCCATTTCTGGGCTTGGGGGTTTGAAGTCAGGGGAATGTGGCCCTGTTCAATTCTGGTTACCCAAAGCATCTTTGGGCAACCGGTAGCTATAGGTTTTGGGAACTCCTAACCTGCCGAGTCCAGTCCAATTCGCACAAACCCCTTTCGGGAGGGACTTTAATGTTCTATCCGAAGTACTCCTTGCAATGTCTAAAATACATAATAATATCAGTCAAATTACAGTGGCCGAAAGGAATCTCTGTTAATTTTATCGAGTGAACCCTTACAAACTATCTTTCTGGAAATTGAAATTTAATTCTTATTTATGGTGGCGCTTTAACTGCTGTGGTTCTCAGTGTCCCATTCTATTATGGGCGTGAAAGACCGCTTAAGTTTTGCTCAAATGCTTCTTCAGACTGGAGGCTCCTTAACGTCCTTCAGTCTATGGTATGGTATCATTGGCTATACTTCCCTTCCGAAGGAAACCATATTATGGATATCTACATAGATTCAAATCAGTTTCATACAGCTTTTTCCTCTAGCCATTTATTTTGATAGCTGCGTTTAACAAAATAATAAAACGTTTGTCAATTGTTTGACGATTACTTTAAGCTTGGCTCTCCAGTAACATTGGATTTTAGATTTACGTGCTGTCCATACATATTTTGGTTAAACCTGGGTTAAATTAATTGAAGCGTTAACTTATTAAGCAGTTGAAATATCATATTTCCTTGAGAATAACTCAAATTCAACCTCTATGGACCTCAGTGTTTCTAGTAATAAAAGAAAAGACGAGCGCATTACTAAAGCTATACTCGTATGAACTAACCGGCTGAACCGATGACGATAGAATGGAGACCATTTATCTATAAATAACACAACACTTTTCTTTGATCCGCACTGCAGCAAATCTCTTAAGAGTCAAGCCTTTTACTTCCGTCCTATTATTAACAATAAGTTGGCCTTTTGACCCTCAGGATGATTCTTCATTCTCGTCGAGCACGATGATCTCACTGCCTGCGTAATAGCAGTTCAGCGTTGGCGGGAGATCTTAACCACTCATTCACCAACAGGTTAAAAAATGCAGCGAATTGCACCATTGTCAATTACACTGGTTGTAATTTTGTATAATTATTAGATGATTGGTGAAATGACTAGGATTTCCATGGTAGCTCTGGAGGGGGAAAAAAGATATAAAAGGATTTTCTTTTAAGCGTCACTCCAGAATCTAAAAATCAAATAATATCGTTAAATATTCTTTTATTCAAAACAGTTATATTATCTGAAGTCACATATAGTTTCAGATTTAATTTTTCAGCGAAAATATTTGTTTGAAAAGAATATTCATGGCAAATTCAAAACTTTCCCCTTAATATGAATTTTAAGGGCTATTTAATTTCCACATATCTGGTAAGAGAAGTATTGAATTGCACCAACAATTTAAATGTCAATTTTGAGATACCTTGAATAAAAATAATTACTTTGGGAGAAAAAAATGTTCGTAAACTTGCTATTAACGTTTAGTATCTTTCAAAGATACGATGCGAAGATTTTCAAGAAAATCCAATGCCCCAAATTATCCTTCAGATGGAAAATATTTCGTAACTTTTTATTTTGCTAGAAATAACTAACGATTTTTATTAAAATTTAGATTAAAATGTTGCATAATAAAGTGCATTTAGTAAATTGTCCCTTCATTTTTATAATTGCAACTAAAACAAAAGCTTACTACTCAAATGTAGATTTCTATATAGCATAGTTTACTTTCTGTAACTTTTTCTAGCATCAGTAATATCTGTTGTTATTGGTTTAAATTTTTCAATAGTTTTGTCATTTTGTAAGTGTTGTCGCCATTCAGTTATTTCTCGCATTGTCATAGAAGCAGTATCGAATTTCAACACCAGCATATGGTGACCCACTTTTAAACATCTGACTCGCTTCTGTTTTCTGTCTTCACTTATCTAACTACGAAATGTATAATGCAACTATTTCTGTAAATGTTTATTTTTAACATTAAGAAAATATTTGCTTAAAAATTTTAACAGTTCTTGTAGAAACTAAATGGATGGGGAAGGAGCGGGATGGCTCAGGCAGTTTCGTCTGTGGCTCGCGTTCGAGAGGCCTGGGTTCGATTCCCGTGGCCGACTTACCTTCTGGGGTTTTCCCGGGTCCCCAGGTGAATGCTGGGTAGGTTAATTACATCCCCTGAATTTACTGTCCATCTCCATTATTTCACATGAGCTCTCATCTGGTGGTCTCTTTCAGAGTAGAAGTGTTGGCGGGTGTCTCGGCGCCTTCGGTCGCCGCCCGCTGTCTCCTCTCGCCTCATCCTTCCTCCCGGGGATGCCCCACTTGGACCTTAGGTACAGTAAACTGCAGGTTTCGATACCGAATCCCTTCCTTAGTAATCCTAAGTGGATGGGTAAAACTTCGTGAATGCAGCACATCAACGTTCTGTGATGTAACAGCTTGATGAAAGTATCCGAAAGGGTGATGTACAGAAAATATCGTGTTGCTCTTTCAGGACTGCGGGAGATTGAAAATAAAATTGGAGCTTAGAGTGTTACATTTTTTAGGTTAGCTTTTGGCAATACATCGCACTGCATCATGCTGTTTGAAACTTTATGCTATAAAGTTAGGAGTTAATATTTATCAAACAAAAATCGTTTCCGGAGGTTCTAATCTATCGTTTCTTCCTGTCTTCTCATCCCTCTGTCGCTCTGTGCAACATCCAAGCCAGATAATGGTTTGAAAAATTCATAAATATCTTGTCGAAGTATTATAACTTACAAGTAATTACAAGCGAATGAAAAAAAAAATGTCTTATGGGTACGACTTCCTCAACCCTGTTCATCATTTATTAATGTATATACAAACATTCTTACGAAACTTTACTGTTCCAGGACACTAGACTACATTTTAATTGAGATAAACCTTTGTAGACATTGTACATTTTTTATAATGTAAAGGGAATAACGATAGTCAAATGTTTAAGAATTGGACGCTATACTCAAGCCTTAAAAATCCACAATATTTCCATGCAGTCAAGAAAACAACTGAGTATAAAAGGACTAAAATATTGATAAGGTATTAAGGAATTTGACCATTAATACGGATATCTTAGAAATGGCTTATGCCACAATAAGTTATTTGAAATAAATTGTGCCTTAGATCTACATTTTGTTGGATCTACCGATTAGGCCGCGCCGTGGCTCAGTGGTTAGACCGCTTGGCTCTCACCAAGGCGGCCCGGGTTCGATCCCAGGTGACCGCAAGGTGAGATTTTTGGTGGACAATACGGCGCTGGGGCGGGTTTTCTCCGGGACCTCCGGTTTCCCCCGCCATCTCATTCCACCGGTGCTCCATTTTCATCTCATGTATCATCAGTGTCACCGCCTGCGGTGCCGTATGTAGTAAAAGCGGGCGTTAAACACTACACATTTCATTTTTTTCTACCGATTATTGTTTACTAGTTATACGAGATTATAAAAAACTTTACCTGTGAATGAAGTAGTTTTCACAGCTATTTCTAGACAATTAAAGATCATGTAAATTATTTATCATGTAAATATGTTTAATGTATGGTATGGTAATCAAAATCGTCTGAACAATGTTTTATACAATAAAAAGTTCGAAAAATGTTTTATATATGGGATAGTTATCCCAACTATTTCTTGAACATTTTCTTGTCGCATCTTTGGAAGATACTAAACTTAAATTTCAAGTTTGGTATTTATTCAAGTTTTCGTTTTGGAGTTTTCGTGTATGTACTGTCTGCCCACCACGATAGGACAGGCAGATGAATGTGTCACATAATCACTTCTGCTGGCCGCATGATGTTTGCTCACCTTCTGGATATGATATGGATGGCAGATTCATGTAAAATACTGCGTTGCCACCTAATTGAAAAAAGCATTAGATCTGGCAGCATGGGTGGCTTATACGCACTCTCATACCCCATTCCGTAGTAAACATATTCACTACCAGAGCAGATAAACAGTTCAAACCCCTCTCCCTCTTAATGCCCCGCTTGCCTTTTTGTGGTGGACGGAGAGTACACACACCCACGTTACTCTAAAATTGCTATTTTTTGGGCTTCAAAACATGTATTTCCGGTGATATCTCTATCAAGTTTATAGATGGAATGCAATACCTCTCTACCTACAATACACATGGTGAAGAAATTTATTAGAAAATGAGAAAATAAATGTAAAAAAAAAAAGTCTTAAAAATTAAACTTTGCTTTAGGAAAGACACTGCCAACACCTTTCATCACATCGGTTCCCTCCTCTCATCGGTTCTCTCCCTGCCTCTGTCAGATATAAGATGTGCAGCTTCAATTACACAGCGCCACTTATTTATTCAAAATAAAAAAGTATCGATTTTCGGTATTAGTTTTATTATATGTATCAATTACTGAGCATACATGTATTCGTGAACAAATATTTAACTCTTTATACAGAGGTACCTGCAAACTGTATTAGCTCAGAGGCCATTTTTCTGAAATTCTCTATGTATGAGTGAGGGTTTCCGTTTAAGTTCGTGAACTTCAACACTTGAATCTATAAACGAAAAAATATGTGTTTAAAATATATTAGTATTGCGTATAGTATTGTTTGCTATGCCGCTAGTAAATACTAAAATGCGTTTCTACACAATAAAATTATACAAACTAAAATTTTCTGAACTGTATTTTACTTGGTTATTGCTGTAACCCAAATCTTCGTGTAATACGTAGCTGGTACATCATCTCTTTTAAGATACTCTGTGTTAAAGCTGAACTAGTTCTGCCTGAAATACCGTGGGAAAGAGAGAAAAAATCTGCCTGCAGAGTGCACATTTTATGCCTGTCATCCTTTTGTCACGAATGAAATGCTTTGTACTTTGCATTGTCCACAATGTTTCGCTCTGAGGTTGTTAAATCTTTGTCCACAGCATAATGCAGGGAAATCCGTAGTTGGCTGCCAAGAGGCGTTTGTAACATAACGGCTGTCTCACCCGTCGATGAAGTATTAAATGGCATAATATTTGCGATTGCCGTAATCCCACCTTTGTCATCCTGTACTGTTTGTATATAGTGTCTGCACATTGTGTAGATTTTTTCATCCCTTTCACCTTATAATGACTTTATACTTCGTGATATTTGTAATTAACGCACCGAAAGCACTCTTAGATCAATATTCAAGGAACATGGGCGTAGTTAGACGATAAGGGTGGGGGGGGGGAAAGGTAGGTATACAATAATATTATGGTTGCTGCACAAAAATGAGTTCTATATTCAACCTGTTGGGGCTTTTGCTCATTAACCATGAATTGTCAACTTTTTAGTCGAAAAATTTCCATACAAGCGAATATGAAGGGAATCCACTGAATGAATACCAGAATTCCGGATTTCTTTCTTAGACAAGATTTTTGTATTTTTAATGACGTTCATTTCATTAGAAAGCTTGCCAAGAAATGACATAAATAAAGAGCTGAGTAGTAATCTGTGCTTGAGTGTCATATCTGGAGAAATATAGGGTCTTTAAAATATATAGCAACCCGTTTTGCGGTATAACCGAGCAACACAGGAAAATTATGCCGTCAGAAGCGCACTGATATCCTTAACGTATACTAGATGTAAATGTTGACCTTATGCGTAAAATAAGCAGCATATCCAGTAAAAATGTTCTCACTCACTTGATCAAGCTTAGCACTTTAGCTCCTTTTGGATGCGAGCGTTGGAACTATTTTTTTCTACATTTTAGACATGTGATTTATCATTTTTTACCGGTTATAAATCTTTTTTAAAGAATAAATCCAGATTTTTTTTCCTTTTTGCAAGTTTGGTTACTATTAGTATAATCACGTTTCAGAACTTTAAAATCTGAACATTCCTGGAAATCTGTTGGAATGTGGATTCGTTATTAATAGTTTATTAAACATTTGTACTCGTCAACTACAGGTTAAATATCCAATAACTTTTGTGGTTTTCAGCTAAGTAAGACAGATTTGTTCTCTGAAGGATTTGTGAGGTGGCAGAAACTCAGTTTGAGGAGACCTCCTGTATTTCGTAATACCGAAAGTAAAAACAAACTTATTTATAATTAGTGAAATCGGTTACTAGTAATCTGAGTCACGTGGAAGGTGAAGTGGGCAAACTTGAAATGGAAAATGTGTTGAACAAGAACGTGGAAATGATGCAGTTGCAAGATTGCTGATGTACAATTTTAATTATCACTCCGTAGCTTTAATGCTAGAGTGATGAAAACTTTTTAGTGTCATCATTGATACCTCGGGACATGTTGGTAGTTCAAAGTTCTTGCATTTGAAAGGCAAAACTGACCGGAAAATCCATGAAGAGATGACGGCTGTTTATGGAAATGATTGCCCATCATATGACACTATTGTGAGGTGGAAAAGGAACTTTCAAACTGGTCACATGTCCCTGACAGATGAGCCAAGAGCTATTTTTTGTGTGTTTTTTGTAATTTACGTCCTCCAACGTTAAGTCATATCGGCCGGTGAATGAATTGGATGAAATGATGCTCAAATGAGTCCAGGGTCCATAGAGCTTAGAGTTACCCGACATTCGTCTTGAAGGATAAGGGAAAACCCCGGAAAAACCTTATCCAGGTAACTCACCCTGACCGAGATTCGAACTCGGGACCTCTTAAACGTGAGGCAGACATGCTACCATCTACGCTACCGAGGCGGGCGCCAAGAGCTGGTAAACCGTCAATGACAGACGATGCTGTCAGAGTGAAGAAAGTGGACTGTTTAATACTGGAAGACAGACGAAAAACCATCATGAATGAGACACATTTTAGTTATGGTAGAGTGTGGAAAGTTATTCATGACGAACTGCACATGTGTAAGGTGTCTGCACGATGGGTTCCACGTTTGCTAACCCCTTTCCAAATGCAAACACGGCGTGACCTTTCAAGGCAGATGTTGATGCTGTTGGAACAGGATGAAGATGATTTTTTTTTATCGTCTGGTAACCATGGATGAATCCTGGATCTATCAGTATGATCAAGAGACAAATTGAAACATCCCGATCCCCCCTCCCAAAAGGGCAAAGGTGTAAAAGTCAGCTGTAAAGGTCATGCTTTCAGTTTTCTGGGACTGTCGTGGAGTCATCCTTACAGATTTTCTTGCCAAGGATCAAACCATTACTGGCAGATACTACTACAATCTTCTGGACAAGTTACGAGCAGCTCTGATTAAGGAACGACGGGTTATACTCTTCAGATGTGTTCGTCTTCTGGCTGACAATGCATCAGCTCATTCATCTCAAGTTGCAGTTGACAAAACAAGGGAATGTGGCTTTGAGATCTTACAGCATCCGCCTTATTCGCCCGATCTCGCACCAAGTGACTTTTTCTTGTTCCCGGAAATGAAGAGACCGTTAAGAGATCACCGATTTGACAACACACATGACGTCATTAATGAAGTGGAAGAGTGCTTTAAAGCGAATTCTGCAGACTTCTACAATCAAGGTATTCCGAAAACACCTAGAAAAATATGTAAAACTGCATGGTGACTACGTAGAGAAGAACTAACAAGCACATATCAATACAAACTCTCTTATCACATTTTTAAAGGGTGCTAATTAAAACTTTACGATACCCCCTCTTATTGTCGGGTAAGAAGCATTTTCTCGATGAAGAAGAACTGAAAATCCGCAATATTTGTTGCTTTAAGCAAGTCCCAGTTCTGCTGTTTGGGGGTGGGGAAGGTTCTCTATGAGCAAGACCGTAACAGAAGGTAGTAGACGGTCTTTCAAATTGTAAAATTCACTAAAGGTGGTGTTGGTGGTGGTGTTTTAGGGCCCGTCGACAACAAGGTCATTTGGGTTCACAAAAGGAGTTTGTAACATATTGTAATTGCGTATTCGCTGATAAAGTATAAGTGAAATGTGTAAGAATATTTTAATATTCTTTAGGTATCAAGATAAGGAAGGATATGTCAGGCGTTGCCCTTAATTTACCATGAATTTTGTATAATCTTAGAATTCTCAATTTATTTTTGTAGTTCTGTAGGACATGCTTTAAAAGGAGAATAATTTCATTTTCAGATTTTCAAAATAAACGTTTCGTAAAAATTGTATATCTTTAATTCATTTCTAAATAATCTGTAATCTTGTTCCTACTTTTTCGCGTTGTATAGCGGTTTTAACCACGTATGTAACTTTCTGTGCACTGATTTTAATTAAATAAATGCCAGTTCTAGGTCATTTAAATGAGGGTCCGGATTACCACCGCTTGTGTGCTGCTCAGGATTACCAGCGCTTGATTACAAGTTAAGTTGGTGAGCTTTTATGTGCATTCAGAAAGGCGAAGAAAGCTCGTTACTTCCGTTACCAGGAATTGGCAAGAAATATATACGCACGCTTGAGACACAATTCAAACTGAAATGTTTTCAGTCCGAACCGACCACCCACTGTGTTTAGCGTTTCTAGTTAAAGAAGTGCTGGGTAGAAAGCAGTAATATAGCACTAATATTTACTTTGATGTGGGTAGGGAAAACCTGCCGTGGATCGGGCCGAAATTGGCGGAATATATATATATATATATATATATATATATATATATAAGGGCGCTCAACTACGGCGGTCATCAGCGCCCTGTAAAAAACTAGTCATGGCAAAAGCCAGATATAAAACTTTCTAAAAACTATACAAGTGTAACAAAACTTATTAAAAATACACGTACATAAAAAACATCAATAAAAACCTACTAAAAATTTCGTTCACTAAATCCTAAACTCTAAACTAGACAAGAATCTAAAAACTTTCTCCACGGGTCTCCACGCACGGCCTACACGTGGGTGGGCCTGTTGACCGTCTCCCTCAACCACGAAGAGGAGCCCACACGAGGGAGACTGTTGGCTCGGGACCCCGGGTGCGCCAAACCCGTACCTACCGAAGTAGGCCCCTGGGGGGAATTCCGCGGAACGATATATATCGCGAGTATATTCGGGTTGCATGTGTCTACCGGCCTATGAGTTCATGCTGGTGTATGTTTCGAAATATCTTTATACTACAGCTACCACGATGAAAAAATATATTAAATGAACTCTTGTTTTTAAAAAAAAATCGTGCACAAATTTCCTCCTTTCGACGCAAGAGAGCTTTGGCGTTGGAGGGAAAACCAGGAAGTTGTAATCCTGATGCTGTTCTATAATGCTTTATTTACTACTGTCCGGCCGTTGTATCTCCGGCTCTGACGTTTTGCGACTGTAGAAGGTGGAAGGGGAAACCTAATAGTACCAACATACAGTAATGAGTAATTGAAAACATGTCCTCGAAATTATTTTTAGAATGAAAATATAGGACTATATTAGCTTTAAAACACTGAAATACAATTTACAATTTCATCATAATGCAAGATATTTATTACAACACCACTCTATTCGAATATTTCATTCACACCTTTCACACACACACTAACTGCATCTGTTGGTAGTACTGGGAGTCTCTACATCCGGTATCGTGGTCAGGAAGTTAAAACTGTCTGCTAGCGCCAATCAGCGTTGTCGCTGGTAGGCGTGGCTCCCGAACCCAACACCGTATTGCCAGCTTAAATTTGTTTGAGCCACGTGGCCTAATAGCGGCTTGCGCTGGTGAACTTTTTTTGGTATATTTTTCGTGCGTGAATTTCGATGTTTAGTGTTCGTAAGTCCTATTATTATCGCTATTATAATAATATGGCTACTGGTTCGTGAAATATGCAAATACATGAAATATTTAAAATACGCATTGTTCCTCTGCTTGAAATTCCCGCTAAAGAACTGGCAACAGCCTGCTTCCCCCTCCCGAGAAATGTCAGAGCCGGAGATAGAACGGCCGAACTGTAAACCGCTACTGAAAACTGTTGCATAGAACTATAGTGGCAGAAACAAGAGTTAGGACTGTTTTTGATACTTAAAATGCCGACGTTTTCATTGCAAGAACAGCCTGTAAACATTCGTTTTCTCCATTTTCGTGGTGTGTCACCTATTGAAATTCATCGCCAGTTGAGTGAGGCATATGGTGATGGTACCATAGAGGTGTCGTCTAATGTGCGTTCCTGGGTGCGACAGTTCAATGAAGGCAGAACATCGTATGACAAAGACTGTCACGGCCTCGCACCAGCCGGTCTGACGACATGATCCAGCGAGTGGAGAACGTTGTTTTGGAGAATCGCCGATTGAGCATTTTCAGATCTTTATGCAGGATTGCGTGCACAGATCCCATGTAAATGCCAATTTTGGAGGCGATGTCTGCAAATGTCTTGGTTTGTTGTCACACGATGTTCTGCTTTCATTGAACTATCGCACCCAGGAATGCACATTACACATCCATGGTACCATCACCACATGCCTCACTCAACTGGTGATGAATTTCAATAGGTGTCACACCACGAAAATGGAGAAAACGAATAACACGCTGTTCTTGCAATGAAAACGTCGCCATTTTAAGTATCAAAAACAGTCCTAACTCTCGTCGCTGCCACTAGAGTTCTATGCACTGTACAGTGCTGCCATCTCTGTCACGCATTCACAAAGAGTCTACGTGTATTAGAAAGAAAACAGGTTCCTAACTAGTCCCAGTCCTGAAAAGTGTTATAGCTTGAACGCACCTCGTAATTTCGTTCCATTCTTGTGTGAGTGATGCAACAATGTTTCCAATGGTCCTGACAGGAATCGTTTTAGTGAAACGATTTCACTCTGAGCGCCTCTAGCGGAAAAAGTAGGGGGAAAATCCGGGAGAGAATACAACTGTGCAAATTACATATGCGTTTTACTAATTTGCATACGTTCCTTTTATGCAGATATTACACAAAATTGAAAGTATGGCTTCTGTAACTAAATTATGAGCAAGTGTGGTATGAATTGGGTTTCGAAAAATAAAATATTGCTCGTGTATTTCAAGCCTTCCACTGTGATAAATGACACAAGTCTTAAAATTAATGAAAATGTATTGGATCGCGAAAGAAATATTAAGAGAAAAAATACCGGGCAAGGTTTATGGGAAACGTGTCAATCAGCAAACGCATTCTTTTAAAATCAAAGTAAACATTTTGTATTATTTATATGCTAATTGTAAATATGTTTACGTCCTGTTTAATCAATAACGCATGTGATATTATTTTGATTTATAGTACAAATGTTTCACTCAAACGTGTATGAGTGTAATTTTGAATGTGTCTGTTATTTCACAAATATGCGGAATGTGAATATAAACCGAGTCTATTAAAAAGTACACATTGCCACATTAAGCGAAAGAGATTCCTCGAAAACAAAAAGCATAATATTAAAATCATAATATTTTTTGTTCAGCCTTTGACGTGTTGATGATAATACTATTATTATAATACACTTTTGTAATCATACTATTTTAAAAGTAATTTTATTTTGAACTCGAACCAACAAACAGGAAATATTGTAGTATTCCGTGCGCCATTATCGATAAACGACACGGATATCTGTAAGCCAAATGGTTTTCCTTATAAATGTGAATTGTGTGGCACGTTAGGCATAGGGCAGCAAAACTCATTTTTAAGCTGAATGTCCTGAAAATAAAAAATAAAAAAATTAAAACGTGATTTTAAACCTTTCATTGTTTACGAACCAGAAGGTTGAGACAAAATGTTCTGTCAGATTTGCCTGAAAAAAAAAAAACAAACAAACAAACAAGTAAGTCGTAAGCCCAGGCCGGCGTTGATGGCTGGCCTTATTCAAGCAGCGACAGTTCCTTCCGCAATTGGCCTTCCGCGGTTTGATAAGACTTGTCAAACATCTAATATTGTTCCATTAATGAAGTATCGACCACAAGTGCATGGACGTTCTTTTACCCCCTTCCTTTTTCAAAAGTTTTATTTAAGTTTCTATGATTTCCTATCAGTTGTGTTACTCCTGCAGGCGATAATCCAAACTTATTGCCAATTTACTCACTTTAGGTTTGGAAACGAGAAGGATTTTCTTCCAGCAGGATATTTTTGAATGCAGAATTGCACCCAGCGACAGTGATGAAAAGTACGTTATCGAACCTCATTTTCTTTCTTTTTGTATTTTATGTCCCCCAACGTTAAGTCATATCGGACGATGAATGGAACAGGTGAAGTGATGCTCAAATGAGCCCAGGATCCATAGAACTTAGAGTTACCCGACATTCGTCTTTCAGGATAAGGGAAAACCCCGGTAAAACCTTATCCAGGTAACTCGCCCTGACCAGATTCGAACTCGGGACCTCTTGAACGTGAGGCATACATGCTACCACCACGCTACCGAGGCGGGCTATCAAACCTCATTGTAATTATATATTTAGAGTAGTTGCACAAGTATATTTTAGCTTATACCAATATTACTCGACAGAGCGTTGAGGCGTATCGACCTTCAGGTGACCAGCGTTGTGATCGTCTCTTATCGGATCTTACCTGGTCGATTAGAAGACTGAAATATTAATAAGTTGACGTACAGTAAGTTACGAAACACAAATAGAGCGATTGGAAGCTGCGTGTGTCTGTATGATATGTTTTGTCGCGCCTGCCGATGTATAACACATTGCTGTCCAGAAGACATGATTATACACTGGACTCGCCGTGTATGTGCGATAAGCAGAAGTAAATATCTGTGTTGCGAAATTTTCCCGATACACTTTCTCGCTTTGCCGTGTATATCTGCTTTATTAGGTTTGAAGTATTTTATTATTCATTTTATATGTGCCTTGTTAAGATTCCATAAAATTTCCGGCAAGTAATAACAGAACCCTGATTAATGCTTAGCTTTTTACGGAAATAAAAATATTAATGAATTTAATATTATTATAGTAATAACAATAGCCTGAAATAATACGCTAAGCTTCTAGTTCGATTATTAAACTAAATTATTTCCTCATTTCTGTCAGCACCATTAATAAAAGCAATTGGTGTCTAACAGTTGTAGACCTCTTCGCTAATCTAAAACATATTCTTACGAAATGTTATTAGTACTTCTTAATCGTGTCAAGTTGAATATTCCTAATATGGCTTTATAAAATTTATTGATTTTCCATAGTTTGTGTGCTGAGAGACAAAGGAAGTAAAGTTGACAGAAATGCCTAAAAGAGAACATCGCTATACTCACACTTGTACAGTCATAAAAATTTGATAGAATCTATATACCAAAACTCTACTGTGCACAAGGTCCCAAAACTGTAGCCTGAAAAGTGTCGCGTTCGACCTTTTGGAAGTAGCTGTTGGGCATCCCTCGTCCCTTTCAGGTGAATGCTACCTCGGATGTCGGTAACTGCTGTTCCCGTCAGGAGTAGTCAATTCCTCCCTTACAATGCTGTGCTGTTTCTATGTATTCTGAACTCATCTTCAGGTACTTCCAGCTATATGCTGTATCCGATTTTTGGCTCACATGCCCCACATACGGCAGAGATGAAGCCACCAAAGTAATAATTCGTCATTAAGTACATTGGCACGACAGAACTGTTAAAGTATTTTACTACATGGCGGAAAAGAACCGTAGTTACATCACTTCCAGCTTATGGTAAGAGGGCCGCGCTGTGGCTCAGTGGTTAGACCGCTTGGCTATCACCAAGGCTTCGATCCCAGACGACTGCAAAGTGAGATTTGTGGTGGGCAACACGGCGCTGGGGCGGGTTTTCTCCGGGATCTCCGGTTGCCCCCGCCATCTCATTCCACCGGTGCTCCATCTTCATCTCGTGTATCATCAGTGTCATCGCCTGCGGTGCGTATGTAGTAAAACGGGCGTTAAACACTACACATTTCATTTCATTTTATGGTAAGAGAAAGACACACACACACACACACACACACACACACACACACACACACACACACACACACACACACACACACACACACACACACACACATCCAAACGCCAGTATGGGATAATTAGATACGTTCATAATGTACATATATTTTAGCAGTCTGATTTAAATACTAAATAACATTTTTTACTTTTTTAAATTCATTTGAAATATTTAAGTGGTAAACATTGGGGGTCCCAAGTTATGCAGATATTTTTTTTCTCCTTCCCCTGTCTGTATTTTACAATGAAATCTTTGTGCAAGCATTCGATTGGATGATGTACTTTGTATCCCAGTCCCCGTGGTTTATTATTTTTGGTGATATGAAAGCTGTGGCAGACCACTGGTATGTAGCCAAGCAACCAATTTAATGGCCTTTAGTTGCAGAGACATTATTGCAGAATCGATATACGCATTGCGCATGACGTGCAGCATGAAAGGAGCGCTGATCCCACTGCATTTCCCCAAACAAAAGCATTGTATTCAACAAACAGTTGTTGACGTCCCGAAGATTCTCCGTGTTTGTGGTCGGGACAGGTTTCATATTGCAGTATTATGTTGCTGAGATACCATGAGTCAAGACACGAACATTAAACGTATGGCCGCCAACTTTTTATTGATTATTTTTGTGTGGACTTTGAGTAGCGTCGTCACACAAGAGCTGCACGGTCGTTGGATTCCCTCTTGACGTAGCTTTCACGACATTGTCAACATCCATTACGGTTTCTCTCTACACACTTTTTTACGATGCTCTTAGCCGTAACGTTGCCTAAAACGAATGTTTCATTCTTCATCCTATTTAAATATCTTAGAGAACACAGCTGTCAAAATGTAATAATCCACAGTGTTTTATTTGATGGTGCTGAAAATTTAACCAGTTACATTACCAGTTTATTTCAGATATATTCGGCAACGACAGGTCTTTTGATTACTTTATTGATTTAGGAAGGCAAATTGTACACTGAGTTAGTGTTGCTGAATCACTATAACATGAATAGAGAAAGCTGAAAACCTGAAGAGTGCAAATAAACATTTCGATTAATTTAAAAACATGATTTTCCGCCTTAGTGGTAACCATGAAACAACTACTTTGCTAATAACGACAAATTATGAATATTGTGTGCATTTTGCACTTTTTATATGTAACCTCATAAGTTGCCCACATTCATAGGAAACCTTAAAAGAACATAACAATGTAGAATACGTTAAAGTGTGCTCATTTATGTAATACATCTAAGAAATATGCTCTTCTTCCTCCTTTTCACATGAGCTCATTACTGATAAAAATCATTTAGACCATAAACATTTGAAAGTTACTTCCGCATCATGCACGTAATTAAGTCTGTATACTTGAAAGTAGCATTTATTGAATTAGAATTTATTTTTATGTAAATATGAGATAGAGCCATTTATGTATTATTATTATTATTATTATTATTATTATTATTATTATTATTATTATTATTATTATTATTATTATTATTATTATTATTATTATTATTATTATGGGCAGGGAAACTCGTGTGAAAGCGTATGTGTGTGTGTGTTTTGAAATGCTGCGTGCCTTGTAATACTAATTTCTGAAGTTCAGAAGGAATTGTAAATGTAATGATTAAACAATCTGTAGTCTTAGAAATCTCAATAACCTTTCCATGACACTCAGATGAAGCCTAAATGAAAAATCTGGTTTGTTACATTAGCATGACTTTCTATGTCCATTATTCAATAAACTATACTCTCAGAAGTTTATTCTTGAATATTCTTTAGGTTTATTGAAATAGCATTTGTAGAAATTGTTATATATTTCGTTTTAATTATAACGAAAATAGGGAAGTACTTTAGGTTTAAGCTCTTTTAAGAGCCGGTCGCCATGTGATGTTTGAAATTCCCTTCATTCTGCATGCCCAAGAATATGAGCGAGAGAACAAATGGTGACTTATTTTTGAAAAGTGTAAATAAGTATTAGAAAATTGAAACCAATAACTTTCGGAAGGGGGAATGCACTTTGTGTGGATTGTGTGCTTTAACGAGATCTAGAGTTTTTGAGTTGCGGAATTGTATCTCTTATGGTATAAGAGCGTTCCGTTAAAGTCGGGTCTCTCTTTCTCCCATCCTATTTGTTTACAGCAGGATCGTTCTACTTAGAAACATTATAATAATCTGACAGTCAGTGTTTCCTTATTTACTAAGTTGAACGGCTACTGTTTGCAGATGATCTAGTAGTTGGGTCCATATCAAGTGGAGGGCTGAGAAGAGCAATCGAGGCAGCCAATTCTTATTGCAATAAATGGGGTTTGAAAGTGAATGAAAACAAAACAAAGATTATGGTCTTCAAAAAAGGATACATGTTGCGTAAGGATGAGAAATGGGAGGTTAATAGAAAAAAATAGAGGTAGTAAGGAGATTTGATTATTTGGGTACAAGGTTGAGTTCAGATGACAGCTGGAAAGAACAAAAAAGATGTCTGTGGCAAAAGGTAAAATGGCCATGAGAGTGATAAGATCATGCTACAGTAAACTACCGGATATAAATGTCAAATGGTTGGAGAGGATCTATATGGCAGTAGTAGAAAATAGAATGTTACATGGATCAGAGGTTTGGGGAATAGATGAGGCTTGGAGAGAGACTGATAGAGTGCATAGATCCTTTTGTAAATACATATTGGGATTACCAATAGCATCACCTAATGGGGCAGCACAATTAGAACTAGGCAGGCATTCTACTAAAATTAAAATCTTGTCAAGGGCAATGAAATATTTATACAGAATCACTAACTTGGAAGGTGGCAATATAATTAAAGAATGTTTTCATATTCAAAAGAGAAGTAACTGGGATGGGTCTTGGGCACATAAAATGTATGACTTGTTGAAGCAGATAGGTATGGGTCATTCTTGGATAAATGCAGAGTATGGGTATAGAGGCTTCTGGAAAGAGGTTAAGCTAAGATTAGAAGATATTGACAGACAAGACATTTTCGCCAATACAAGTGACAAAAGCTCACTAAGATTATATAGAGAAATAAAAACAACCTGGGGGAGGAATGGATATATAGATATATGTAGTAAGTTAGGGCGAGAACAGGAGTGAGAAACTTGAAAGGTATAGGTCAAGAGAGGGAGCTAGATAAATGTCCATTGTGTGGAGAAGAGAATGCAGATTTCCATTGTATATTAAATTGTAGTCAAACAAAGATATGGAGAGAGCAGGCTTGGCTACGTAAATGGGACAGTTTGGGGGGTGAAGTAGTAATTAGAAAAATGTTGTCAGTAAAAGGAGAAAAGAACAGGAGAAATATAAGGAATTATTTAGGGAAAGTTAAAGAGAGATGGCTAAGAACAATTAAGAGAAAAATGTAGAGTGAGATAGGTGAAATGGCAGAAAGTGTAAAAAAGAGCAGAAGTCCTCCATTGCACAAAAACCTAGGGTTAGGTGTATGGGGACTGAATTACTATTCAATGGTGGGCAACATAACATGATAGGATTTTCAGGATTTAGGAATATATGGCATATTTCAGTATGGATTTTATAATTGTAATCTTGATTTTGTATTTCCATTTGTTGATGTAAAAGGAAATAAATTACTATTACTATTACTAAGTTGAATACTCCGCAGACTTTTCTCGTTAGGGGCCTTGAAGTTATGTTGAAATTGTAGCCGTAATCTTTCTCAGATAACGCTAGACTTGACGTCAACACATTCCTTCCAGCCACATTCTCGTGAACGGAACAAAGTATTCATTTGAACACGCCATTATCAGTGAGCCAAAAGATAATTTAACTTGTTTTGCAAGAAATATCTCAATAAAGTTTCAGTTCGATTCCGATTAGAACTGGGGCATTATTTTATTAATTCAGGCAATTTCTTATCTTTCTCAGACTTTAGAATTACGAAAGTGGGTATGAATGTGACTGCTGCCCTTTTTTAATTCCGCTATTCATAGACTATGTGTACTTTATTTCTAGTTTATCAAAACGAATTCAATATTTGTGCGTGCTTTTAATTTTTTTACCCCGTGCTGACGGTCGTGCTTCAGGGCTGTAGAACCGCTGCTGACCTAGTCTGCTAAAGGAACAAAAGACTAAGGTCATTTCTGGGTGGCCACAGTCGCTGACGATGTTTATGATTATTGTATACGGGACATACATCTTCCTGAAACTTATTCCGCGAATTCCGTAATGAATGCGCAATTATAAAAGCTTATTGCTTGCCGAACCGGTTGTTTCCGATTTACTAAGAACTGCAGTGTCTAAAACTTCCTTGACATTGTTACCTTCTGCCATGTCCCCTTCTCCAGTGTTGTAAAGGAATGGAGGAAAACATTGCTTGCCTGGAACACTTGGATTTCCTCAGCCCCTAGGCTAATTCATCCGTATTTGCCCATACTGTTTCTCAGAAACTTCGAGAGAATATAACCAAATGTACCCGATGATCTTCGTAAATCACTTCCCCAGTGAATGAGGAAGGTTGTATTTTGGGGCTTTTAGGCACATGAAATTGATTTTTTAGGTTCAGTATTCTAAAATCCATAATTAGTTCAGAACAGGGAATTAAAAGAAACATTTTGACTATTGTTTAGTTTTATTCCTTAATCGTCCGATATAGTCTAAAATGTCAAAAGATGAGCTATAAATTTACCTAAAAGGTGTAGTTCCATTTTACATTTACATCGCAACTAAGGTTTTCCCAGCAATAAAGCGAAACCAGCTCCTATCGTGTGATTTATTCCAAGTGGGGAAGATTTCATTCTGGCTAAAGTTAGATATGAATCGATTCCAACTGAATGTGGAGTAGTACGAACTCTACTCGAGCCAAAGAAGAATGCGGAGGCGCGACTATCTAGCAGAAGTCGATTCATATCTAACTTTAGCCAATCAGAGCTGTCAGAATATCTTTCCCACCTGAAGTAAATTACGTGGTAGGAGCTGGTTGCGCTTTACTGTTGAAACAAGTAGGTTGTGATGTGACTTTAAGTTAAAATGGACTACAATACTGGAAGCTACTATGTGTCTTTTTAAACTTCATATTTTGGTGTATCTTCTTTCAAGTTGAGGCCGCCACTTGCGACTTCAAATTTTAAAATGTTAAGGGGAAAATATCCATACCTTATTTTGTGATACCTTAAATGTTTCTCGTGATATTTGAAAAATATTTCAAATTTCTAGATATATAAAATCTACACTAGGGGCTCTAAATTTGTCGATGGTTAAAATATGCTATGAAATCTAAAAGTTGCTGGCATTGCTTGTGGGGGACAAACCTGAGTATATAGTTTTTTTTTTTCTCCAAAACATGATACCTCTGTCCTATTCCTCTGTCAAGGGTGGCGTTACTTTGGGTGTACAAGGTATGGATCTGCAGGAAATAAAGGAACCAGAAGACTGGCTACATTTCCTGTCGCCCTGTTTATGAGGGTCGCGTTTTGTTAGCTAATGGTTTCATTCCAGCGTCAAAGGAGAGCGGCTCCCTGTGAAATTTGTTATGTTTTGGTAAAATGTATACAGCAATTTATGCAGAAAATGCAAATTTGAATACTTAGTTTTCTCACAGAGGTGAATAATATCCGGCCGCTGTATCTACGGCTCTGACATTTAGTTGCTGCAGGAGGTGGAGGGGGAAGGTCACTAGTACCAACATATAATAATGAGTAATTGAAAACATATCGTCAGAATTGTCTTTATAATGAGAGTATAGGAATCTATGAGCTTCAAAACATTGAAATACAACTTGTAATTTCATTAGCATGCGAGATATTCTTTACAACATCACTCTATTCAAATATTTCGTTCACACCTTTCACGCACACCAACTGCTTCTGTTGGTGATACTGGGAGACTGTACATCCGGTGTCGTGGTCAGGAAGCTAAAGCTGTCTGCTAGCGCCAATCAGCGTTGTCGCTGGTAGGCGTGGCTCCCGAACCCAACACCGTGTTGCCAGCTTAAATTTGTTTGAGCCACGTGGCCTAATAGCGGCTTGCGCTGGTGAACTTTCTTTGGTATAATTTTCGTGCGTGAACTCCGATGTTTAGTGTTCGTAAGTCCTATTATTATCGCTATTATAATAATATGGCTACTGGTTCGTGAAATATGCAAATACATGAAATATTTAAAATACGCATTGTTCCTCTGCTTGAAATTCCCGCTCAAGAACTGGCAACAGCCTGCTTCCCCCTCTCGAGAAATGTCAGAGCCGCAGATAGAACGGCCGAGGTATAATAATAATAATAATAATAATAATAATAATAATAATAATAATAATAATAATAATAATAATAATAATGATAATAATAATGATAATAATAATAATAATAATAATAATGATAATGATGATAATAATAATAATAATAATAATGATGATGATGATGATAATAATGAAAATGATGATGATGATGATGATGATAATGAAAATGATGATGATGATGATAATAATGAAAATGATGATGATGATAATAATGAAAATGATGATGATGATGATGATGATAATAATGATGATGATGATAATGAAAATAATGATGATAATAATGATAATTGTAATTGTAATGATAATTATAATCTGTAATGTTTAAATGGAACTATTTGTATTAGAAGTTGAAAAGTTATAGTAATTTTGAACTAAAGTATAAACTTGGAAGAAGCGTAGGGACAGTGAAGCACAAATTAGTACAAAAGTGAATCGAAAAGATATTAACACATTGCTTCACTCACACTGTTTATTCACAGGACATGTTTCAGGAATCTATGAGATCAAATGTGAAACTTGCCCTAAAATTTATATAGGAAAAACAAAAAGAAATATTAACATCAGAACTAAAGAACATCTAAGAAACATTAAAAATGGTGAAACAGAAAAATGAGCAGTGGCTTTTCATTTTTTGAATACTAGACATGACATCAACTTGGAAACATCTCTAATAAAATATGTTAATCACCCCATAGATCTTTCCGTATGGGAAAAAATCTTCATCAACAAAAATCGTCATAGTCATGAATTTTGAAACTCCACCACCGGACATCTTTGACAAGTACATCACGCCACCTATTGAAAAAACGGAGAAAGAGGAAACCACTACAACTTGCACTAGTCGAGTATCAGCTGATGATAGGAGCAAGAGCTCTTGAAACATGTCCTGTGAATAAACAGTGTGAGTGAAGCAATGTGTCAATATCTTCTCGATTCACTTTTGTACCAATTTTGAACTATTTTAAGTTCAAAATAGATGTTTAAGCATTAAAGAATGTGAACATTAAATTAAAAAAATAGCATAATTTTGTTTTTCAGATAATCCAGTCAACTAATACGTAACTAATAGTACGTAGGCGCTTTCTCAAATGCAGACTTCCAAGAAAGTTTAAAACACGTGGAAAATGTTACTAGTGTTAGAGCAGATCATATTAGCTTTAATGGCCAACGATTTTTTAAAAATCATTTCTGGATTTTATCCGTTCCCTTAAAACTCCAAACTCCCCTTCCCTCCTATATTAATTCTGTTGAACATCCAGCGTAACTATATTATTCAAAATCAATGTATGTGGTTAATATCGATAACACAAATAGGTAAATTGATTTTTAAAGGGATGTTTAAATTAGCTTATTTATAAAATCCAGATGAATCAGATGACTAAAATGAACTACAGCTAATTCTCTTGAGCGAAAGGAGAAACTAACATGGATTTAACACCAATGCTGTGAATGTATTAATAAAATAAAACGTTTTATAAAGGCTCATTTTCGACTAGTGTTTAACAGTAAATGTTACATTGCGAAACAATTTATATAATGATGGGAGTCCTCCACCCCAAGCTTCTCTTTACTTGGAATTTCTGCAAGGAATTTTATATTATCTCGATTAATACTGAGCAGATAAAAAAATAGCTTTTGCGAAAATCGTTTGTGAAGCTAAACAAAAGTAAACGATGGTGTCTAGAGAAATGAATGTGAATGTAACAAGGTATTCTAAGATTTGTTGCAATTTTTACATAATTCAGCAACAAATGCAGAGAATATATTAATAAATTACTTTTTAGGAGTAAAGCGCAAGTTTTTAAAAGTTAAAAAATCCAAAAGTTATTTTCCAGCAAAACCTTTAAAATTATTTGAAACATAGTTTAATGGATAAGGAAAGTGTTTCAAAGTTGGGGAATTAATGTTCCTAATTGTGTATGCTTTTTCGTTCGCCGTTGTACAGGTTATTTATTTCAGATACTTAATATGCAGGTATGTGACTAAGCGCCACAAATCTCAAATTGCGGAAACTGGTTTAGATTTGTATTAAAACCAGTTTCACAGGACCTACTTATATCAGTTATTTCGTTTTGGTGTAAGGTTTTTATCCTTCGTGGTTACAAAATGACTACCGTCAGAAGGATGTTGCACACTTCCCACCCACAATACGACCACAGTTGTGGGTAGCACGAAATGTGACGTTGGCCCCCGCGCAATCAGTGGTCAACAATCATTTTACTAATAGCTGCTGTTTTTATCACGGCCGTGGGATGTGGAATTGTTACACAAATTACAGACGCCTGAGAGTTAAGAAGATAAAAATACGGTGTTTAACGCCCATAGTTGCAGTCTGAATCTGTTAACCCTCCTTTAATAGCCTTAGTTTATGCTAGATTCTCTTTTCTAAACATTTGGGTGTTATGATTATCACTGATGGGGTCGGCAAGGGTGAATTGTTCTCCGAAGTTGGAAATAATAAGCTAGTATTATTGCTCCCCTTAGCAAAATGTATGAGAATTATACTTTCAACACAAAATTCAAATTTTATCATTTAACAAATAAACTATCATTTTCTTTTTTTGTATACAAAAATAACTGGTTAAAATACTACATAAAGGTTATTTTCTTGATTATGTATGTGTTTAATTCCCTTGAGTAATCTGCGTAGTCTTCCACTTTGAATGGTTGTTGGTACATCACGCGGTAAACCGGGCCAGGGAAAGAATACTTCGAAGGTGTGAACATAGTTTCTCCCTTGCTAGTAGCTGCTAACATACGCACTGTTTTTCCGTTTTAGCCTACCCTCCCTCCGAAGTGAGGAGGCTTGCGGTAAACAGAAGCATACGGCACGAAAATATTCTGTATTAGCTTAAAAAATGTGAACAGGAGTATTTGTTATTTTGCCAAATGCATATAATTTAATTTAAAATTATGATTTAAAAACCAATTTTTAACGTAACATGAATACATAACGGCTTTTCAAAAATTATTACTATAATATGATAAAGAATAATGCGTAGACATCTGAGTTAATGAAATGAAATGTGTAGTGTTTAACGCCCGCTTTTACTACATACGGCACCACAGGCGATGACATTGATGATACACGAGATGAAGATGGAGCACCGGTGGAATGAGATGGTGGGGGAAATCGGAGATCCCGGAGAAATCCCGCCCCAGCGCCGTGTTGTCCACCACAAATCTCACTTTGCGGTCATCTGGGATCGAACCCGGGCCGTCTTGGTGAGAGCCAAGCGGTCTAACCCCTGAGCCACGGCGCGGCCTATCTGAGTTAATACCACCAGATTTGCAGGGCATTATTATTATTATTATTATTATTATTATTATTATTATTATTATTATTATTATTATTTATTGTGTTTATCGTTATTTTAACATTTTGAAAATTAAGATTCATGCTGGCAACAAAACAAAAAAAAAAACTGAACCTGACATCCGTGATATTTGTATCAAATCACCAAACTTACTTGTTATTGAAATTGAGGCTCTGAAAATAAAAATTTGGATTTACTCGATTGAAAAGAATTAAATGTTTAACTTGTATGAAGAATGTTTCAATACTCCTCCTATCCTTATTTCTCTCTCTCTCTCTCTCTCTCTCTCTCTCTCTCTCTCTCTCTCTCTCTCTCTCTCTCTCTCTCTCTCTCTCTCTGCCCTGAACACACTTTAAAAAAGAATTCATTTAATTGCTTGAATCACATAAGCGACTCCTATTTTCATTTTCACTTGTTCAATTTGTGTAGCTGATCTGGATTTCTTCGATAAATTATTTTCCACTGTTCTTTTCCATCGAAACGCCACGCTGATTATATCTTTATTTATTCGTGGCATATTTGTTAACTTTATTTCCTTTGTGAAGCCTAGGAAAACCTAAGATTTGCAGTACAAACAGACCACTCCTAGCTTATCATGTGAGCTCTTAGTTTTCTACTGTAAATGGAAGATTGTTCTCCTAACATTTTGTAAATTTTACTCCGTATAGTATTTAAGGTTTTAACCAAAACCACGATTACGTACATTTTGATTTTCAAAATATTGGTGTTCCTTTTTCACATTCCCACAAAGTTTATCAAGTAAATGTTACACTGTCTATGCATGGTAAAGCTATATGTCGACAGCTTTGCCCAAAACATTTTTTTCCCGGAGTTCTCACTGATCACATCTCCACTTTCTTGGAAACGTTGGTTTCTATGTTGATTTATTGACACCCTTAATAGTAACTCTCAAACAAATTTAATACATTCGAAACTCCAGTCTGACCTGTTACGCTATGATCGCAAAATAAACAGTACTTAATTAGCACTACCGGTGCTACGCTCCAGTAAGTAATGAGGAGTACTGATGGCTGGATGGCCTTGTTAATGAATACAAGGTGATTGGGTATTTAAGGTATGTGTTGACTAAAATATTGTGCTCATTTGCCAACAAGTTTTATTTAAAGTATAAAAAGGATGCTAATATTGAAGGTAACACAGTGGTTTCACTTTAGCCAGCTCACTCAAGGTCATGCGGTACCTATATCTGCAGTGCAATCACGATCTACTTATTTTAATTCGCTTGAAAGGTGTGCTGCGCTGGAGGTAGTGTGATTGTTTACTAGGATTCTTTCTTCAGTCGGATTAAATATAGTGATGTGCTTACACCTAGATTCGGTGCCTCCACAGTGTGTGTTTCAGAATGAGATATTATGTACACCTATGAACCCCTCCTTGTATGAATGGAACACACAAATTCATTAGGGAAGTAGGGTGTATCTCAACTTTGGACTCGTAGATTCTTTGCTCTTCTCCCGCGGGTATCCGGAACTCGTATGTATGTTTTTTTTTTTTTTTTTCATTTACATCCTCCAACGTTAAGTCATATCGGACGATGAATGGAATGGTTGAAATGATGGTCAAATGAGCCCGAGGTCCATAGAGCTTAGAGTTACCCAACATTCGTCTTTCAGGATAAGGGAAAACCCCGTAAAAAGGTTTATCCAGGTAACTCACCCTGACCGAGATTCGAACTCGGGACCTCTTGAACGTGAGGCAGACACTCTACCACCACGCTACCGAGGCGGGCAATTTGCATTACTAATAGGTCGCACTTGTGTCTACACTAAATGATTAGCATTTTTGTTTTTATTCTATTCTTTCGTTAACACACTATATCTGTAAGTCAAAGCCGTCTCCATGCAGCAATTCTTATACTGGAAAGAACGGAAGTCCCCAACAAGATCTAAACATAGATACAGATGTCTCAGGAGCGGTAGGAAAAATATAAATTCTCAACGTTACAAACTGGTCCAAACTGAGAATCATATCGGTGAAGGAATGTTAGCCATGAAAAACTCGAAAGAGATTTTCATTTATGTAAGACGACTAGCCTTAGAATGCTCAGTCTTCCAGTCTGAACTCTTGGGTATTACAATGGCTGTGGAGTGGATAAAACAACACACAACCGTACTTCAAAATATGCCATGCATTTAACACTTGAATAAAAATATATAAATTGTAAACAAATTTAAATAATGTATTTAAAAAAAAGAAGAAAAGGAGCATTCCACTTGTTCGAATCTAAATTTTGTTCAGGTTACAGCATTAGCTGTTCTGCTGGTCTGCTTATCAAACACTTAAACTGCTTTGGCCCAAAATGATGTTTAGAGTCATTTTCTAGAATTAAAGCTTCCATGGGTTGTATAAGAGTTGGGCGCATTGAACCATCGTGTTACGAGGGGCACTTTATATTTTGAGCTTAGCAACCCTGAATGTTGTAGATGCCATCTGACGTTTCCAATGGAAAGCTTGACATCGTTGACCATAATCGACTTCAGACAGTTTGTCAATAGAGTGTCATTTGTTTTGTTTACTTAACCTGAAAGTTGTGTCTCAACAAACACGTGGAATTAAGTTTTGAAAATGTTCGTGCAATGATTTATTACGACTTTCGACGTGGATTATAAAGACAAGAGTGCATCGATCAGCCAACTTCCACATTTGTGAACGAAGCTCCATCCTTTTCCACTGAAACGCTGGTATAACGAATTAAAACGTGACGGTCAATGATGAAATTCGTGAAGGTCGTCCAAAATCAGTTGTGCCAGAAAACGTTGATGCTGTGCAAAAACTAATTATGCAAGATCGTCATGCGACATATTGTGAGATTGAGGCAACACTAGGCATTGGTTCCACCAGCATATATAAAATATTGCATGATTATTTAGCCGTGAAAAGGATTTGCTCTCGTTGGATCCCACATAATTTGACGCAATCTCAAAAAAGATGCTCGTGTCGATTGGTGCACAAAAATGCTCAAGAAATATAAAGGTGGTGCCTCAAAGGACGTATATAAGATTGTAACAGGTGACGAATTATGGATCTATTGCGTATGAGTAGAACGTAAACAGCAGTCCACTGTATGGGTGTTTGAAGATGAAGCAAATCCAACAAAGTTCGTACTCGAAGCACTTCGAAGCAAATGGCCGCCTGCTTTTCAGCAAAACTGGCCATGAGGAACGCAAAACGGTCAATGCCGAATGGTACAGAACCATTTGTTTGCCGGAAGTCTTCGGTGAAGTAAGGAAAATCAACAAGAACCGTAGGATCGTTCTTCATTAAGACAATACGAGCGCATACAAGGCTCAAAAATTCGAATTGATGGGTCATCCGCCATACAGTCCTGATTTGGCAACTAATGACTTCTTTTTGTTCCCGAACCTCAAGAATAAATTGCATGAACAACGATTTTCGTTGCCAGAAGAAGCCGTTGATGCCATCAGAAGCCATTTTTGGAGGTGTATCAAGAAGATTGGAACAAACGCTTTGATGCAAAAGTATACTGATCATAAAGAAAAATATGTTGAAAAAAATAATAAAGCAGTTTTCAATCACAAATTACTTTGATGGATAGTCAACATGAAAAATTCAATGCCATGGCCGGGATTTGAACCACGGATCTCCTGGTTTCCGTCCAGTCGCTCTTAACCTTTGTGCTAACATGGCCAACTACCGTCCTGACATTAAATTCTCCAGTTGACTCGTATATCCGAGATACACCGTTTGTGGCGACTTACTAGTGTGAGTACTTAAGTCCCAGGCTTCATCATTTAACTCTTATTATTTTAGTTAATTGATGGAAATTAATAATTTCTCTACACTAGCCGTATATAGGCTAAGGTGTTTGATAGAGTGAACATGAAAAATTCAGTGCCATGGCCGGGATTTGAACCACGGATCTCCTGGTTTCCGTCCAGTCGCTCTTAACCTTTCAGCTAAATGATGAAACCTGGGACTTAAGTACTTACAATAGTAAGTCGCCACAAACGGTGTATCTCGGATGCGAGAGCCCCTAGTGGTCCACCGGGGAAATATACGAGTCAACTGGAGAATTTAATGTCAGGACGGTACGTTGGCCATGGTAGCTCAAAGGTTAAGAGCGACTGGACGGAAACCAGGAGATCCGTGGTTTAAATCCCGGCCATTGCATTGAATTTTTCATGTTGACTCTATCCATCAAATATCTTAGCCTATATGCGGCTAGTGTGGAGAAATGATTACTTTCCATCAATTAACACAAATTACTTTGTTTTAATTATTAGGTTAAAAATATAAATAGTGCCCCTCGTATCTTCGGCTTCACCTAGTCTTATGTTTTTTCCACGCGACAAACAAAGGGCTACTACTTAATCTTACTCCCTTGAAAATGGCTTTAAATATATCAGACCATAGCGGTTTAAAAACTCATTCACGAGAAAGTTTATTTTAATTATTATCATGTATAAAACGATAATCGTAATATGATTTCATTATTAGAAGCATATTATTGCTAGCATTATTTATCTGTTCAGTTTTAATGATCAAAGGAATATTCAGTACCGCAGTGATTCTTAGCACATTCTCTGAGGAAGTAGTAAGAGGAAGGTTCCGGAATTGTCTGCCTTGTGCGCGGTTCCTGTATCGAAACCTTAGAAGCTCTCCCTGCATGTTCGCTATTGCATGTCAAGGCTGGAACCCTTCAGTACAAAGCAATATTAGTCATTTATTTTTAGGTTAGGCTACAGTTTACCTGTTGCATGTTACCTAATACAATACACAGTAATTCATGAATGGCCAATGTGTACGCTAGTAAAACTGAATACTGAGTTCTGGAGATTATCTAATTAATATTATATCGTTTTAAGGACGAATACACCAGTCATAGGCTTGTTGACTTGATAGCTTTCGAACTTAACAGTTATGAGTGAAAGCTTGAAGATCAAAAAAGTAATATTATGTTGATATTTAACGAAATAATCAACAACATTCAACGCCGAGAAATGTTTTGTTCTTTAAATGCGTGATGTTCGCCAACAACTGTGAAGAAAAAATTAATATGTGAAATTTAAAGTGGGGCATATGACATGTTTACAGGAGATATCGGAGTAACTTATTACGGTCTGCACATGACGCTGCATGTTGTTGAACACTGCAATTCCTCCAGTGACCGAGGACTGTTCTTATACAATAGTGTGTTCTGGACGCCTAAGAGGTTAACTTCCACGGGTGCACTGTCACCCAAATGGAGACAGAATTCATGTGTTGAGTTAATTGTCTTGTTGGAATCAGCCCTCTAGGAAATCGCCCTCATTGACTTGGGCCATGAAGGTTTCACAGTTATAGTGCGGTAACATTCTGTATTGATAGTTTTATGGAAAGGATACGATAACAAGCTGCCAACTTAAGACACACCTTTCCGTGATCTTTTGTTCTGTAGAGCACTTTTCCAACCTGTATTCGGCGGAGCCCTAAGGGCACAGTGGCCATTCCAGAAAAGTAAAATGAAATTAAAGATTAAGAAACAAAACATAGGGTTTCTTCCTCTTCCTCTCCTCGCATTGTTCGAGATCAGGGGCGGTTCCTCCATAAGGTTGCAGGTTTGCGCTATACCCACTAATTCTGAATATACAACAGGTGCATTTTGCACATTAAAGCTGTACTTGTTTACATTGTTTTATATACAAACATGTTTCAATTACGCTTATCGTCTGTAGCTGCCCATGACCGCAGAAGTCGAAATAAATAGTGATTAGCTGTAGGAGCCGCAGGTTTGCAGCGAAGAGTTAACCTAAGATTTCGCCCAAATGTGGGCTCTCTGAGGGGGTTGCGGGAAGGTGAAGAGATGGGAGTGGCTTCTTATACATTGCTTAAATGGAGGTTTATAAACCTAGCTCCTCCTACTCTTAGCAACGGCTATAGCGTGACCACCAGGCTTAGCTTCTGTGTGCTCTGCTTTTCGAACACAGGGAGAATTTAATTAAATGCATGGAGGTTATTCAGAAGAGAGCTCTGTTAATCTGTTAAACAACAACGCCACACTTGTTCAGGCTTCTGGGTTTATGGCCACTTTGAAAGATTATAATTTTGAATTCTGGCTGTCTTTCTTCTACAAGATCATGCCACATGTGGACATTTTGTACAATCAGCTGCAGAAACGAGACTGCAATGCAACATTTGCCATCGCCCAGCTAAACGCATTTAAAAGGGAAGTGCAAAAGGTAAGAAATAGCGTGGATATCGAGGAACACGAAGAAACTGCAATTAAGAGGAGAAGAATAGAAGATCATGATGTGAAAAGAAGAGAAGCTCTTGAAGTATGTGACATTCTTAGAGAAGCAAAGGACAGATTTAGCTTCACGGGGCATCTGGTAGCCTCAACTTTGTTTCATCAAGAAAATGTCTAAGACATTTCCAGAGGATTCCCTTAGAGAAACAATAAGGTTCTATCCTTTTATCATTGGAACAAAAATTCGTAGAGAACTGACTGCAATTTATAGTGGAGAGGAATTTCGTGGAATGTCCGGTGCTTTGTGCTTGATGGACTTCAATAAGGAAAACAATTTATGTACTACATTCAGCGAATATGTCAAACTCCTCCGAGTACTGTTAACTATGCCAATGTCTACCGCTGAAGCAGAATGCTGTTTCTCAACTTTAAAAAGAATAAAAACTTTCCTTAGGAACACAATGTCACAGGACCGATTGTCATCATTAGCAATGCTTTCAATTGAGAGAGATTTTGTTATGAAGATCAGCGACTTCAACGCAAAAGTTATCGATAGATTCGCCAGGTCTAAGGAGAGTAGAGCACAGAATCTGTATAAATAGGCGAGTCATTACTACTCTGTATTTTATTTTTCATTTGTGCACCACCAATAATTTAACCCACCAGCCGCCACTGTTCGAGATGCGTCGTTCGCAATATCACGCGAAAACAAAACTGTCATTGCTGAAGTGTGTCTACTACGATCTGTGAACTGGAATTTCTTTTCTATAACATCCGATTTGTGGCATCTTTCAAAAGTCCTTGGACATTTACAATATGATATAATTTAATATTTGAAAATTGAAAAAATCAATAAGTTGGGCAAACACTGGAATTATATCCGCTGTTCACTTGTTTTCTGCGACACCGTGCACAGAATTTTGCAGATATTTGGAATATTCTATCAGTTGCTGCGCCAGGAAAATTTGCTTTTTAATCTAATCATGATCAGAAGTCAGCGGATAGAAATATGCAATCACCAAAGTTCATCTTATTGGAAAGTGTCCGATGATAATACGAAAACCGAAGATGTTTCTCAAACTTTCCAACTATATTTTCGTAAACAGACGTAGATTTACTTCTAAACCAAGTCAGGTCTTGAGAAGCATTCTCGTTGCTTTCATTATAGCATTGCACCATTCTGTTCGAGCGTTTAAAGTCATTATTTGTAATTTATAAATCATATAGCATTTAACAAAACGGCAACGATAATTTTACTATGGAATGTTAAAGGAAACGACTGAAAACCTGAAATTGTTCGCACAAGAGTTCCCCCTCCCTACTCAAATATTTTGATATATAGCGGTTGAAAGACGCAATTGTGTAAAATCTTGTGCGAATATAATTTTAACGTAGAATTAGAAAATGCCCTTTTAAATGATCTCATTACACTAGTTTTCAGAGGCGCAATGATTCACATCGATTATTAGCTTTACGAAGGGGATCGCAAGTGTGGGGTAAAATTATTGCACTGGAAGCTAGGAGCCGAAAGGGGGTTGCTATTGGTACATATGTGCAGAATGAGAGTCCAAAAGGCGAAAAGTGGAATATTCTGATTGGCCCCAGCGTTCACCGATATGAATATTCTTTGTTAAAGATCCAGTGTAAATTTAATTGAAAAATATGTATTAGAAACCTTTGAGACTGATACTACTTTGTTTAAAATTTCGTAGGACAATTAACATGAATAGGATTTAGTTATAACGTAAATATATAGTAAATTATGGATTATTTTTAAGTCCAGGTATAAAACATAATGTGTTAATAAAGTAAAAATACAAGGACCATTTTTGAGAAAGTATAAAATAATGTACCGGTGGATTGGGAGGTGTTTTTTAAATTTACGTCCTACAACGTTAAACCATATCGGACGGTGAACGAATTGGATGAAATGATTCCCGACATTCGTCTTGAAGGATAAAGGAAAACCCTGGAGAAAACCTTATCCAGATAACTCACCCTGACCGAGATTCGAACTCGGGACCTTGGATTGGGAGTCAATCATTTGTTTGAAGTTCCAGTTTTGTTATACCTACTATTCTAACAGACACACGCGTGAACTCCTGGCTAGTTCTGTTTTTATTTTAGACTCTTCAAAAAAGTTAATTCAGCGAAACCAGATATTGAATGCTTGCATGTTGAATATTGAAATACTGATATTGAACGTCAGAAATTGCAACTACTGTGCAGTCGTTTTATGGCAAGACCGCCGAGATCGCCTGTATGCGTCCTCCGTGCGCTGCAGTGCAAGCGAATCGTGCATATAAGCGGTCCGTGGCCTTGCCATAAAAACTGCAGTGTACATCCACTTTTGACAAGAGGTAGAACGAGTAAAAAAAAAGTTATAACTATCACAACTACTAATATGACACCTCTGCTGCTATTATGTTATTTATCCGCCCAGTATGTTGCACTTTTGTAAACTGAAATTTGCCAGTAATACTGGTACAGGAGTTCGAGCCTAGTGATTTTAAAATTTATTATTTTTCCTTCACACTAGCAATATCGCAGTGTGGCAAGCTGAATCACAGTTGTGTAAGAAAATTTGAGAATACTTGCAGTATACCAAGTCCGTTTAAAGGCAATAGTATCTTTAGTGTTTGAGATTACCTCGAAGATTTAATTGTAAATGAATTAGCTGAGGAAATCCTTCGTGAGCCAAAGAGTCAAAATACATGGTTCAATTTCTGATCATGTCGTTCAAGTTTTCAAATATCATTATGTGGTAAGCACAATTTCTGGAACTAAAACATGAAGAATGTTAACATTTTTTCCCTCATAAGGCCGAGAAGGTATTGCATTTCAACAACAAAAATTGATATAGGAACTTCAATGAAATAACTATGTTGAGATCCCTGAATATAATAATAATAATAATAATAATAATAATAATAATAATAATAATAATAATAATAATAATAATTATTATTATTATAATTATAATAATAATAATAATAATTATTATTATAATTATAATAATAATAATAATAATTATTATTATAATTATAATAATAATAATTATTATTATAATTATAATAATAATAATAGTAAATTACACGAAGTAAATAGACAAAATTAGAAAAAATGCATGGCGTTTAAAGTTAATATCTTCCAAATTATGTGCATGTAAAGCTTGTCATTATTTATTTTTTCAAAAATTACTAACGATTTTGATTAAAGTGTCATATTTTGAAGATATTTACAGGACGAATAAAGCTCTTTCTTGAATTTATAGGTGACAGAACTTACTATTTGTATACAGAAAAATGCAGATCTTTTTAAAACCCCAAATTTATTCGTACAACTGTTTTCCATTTCCCAAAGATTTGGATGTTATTGTTTTGAATATTTGACACTTATACCTCGGCCGTTCTATCTGCGGCTCTGACATTTCTCGAGAGGGGGAAGCAGGCTGTTGCCAGTTCTTGAGCGGGAATTTCAAGCAGAGGAACAATGCGTATTTTAAATATTTCATGTATTTGCATATTTCACGAACCAGTAGCCATATTATTATAATAGCGATAATAATAGGACTTACGAACACTAAACATCGGAGTTCACGCACGAAAATTATACCAAAGAAAGTTCAGCAGCGCAAGCCGCTATTAGGCCACGTGGCTCAAACAAATTTAAGCTGGCAACACGGTGTTGGGTTCGGGAGCCACGCCTACCAGCGACAACGCTGATTGGCGCTAGCAGACAGTTTTAGCTTCCTGACCACGACACCGGATGTACAGACTCCCAGTACCAGCAACAGAAGCAGTTGGTGTGCGTGAAAGGTGTGAACGAAATATTTGAATAGAGTGATGTTGTAAAGAATATCTTGCATGATAATGAAATTACAAGTTGTATTTCAATGTTTTGAAGCTAATAGATTCCTATACTCTCATTATAAAGATAATTCCGACGATATGTTTTCAATTACTCATTATTATATGTTGGTACTAGTAACCTTCCCCCTCCACCTCCTGCAGCCACTAAATGTCAGAGCCGGAGATACAGTGGCCGGACAGTAGTTTGTTTCTAAACGGAAAGTGGCCATTCATTTGTCGCTCTTTCTCTTGTAATGAAACCATTCTTGTGAACAATTATCTCTATTTGTATGAAGCAGATAAAGTAAGCTTTTGTAAATTACTGTATGGAAGAGTGAATAGAGAAAGTTCTGCGAATGTGGCACGGTTCTTTTACGAAGGGTAACGCCAGAGCAGAAACCACGCTATGTAGCTGATGACGCCCAAGTCTGACATCAAACTGGTTAGTGTTTGCTATACACCTGTAGCAAAAGTCCCAAGCAGCATGCCGATTGCAGCAGTTGTTACATAATAAGATAACATTTACACTCGGGAAGACACAGTGACCTTGCTGAAAGTACAGGCGACCTCAACATTCCAAAAGCAACATAAATAACATTGACTTAAAAAAAAAAAAAAGGTGCATTAGTCACAGTCGGTGGATATCCGGATGTTGCAGGGAAAATTATGTTTAATTTTGTAAGAATTAGGTTGTGCTGAGGTTGCTACACGTTTGTACTTGTTCATCGAGTTTACCTAAACATTGATTTGCCCGCCTCGGTAGCGTAGACGGTAGTGTGTCTGCCTCACTTTCAAGAGGTCGCGAGTTCGAATCTCGGTCAGGGTGAGTTGCCTGGATAAGTTTTTTTTCGGATTTTTCCCTTGTCCTGAAAAACGAATTTGGATAACTCTGAGCTCTAAGGACCCTGGACTCATTTTAGCATTTCACCCATTCCATTCATCGTCCGATATGACTTAACTTGGAAGACGTAAATTACAACAACAAAAATATCGGCCAAATTAAGGGAGAAAATCTTCCTTTTTAGACAGTTTATAGTAAAAGTTGATATACTCAGAGGATCTCCGGGGCTCTTTCCATAGGGCAATACCTGATTTCTTAAAAAGCCGCCATCGACAATAACGTCAAGACGGGATGGAAGTGGATACGCCACCTACGCGTGTCAACCCCGCAGGGAAGACTACCGAAAACCTCGGTGGGGCCGCCTGGTGATCTAGTACACCTTCTACTAGCTATGCAGGCAAGTACCCGGCACTTCTTAGGCAACCCTCTACCCCCTTCCGGCCCGCCTCGTTAGCGTAGATGGTAGCATGTCTGCTTAACGTTCAAGAGGTCCCGAGTTCGAATCTCGGTCAGGGTGAGACTTGGATAAGGTTTTTCCCAGGGTTTTCCCTTGTCCTTCAAGACGAATGTCGGGTAACTCTAAGCTCCAATGACCCTGGACTCATTTGAGCGTCATTTCACCCAATTCATTCACCGTCAGATATGACTTAACGTTGGAGGACGTAAATTAAAATAAATACATAAATAAATTAAAAAAACCTCCGGGCGGCCGAGACCTGGCCGGAGGTACCCGATCTCCCACGAATGTCGGGAACACACTGCCCCTCGAGTCCAACCCAATCCGAACAACTCCCATTCAGGGAATAAAAGTTTATAGTATAAAATACATCACAACTGCGTATAAAAGCAGAACATTCTTTGGCTGTAGTGCCAATTAGTTTTTGCGGAATGAAGGCCGCGACTCGATGAGTTAAACAATAGTTTAAAATGGCGGGCCATTTGAATATCAATACGGGCTATATTGAATCTGTTGGAATTTTACAAGCAGTAGAGAGACTGAAATTGGAATTGTTCCCAAAAAAAATCGGGAAACCAATACGACAGTGCACGCAAAAAGTTCCTGAACAGGTGCTAAATAATTGTACTGAAAATGTGTTATCTTCCTTTGAAGAAACAGCTAAATATGTGCATCTTCAACATTGTGGACGAACTACTGAATGATGAAGCTGTGTCTTAATGTAAAGAAGAACCACATCAGTGAATGCATTTACAGCATCTAACCCAAGATCAAATCGAAGTCTTCCTCTATACTGTATCAGACGAAAACTACTTAATGTTAAAGGTTGTTTTCATTATATGTGTATTGGGAGCATGAAAAACTCTGCTAGATTTCACTGGGCAACATTCCTTAATAGTAATTATTTCAAACAGAAAAATCAATGTCCCACATATAGTATAGCAACGCAAAGATGATCCCTGTAAGGAATGTGCTGTGGGACAAGGACAGCGAATGTGTGTGGCAGAGAACGCCTGCTACACAGGGAGCAGACCGTTAAAAAAACATGCGCCCTATTCACTCTGTACATTAAAACCGAGAAGATTCATTCACAAAAGTAGAAGTCGTCAGAATGTTTTAGAATGGTCTGTAACTGTACTGACACGGGTTGTTATAAACCTGTCCAGGGAGAGTGTGGGAACCTTCGCCAACTCCCCTGCGTCACGTCCCTCGGAGACTTACTCTCCTGTGGATACCTTTACATTCACTATTATTTTAAATACATGGATTTTTACCACAACCATCCAACATCAACGTTTGTTCATTAAGTAAAACATCACAACTGTTCTACTCGATCAGTTGGAATAAATTCTTCTCCTATTTGTACCACTATCGCGGTGTAAGGGGATGGAATAAATACATGGTTGCCAAATTCTTGGAATTGCCAGTGAACGTATAATGGACATAGCTTCCGAACATCTGCCTCCCTTTTAGCAGATTTCAGTACAGTTAAGCGCCATGGTGATTGTAAGTCATCAATGGTTGCAGAGCGCTATATAGAAAATTCCATAGAGAACAAAAAGATCGCAGCACAAATTCTCCCTACATTATCTACGACTTCAAAACCAAACAATGCATCCATCGTAGTTTATGTAACGAGTAATTCAATTCCCACTTCATCGAAGGAATAACTATTTCAGATTGTAATAAGCCGCAGTGAAGGCAGCGTGTCTAGGTGAAAGATACTCTGAATACAAAACCTTGTCCCCCAGATTGGGAATTATGCAAGCTGCTTCATAAACTCCAAACTTGTAATAATTGTGTTATCGACATTTTAATTTCTTAAAAGATGAGTACGTCTGGGAAAAGGTTGTAATCTATTAATTAATTTTTTAAATATAACTTACATCCTATAACTTTTTTAAAAGTCGTATCGGATGATAAATGGAATGGGTGAAATGGTGCTCAAATGGGCCCAGGGTTCATGGAGCTTAGAGCTGCCCGACATTCGTCTTTTAGGATAAGGGAAAAACCCAGAAAAACCTTATCCAGGTAACCCACCCTGACCGAGATACGAAATCAGGACCTCTTGAACGTGAGGCAGACATTCTACCATCTACGCTACCGAGACGAGCAAATTTTTATTACTTCATCGCTTTATTATTTCTACTGCCTCCCTTATGTAAAATATTTTCTAACAGTCATGATAGCCCGTCTCGGTAGCGTAGATGGTAGTGTGTCTGCCTCACGTTCCAGAGGTCCCGAGTTCGAATCTCGGTTTAGGTGAGTTACCTGGAGAAGGTTTTTCCGGGGTTTTCCCTTATGATAGACGAATGTCGGGTAACCCTAAACTCCATGGACCCCGGACTCATTTGAGCATCATTTCACCCATTTCATTCATCGTCCGATATGTCTTAACGTTGGATGACGTAAATACACAAAAAAAAAGTTATGATGCCAACATTAATGCTATACAGGGCAAATGAACATCGCAACCGGTGAATATCGTGACCATGAGAAAGGTAGAGCAATACCTTCTATTTATGTATAATCTTTATCTCTAAATATTCAAGACTGGCCAAAAATAGTGTATGAAGCACGATCAAAAGGATTTTATTTTGTTCGTAGGTCTCGGCCTGCGGCCTCGTTTCGGAACGGTTTTGCTTTCTGTAAAATTTCAAGAAAATTCCCACAGTCTAAACTACTCTTTATTTGGGACATTTAAAAAATGCTACTTCGTTCATCACAAATACCACATGCGCTGCCCTTGTATCAAGCCCGGCTGCCTTGGTGAGAGGCGAGTGTTCTAACCGCTCGGCACCGAATATCAAAATACTCACACAATTATAATAAAAATGTATTCGAATCTTGCCTAATATATCACAACATAAATCACTCAGGAAGGAAAATATATATTGTATAAGATGTTTTAAGTGAAGCTATTTAAAAGACCGCAAAGATAAACAAAACGTGCATTATTATTGAATAGCACAACAATATTGCAAAAAAATTCATACATTTTCCAATGAGATCAATTTATTTCGAATGCAACTAGTTCAGTAGGGTCCAGTTCAACCGTTCAGTTGGGCATCTAGGAATAAAGTCCAACTTGCCCATCCCTGAATGAAGAAGCGAAAACCTTGTTCATGTTCCATAACTTTGCCCCTTATCTCTTAACTGTCACGTGCTCTAGTCTCATTGGCTGCTGTCGTGGAATAAGTCGTTCCTTATTTAACATGCTAATTTATCTTAGTATATTCCAAGCAAGTTATCAAATTTACATTTTCATAAATATGTGGATAAAATGTTATGTAACTGAGTTAATGTATCTGGGATGCATGTAAATTCTTATCACTTAGGTAGGAGAATCCTTCGGTAAAAATTGCCTTTCAGGATGAGGAAAACACATACATCTATTATGATAATTATCGTTTTTATCGCCTGACCTTACATTACACGGGTTATACATCGCCATTCAGAGGTGTAATTAGCCAATGAAGGGAAAGATAACGGAGATCTCTCCAGAGCCGAGGTTCATCAAGGTTCAGGGAAAATGCTGGCCCTAATAATTAATAATAGTGATTTTAAGGTACACCTGCAAACGCAGGGTGACCTTAGCGGCAGCCTGATAGAGTAGAAACTACGGAATATCCTGTGTACGGTCGACAGACTTCTAGTTCGCTGTTTATCAGGGTGTCCTGGCCGATACCGCTTGAGATGTCTAAAAGGCCCGCCCGAGTTTTAGCCAGATATACCAATCTCCCAATGATTTCGGGCTGTCGAGTCCAACCCAATCCGAATTGGAGGGGTTCAAATGTTCGACCCGGCGTAGAAACGTCGGAAGTACCACGAGTGCAATGGTATGCCTCAAGAAGCTGAAGGAGTAGGAGCCTCTCCCTAGGATCTGTCAAGACCTATTTGCCCCATGTGCTTTGGTAACATCAAAAGTATGAGGTTTTTACGTATTCATTTTACCTGATTGCCTCATGATGGCACGCATGCCAATAATATTAATAGCGTACTTCCTATACCGCAGGACGAGATGAAAACATTTTGTGATATACTTCTTTGAGCAATAAAGTTACAAAATTCTCAGCACATTATTAAATGAGGAATTATTAAGCTATGAATGAATGTATTTGTAATGAAAGGCATGTTGTGCTGATAATTGCCTACTTCACGCTCTGTAATGCCTGCAGACTTCTATCCCAAGAAGGGAATACATGCATGTGACTGCTTTTCATAACACTTTAAAATGTGCCCGCCTCGGTAGCGTGGTGGCAGCATCTCTGCCTCACGTTCAAGAGGTCCCGAGTTGGAATCTCGGTCAGGGTGAGTTACCTGGATGAGGTTTTTTCCGGGGTTTTCCCTTATTCTAAAAGACGAATGTCGGGTGACTCTAAGCTCTATGGACCCTGGGAGCATCATGTGAGCATCATTTCACCCATTCCATTCATCGTCCGATATGGCTTACCGTTGGAGGACGTAAATTAAAAAAAAAAAAAGAGACAACTTTAAAATGTAGGCAGTAACAAATGAAATATATGGCTAATTTATTGTAATATAACTATTATAGCAATATATGAGGTTGCTTTCACTTACGTCTATTGATGATGAATCATTTCACTATTTCATACTGTTTGTACTGCTAAGATTGCATAAAATATTGTATCCAACTCGAGAATAAACTTAATATGAACCTTGGACCATAATTATCAAAATTACCCACTTATTACATAAATTATTCTTAACAATTTTTTACCATAAAACTTCAATTATATGCACTAATATCTGTATGATCCGGTTGAGCAAGTAATGTGGATCATTAGGTCAGAAATGAAAATTAATCTAGCATCTCATTACTAAAATTGGGCAGTATGTAGGCTGCCAACATGTTCAGACATATGTTACTAGTATGCACATGGTTTATGAGCATCTTTCAGTGAAACTTTAAAGATAAACTTAACTGTATGTACTACACAAGAGAATGTGTGCGATATATTCTATAACAGATCCTATCTGTATATTTTTGCATAGTTATCCAATTGATCTGTATATTTCTGTTCGAAGTTCACCCAACAGTGATTTCGGAAATGGATACACGGCTAGTGTGGAGAAATGATTAATTTCTATCAATTAACTAAAATATCTAAAGAAAGCTTCTTATAGATATGTTACCAACTTGAAAACGGTCATCACTTGTCAGCCACTATTGTGGAGGTCTTTTGTTTGTTTGTTCCATTTATTCCCGCCTTTAACTGCAGTGGGTCATATTGGCGGCTGTTCTCCTTTGGAACATATTTATCTATTGGCGACCGTGTTAAACTCTTGGACGTTGGGTTGCTGGTACTTTGGTGTTTTTAAATCATTAGATCACCCACACATTTGCACTCTCATTCATACTTCCAGACTCTGAGGAAGATTGGGAATCATCTTGGTTGAAGAAAAATCCCCACATGGGGAATTGAATCCGGGATCCCTTGCACGGCAGGCCAGGTGCTCTACCGACTGATCTACAGGACCAGCCTATGGTCTGTGTGGAGAAATAATGCTGACGGGCAGGGGCTAAGTGATAGGATAAATTCTCCACTCATTTTAAATGTCATTTATTTTTATTTTGATGAGCGACTATCAATCACCAATAAAAGTTAGAGGTTAATGTTGACGTTTTAAAAGCCTAATGTTGTTTAATCATAACCCAAGTTACTAATGGGGTATCAGATGTTTAGACTCTGTTACCTTCTTTAAATAGGCCTTTTTAGTTTTTCTTTGTGGATCAATATTATTAATTTTATTTCTTTAGACTCACCTCTTCAATTTAAGTTTTTATATGTTAAAATAGTTTTTATAAATAAATAAAAACAGCAATAATTTTTATTTTTTTATTTTTTGTTATCTTATTTCCCAAAAGTACACCTTATCAATAGTCTTCGTAAAACAGAATGAATATAAAAGAAAAGGATATATTTTCTCTTCTCTTTTGCGTTGCATTAAATATATATCATCATATGTACAAATATTCTGGCATAAATGATTGCTTGTTATCATGCAGCAATATAATTTGCCAAGTAAGCAACAATACAGTTTGGCCGCCCGTTCTCCGGCTCTGACATTTCTCGAGAGGGGGAAGCGGGATGTTGCCATTTCTTTAGCAGGAATTTCAAGCAGAGGAACATACGTATTTTAAATATTGCACACATTTACATATTTCAGGAACCAGTAGCCATAGTATTACAATAGCAGTATTATAATAGGACTTACGAACACTAAACATTGGAATTCACGCACGCACAAAATAGAAAAGAAACTTCACTAGCGCGAGCAACTAAAGCCTTGTGGTCCAAACAAATTTAAGCTGGCAACACGGTGTTGGATATAGAAGCCACGCCTAGCAGCGACAATGCTGATTGGTGCTAGCAGATAGTTTTAACTTCCTGACCACGACACCGGATGTAGAGACTCCCAGTACTACCAACAGAAGCAGTTAGCGCGCATAAAAGATGTGAAAGAAATATTTGAATAGAGTGGTGTTGTAATGAATATTGTGCATGGCAGTGAAATTGCAAGTTGGATTTTAAAGTTTTAAAGCTAATATAGTCCTATACTTTCATTCTAAAGGTAGTTTTGAGGGTATGTTTTCAATTGCTCATTACTGTATGTTGGTACTAGTAAGCTTCCCCCTCCACCTCCTGCAGTCGTAGCACTTAAGAGCTGGAGATCCAGCGACCGTACTGTAGTGTGTGCCTGGAGTAAATATTTACCATCTGAAAAACTGAAACGATTTAGAACAATTTAGGTTGCAGCCCCTCATTTGAAAATTTTTGGCCTTATTAGTTCCAGGAAGTATTAAGCATACTGATATATCTTGAAAAGATTTCATTAAACGGCAAGAAACAAAATAGGTTAAAATCTAAAAATCTTGGCACATCAATGATGTGTTAGTCATGCAACTTGCTTCCAACTAAGAATAAATTCTATAAATCAGCGGTCAAGAAATCAAGATTCATATATGTACTGTCTGCCCACCACAAGAAGGCAAGAGAGAAATGAAAGGGAGAGGTGTTTGAACTGTTCTCTGTTAGTGGATCTGTTATTAGGAAATGAGTATGAGAGTGCATATGAATCACCCATGTTGCCTAATGCTCATTGCCATAACTGCAATAACAACAATAACGTAACTGCAGTGTCATGTATGGGTGAGTTATGTCACAACACTTGTGTATTTTAAACAAACCTTGCATCCTTGTCATATACTCAAAAGGCAAGCATGAACACTGTGTGGACAGCAAGTGATTAGTGATTCCTCTACCTTGCCTTCTTGTGCTGACAGTAAATAGCTTTTTGTAAGGCCAACATTATACAATAACAAGCCAAGATGTTTAATAATAATAATAATAATAATAATAATAATAATAATAATAATAATAATAATAATAATAATTAATTTACATGACAGATTAGGGGCCAAACTTGGCATTATAGCATAATGTTTCCTTTGTGTATAACACATAATCACCTTACTTGTGTATACAAGAGTAAATGTCTTTAGCACAAGTAAACAGCTTAGAAACTAACTCCTCCAATAATTATCAAGTCACTTGCATAAGTAAACTCTCTCAGATGCCAACACTCAAAACTAATAGTTCTGATACTGTTGAAAGGAAGGACTTAAAATGTGGGTTTAATAATTGTTTAAACTTGATCGCTCATCATTATGTCCCATATAAGTTGCCTTTAAGCCTGCTGACAAATTATATTTAAGCTTTGTCTCGCTTACACATCAATGAAAGTCTTTTAAAAGGAGGCTTCCTTTTTAATTGTTTCATTTGTGTAGCCCCCTTTTAACTTACGTGATCTTATATTGACTTTAGAAAATAGTGATACTATTGACTCATTAACTTTGGGTACATTACCTTTATTTTATTAATTTTTATTAGAAAAAAAAAACTTTCACTCAAGACAGTCACATTTCCAGACTCTGCAGAGTGTAAAATTGTTCTGATTAAAGAAAAATTCCCCCACCTCAGCTGGGAATCAAACCCAAACCTCTGGATTGAGAGTCAGAATGCTGACATCTCAACCACAGAGGCAATCTAAGTTCTAATTAGTGATCACAGTGAACATTTTTTATTCTGAGGTGGCACAATTAATGGGATGAAGTGGGTTAGAACTTTATTCACTGAAAATATCAATATATGTACATGCATATGTGGCTTTGTCAGAATTTATATATAATACATTCTTGAACTTCAGTTTGGTTTTTTTATATACACTTATTTTATCTTTCTTTCTCTGATATACTCACCATTACTTTTATTTTCAGGTGGGAGCAGAAAGGCAAGTGTCGTTCGACAATGGATTGGATGGATCTGTAGCTGAGGACTGCTTTTTTGCAATGCGAGCCTACAAGGAAGGTTACTCATTCAACTTCGTTGAAGGAGAAATGTGGGAGAAGTCACCATTTTCCCTGTGGGATTTTGTTCAGCAACGAAAACGTTGGTTACAGGGCATTCTGCTGGTTGTTCATTCCAAAGCTATTCCCTTGCGTCATAAGCTTTTGCTTGGAATATCCTGTTACTCATGGGTCACTATGCCACTATCTACATCTAATGTGGTGCTAGCAGCCCTCTGCCCTATACCCTGCCCACCCCTCATGGATTTTGTTTGTGCTTTCATAGGTGCAGTCAATATTTATATGTATGTGTTTGGCGTTGTGAAGTCCTTCTCATTGTATCGATTTGGAATGCTCCGATTTTTTCTGTGCATTTTTGGAGCTCTCTCTACAATTCCATTCAATATATTGATTGAAAATGTAGCTGTTATATGGGGTCTGTTTGGTCACAAACATAGATTCTATGTAGTTAACAAGGAAATCAAACCACCTGTTACAGTATAATGCAGTAGCATTACAGTGAAGAATTGCTAAATGTTTTAGCATTTGCTCCTATCTCATAAAGGTTTAGCTAAATGTTGCAGCCTGGAAAGGTTCTAAGAGCTGCTGCAGCAAAGAAAGGAATTTTGGGGTCTTTTCTATAGACATTCCACTAGCAAGATGACCAGACAAACAGAAGTTTCATTTAAGGGGAAAAACAAAATAATCTACTTTGTTATGGTTCTCTTCAACAGATGAGACCAGGTAATGTCAAGAGAGCTTAATTATACATGTGACTTCCTAGGAGTATTCCAAAACTGTTAATTCTTGGTAATTTGAAAAACAAATTTAATTGTGTTGTGTTTGAAAATATTATTTGTTTACTGTCTTTAAGTACTGTATTGTGTACAAAGAGTATTTCTACACCTTGCAATTTTTCTAGAAATACTATATGATTTTGGGGTAACTTTTTAATCTATTTCTTCAACTTTAATATACTTTTTCATTTCAACACTGGAAATATTTGTTTCACCACTTGCAATAGTTCTGTGGTTAACCTATTCAGAGATTATATATTTAAATATATTCAGATGCACAGCTCCCAATTTCAGGCAAATAATTCTAACTAGCTCCTCTCCTTTTTCAGCTCTTTCCAAACATAAAATTGTACAGATTCAAGCTTATTTGTTAACATTTTTAAACTACGTACTATATAGCTAAATACTAATATTTTCTAAAGGCACAGGTTCTTTTGTTATTCAATACATGGTTGTTGTATTTTGATACGGCTGTTATAATTGCAAAAAATAGAAACAACAAAATTATTAAAAAAAATTATTTTACAAACTTTGTTTATGCAGACATAAAAGTTATTTTTGTTTATTTTAAACACTTTAAAAATAGAGCATGTTTTGAGGTACAAATAAAAATAGAGAACAAATAGGTAATATAAACTATGAAACTAAAGTATAAAATAAAGTATACAAATTGTTTTTAAAAATATATAGAGAAAATATTAATCTTTTTAACCAAAAAACTGCAAGTAACATGGGAATGCTGCTTCGAATCAAACCTAATTGAAAATTTAAAGCTAGTCAGAATCTAGAACAGCATTTGAAATTCTCTACTTTTCAATCTTCTTATTCTTTAGGTTATAGGATTGTACATCTATTTTTTTAAAATCAAATCATCATACTTACAGAATGTATATTTTTCCCATCCTTCAAATTTTTTGTCTCCCTCTTTCTCTCTTCTTTTTTTTTTTTTTTTTTAACTCTTAAATTCTCATGCCCTACAAAAGCGTTTGTAAATTGGGCCATGTAGATACCATGCAGTTAAAAATTAATATATCTAGTTCTTGCAATTAAAATGAAAAGCAATAGAGAGTACAAACTTTTGCTTTTGTGCAATTTTTCTTTTTATAAACCTTCGGTGGTTTCCATATCTGATTTTTGTACTAAGGTGATATATTGTGAGAGAAAATGCTCTGAATTGTGTCAGACTATTTTGTTCAATTTGGAGCATTGCAGCAGTACAATGTATTACCATTGCAATATGAAACAAGTGTAAGCAATGGACAGTAGTATACTTTCAGTAAGTGATGGAATAAATAGTTTCAGTTGTTTATATACTTTTCATAGTTTGGAACAAATGTTTGTAGATCTTCATCCTAAACATCCATTTCTGGTCCATTCAGAATATATGTAGCCACTGCTGATATAAACTGTGATAATCTATTGCAGAACCAATTTCAAAACATGATAATGAATTCTTGTTTTAGAAAATATGCTTTTGCTTTCAAAACTTCTACCATAAGATAGACAAACTTCTAAATGGCCCCATTAAATTTAAAAAAGAAAAAATCATATAATAAATGAAATTTTCTCTCTGCTTATATTTTTCATTAATAGAAACAGTTACACTTTGGTTAAATGGTTTGGGAGCAGAATTCTGTGAGAAGAGTTAACAAAAAAGTTATTCTGTGCTGAAATTAAGGGAAATCATGAAAAAGTAACTTATATTATGCAGAATCAGAAAGAGATAATCAAAAGATGTTGAAGTTAGTAGTTTTATTTTACTGCAAATACCTCTAGTATGTTCTTCAGAAACATATAAAAATAGATAGAATCAACATGAAAAATTCAATACCATGGCCGGGATTTGAACCACGGATCAATATTATATTAGGAGTATATATTATCTTTTTTATTTGTTGCAGCAGATAGATACATTTTCATAGTTCATAGGTGGAAACTGTTACTTTTGTTTTCTTTCTTTATAATTTTTTAAGTTGTTTGTTATAAAGTTTTTGTTTTAAAATGTTAACTGCATAACCAATATAATCATTGCCTCATATTGAGGCCGGTACGTCTTGTTCCCTCTTATTACAATAACATAACATAAATTTTCAACAAATTTTATGTTACTTCTATTAAGGAACAAACTGCTCAGTAAACATCTTGGCAATAATACATACCAAAGAGTTGGCTCGTAAATTCTTACAAGCTTATGTTTTAGTATGAAGTAGAAATTTTCATGTTAATTGTGCATGGATGGATTTCAGAAATGAAAGCATTTGTCATTTGAAGTCTACAAAGTAGCTTGAAGAGAACCTCAAGAGTTCAGAAATGTATTTGTATGCTTTTTCATCTGGGGCTAATGATGTTAAAAATCCAATTTGTATTTACCTTGCAACTGAGGGAAACTACTATAACTCCTAAGTCACATTGGTTAGCCTGAGTATTAGGTGCTGATCCTAAGGTCACGAGTTTATATATGGCCCAGGCCAATGGTTTATAAGTAGACTTAAAGTAATAGCCCAAGTCTGTAGTTCTACTGGCATGTAAGTAAACTTCTGCAGGACAAACTTCTGGCACCTCAATGGTGCTGATATAATCTGACAATTGACAGCATCATTAACAAAGAAAATATTTATTTATTTTAGTGCTAGTTTAATGGAAAAATTTATGTCATACTTATACTCTGGGGGCTTCTTGTTGGTTGAAAAATGACTGTCATTCCAGAAATCAACACATCAGAGCCTTGTGTAGGCTTTTTCTTAAATTTTTGATCTAGATTAAGGCATGCTCCTAACAGAGAATGTTGCTATAGTTTGTTGTAATCAATTGCTAATGCTGAAGCTGATAATCACAAGGAACAATTAAAAACAATTACATTGAAATATGCATGTATTAAAACAGCACACATATCAAGCTAAACGTATAGCTAGCTCCTCCCCACTCCCTCTTGCTCAATCTTTGTGATCTGTGCATGTACCTCTTATTTATAATTGAAAAAATATAGAGTATAAAGGGTATGAATACCAAATATACAGACCTAAGGTGTCAAATTGATCAGAAACACTGCAGTCCTTGAAATAATTACAAAGCATTATGTGTTCTTAATTGCAGTATGTGAGAAGTTCATGTTTATAAAGTGCTCAGCAAGTGAAATAATTGCTTATGTGACCTTGATAGCTAAATTCAATGAGGGTATTCATTTATCAGTCTCGAATCTAAAATGGGTGGATAAATCACATGCTTTAAAACTATACCAAAGTAGGTACTTGGAAATGTAGGCTAACCTCTTCACATTGGCTTGTTTAGTCCCTCTTTCATCAAAACAATATAGTTATACAATAATTAGTGGTAAATATGCTAACTCATTTTAGGAAATTAAGGAAACAAACTTCCAGAAAGTTCTTGAATAGTATATACCGTAACATACAAGAAAATGAGAATAATACATTCAGTAACTTTGATCCTTTAAGATCTTCTTCAATTCTTTAAGCTTACTTCTTATGACGTCCATCCCTGTATTTAAGATCTTCCTTCTTGTTGATCTTCCCAACCCTGGGGTGCGGATCTTAAGTCCCAGGTATAGGACCGGTGCACACTCAGCATTGTGAGGAAATTGAGGAGCTTATGATAGGTAAGCGGTCTGGTCATGAAAGCCAACATTCCGGCTGGGGGATGCTGAGATGCTGACCACATCTCCCTGTATCAGTTGGATGCTTGCCCACCTCTACTGTGCATATGTGGGCGTAAGGCTGGCAGTTGGGTTGGCCCTCTATGATGATGATGATGATATATAAGGGCGCTCAACTACGGCGGTCATCAGCGCCCTTTAAAAAAACTAGTCATGGCAAAAGCCAGATATAAAACTTTCTAAAAACTATACAAGTGTAACAAAACCTATTAAAAATACACGTACATAAAAAAATCAATCAAACCCTACTAAAAATTTCGTTCACTAAATCCTAAACTCTAAACTAGAAAAGAATCTAAAAAGAATCTAATCGTCTCCACGCACGGCCTACTCGTGGGTGGGCCTGTTGACCGTCTCCCTCAGCCACGATGAGGAGCCCACACGAGGGAGACTGTTGGCTCGGGACCCCGGGTGCGCCAAACCCATACCTACCGAAGTAGGCCCCTGGGGGGGTTGTCCCTCTATGGGCTGTCACACCTGGGTTACTTTACTTCCTGTCGATCTACATGGGTCAGTTGGTTAGGTGCTGGCCTACTAATCCCAAGATCATAGTTTTAAACCTGATCAGAACCAATGCTTTTTAAATGTGATTAAGTGACAGTCCCGTGTCAGATTTATTGGCTTGTAAAAGAACTATGGTACAATATTTTGATTTACTGGCAGTCGTGATATGATTCTAGCAATGGAAAGAGTTACTGGCAGACAATATAGCTTTTAAAAGGCTTTAATTCAATTGAGAAATTTTAGCAGTGCTTCTTGGCTGAGATTTAATTGATATTAAGTTTTCTTTCATTCTAAAAATGATTTTACTGTTTTTTAATTTGTGTAGTCTTTAAAATCTTAGTTATTTATCCACTTCTGTTATATGCAGGTTTTTTTTTCTTCTGATTTTGGGGTATTTATACTATTCATAAACTGAAGGGTCTATTTCAAGCTACTTGGTAGATAATTCAACACATCTTTGACCAAAAATGCTTCTAAGGACCTTTTTATAACATGATCCTGGAATGAAGCATTGGAGATAGGGCTTCCTTGTGCAGACAGTAAATTGCTTCCAGAGTATCATTGGTCATTGCATTACAAGCTAATGTCCCTTAACATTACCGACAAAGGTGAATGAAGTACTGAATGACAGTATCATTGAAAAGATGACATCATTATTGTTCAGCCTTCTAAAATAAAGTATACAGTTTTGATCTGCAATGCCTGTGTGCCACCACATTAGTTTTCATATTATTTTTGTGTATCTCTCTGCCTTTCAACTTATACTGGCACTGCAAACAAGATATTGCAGAAAAGAACAAAAGCAAATAGATCAGGAAGATAATTTCTTCTACATGTATTTATGAAGTAGATTCATTTTTGGTACTCTACCCTTCCATCTGTATGAAGAGGCCAAAGCTGATTTACCTGAAAACATACCTCTGTGTGTATTATTGTTGCCTTGCATAATATAGCAAGTATTGTGTCAAACTATCAGACTGTTTTGGCAGCGGAATGAGTGTAACCTCATGAAGTGATGTTTGATGATGTTGCTCTTGTAATTCACTGTGTTTGAAAAATAATAGCTTTTCAGAAGAAGCACATTTTTCATTTATGAACATTAAAATAATTATTCCTTCATTATTACTTGAGTAAATTCTTACTCCTCAATATAGGAATCTAATTTGATAACAATGAATTGTTCATTGCAAATTTTACAAGAGCTACAACATCTAGGCTTCCAAGTGATTGTATTTTGTTTAAATGCATTATTAGGCTTCTTATTGATATTAATTCCTAAGTAATTAGTTATAATGTTTTTAATAATTACATCTTAGCATATTTACAATATGCTGCATAAGTCGAGTATAAGTTTTGAACATGAAAGATCTCACTTTGAGCTCTTTTTGTTAGTTCAAGAGAAAAAGAAATATATAAGTATACTGCTTCCTTAAAGAACATTGCAGATTAAGAAGGCAGTCCTATTTATATTGTGTTATTAGACTGAGTGAATTTCACTGGGTTTCAATATAAAAGGCAGCGTATTGCTGTTTGCAAATTGAATTATAGGCATCTATTCTTTGCTCTCATTTATTTTCTGTAGAAACTTCTAGACTCTCTGTACATGCCTTTTTAACTTGTATGAATCATGGTGTCATGTCGAAAAAGGGTATTCATAGTTTTACTTTTTGTTAGATGAAGTGCTTAAGGTGTTGAAAAGTGTCATATTTTGACACGTAGCCTCTTAGAGTCCTTGTTGGCAGTATTCCATATCTTTCAAAGCAGTAAGTCAGAGAACAATAAAAAATGTAACTATCCGTTTTTGCCATAAGAGTGCAAATTGACAAATGATAGCACTAGTTTTTTTTTACACAAAGTTTGTATGGGTGATTTTGGGCCAGAGCATTTGTGTGTGCTTAAGTGGATTGAATTATATCATTAAATTGACTGCTATATTTGTCCTTGTAGGACCAAAATTTTTAACACATCAACACGGCTGAATGACTTATGAGGTTGCTGGAGTTGCTGAATAAATTATTATACCTATGGTAAACAATGAGCACTTAACTGTAGAGGATGTTAATTAATAGAGAAGTTCTTATGCGAGGAAGATTCTGTTTGTGTGATTCATAAATCATAAAAAGTTATATACTTAAGAAATGCAGTGTATCAGCTAATTTTGAGAAATGTATTGGATACTTTCTTTTGGCATAGCACCATTGTTATACGCTCCCTCTTTAAGTTAAAAATATCTAGTCAAGTAAAAACACTTCCATTTTCAATGCAGTGACAGTGACAGTGCTTGTGCATTCATTTCTGTGGAAGTTGAGTATTTTATTTTTAAGATGTAAATAGATGTAGATTTTGTTAAGCCCAGAGTTCAAGCCAGTTAGGAGAACGAGAAATAATTTGTATCAAACACTGAAATAAGATCCTTGGATCAGAGTGGTGTGTTCATTTTTTGACTTAGTAACAGACTTATTATTATTGTTATTACAAATTCATTCACAGTGAAATGTTATGTTGCTAGTCATTTAGTCATAAAGATATTGCAGAGCGTGTGCTAAGTTATATGTACGACCAAAACATTGCAGCATAGAAGCACTCCCGCAGAGAGCTAAGTGTTTCAAATAATACACTAGCAACCTAAGACATGAAAGTATGGAAATGTGGTGCAATTCCATTTCATGTTCTGGAGGAGAGAATGATACCCCACTCTAGTTTGGTATCATTACATAAAAACGGTAAATGGTAATTGCATTGTCACTATAATAATTCCTAACTGCAGTGATAGTTAAGTGATAACTGCTACTGCCGATGCTGTTGCATTTTAATCATTACATGGGATCAAAGCATATGCGTTTTGCTATATTTCTGATAAGAACATGATACATTTTGATAAAAAGCGGTTGCTTTTTTGATCAAACTAATTAGATTTTAAGATTGCATATCTGTTCCCCCTTCACTGCTTCAAACTGCAGATTTCAGCCTTTGGATGTTCAGATTTTTAGCTGTATAGAAATAGAATGAAGAGCATTGCAGGATGTGGCAGGATTAAAGATTTTCCTTTTCCTCTGAGAAATAATTATGCATAATAATCACTGTGTTAAAGGAATACATTCATATAAAAGAGTACAATGTGTTTGGTACACTTAAAAAGTTTTCATTGCAAATAGATGTATCTGAACTATCTGAAGCACTCATTTCTGAATAGCTGGTGTAGAAGTTCACATTGTGTTGTAGTTCATAGTAAAAACTCACTTGATCATGTGTATGTTAATTATACTGAGAATTTTAAACCAATGATAATATTTAAATAAAAACAGACAACAAAATAAAATATGATCTCCTAAGTATGTGCTTTTTGCTATAGAAAGTTGTATAATTGCATGTTAAACCTTTGTTCTTTTTAAACTACATACCATGTGTAGGATGAGAGCAGCTTAACAGTTTGTAAAGCTCCTTGAGCTCGATCAAGTGTTCTTTTCTTTGGGGTGGGGTGGGGGGTTTCAATTTAATGCTTGACAAACCATTTCAAAAGATTTTACATCACATGTGCTTTTACAATATAGAGTAAAGACAACTGCTTTTGTAACTATCTGAATACAATAAAAGATACAATGCAGATAGAAGCTTCAATGCCAAAGATTTGGATGATGATTATGCAAACTCATTCAAAACTTCTTATGATCATATGAATCATCTTGTATTATTACTGTACTTAAACCCAAACTATGTAAATATCTAATAAGAGAGCATACAGCTCATAAATTGCTTTAAGGCTTCTTGCCAGAGAAAAAACCTTCACTAAATAAATACACATTACAGAAGCAGTATTTGAATTGTCTTGTAATTCCGGTTCTTTGATGTATAAGGAAGTGTTCAGTTTGTGTACAAATTAATTGCCCTATGTGTTTGTTTCCTGTCTTAGCTTTTTATCTCAAAACTGTCATGAAGTTTTACTTTTATATCTGTCATAATGGTAGCAAACATTAACTGACCAAAACCATATTTATAATTATCAAGTTTATGACTGTAACATCTCCTTTAAAATATTTCAAAAAGTATTGGCAAGAATTTTACAAGGAAGATTGTGAAGTCACGTCCAGTCTTAGAAAGTTGTTTAAATTACAGAATTTCACAAACATTTGATCTTGTCCAAGGAGCTTGAAAATTTGGGTCCAGTCGTGGGGTTTGCAGTTGTTTAATACCTGCCCCAGTTTTTTTTGAATGAAGTTGTTTAGAAAGATCTTTGTGGTATAAAAATGGAAAAGCAAAAAAAGCAAATCTTAGGTCACATCACAATAGAAATAAGAGCAAGCAAGGTAACCCACAAGAATCTAGATATGAAGAAAGTACTTTTTGTTTGCAGTAGCATATTATTTAGTGCTGAAAGAAGCAATGCCTTACTGCAGTCTTTCTCCTTAACAGTAGAGTTACTTGAAGGTGGGTTGCCATGTGCCTCTGAAAATTCCCTATAAAGGCTGAGTGCACATCGAGAGAGACAAAACAGATTGAAATGAGAGATTTTATGTCAGGGACCAACTCGATGACAAATTCATTATTTGTTGTTTGTTTCAGTATGTCAGAAACTGGAACAGACTTGTATCATTTCTCAAAACTAGGAACATTCAGCCTTTTGCATTTGTAATTTATTTCCATTAAACACGTAAATTAGCATAATTGGTAAGCTCTCTCTCTCTCTCTCTCTCTCTCTCTCTCTCTCTCTCTCTCTCTCTCTCTCTCTCTCTCTCTCTCTCTCTGAAGCTGCTATGTTCCTCCCATTCATTTGGGTGAAATTAAGGAATTGTACCTTTTGTGTAGTTCTTACAACAAAAAAGGCTTAATTGTATGTGGCCATAAATTAACTTACCTTTTACCCAACACAAAAGGGTCAGGTTTAAATACCCAGAAGAATGGAAATTGTAAAACAACAAAAACTAACGACCAGTGAGATTGCCTTTGACTAAAACAAAGATATTTAGTCTGATGTCTTGGTATTATGTCTCTGACAGTTTTGTCTCTTTTGGTGTGCCATTAGCCAAAGATGGAAGTTCTAAATAATAATTTTATCTCTTTCATATCTTCACTAATATGGAAGTATACTTAGAAAAACTGCCATTATTATAATGCTACATTTTCTATAGATGCTATTTTTGTTGATGTTAAAAGAGTACTTGTCAATGTATAAGTGAAGAATCTATGCTGTCAGGTGAAACCAAATAAGATGAACACCGCCCAGTATTTATACACATTTAAAATGTATGCACGTGTTCACATAATTTTCTGAATGGATGATGGTTGGTGTGCATTCAGTAATTTCAGATATTTCCTGAAAGAAATGAATTGAACAAGAAACAATATATTAGCAGTGTTAAAATGGTTTGTGGTGGAAATGGCCAAAGGTTATTGTAAAGTTAGTTAATGGTCAGTATTGACTGAAAGGAAAGAGAAAGAGGAATGGAGTGAATACCTGTAAACATTATGAGAAATAAAAAAAAGTTATTCCTTATGTTTCTATATTTCAAGTCTCTGCCCTACTCCCATCCTTAAACATTACAGTTTCTTTATTGTTTAGTGAACTAATTGTATACGAATTCAAAATATTTTTGAGTATTATTGAATTAGTTGTGAGTTTAACTTTGCCTGGTTTCTTATATGCAATTTTGATGATGATCATGGGTGTGACCAGAGGTAAGTTAGACTCCTTTGGCTAGGCATTGCTGTTAGCCATGGGTTTAATATGCAGTGATGTTTTGTCGTCTATCATAATATGGTAATGAAATGACAAATTTACCCCATTCTAGCTGAGAGTCAAGCCTTTGCATTCTTACAGATAAAGGTGCAAAATTCAATTTATTTACAAAATGTTAAGTTGCAAGAGATGGAATTTTCTGAAAGGTGGCCCCTGAACTAATTTGAGATTGCAGATTCCAGTGATGAAGTCGCTTATGCAATTGCTTTTTATGATAGTTACACCATTTATAAGATATTTGTCATATATGTATGTCTGGCCAAAAGTGTGTGTTGCTGGAACATTAAAGATAATCTGCAGCATGACTATAAAATATGCTTACTACCAATATAGCACATATATCTGCCAGTGTAGCAGATTGCATCCCAGATCTATAGAGCTTTTAGCTATTGGTCTTGTAGCTAAACTATTTTATTCTATCTAGCAGAATTATAATGGTTTTTAAACTAATAGTTATTAAATTTTAGATAAGTCGTATTTTTTACACATCTGCTTCACTTTCGTACCTATTTTGAGGACATGGCAGCAACAACCCCAGAATTACCCACATCGCTGGATCTAGCTTCAGTCGCATAAGAGCCGTAGATGCAAACGATGATTTGCGAAACATGTCCTCAAAATAGGTACGAAAGTGAAGCAGATGTGTAAAAAATACGACTCATCTAAAATTTAATAATTTTTCGCTTCACTGTGGTGTTCCAATACAGTTAAATCTCGATATAATAGTTTGTTGTAAATTCAAGATAATTTTTATTTCATTACAATGGCTGTAATGAGTAATGATGGTGATGACAAGTGCATGTATTTCCATAGAAGCAAAGGAAGCATTGCTTACCTTTTAATTATTTGTAATTTCTATATTTTCATTAAAATCATCTTTTTGAAGAATTTAGCGATACAGTTTTCACATGCCCAAATTGCTACACGGTTTGCACTTCTGTAAGTAGTTTTCTGAAATGCCCAAACAGATGGTATGGAGTGTTTGCTGATGCTCGGTATTTAGGTGCATCATGGATATAATCATTTTTGCAGGGTAATTAATCCAAGTTACTAAGTGTCAGAGGCTAGGAAAAAAAAATCAAGTCAGTTTGTTTTTATTATAAATTATAATAGCAGTTTAATATTATACAGTGTTGCCGATGTTTCTAATAGAATGTTTATTGGACAAGATTCATTTCTATACACAGATTTGCATAAATTTTGGTAATTAGAACAGCATTTACTGAAACCAGTTTTGTAATTGCAAACTTGTGCTTTATGCCAAGAGAATGAATGTAGCGTAGTATAGTGAATTGAATAATGGATTGAGGAATATGGCTACTTTATTAATGTAAACAAATAATCCATTAATGAAAAGAGATTATTTTCATTTCAATGTAGCTGAAAGCTAGAATATGATAAGTGAAAATGTAGCAGTTTTGAGCTACTGTAAACTGATTTCTACTGTTCAACATGGCAGGCAGCTCTTAACTCAGTCAACTGTAATCATAATCCAAATAAGTGATAGTTCATTACAGTACCATAAGACAAAGCAGCATATCAGTCTCAATTATTCGCTGCTTCTCTCCCAAGATTCCAGCTCCTGCTATTGTACTGCTTCTCTCCAGAGAATCTAAAACTCAAACATCATTACTACACTGTTGTAAAATCAGTGTTTGGTGTGCTGTGAGTGTGGCTGGAATAATTGGTCCTATTTTCTTTCATAAACTAATTAATGCTACACATCAAGCTTAAATTTTAAGGAAGCTTTTCTGTTTATTTGACAAATTAAAAGTAAATGGAGAATGTATTTCAAGAAGACTGGCTTAGAATTCATACAGCATGGATTTCTGTGCATTGCTGATGTTTTGGAGACCAATGATCTGTGTAAGAGTATGGCTTGCTTGATCTCCAGACCTCATTCCTTGCAATTTTTATTGCAGGACAATTTAGAAGAAACAAAATGTGTTAATCAAATCCAAGAATATTATAAAAACTCAAAGTAATATCTGTGAAGAAATAACTAGCATTTCCCAAGGAGAGTTGCAACTTGTGTATGTCATTTAACTTTTTGAAGCTTTGTAATAGTGAATGCAAGTCCAGATACACAATATTATGAGTCGACTTTGGTACATGTTTGCTTCACTTTAATTAACAGAACATGTTTTGGAAACCTTTGCTTCCATCATCATCTTTATGCCAAATTATTCTTAACCAACATACACCTGATGATGGAAGCAAAGACTTCCAAAACATGCTCTGTTTAATTACAGTAGAAGTGAAGCAAACGTGACCCAAAATCGACTCATAACATTTGTATATGACTGATGATCTGTTAAGGTGCCTAATTGCTTGTCTTCAAGCACAAAGGAAACATTAACAAGATATTTGAAAAGTCAAGCAATGTATGTGACATTCAATACTGTAATTTGCAAAAAACAGAAATATTATGCCAATATGTATGGACTATAAAGCACAAAATTAATATAATTTTGAGTCGAGCTAGTACTCAATGCTTCATTTGTTGCTAGTATTTACCTACAACGTGTTTCGTTAGGACCTTCCTAATATCATCAGCTGTTGTCGACTAATGGATGTTGGTTTAGTGAACTGCTTGGAGGTGATAGGAGCGTCTCTGTCGGTATCTTGATGAACTTGAAGTTTGGGTTCTCTTCAAAGGTAGTATCGAAATTTAACAATTTTCTTTCATATTTCTTTATGAAAATGTTTTTCCCCGTGGATAATGCAGCTGACCTTGGACACTTTTTAATAAGTGGATTTCTCGTTCTATATCAAGATTACCCTTCCAAAAATGTTACGCTACCATCGATTTATCTATTTATTTGTTTCTGATGTCCCTAAAATGCTCTTTGAGCCTAATGTTCAAATTCCTTTTAGTTTTTCCAATGTAAAAGTTGTCACAGCCTTTGCAGTTTATCCGGTACATACCTAATTTTTTGTCTGTAGGTATCTCCTTTGTATTATGTGATTTTCAAAAGGTGTTGTATACTGAATTTGTTCTGTGGGACCAAAGTAATGTGCTCTTTGAAGACTTTTTGGAAAAGATGTGATACGTAAATTTTCTGTATGAAGTTCTATTGCTGATTGGGGAAAGAGTAGTTACTTGTTTGCATCTTTGTTGTCTTTTGAATTTATCAACTTTCTTTTTGACCAATTCAGCACTGAATGAATTGTATTCTGCATTGTGAATGTATTGTGACAACACATACCTAAACATTACACAGTATTCAGCTTAAGGTACTTGATCGGAAAACACTTTAGAATCTGTTTTATTTTTAAAACATTTTTTTTTTATGTTCATTGATGAAATCTTGACAGATTTACAGATCATCATGACTCAAATATTGCCATAAACATCATAACAATCAACTAGCTGTTTATAATGGAAGGATATATATATATATATATATATATATATATATATATATATATATAATTTGTAAATTAGACCCAGTCCATTATGTCAGCATATTTAATTTTCTTGGTCCTTAACATCTCTCATGCTGTTTAAGCACCCATTAGTTAACCTACCTGGATACTCAGTTACTTATTGCAAATTGAGAAACTAGCATGTGTTTCTTGTACAGAAGTTTTCATTTAGAAGCGGAGAAAAATATTTTATACGGGTACCTATTTATTGTTTGTGATAGTGATGGTAAAATGTTGGGCAGAGTGTCTTCAGAAGACTGCAGTGATATATAACTGATAGTGATATAATATGGTGTGTAGCAATTTCAGGGGATCTACTTCCTTCACATACTCAGTTTACCTACCTACTGTGCATGGAACCAAGAGCCAGGGTGTGAGGTGGATTGGAAGCATCACAAAAGAGTGACTTGCTCCTTAGTTTGCTATTTGAAAACTCCAGATGCCAAATTGTTTTTCAATACTTACAGCATCTTAACAGATTGTCATACACTTCTTATAAGTTTTCTTGGAATATATTGCCTATTTCTTCCTGAATATTTTTTTTTGAAGTTCTTGAAATGTGTTATACATATTGCATTTCAAATTGCCCGACAGTAAAAAATTCCGGTGCACAAATACAGAGATGGAAATCAGTATAAAGTTATGAAGCTGCAACAAATAAAAGCTTTGTTTTGTAGTAAATTTCGCCATAATTAGATTAGGACACTATATCATTTTGGGGGGAGAGAATCATACCATAGATAGGTTAACATTGTAAACTATTAAAGTCTGTAAAATACAAGATACTTAGAGTGATGTGTTGACTTATACATAGTTTCAGTGTATTTTGGAAATGCTCCTTAATTTAATGTATTTATAAAGTGATATGTTTAAGGTCTTTTATAACTTTTTTTTACATTTCATCCAAAACACTGAATTTTTCAAGCTTAAGTTTATCTAATTCTTGCAGCATATTTTGTTGCAATAGATACTTTTAAAATTCTAATTGACTATTTAAGTTGAATTTAGTAATTTAAATACCTGATTCTTCACTTTTCATTTACTTTATTCGAATTCATTTCATTTGCAGCATTAATTTTTGTTAAATTTGCTGCACATATCATTTAGATGTGCAGTTTCTTATCTTTAATTTTCATATTTTCCATCTGCTTCGTTATTTATTGCTTATATAGCTTATAAATCAGACTCCTTGTTGTTTTCATCTTATTTTCTGATTTTGCTGCCAATTACTCTATTACATCTTATCTTTGCATATTAACATAACTATCTTAATATTATGTAAAAATGAAGCTAGTTACAGTGAAGCTACAAATATTACACAAATATAATTATTTATAATGGAAATTTCACTTGTCTTTGTCTTAATATTCTTATTTTCTATGCAATTGAATTGTCTTTCTCCCATATTTGCATTTTTTAAAGAACATTAAAACCTCACTTATATTTATTTCATCATATTTTCATCTTCATACCTTTTGAAAAAGGCTTAATGTTTTTAGATGTTTTAGTGGTTAATCCTTTCTATATTACTAAATATTTCATAATTTGCATTTGCATTTTCAACTTAATTCTCTTTACAGCTTTTTTTTAAATTAACTTTATTTATTGGTACTATTGTTTTGTTTTCATTTAATTTTAATAAATCTTCAAAATGATCAGCTTTAGTTGGTTTTATAACTTTTGTTTTTAGACTGCAGAGTTTGACCATACCAATTATTAAATTCAGCCTTGCTATAATTACTGTTGACATATGTTTTGCTGAATGTTCATTAATTACTTAAATATTGCCTCCCATAATTATATTTATGCTGTTTTCTGAGGTTTGTGAGTGAAAGTATTTTAATGCTTTTATTGTGCGCACATGAGTTATGGGTAGAGAGCAGATTTATAGGCACTAAAAATGTGTGAAATAAGGAGGCAAAAAGGCACTGAAATGGGCTAAAGAGGCACTAAAAATTTGCTAAGTAAACACTTAGAAATACACAATTTTAGTAAAATGGCTCTTAAAATGCACCATAAATGCACTATAACAAAATGACAATCATCACAACATATGCTGCAACAAATTTGCTAAACGCGTACTATTTTGCTGTTCCCTAGGCGAAATAGTTCCACATTTATTCCAAATTTCTCAAATGGCTCCACAGCAAGTTAAAGTAACAGATATTGTCGTATAATTAAAATACATATAAATCCACTTCACTAAGTAAGAACCATAATGTACATAAAAGTGTGAAGTAATTAACTATGTCAAAAAACAAAAACATGGGTTTGGGAGGGGAGGAGGGCTTAAGGGTAAAAACTGAAATGTCTGAAGCTTTTGTTAGATTTTCAGATTTATACCATTAGTTTTGAATTGATCAAGAATGGAATAATACCATGTTTCTAGTTACAATAGTTTCTGAGGAATTAAGATTTTATAGTCTAAATTACAGGGGATTTTCAAATTGTCCCACATATTGTAATTTTAAAAATTAATGCTTGGGGTATAAGTTTCCGCACCCATTCTAACCTATTGATGACCTGCACCTATGTGAAATATTTGTCTTCGCCATATCAACGAAGGGAAAAGTCATCAAACCTATTTAACAATTTTTATTTCCCTAAGCATTTTCAGTAAGAAGTAAACATTATAATCCTTTTCAATACAAATAACAAAATCACAATAAATGTAAATGGGTACACTTAAAATGCAGTTGCCCTTACAGGCATGTTTAGAATTTCATATAAATCAATAGAAAACGACATCCTGTGGAACATTTTGAAGTTCGGAAAATGTAGAAAATATGGAATCTGAGAAATCTGAGGTTAAGATTACATAAAAGCAGCTGTGTGTAGGGTTGTTTAAATAGTCATGTGACGTTTTCTGTAGTGCTGCTAGAACAAAACTTTATATTATTGAAGTATATATTAATTTTAAAACAAAGAAAACTAAATTTGTAATTGCTGTAAGTTTTGGGCCAATTTGCTCAGGTGTGTCTCCTTAATAGAAATGATTGTTGGAAAGATAAGAAATTCAAAAGTTCATCACAGCAATCTTAATATCACTTAAAATGATGTCCCGATGTACCAGAAAGATACAAAGGACAGAACAAAAATAATTAAAAGCTAAAGCTACAGAATCATAGTTTTTGTAATGAAAACTTTAAATGCCCCATTGTTGACTGGTGGTGGAACTACCACCAGAGTGAGAGCAGACAACAGATGCCAGTTGGAAAGAGATTGAAAATGGAGGTGATGATTGTCTTTGAAACTAGTGTCTCAATATAAAAAAGTGACGAGTATCAATAAACCAACTACAAATAGTTTTTGCGATTACTTTTCACATCTTTATTCTACTTTTCATCCTATTGAGCTTCTGACTTTTGCTCAGGTTTCTTGTTTTGGGAATTATATCCATGTATTTGGAATGGCTTTCCTAATTTTTTTCTTATATTCCATTTAATTCTGCTTATAGTTCACTTAATTATTGTTCAGTAGTTCAAAATTCATTGAGAATAAAGAGAACTTTGTATATTTATGGAGAATTCTAAATATCATATTTTCATGTCAGTATGTCTCTCTCTCCATGTCCCTCTCCATGTCCCTCTCCCTCCTCTCAAAACATGTTTCTGTTGAAATCTTGATATTGTTCTGTTGTTAACTAACCAAATGGAAATTAACATATATACATTTTTATACTACTTGTTGTTCTCTTATACGTGTACTTTTGGTCATGTAGTCAATTATCCTCTAATTAAAAGTTATTCCTTTTTAGAATCAAGCCTTAGAGGAAATATGAATGGCAGTTTAAAATTGCTATGAAAGCTAATGTATTGAAGAATTTCATAAATAAAGATGACTACCAGTAAAAAATTTAGTGCTTTTGTTTTGGATGTAGGATTTGTAATTATCAGGGTTAGGATTTTTAGGTACAGATTTCAGATTAAAAAAGGAAGGGAGAAGTGCTTAAATAAGGTAAACAAAGGAATGAAAAGTACTGGTTTATTCAACTAATTCAACAATTTCTCTTTCTTCTATTCTAGTTTATTGAATTGCAAACAAGTACATCAAATTATCACTCCTCAGCAGAAGGAAAACAAATGAAGCTGTTGTGCTTAGAGACAAGAATTTCTACATTTTTGAAAGTAAGTCTCATTCTATTAGGAGATAGAATGTCTTTGTAGATGCTGAGGCTTCTTTCGACATCCACAGAAATCAGTGGGGCAAATCTTGTATTCAGTTGAAATGGCAATTCTATATATGTGGCGAAATCCTCAATATGTGGATTCTTCTGAAGACTAAACTCAAGTTTGTCTTTGACAATGCCCTCATAACTACTCTCCCATGGAAGTAAAAATATTCCACTGTTTCTTCTTTTCCAAACCTTGTTCTTCAAATAGTATAATAGCTGCAGTCAGGTACTTGTAGCTATAGTCACAATATAGTTCTGTCTGCAAATTATGTATTTTCTCTGGTAACATAAGTTTCTGTGCCTTGGAAATTGTACCTTTGTTGGCTGGATCTGAATAAAGCACAAACTCTTTAATTTTGTCAAAATTCTCGTACAATATACCAGCACACTCGATCCAGGATCCCTTGCGAGTAGTGACTGGGAAATTTAGAAGGGGCAGGCCAGTGGTTTCCTTGTAGACCACAACAAGATTCAGAGCTTTCAGTAGAATCTTCTTCAGGGAAAAGATGAACTGATTTGCGATGTCGTATTCATTCCTTATGGATTCACAAGGAATCATGAACAAAGCAGTCATATGCTTCAATTTAGGAAATAAAGGCTTCATTTGGTTAATAGCTGAAATCATGTATGGATCCTGATCTGTAACCACAAGAAGAAGAGCAGGCCGGAGTTTTTGACAAAAGTCCATAATTGATTGCATTATTTTACTGGCTTTGGCTTTCTGCAGCACATACATTTTTAATAACATGGTCTTAACTTTCTTCCCTGCAAAGGGAAAACTAAAATGTTCAACATATTGTTCCATTGAGTCTGTTGCATCCACAATGATTTCCACATCGCAATTAGACACTTTCTCCTTGAATGGTTTCTTGGAAAAGAGACTCCATATAGTTTTTTTCTTAAAGTACTCTCATTTGGTATTGATATCTTTTTGTATGTTTCAATAAATCCATTGAAGGCTGGATGGTTTACCTTATTGAGAGGAATTCCTGCTTGTGTTAAGAGCTGCACATAACTCAATGTTGATTTCCTTAAAATTTTGGCTTTTTGAAGAACTCTGTTGAAATGCATTTCGTAATATAGGCTGCGCAATTTCTTTACCAGAAGAATCTTGTTCATTTGATGCTTAAGAGCTGGAAATGTGCTGTTGAATGCGATCTCGCTGGTGTTTCTCATCTAACAAAATTCTTGAATCGCAAATAGTACATCGAATAACAGTTCTATGTGTGTCTATGAAATCTTGTTTGAATTCCTGAGCAAGAAGAATAAGTCGAGCACTGGACACCTTTTGCATGGTAAAATCTAGTAATACACTTGTTCAGTAATGTAACAAAGGCCTCACATTAATTCACTTGCTAACTCAATGTGACTGCTGCACAACTTATTCACTTATCCACACTCTTATATAATACCACAAAAATAACCAGAATGTTCTAATTAATGCTGGAACTGCAGTCACAGCGATTTCTGGTAGCTTTGAGCAGAACCCAGGGTCATTTATTGGAACCACCCTTGCTCAGTTATTGCTGTCTGGCCTTGGAATCTGCATGAACAGATGATGTATGTCCAGTAACAAACTCACATTCGCGAACAGTAGGCAACTGATTCTGGTGAAATTAAAAGGATAGAATGATATACGAGGTGCGTTCAAGTTATAACACCTGCTATTTTATTTTCTGGACTGGGACCAGACAGGAACTTCTGTTTTTTCTTTAAATACACATGGATTCTTTGTGAATGCATGAAAAAGATGGCAGCATTGTACAATGAATAGAACTCTAGTGGCAGCGACGAGAGTAAGCACTGTTTTTGATACTTAAAATGGCGACGTTTTCATTGCAAGAACAGCATGTAATCATTCGTTTTCTCCATTTTCATGGTGTGACACCTATTGAAATTCATCGCCAGTTCAGTAAGGCATGTGATGACACGGATGTGTCTAATGTGTGTTCCTGGGTGCGACAGTTCAATGAAGGCAGAAAATTGTGTGACAACAAACCAAGAAAGACATGGTCTCGCACCAGCCGGTCTGACGACATAATCCAGCTAGTGGAGAACGTTGTTTTGGAGGATCGCCGACTGAGCATTTTCAGCACTTCATGCAGGATTGTGTGGACAGATCCCACTGAAATGCCAATTTTGGAGGCGATGTCTACAACTGTCTTGGTTTGTTGTCACACGATGTTCTGCCTTCATTGAACTGTCGCACCCAGGAACGCACATAGACACATCCATGGTACCATTATCACATGCCTCAGTCAACTGGCAATGGATTTCAATGGGTGACGCCACAAAAATAGAGAAAACGAATGATTATACGCTGCTCTTGCAGTGAAAACGTCGCCATTTTAATATCAAAAACAGTCTTTACTCTCGCCACTGCCACTAGTTATATGCACTGTACAGTGCTGCCATTTCTGTCATGCATTCACAAGGAGTCCACTTGTATTTAAAAAAAGTAGAAATTCCTGTCTGGTCCCCGTTCTGAAAAAAAAAAGTAGTTGGTGTTATAACTTGAACGCACCTCGTACAGTAACAATGAGCCATTATCAGTTGCTTTATAGCGGTGAAGCAAGAGAAAGAAGAGGATTTGTCGTACACAATTATTTTTCATTGTAGTAGATGTTCTTTAAACTCCTGCGCAGTGTTTACTGAAAGAGTTAGGCTTACCTACTCTTTATATTTTCACATTAAACATTTTATATTGATTAAAATAATATAGAATAAAATGGAAGGAGACTTAAAAGAAAAAAAGGGGCAAAAGGGGATTATGGGCATGAAAAAGTCTCTTTCGGCAACTAGAAACAAAACTTTACACTGGTATCTTTCCGAAGATCTTAACTTTACCCTAAGAAAAAAGGTGCACCTAAAAATTGATACCGCAATTAAGGGATGCAATGCATAAAGAATCGTAATGGATTTCAAAGGAATGTATATTTGTTGTGAAACGCGTGCACGTGCAGTTGAGTCGAATAGCAATTGGGGTGAATAGTGTTTCAACAAAAGAAATGTAAGAAACAATGTTCTTAGCAGGGTTCTAAAGGAATAGCACTTGACTGTTTGAAAAGGTATTCTTCGGACCCTTAATAATGGCATGACTGAGACTAATAATCACAATTGAAAAAATAGTCACAAAGCAATCTTTGTGTGAAAAGACAGGGCTTCAGAAGTGAAAGTTACACATCCACGAACAGCTGTGCATAGTGTAAGGAGAGACAGTCCGCGGCGTGAAGCCGATTAAGGCAGTCCTTTTTTCTGTCTTGGTCGAAGGCAGACCAGAAGTGATGAGAGAAGATCTGTCGGTTCATACGTAACGAATTAAGTATTATCGAGTAATAAGCATTCCACCTACAGTGACTCTAAACAGTGATATTTTGGTAAAAATAGAAAATGTGTTCCCCCATTACTACTACTAGTTTTTTTTTTTTTTTTGGGTGTATGCACACCCAGGGCTGCTTTAGGGCTTATTTCGCCCTCTTCAGCCAAAATGTATTTATTTTTTGAGTGAGGGAGAGGCTCTTTTTTTTTTTTGATGGATAGATTTGTTTATTTTATTCTGTTACATTAATGTTGCGGTAGAGATAGAGATGGAGAGAGAGGTTAAAGCTTGATTTGTAGTTATTCTGAGAAGTATATCAAAATGTTCTTGTAATCGCTCTTGCTCATCTTCGATGTTTTCTTCATATTCGTTGATGATGGTAAGTAGAGGTGGGTCATTTAAGATGGTTATTTTATGCAGGTGTACTGGTCTGAATTTCTTTGCGTTTTCAATAAGTCTATGTGGTCGGTCCTTAGCGTTTTGCATATATTTGTAAGTGTATTTTTTGATTTCGCCTGTTATGGGTATGGTTTTGGATAAGTCGTGGATTTCATTATTTTTTGACCAAGGTGGTAGTCTTAATGATATTCTTAAGCATCTTCTTTCGAAACATGCAGCGTAAGTAAAGATTGGCCTTACTATTGTTTTGTATTTGTATTAGGGTTTTTGTTGTTAGTCCTTTCCCCCCCATTAAAATTGTTGCTCTTTCAAAATGACACTTTTTGTTTACGGAGGGGAATTTTTTTTTGAGAGTTGAGAAATTTGATATTTTAATATTCGGCAGGTTCGGCAGTTTTAATAATAGATAGCGCGCAACGCGTATCGGGAACCAGATGTAAACAAAAATAGCATGTTAATCCTAACCTCAAGAAAATAAATTATATAACGATATGTTTACAATATGAGAAAGGGAAACATTTTTGTAGTGACAAATGTATTTCGTGTGAAAAATCTGTGATGATCTCTTCTGCGCGTTTAATGGCATCGTCAACAACGACGTTACTTCGGTCAGTGCAAAAGCTTGTAAGAAGAAAACTGCTTCGATGTCACGTTTTAGCATTATGTGATAGCTCATCGCATTTATCAAATGCGGTAGTTGTAAGTTCCTGTGGTTCTCATGTTAAACTGTGTGAAACTCGAGGACATAACCGGCATTTCTGTGATGATACTATAAAAGACGAAGGTACAGAGGAAAGGACAGAAGACTTGCTGGATCTGTATAATGAACCAGAATTAAAAGGAACTTATTCTGTGCGTGATATATTGTATCCAAATTCACAAGAACCATTGATAATTAAGCTAAAAGAATGTTCTTCTTTACAAGATGTATTTTTCTTTATCAAGAACCACGAGATGGATCATCAGCTTGTCAGTCAGGCAGTGTTGGTATTGTGGGATCTTCAAAGGACATACTTCAAAGTAAATGCAATGACAGTTGACGACAATGTGGCTTCTCTTTTAGAGCCTTATAGTATCCTTGGATGCTATATAGATGAAGTTGTGGCACATCCTGATTTTAGATATTTATTGCAACTTGTTGACCAACACATGGGAGATATGTCAGCTGAAGCATTAAGTACCACACTGTTATATTTAGACAAAATGGGCGTGAATATTAATGATCCTGTTATGCAATTATTGATACAACATATTGAAGAAGCAATAGAAAACAGTAGTGACAACTTCCCCCTTACTGCACTTTCACGTTTCACTGTTGTACTGAATAATGATAGGGGACTGTGGTCCCTAATGACAATGCAAAAGCTCTTGCCAATGATATTAAATGGGATAGGTATGTGCACCATGAATTTGTTATGTGTGTTTCATTGTATGGGATATGCCATAAAGTTACTCCCAAACAGGGTGACCATACCTTTAGTTTTGACTACGCAGTCCTCCTGTTTAAACATCTTAGTGGTTGTATCTAAATGTTTGATTTTCTTATAAGAAAAAATGAATAATCATTTTCTGGAATGATTTATGGTATTTCAATTTAAAAAAGTAAGCTTAGTGTTTATATAGTGTCATTAGAAGTCTTAAATCATTTGATTATTATTGCTTATTCTTTCGAGCTTCAGAAACATCTTATACCTGAATTTGTCCCTCAAAGAATTATCTGCAATTGGCTCATTGTATAAAGACTTGCATTATAGATGGCTATAGATTTTTCCATGTGTGTTGAAAATAAATTTGTCATGTTCCTTAGGTTTTAATGTTGTTTCCTGGTTATCATTTACTGCAATATTTTAAAAAACTGATACTTATGCTAGAGAGCGACCAGTAGATTGGAATAGTATTTGTTTGACTTTTACTCCTTGCAATTTTTGTGTTTTCTTAAATTGGTATGATGGTACTTGTTATAACTAAGAGATGTTTGATGAATGCTTGATGAAAATACACAAGTATAAGGCACGCAGTGGTTCTAGAACATTGTTCTTCTCCCATAGAACAGTCAGTGAGCCCAGGTCTATCCTTCTTTCTCTTCTGTCTCCTTCCAACTCCTGTACTCAGTGAGCTTATCACTCCTGTTGTTTGATGCAATATGCCTTGTGAATCTGCCTCCCCTTCCTTCCTCTCCAAGTACACTTGATTGTAAAGTACTGTGACAGTCATATGCATATTAAGTGTTCATAAAGAAATTAATACTGAAAAATATGATAAATGGTTATGCATAATTTTAATTCCAAATTTACCCTTATCAGTATGAAGATAATGCCTCTTACCATAATACACAAGTAAATAAGCCTCCAACATCAAGTTTTTTGAGAAGATGTATGCTTTCTTGGTTACAAAATCACAATATCCTCTTTGATGAACATAGCACCAAAACAAACTAGCATGTTTTAATTCTCAATATGCCGACTCAGAAAAACTCTTTTTTTGACTAAATATTGTCAGAATATAACCATGCAACCTTAAGGTTTTCTCCGTAACATCCAGATCTGAATCCTTTAGAATTAATATGGACAGCTGCTAAATAATGTAATTGCTTGCAGAAATGTAAACTTTAAAACGAAAGACAAAATGTTGTGTCACCAATGATTTGAGCAAATTGGACAAATTGAATGGAAAAAAGTATGCCATCGTGTAGATGAAATAAAAGGAGTATTAGGAAAAATATATATTAATGGAAGAAAAAATTGAATTATAATTGAAGACAATCGGATGGAAACAGTGACAAGGATGACAGTGATGACTCAACAGACGAAGTACATCAGGCACAAAAGAATTAAAATATGATTAAAGGCAAAATTGTTTAACTCACGTTAAGTTATGTGGAAGTGAAAAAGCTTCTTGGAATTATAGTATTTAATTTGCTAGAGACTGTACGACTTCCTTGAATAGCGACACATGAAATAATCCAGTGATACTTAAAAGGGTGAAGTCATCGCTGTGAGATATCACTGCCATTGAAGGCCAGGAAATAAAGGTAAGAGACTTGCATCAAAGCTCTCATTTAAATATTTCAGTGTTCAAGAACCACTGTGCGGCTTATACATAAATAATGCTACACCAAAGTTACCAGATTGGATGTTTTCCCTTTTGGATCATTCAATAATGGCTTTTGCGACCAACTTTTAAATAATTATAAGTATTATTTGAACAATTTTCTTTAAGCAAATGTAAACTTGCTGATGCTTTACTATTTCCTCAACTGTTGAATAATACTAAAGATACTCATTGTTCATGTATGTTGTGTGCAGACATTGTTTTGAAGTGCATGGACTTTCTCCCCACTTCTTCACAAGAACATAAATAACTGTAACCAAAGGAGCCTTCTTTGTTTCTGTGCCTTTTTCACAACTCAGTGACTGGTGGCAATAAAAAATTGCACAGGCATGAAACCTTCCCACTTTCTTCCTAATCATAATCACAAGACCTCAAAGACATAGTAGTTAAGCTTATCCTTTTTAATAATGGTTGCGCCTCAATTGATCATTGACTTTTAGTTGCTTAATGTCATACTATGGGGGATAGATGGTAAACAGAGTGAGATTTTTTGGAATCTAACCAGATCTAAGCTCAGAGAAATTAACTATCTTAAAGATCGTAATACTTTGCGCAGACATTTATTCATAACGTGACGTACTGGAGACCTTTTGTCCAGGAAATTTAGTAGGGAATATGAAACCTTCTAGCATATGTGATTGCAAGTGATGGTAGCGTGTCTGCCTTACGTTCAAGAGGTCCTGAGTTCGAATCTCGGTCAGGGTGAGTTACCTGGATAAGGTTTTTTCCAGGGTTTTCCCTTATCTGATAGACGAATGTTGGGTAACTCTAAGCTCCATGGACCCCAGACTCATTTGAGCATCATTTCACCCATTTCATTCATGGTCCGATATGACTTGACGTTGGAAGACGTAAATTGAAAAAAAAAAAAAAAAAAAAAAAACATTTCTTAAATGTGTATCCAACTATATCGTCAGTTTTATTTTAGGAGTAAGCTTATTTACTTAGATTATATTTTTAATCTGACAAGTTATTCTAACACAAAATATTCTACACCAAGAGTGAAAATAATTTTTTTTTAAAGAACTACATTAATTAGTTTTGCTTTGTTTTTGTTTCATTTTTAGGCTTCTCAATTCCCATGGCCAATCAACAGCTTTTATTTCACTTGTTAAGTGTTGTGGCCACGCCGTGGCTCAGTGGTTAGACCGCTTGGCTCTCACCAAGGCGGCCCGGGTTCGATCCCAGGCGACCGCAAAGTGAGATTTGTGGTGGACAACACGGCGCTGGGGCGGGTTTTCTCCGGGAGATCTGGTTTCCCCCGCCATCTCATTCCACCGGTGCTCCATCTTCATCTCATGTATCATCAGCGTCATTGCCTGCGGTGCCGTATGTAGTAAAAGCGGGCGTTAAACACTATACATTTCATTTTGTTAAGTGTTGTAGTCATTGAGCAAGTGAGTAATGCATGAGGCTTGCATTTGGAAGGTTCCCGGGTTAGATTTCTGTTGACCACCCATTCTGTCCTGGGGTTTTCATGGTTTTTCAAGGGTCATTAAGTGAATGCTGGGCTAGTTTCTCATGTACAATGACTTCCTTTCTATTATTTTCCTTTCATTCCATTTCACGTGTGCTAGATTTTGTAGCATGTGGGGTGCCAGACTGAAACACAGATATTTGTTTAAAGGAAAGATTACCTCCGTGTACTATAGAGGATTGTGTAGTTGACCAATCATTCATGCTCTCTTTAGGCAATTCAGCAATGGGATGAACATATGTAGGTAGTAGAGTGCAAATATCCCCTCCACTGTATGATCAATAACCTAACAAGCGAACTATCACTATGCTTACACCTGTATGCGCTTGAGAGTTTGATACATCATATCTGCTCTATGTGGGTCCTCTGTGCCAAAAATTGGGTGTGGAATATGCTAGAATTACCCAAAAATAAGTCCAGAATACCTAGGAACATATAGGCATAATAACACAGCATTGTATGGAAGGATTGTTTACCCCTGATGGCAGCAGTCTACACATGACATACGTAAGGAGCACCATTCCTGCACCAGCCACAGAGCTGATGAGGAATGTCCAGCAGCTACTTGCAAGTTGTCGCCACAGCACTTTCCAAGCTTCAGTTTTGGGTGTTGTGGTTCTACTCTGCAGCAGATTTTTGGTGCACATGGCTTATATTAATCAGGCATTATGCCATCAAATTTTCAGCTGCGTAGTGGAGTGAGTACAATGATAGTCCCCTTGTAAGCGATGTTTTCAAATGACTGAATTTTGGTTTCATACATCTAGCCCTTTCGTTTCCCAATAAAAATTCACTAGATTTTTTTGATCCTTTTTTTCCTCTGAGTCTATAGTTGTTTATTTAACGGTACATTGTTTCCACATAAGGGGTATCCTATTGTGAGGTAAATCTCATTCTTTGAAATAATTTGTGGCCTGTTTTCAATCTGAAAGGTGCTCCTTATGTTTTCCATGGTAGGTGTTTGATTTTGATAGCATATTCACCAGTGTCTTCAAATTACTTATTTGTTTTTTCTTAATTTTTTCTTGTCTTGTTTGTTTGTTCTTTTGTAGTGAGATCATTTTTTTCTGGTTTCCAGTGCATTCAGAGCGTTTTTTAGTTATCTAGTTATCTGCTTGCTTGTTTCCACGTATATGGAAGGAATCCCTTAAAATTTGTATTTTCCTTTATTTTTAAAATGTTATGTTTATTTAATGGATGAAATTTGGGTTGGTTTGGTCATGCATAATTATGTTGTATTGCTGCCTTAGAGTCTGTATTACTATTTTATATCTAATGTGAACTCTGTTCTACAATGTAAGTTGTTAGTGCTTTTAATTTGGCTGCCAAATTAGTTATTCCTGGTCCTAGTGGTGTATGTGAGAATATTTTACTGTATATTCCACACCTGCTCCTTTTATGTTAATTATGTAAATTCTTTGTCATTCATTTATTGTTATATACTGAAGTACATGTGACTCTTATAATAATTATTTTCTGGTAAGAATAGACGGAGAATGGTTCTTGTGGACATTCCAGAAATAAACATTTATTTAATCCTACATCTTTTTTGTTTTCACTCTACTTACATCAATATCGATCATATCCCATTTGAGTTCAATGACTGCAAGTGTTTTTGTCGCTATTGAATATCTTTTAATTCTGCCAGAAAGTTAACTGTTAGATGCATCTAATCACAGTATTGAAGTCATTTATCATTGTAAAACACTAACTCTGAAATGGATCTTTTAGTTTGGAAAGAAGGCCATAGTGAAGTCTGAACTTAAGACTGCATGAAGAAGTATTTTCCAACTGCAGTCAGTTATCACAGACAATACCATAAAGTGATAAAGTGGGTCTGCCATTATAGTGGATAAGTAGCAACCTTTCTGCTTTGAAGGTGCTCTATGGAACAGTGACATACCAAAATCATCTCTCTTTTTTCGGAACACTGACAAGAAGTGATTCATTTGAAGTGGCCTTCCTAGGCAAATATTCTTTTCTACAATGCAATGCTTATAAAATTGATTGGACTATTAGGAGAATCTGCTGTGAAATATTGCGAAGGTCTAGAAAGTTTTCAAAGCAATTTAAGTCTGTTTTTACATACACTTTATAAAGTTTGTTTAAATGAAATATTCGTGATCATTGGATTGGATTACACTGCAGAGTGGTTTCGGCACCAAAATCTGTGGTTTATTGTACCTATGTCCGAAGTGGGGCATCCCCAGGAGGAAGGATGTGGCGAGATGACATAGGGCAGTCGACCTAAGGAGTCACGGTAGTGCAGAGAGCAGGGTCCCTGCTATTTAACAATTGGAAACTCCCCAGCAGACTAGAACAAGTGTCATTCCATCTGCCGTGGTCCAGAAATGGCCTATCAGATTGGCCTGGAGACTGGAAACCATCATGAGGAAGGAGGAAGTGTTTACCAGGAACATATCATCCTGCCATGCAGCGCCGAGACACCTGCCGACACTTCTACCGTGAAAGAGACCACCAGATGAGGGATGATGTGAAATGTTAGTGAAGATAGCGCCGAGACACCTGCCGACACTTCTACCCTGAAAGAGACCACCAGATGAGGGATGATGTGAAATGTTAATGAAGATGAAATGGAGAGACAGGAAATTTGGGGGATGTAATTAATCTATCTAGCATTTGCCTGGCAAAAAAAACCCATGGGTCAGGTAGGTCAGCTACGGGAATCGAACTCAGGCCTCCCGAATGTGGGTCACAGATGAAACTGCCTAACCCATGTCGCTCGGACCCGTGATCATTACCTGACTTGTTCATAATGGCTTACAGTACTTACTATTAAAATAGTTAACAACCACACATCTCTATGGATGTGGGATATGGATATGCTGAACATTATTTACTCTGATCATCTTAATTTGTGAAGAAAAATTCCTCTCTTACAGGAAGAACTCAAATGCCAGAAGTCAGCCTGCAGGGACATGATTAAAATGCATCCCATTGTGAAATGATTTGAGAAATTGTTCTTTTATGCAAATAAATAATAAAAAAGGCTTTATTTGAAGTGAAATATATTTTTATTCTGTTTAATTTTCAGAATCCTGCAGCAATGCAAATGATCTCAGGCTTATTACAATTAGTTTCTCAAATGTGTTTTATTTGGCATCCAAAAGTTTGCAGAATTTATATAGAGTGAAAGTTCAACAACTGATACAAAATGAGATATTGACAAATGAGCATGCAAAAGTTATTGTTAAAGCTGTGAATTTTTTGAATCATCCAGCCTGGTCAAATGAAAATGGTTGCCTCATTCGCAACCTATTACTTGTTTTGAAAGGAACTGTCCATAAATTGAGTCCAAGAGAGCTGGTTATTATGCACAAGGTAAGCATTTTGTTGTTAATTTAATTATACAGTGGTTAAATTACGGTGGTTTTAGAACTACCAAGCGTCACAGCAAAGAAATTTGCCCAATTGGAAATGTGTGGAGTAGAAAAAGATATGATCATGGAAGATCACTTAAGTTTTAGTTTAGAATTTTAAATTTAGATGAAAGGAATCTGCTTAGACGTTGCTTACAGTATTAAAGAATAGTTAGTTGAATAGTTATAAATAAACACGTTAACAGTGAAGCTGATTTCATGTATAAAGACTAAAATTGAGTCATACCTTTTAAAAACTTATTACTTCACTCATGTCCTTTTACAAAATCAGGAACATTTTCGAAACTGCAACAGTTTCGAAAATGTTCCTGATTTTTTAAAAGGACATGAGTGAAGTTACAAGTTTTTAAAAGGTATGACTCAATTTTAGTCTTTATACACAAAGGGTTATAGTGTACAGAATAACTTGGAAAGCTATTGTCTGGGAGAAATTTGGAGAATGAGGAAAACAATGTAAAAGGTTTTTGAAAAGGAATTAGGAGAAAATTTGAAGAAATGGAAGTACAAACTTGCTCATATAGTTGGAATAAGATTGTTAGAATTGTACATTACAATAAAAAGTATGTAGCAAAGAGAAGTATATAATGACAATCTAAACAAAGAACGAAAGAGTGAGTCTAGCATGTGTTAGAGAGGGTATATGAAGACTGACGGAAAGAAGGGGAAAGAAGATATAGAGCACATAATATTTGAGTGTAAAGGGACAGAGTTTTGGAGGAAAGAATATATAAATAAGAAATGGCTTAAATTGGATACAAAAAGCTTTTAGTACTTGGAGATTTTTAAATAAAGTTAAAAAGAAATTGAATTTGTCATTAAAAAGAGAATTAAAGCAGGTATAATTTTAGGGAAATTAATGCATAAATAGAAGTTGTAAATGAATTGGTAAGTTAACAGCCTGTGCTGAACACTTAACCATATCCCTTGTATTTTTTATTATAGAAATAAAATAAAAATAAATAAAATTGATTTTGACAAACCTTAGCAAATTGAAACTTTTCACAAACTCCAGGAATATAAAAGATGTAAATATATGTTTAAAATTGTTTATTGGAGAATAATACTGCATATGTAATGGAATGTGTAGAGAGTAAAAATGATTTAGAAAGACAAGCTCACACATAGAGGTGTTTTTCTAAAAATGTTTTTTCGAGGGAGGTATTCATGGAGTCTCAAAATATATATTTCCAGTGAAATATCGCTAGGTAATTTTTGGGTGGAGAGTAATATTTCCTCTACTGAGTTTTAAGTACATAGTGGAGGAAGTAAAAGCTATTAAAATGAAACAACAATGGGTGAAAGACTCGGAACTGAAAAATTTGAATTTGAACCACGGATCTTTCACTATGTGCACGGTTGCTCTACAGTGTTCGCCTACAAATGATTGATCTTATAAATGGGCACCAATTAAGTGTTTTGCATTTCTTGTTTAATAATTCATAAAGCCTGAGCTAAAAAACACCTCCAAAGATTGTATTGAAAAATCCATAGATCTGTAGACGCTAACAACATTCTGTACATTTAACATTAAAACTACACAGCAGGCAACCATGATTAGAGTAGCTAATCACAGTATTGATAATATAATCAACAATCAGGTACTAATTTTAGTCAGTTTGAAATTTAACTTACATTAGTCAAATTCAATTTAGTTTCCTTTCATGTGATTGATCTGATAGAAATGAAGTTCTCAGCTGTTAAGATGTTACTTGCACCACGTAAACATATATTAAAGAAACCCAATATAGCACTCCAACTTTTGGATATGTTGATTTTAATACAAAATATAAATTGTCATATACCATAAAAGTGCTTATTTCACAGAGACTAATTTGAATGAATAAGTACAAACATTACTGTGGTACAGATTACCTTTAATTAAATTATAATTTGATTCATACAATTTCTAAGCAAATCTTAGTATATTTTATTTTTGGTGAGTGGTACACTAGTGTAATAATATAAATGAGCTTAAAATAAACATGCTTTTTATGCAGAGCCTTTCAGCAGTGTAAAAGATAAATGAAAATAAATACAAAGGTAAGAGTAGAACATGTGACATTATGTTGGCACTTATCCCCTCAGAGTATGAAATAAGCTTCCAAAATCAAGTCTCCAGTGCTTTGGACTTGCTTTCGGAACTTTTAGAGATATGCTATCTTCATGTAAGCATGTTAAAGTTGGCTCTTTTGTTAGTCATAATAATGTTATGATTGCAGGTATTTTTGAGTCATTTAGAACCAGCTGATCTACTGGATGAAATGCAGTCAAGTGCCAGAGAATTTCTTTCAAAGATGCAAGGTATTGAAGAACATACTTCTTCCCCCATTGTTCTTTATGTGACAACGGAAATTCTGTCATGTTTAGTGGCATTCTCTTCTCCATCAAAGAAGTTAGCTCTTGAAGAATTAGCAAGGCAGCATCTCAGGAAGCCTGTTGAACCAGGATCGTTATCATCTCTGTTTAAAATTCTTCGTCATTTGAAAACTTCTGATGTACATTTGTGTGATATTTTCTGGTCAAGAACACTACAATTTTTAAAGAACTCACCCTCAGAGAGAACTTGCAATAAACTATTTAGAATTTGCTTAAGGTAAGACACATTATTATTATTATTATTATTATTATTATTATTATTATTATTATTATTATTATTATTATTATTATTATTATTATTATTATTATTATTATTATTATTATTATTATTATTATTATTATTATTATTATTATTATTATTATTATTATTATTATTATTATTATTATTATTATTATTATTAATTATCAGTAATTATTATTATTCAAAATGTATAGACTTTATGAGCATGAAGGGCTGTTCAATTTTTTTTTTTTTTTTTTTTTTTTTTTTTGTGGTAGACAATACTTTAAGCAAGATAATGAGATAATGAGTACCCTGGTTTTGATTAGCAATTATTTTTTGTGCATTCTTTGTTGTTGCTGATTGACATTTGAAGCAGTGGAAACGATAACATTGCCACATTTAGTGCCAGTATGTTCCTGGGGATGTTTAAGGAAACAGAGACAGAAACCGGGATACAATTCATGTTATCGAGTACAGATACAAATGTTTGTTAAATAAGCATCAAAGTGCATTAATAATGCATTATTAATTCCTCTTTCAGTTAAGGTTTTAAAAACTTTTAGGAAATAGCAGAGTTCTCCATTTAGACAAATTATTCATACTCAAAAATAGATTCCAAGTTATTAAACATTGATATCCCGTATGAAAAGTGTAATACTTCCAGCACAAGCTCTGGTCCCATAAATGTGATTTCCCTACCCTTTTGGGCAGTTTCATCTGCTGCTACGTTGCCTGAAATGCCCACATGTCCTGGCACTAACCTCATTTGAACTGTGTTATATTCTGCCAGTGTCACAAGGGATTCCTGGGATTCTGAGACCAACTTTGATTTCATTATTGGTGTCTCAAGAGCTTTAAGAGCTGCTTGGCTGTCTGAGAGAATAAGAATATTCCTACTCTTATATCCTCTCTTGATGCTTTCCGTAGAACTGGGTAAGATCGCATAAATCTCTGCCTGGAAAAGTGTGGCAATTGTGCCTAGACTATAAGAAGTCCTGGTACGATTGCCATATAGACCAGCTCTCGTTCCTCACTTAGTTCTAGAACTGCCAGTGTACTAGACTGGGCCTTTACTATTAATGAGTTTATCCAGTCTATCCCATTCATTGCATTATAGTTAGGTGACTGTATAGTTTTTATCAGACTTTGCTCTTGGTTCCAGAATGTCAGTCCTCATATCAAGTATCTGTTCAACATTCTTCTCCTAATTTGTTTAGTAGTTTTCGAGGCAATTGGTTTAAACTAGCACCGATTTTATCCAGTTTATTTTTTGTTAACTGATCTTTTATTCTTTGTCCGACAATGAACCTGAAGTCAAATTTTATTCTTGATTTTGTGTATAGTTTTTTGTACAAATGGTACAGTGTTTAGAAACCTTTTAACAAACTCCATGCATGCACAGCTAGCAGATTCATGTTTAAAATAAACTTCACAAATTAACACACAGATAGATGAAGCACCATGTTTACTGTATCGAGAGAGACATTTCACTGCATTTAACACAACAGAGCAAGACAATGCACTGCTAAGCAGGAATTGTGGGTTGAAGTCCTACTAGGTGACAAGGATAGCATGCAGGAGGGAAAAGCCACAACTGGGTTATGTTATGTAATGATCAACCTATAGTAATAACTATGTCATATTCATTTAATTTATATTAAATAAGATGAATATTTAATTCATATTAATATCTGTGTTATATTTAATATTCATGAAAACGAGTTATTGTCAGAAAGAGCGAAATGATTCTCAGTATTGAAAACTCACAAAAGACAATAAAAGAGAGGAAAGTGCAAGAAAGTGTATAAAATAAATGAGTAATTCAAAAAACCAAATAAAGCCAGCTTGTTTCAGTTAGAATCCAGACATATCACAGTGTAATAATGTGGCAAACGTGCTGAAAATGGTGTTGCATGTGATTTAACTAATCAAGTATTTCCAACTTTACAAATAAGCAGAGTACAGTAATAACAACGATGATGATGATGATGATGATGATGATGATGATGATGATGATGATGATGATGATGATGATGATGATGATGATGATGATGATGATGATGATGCAGAATTAATTATTGTGGGTAAATAAGTTTCTAGTTATTATAGACAGATTGCTAGCTGAAATGTCAGAGTTTTAGAGCAAATTGAAATCCTTAATAATTGACCTATTAAAGTATTCTAGAAAATAGAAAATTACAAAGGGGCCTTAAAAGAAATTTTGTTAATAAGGTTATTCATTCTAAAGCATATATTAAATATAAAAAAAATATTCTTTCTTAGTATGCTGTATAGTATTGCTTAAAGACCATATTAAAGAACTGTTTCCTAACTTAGAAATTGTATTCAGAATATTCTTGTCAACCACTGCAACCAGTTGTTTGGCCAAGAGCTCCTTCTTACTCCTAAAAGACTAGAGAATTTTTTATGATCATCCATGTTCCAAGAATGAGTCAACCATCTTGTCTCGTCTCGTAATGTCTTTTGACATTACATAGCAACTAGGCAATGAGAATGTGATCAAATTTACAACAAAATTTGATGTAAATATTTTTAAAAAACACTTGTCAAACTTTAAAAATACTTCAGTTCCACTTAAATGCGGTGTTACATTCATGTCAAAATATGGAGGCAGAAATATTTTTGAAGGGGTAGAGCCAGACGGAAAAATTCAATGCCACAGCCAGGATTTGAACCATAGATCTTCTGGTTTCCGTCCAGCCGCTCTAACCATTTGAGTTACTATGGCCAACATGCCGACACAACATTAAATTCTCCAACTGACTTGCGTTTCTCCCGGTAAACCACATAGGAGTTCTCACAAACACATGAGACAATCACCCTAATGGCGACTTACTATGCTGTAAGTACTTTAAGACCCGGCCCGAAATATTTTTCTCGCCAAGTAGCTAAATTTGCCCCTGGGTTAATTTATAGGTGTAAATTGTTTTTCACTACTACTTGTGTGTAAAAAGGTGGAAAGTTTAATCAGTTTTGAAAAGTTAGTGTACAACTGAATATTAACCATACGAGGGTGATCTCAAAAGTTCTCGGCCTCACCCAGAGATTGTGGCACTATTTACATGATTTTTTTTTTCCTTACGTTTCCTTATGTTCCTTACCATGTTAATAGACCCTGGGTAAAAATGTAAAATTACAAGTCATTTAAGGCAATAGTTGACTGTAAGAAGTTGTTTGAAGCAGTGTAATGCACATTGCTTTGAAAATGGATAAATTTGTATATCATGCTGTGATAAAATTCTTCGTAAAAGAAGGTTTAACACCAACAGAAATTAATTTTCAGATTGTAAATGTGTATGGTGACCCTTCACCTTAGTTTCCATGGGTGAAGAAATGGGCGGCTGGTTTTAAACGTGCCCGTGGAAGTATCCAAGATTATCCACATGAAGGACATCCAAAAACTGTAACCACATCAGAAATCAACAAAGTGCATAACATGATTTTGGAAGATCAGTGTACAAAGGCAAGCCTACACACACCGATCTCTATCTGAATGCTCATAGACTCACTTTTCGTCAAAATGGAAACTCCAAATATGACAATTCCTTTCTTGGAAGTGTTGAAAACAGTGTTGTTATGATAAATTAACTTTAAAGAGAGTCAATTAAAGACACTAGACAACACTTACTTTTAAATTTTTCCGGAACATGTTTCTGAGGCTTTGCCTCTATCATGAGCCGGCCGATGATAGAGGCAAAGCCTCAGAAACATGTTCTGGAAAAATTTAAAAGTAAGTGTTGTCTAGTGTCTTTAATCGACTCTCTTTAAAGTTAATCCAAATATGACGTTGAAGCCTCGATCACCAAAGCTAGGAAAGAGAAACCTGTAATACAGCAAGCGTCAGATAAGCCTACCGCTACAGCCTGCATCCCGTTTACCAGCAATCTATCCGGCAGAATCAGCAGAATTCTCTCCAAATACAACATCAGGACCATCCACAAGCCACCTCCGAACATTAAACATCTGTTGAGACCAGTGAAAGACAAACTGGACTTCCAAGTTCCAGGAGTGTACCGTATTCCCTATCGTATATAGGACAAACCGAAAGGACTATCGCTACTAGAATAATCGAACATGAATGGAGCATTCGTTTAATGCAACCTGAGAAGTCTGGGCTGGCAGAACATTTTTTTGATAACGACCATAGAGCTAATTTTCGGGAGACGACCATCTTGGCAAAATGCAACAGTTACTGGGAGCAGAGAATTAAGGAGGCTTTGGCGATTTCCTTTGAAAGGAGCATGCTTAATCGTGATGCTGGACTTCAGTTCAGCTCCTCTTGGAAACTGGCCTTAAAAATGGAAATCCGTTGAATTAAGAAGCAAAGATCAATACAGCTTGATAATCAAGCTAAGTAGTTACGTTTCTTTGACACAATTTTCTATACTCACGCCATCTCCTGAGCTTACTGAAAACAGTCTTTTGTTCAGTAATGCGAATTTTGATAGTGTTTTGTCTTTGTTTATAGTTATGTTATATCCAGTGTTTCATTTGTGGTTATAACATTTTATAAATATCCTGATGATGGGAGAGATGCACACTCACAAAACGTTGATAGCTAATCATCTTTTCACATGGCTGGCTTGTTGCCCGAGAAGAAAGTGAAGTAAAAAATTGTTTTCCATCAGGACAATGCACCTGCCCCCAAAAGTGTTATTACAATGGGGAAATAGATCTGTACTATTAAGTGCTGGAACATGCACTCTATTCCCCAGATTTGGCTCCAAAACTCTGGTAGGTGCCTTTCGTTGAAACAATTATTTTAGATTTAATTTTATTTAAAATTATCTGTGATTGTAGTGGATAGGGAACAAGGTTAAAGATAACAACTGAAAGTGTGAAAGTGATTAGTTAGGTGAAAAGGGAACTCATGAATATTAATAAGGATTTTAATAACAACAAGATTAATTTAAATGTTATTTTAGTGTTAAATAGTGTGAAACATTGATTTAAAAGAAAAATTATGAAAATATTATTAAATATTACAACAAATATTGTTATAATTGGATGTGGTATGGACCAATAGAAAGATTTTAAGTTGCCATAGCAACGGCAGGACCAATAACTTGAAATCAGCTGAAGCTAGCATGCTTCTTCTGCATTTAACCTCCATAGAGATCGGATGCGTGTGTTAGTCAGTCCGTAAGTCTGCAGAAAGGACGCAATGGAGGAAAAAAATTGTGTAAGTAATACAATTGGTTTAAAAATATGTCATATTGACATTCACAAAAGTGATTATTTATTCATGTTTCAAAGAGTTGTTTTAAATGGTCTAATTAAATTAAAATATAATTTTGGAAAAGAAAGTTATAGAAAATTATTTAATCTTCCTACAAATCCATCATTGCTTCTCATCTGCAACCACACCCTGAAAAATAGATCTTTATGCTAAAATGAGAGCAGCTGTGGTAAGTTCCAGAATCCATTGCAACTGGGAACGTTGGCTCCAGAATCCAGCTTCAAGATAACCAACATGGTGCATCATTGCATCACATCATCACCAACTCAGCATCCCCACACATGAAACAAATTTCCGTTTCAAGGTTCAAAGAAGAAGCAATTGTGACTGTACATGGGTACTTTGCAGTATTTCCAGAGAAACACTACAGAGAGGGGATAATGGCATTGGAACACCGCTGGACAAAATGTATTGATATTAGAGGAGATTATGTTGAAGAATAAAATTACTTTGAAAGCATGAAAGTTATGCATCCGCAGATGCTGCATTCCTCAAGGTAAAGATGGATACGTGTTTCTTTATATATATAAATTGTTTTTCATTATCAGGCCAAGAACTTTTCAGACCACCCTCATAGCTCTTTCTTTGTATCAGACCAAAGACTATCACTGGACTATCCATGGCTAGGCCCATGGAAGCTCACTCATTTTCTCTTATCTGATTCATATTATTGTGACAGTCCTTATGTTGTATGAAAGACTAATCACTACATATGAACTAATCTTACATGTGAGTTGAATGCTCTAATTGAAATAGCAGATGATATTTAAACAATATAATATAATAAATCATAGACTAAGAATTTTTAAAGGATTTCTGTATTATAAATTATAAAATTGTTAATTATAAAATAATTATATTGTACAGCAAACATTTAAGACAACTTTGTAAATTATTAAATTTTAGATGAGTCGTATTTTTTACACATCTGCTTCACTTTCGTACCTATTTTGAGGACATGTTTCGCAAATCATCGTTTGCATCTACGACTCTTATGCGACTCACAGTCGCTTATGAGTCGCATAAGAGCCGTAGATGCAAACGATGATTTGCAAAACATGTCCTCAAAATAGGTACGAAAGTGAAGCAGATGTGTAAAAAATACGACTCGTCTAAAATTTAATAATTTTTCACTTCACTGTGGTGTTCCAATACAGTTAAATCTCGAACTTTGTAAATATTTAACTAATAAGGTCTTTTATTTAATTGATGAATTTATAACAAACTGATGAATTTTTATTATTATATAGAGAGGCATATATAATTGATAGAATTGCAATTCCACACTGATAAGGTTGAATAGATTTTTCTTATAGCTAAAATTAATAAATTGAATTAAATTTTATGATCATAGGGTAATTGAGATTGTGTTAAATGCTTATCAGAGTAAAATCTAACGAGAGAAATTCAGTACATATTCATGTAAATACCACAGATAACTTGATAATAGAGGTTCAGCTAGTAAGCTGAGGTTCTAGGGCTATTTCCATCAATCTTTATGCCCACCTCTGTAGCGTGGTGGCAACATGTCTGCCTTACGTTCAAGAGGTCCCGAGTTCGAATCTCGGTCAGGGTGAGTTACCTGGATAAGGTTTTTTTCCGGGGTTTTCCCTTATCCTGAAAGACGAATGTCGGGTGGCTCTAAGCTCTATGGATGTTGGGCTCATTTGAGCATCATTTCACCAATTCTGTTCATCGTCCGATATGACTTAATGTTGGAGGATGTAAATTACAAAAAAAAAAAAGTCTATCAATTTGACTGATAATTCTTTTTCTTTTAATAGGTACATGCATTTCAACAATAATTTGGGAGGCACATATCGTCATCACGAGTTTGAGAAGCAAATGATTGAGTGGCTTTGGAACGAAGTGGAACATGGAGTTGCAGGACTAATTCCAGCTCAGTTTGCCCAGATAACCTCTTTCATTCTTGCCTATGGCAATATTGGACAAAGTAGATGTATAGTTTCTAACAAAATTGTTGAACATTTATTGAAAAAATTACAAGATATGATTTTGCAGTTTGACATTTTGGACACTATTTTCATTTCAAGAGGACTTCAAATTGGTGCATCTTTAGGCGAAAATAAGAAATACATGACACAGAAGTATTTGGAGATCTTCCGAACAGTGGATAGGATAATGAATGATTGTACACTAGAGCTCATAAAATATCAGAATCTTAATTTGAACGATGTCAACAATTTAATGAAGGGATACATTAAAAGAAAAGGATATATAGGCACAGAAATTTTTGAACTCCTTGTTCATAGGTAAGTATCAGATTTAACATAATAGAATAAGTGTAAGGTGTATCTTATTTACAAGTTAGGCATTTGATATTGACCAATTCAAACTAAAGTTGGCCTAGCAATCATTAACTTCTGTCACTTTTAAATTTTAAAATAGAGATGTTGCATCTGATGGCTGAAAATCTGTATCTTTATAGGATTTTCGTTTTTGAGCTGATAAAGCAAACTAAAATAAGGGAAAGACCATTATCATATATCAACTTATATTTATAAGTAAATTAAATAAACTTTAATACAGAACAAATATTGATGTTGCTTGTATAATTCTGTTTATAAAATAATCTAAGCAAGTATATATTGTGACTTAATCTATGTTAATTATTTCAGGAGCATAAAGTGTAAAAAAAATTTTCAGCCAAATGAATCAGGTCTGATGTTAGCTAAATAATTTTGTTACATTTATTTCTTCCCTCTACCAGCTTTAATTTATTAGTGCTAGATATCTCATTCTGTTGTGGCATTATTGGGTTTGCTTTGGAGGCCTACCGAGGACATAATTGAATCACATGAGAGATTCAATGTAAAATTGTGAATGAAAAAAACATATTTCAATGAAAGAATCAGTGCAGAAAGAAGTCCACAGTACATGTCTTATATATGGCAATAAATTGAACAAATCTTCGGCTTTCCTCGGTTATAGAATTTACACATGAGAATTTTGAAGTCACATCTATCTTTCATCCATACTTAAATATTTTGTTTCTCATTGTTTTGAACTAGTTGCACATTTGCAGTTACAAAGTGGATGGAAATAATATGAAAGAAATTCTCAGATACACCATTATTTATAAAACTGTAAGTGAATAGCTTAGGTGAAACTGTGTCATGTCAGTCTTGATTAAACGTATTACTTTTCTTCATAGGACAGAGATTGCTGTAGTTTGTTCGTGGCTCTGCTAGATCACATTTCCACAGTATTTTGGCTTAAATGTACTTTTGAATGTTAGAAATGTATCACATATTCAGATCTTAACATAAAATACACATTTTTATCTAAGTATATTTTAATTAAAATTGTGTTTCATGACAGTTCAGCAGGTCACATGTAAGAGTTCAAAAGTAGATCAGAAATGTTTGAGTGATACTGTTAAATTTTCAGTTACCAAAGCTTTTCTGTTGAAAATGTAAATCTTGTTATGTAAAATGTATATGTCTGTTAAAGGTATGAGCAGTTTATTGATCAAATGGATTCAAGAAATGTCCGTGAAGCTTCATTCAATTTACTGGCAACAAACTGTTTGATACCAAACATTATTGATCACATGGCTCTGTATGTTATTGAAAATGGTGATCATATGTTGGGAGAAACAATAGAAAGACTGCTGTTCTTGTGTTATAACCTGGGCTATACACCAGCACAAGCATCAGAGTTCTTTGAGAAAGCAGCATCAGGCATTCTTAGGTTTGTATTTTGATTTATATAAATTTACTGCATAAGTGAGGTTTGTGCTTTAACTGGTTGTTCCCATTACTATCTTTGATGTCCTGGGCTACACTATTTAGATGACTGTAAAGGAGATAAATCTGTACGCCATTATATTGGTATTATTAAGTAGTATAAAATCATCACTATTAAATTAATTCTCACTTACGTAAATGAGAACTCTTAGTGATTTGCACAAAGTGAATCGAGAAGATATTGACACATTGCTTCACTCACACTGGTTATTCACAGGACATGTTTCAAGAGCTCTTGCTCCTATCATCAGCTGATACTCGATTAGTGCAAGTTGTAGTGGTTTCCTCTTTCTCCATATTGTCAATAGATGGCGTGATGTACTTGTCAAAGATGTCCGGTGGTGGAGTTTCAAAATTCATGACTCTATGACGATTTTTGTTAATGAAGATTTTTTCCCATACGGAAAGGTTTATGGGGTGATTAACATATTTTATTAGAGATGTTTCCAAGTTGATGTCATGTCTAGTATTCAAAAAATGAAAAGCCACTGCTGATTTTTCTGTTTCACCATTTTTAATGCTTCTTATATGTTCTTTAGTTCTGATGTTAATATTTCTTTTTGTTTTTCCTATATAAATTTTAGGGCAATAAACAGTGAATAAACAGTGTGAGTGAAGCAATGTGTCAATATCTTCTTGATTCACTTTGTGCTAATTTTTGCTTCTCTGTCCGTACACTTCTTTCAAGTTTATACTCTTAGTGATTTACTGGAAAAAATGCTAGTCTGTTGGAGAATTTAATGTCATGCTGGCATTTGCCATGGTAACTCAGTGGTTAGAGCAACCGGATGGCGACCGGGAGATCCATGGTTCAAATGCTAATTATGATTTTGAATTTTTCAGTCTAACTTATCTTTTCAAACCTTGCCCTACACGTGGCTAGTATGAAGGAACAATTAATTAATTTCCAGTAGGAACAAAAATGTACAATAAAGCAGAGAAATCAAAATACTAAATATTGTATTTAAAATGTGTATTTGTTTAATAAAACTTTTTATATGTTCTCAAAATTTATATTAACTTTTGCATCCAAGGAATGATCCATGGATCATTTACATGATGTTTCAAAATCTGTAAATGTAAAATGCTCTACTATTGACTGCATTTTGTTAATTGGAAAGGTATGTGTCATTATTTGTCAGCCTCCCTATAAAGAGGCCCTGTATTTGCCTTTAAGTATTGCAGCTTTTTATAATAACATGGTGGACAATCTGTTCCCCAGATCTAAACTCCTGAATTACGTAAACCACTAAATTCTAATAATTTGGCTTTGTAGGTGACTGAAGAAATTATTGATTACATAATTGTATCCCATACCAGGTATATTTTAATACAGGGTAGTTAAAATATATGGTAAACCATTTATGGATTCTTTTCACTGCTTAAGAGAACTGAAAGTTGCTGGTAAAATGTACAAACAGAGGTGTACTGAAATTCTTACCTTACTTTACCTATGCTAGAAATGTTGAACTTCTGCTCTCAGTCTGGCAACATATCTCATCAAATGTTCTTGGTCACTCACCTAGGCTTAGCAGCAAGAATCCTTGTGATTTCTTAAACAACATTATCACTCAATTTCTGTAGTATAGGAGGGTTAAAATGGTAATTCTGTCTTTCAAAGAGCTCCATAAATAAAAATCACAACTAATTAGGTCAGGGAAAGGAGAGCTCTGCAAATCAACTCTTAAAATTCTGCTATGAAAATTCTCTCTTATTTAATTAAATATGGTAACTGTACATTCTGCTGCAGAATCTCGTTGGTATAAACCATCAGAACTTTCTTCTTCTATCAAGCGTTAAAAAATGGTCTTAGTATTTTATATTGCTTTGCGTTAATTGTTTCATTAAAGAAAATGGATCCTATTATTCTTCTATCACTTATGCATACCACACTGCAATTTTCAGGCAAATGAGGCATTTCATGTAATATGACAGGTTTTTCTGAATTCAATATTGACTGTTGTGAGCGTTTACATATTATTTAGATGAAACTAAGTTTGATCAGTGAAAAACAAAAGTTATGGATGTATGAAACCATTTTCTATATTTTGTAAAAACCAATTGCAGTAATTCACTCCTTACAGAAATCATTTTGTTTAAATATGGTTTCAGTTTTAATAAACATGTAGCATTATCGCGGAAGACACCTGTTTGTGAAGTTAATTAGTTTAGAAATTTTTGAGATGATCCTCTGAACTGGCACAGATTTTATTTAGTTTATTTTCGTTAAATTACATCTTCTGTTAGATATTTGTCTAACATTGGACCTGGAGCTTCAGATTAAATCATGACCTCATGGTTAGCTCTTGTTGCAGGTGGTGCAGAGTTTGAAACCTTTCAAGAAACTCCCTGTGCACACAGTGTGTATGTTTAAAGTAAACTTTGCAAATATACATATTCTTCCATGGATAAGTGGTGCACCACTGTATTATAAAGACACCTGAATGTACCTAACACGTCAGTAATAATGAGACCTTCCTGATGCACCTTTGAGCAGGAATTGATGGTTTGAAGTCCCACAAGATGAGGGAAGAACATAGGAGAGAAAGGTTGCAAGAAGGTTACATTATAATTTTATGACCTTTATTATGTTATTTTCACTTTCTGTTTCTGAGAAAATGCTTGGATTTATGTCCATAGGTGTAAAGAAAGGATGACAGGCCTAATTTTATTACAAGCTGGAATAGCACTCTGTTGCTTCAGTCAGCTTCCTCAAGAGTTAATCAATTATATCTTTACTGTGGAGTTCCTGGAGCGGTTGGATGAGGAAGTACGAAACTGCTATGCAAAGGTATATATTTGGGAATTAAAGACTTCAGCTTGTGTATTACAAATAACTGTAGGTGTTTGATAATATGGTTTAATATCACATTAATACATTCAAGACAGCAACATTCTTTGATTCAAAATTTGTCTTACAAGCAGTAACAAATCAATAGTCAAGTAATAGTACAATAAAGGAAATACTCCATTTGTTAATGCAGCTATAAAATTTATACAAACAATTAGTCCTACAGTAGATCTTAGCACATGTGGGATTAGCTGGAAATGAACAAACTGATATGTTGGCAAAAAAAAAGAGTCATAAATTAATGATTTCTCTTTCTACTCTCTCAAATTAAAATTAATAAATAAATAGCCAGCCCATAACATCAACAACGGCTTCCCACCCACTGGTGGGGTCTGCTTGGCTGTTTCTTACAGGGTGAGCAAATCCCTAAAAGATAAAAATTAAAATGAATAATGAAATATAATTTCATCAGAAAGATTTTAAAATTGTAAGCGCAGATAAAAAATGGAGTATCATCTTTCAAGACAAAATATACATCACTGATTGATTACCCACAAGAAAATCAGTAGCAATATTAAGCTTAAATATTGGTCATGATGACTGCTTAGCCACACACCTTCATGTAGAATTCACCACAGTGTATCCTTTGCAAGCAACCTGACATTATTATGGATAGGGAACATTTACTACTGTGTCCAGCAGTTCCAAAAATATAAAGACATATTCAAACTCAACTAACATAATTTATTAGGATGCTAGAGGAAAATGGATGCAGTCTAAAATCATTAACAAATATCACATAATAGTGATATACCTATCTCAGCAAAACTCAGAAATGATTTTAGATAAATTTAAAAGTACATATAGCCCGCTTCAGTAGTGTAGAAGGTAGCGCATCTGCCTCATGTTCAAGAGGTCCTGAGTTCAAATGTCGCTCAGGATGAGGTACCTGGCTAAGATTTTTCCCAGGGTTTTCCCTTATCCTGAAAGACGAATGTCGAGTAACTCTAAGCTTTAAAGACCCTGGGCCAGACCCAGACCTTGAGCATCATTTCACCCATTCTATTCATTGTCCGACATGACTTAACGTTGGAGAACGTAAATTCCAAAAATAGGTACATAATAATTAAAGTTTTTAATACATGGCTATAACTTGTAAAACACAGTTTAGCTAGTGGTTGCGTTGCAGTTGTTTAACCCTTTCACCGATATGGACGTCATATGACGTCCAAGTTAAAATGCCCCAAACCATTATGGACATGTATAGATGTTCTGCGTATACATGCATTTAATGCTCATTTATCACAAATTATTTTAATCTTGCTATTTTACAATAAATTTAAATTAGTTCTATAAGGAATGTAAACGTACCCTTAAAGGTTTCTTTTTGAATTGTACACCTCCAAACCTGGATAAACATCCAAGGGCACATCTGCAGATTCACACCAAATAATATTGGTTTCATGCGAACTTCTTTTTCGCAACACACTACACATTTTCGAAATGGTTACAGCTTTTTTTTTGGTTGTGGGTGGTATACTTTTAGGAAAGTGTTTCCTCTCAAGAATGAGGGGTGATGTCGTGGTGAATTTCTTACCCCCTAGTATAAAGAGGCCTCTGAGTATTATAATACTCAATTAGGTTACGAGCTCTTTATACGCGCAAGTACAGGTAGATGAATGTCTTGCATGAATTTACAGCTCTGAAAATTACTAAACAACTGTGCATAGGTACATCCAGTGGTATAAAAATACTTTTTTTTACCATTTAACTGTTTTCCGTAAAGAAGAATAGCTAGTAATAGCTGATGCGCATCACCCATATTTGACCCGCCATTTCCCCAAACAATGGAGTAGCTAACATGCCATCTGTAGACCAGCACATGTCACTGCTACGTATGTCCTAAAGATCTCCTTCATAATCATACAACAAATCTTCCAGATTTTCTACAGTAATATCAGAAGCCTGTACACATCATACCCAAGCTAATTTATTTGCTGCTACATTACGGGGATAAGCCATGGTTAACATTGAAATTTAACAATTTCAAATGTGCCACTGATTTAGCTCTTGATAGCTATAAGAAATCACTCTGAACACAGAGTATAAATAACTAAAATACAGAGCGAAAACAGCTGCATAAGGCTACCAGAAACCTTGGTTGAGAAACACTGTAATAACAGATGCTGACAGAGAGTTTCCTTTCCAGTGTGTGCATGTGTAACACAATATATTCTCGTATGATTATCGCTTGGTATAGCATAAACTAAACTAAACTTGAACCGGAGAAGACTCTTGCGTAGCTATACATATATACATTCGTTCGTATACACACAAAACAAAATGATTCAAATGTTAGGCGTGTTTGGCGCAAAGAATGGCTTTTGCTACAGTGAAACCAAAGTGAAACAAAGTAGTGAAATTTCAACGATTTATTAATGTAGTCTCTATTTTATTGTTACTGTAGATTTATACTGCCTTTAATGAGTTTTAGACCAGTTTTTGTTTCGTTTAAATAACTTAATAAATACGGAATATACAGAATTGTATTTATGATGCATTGTTACAGCACTTAACAATTTAAATGTCCTGTTCTGTTTATTGCTTATCCGTTTCCGGCCCCTGAAGGGTTTAAATGGCCATCGGCGAAGCGGTTAATCCATATGAGGATAGGTCATAATTTTCTGGTCTTACGGATAAGGATTATCGCCTGCACAAAATCCTACTGTGGTAGCATATCTTATTTATTAAATCAATAATTACACTATTAATTTCTGCTCCTTGTCTTCAGTTGTTGAGATGTAGTTGCTTAAACAAAGCTATATGTTGAAGATTCTGATATGTTCAGAATTTAGTATCAAATGGTTATTAAATTCTTTACAGAAGTAGGACTTATTCTAAATGAAACTAAACAGCAATTGGATGGTATTATGGGAAAGCTTCTGCCTAATATTCTAGATGAAGGAAAGGGCTTTTTTTTTTAATTTACTTACTCCAATGTTAAGTCATATTGGATGACCAAATTTTTTCAAATGCGTAGAGAAAGCATGAAGAGGAAGAGCGTAAAAATCGATGCTTGTAGCTTCTCATTCCTGAATACATCACTTTTGTGCAAAGAGAAATTATGGAAGACTAATAGCTCAAACTTAAAGAAGTAGCAGCAAATAGTTATCACAACTGCCTTTAGCTGCTGGATTGTTTTTTATTTTAATGCAAGTCCCTGATAAATTAGCTGTAGTAGAATATTTTTGGTCACTTAATCAAAAAAATAAATCCAGAGGTGAAATTGTTTAAGCTATTAAATGGACCCATGATTTTAATGGTTTGGGGAAAGAACATATTTCTTTTGAAACTTGCATAATCAATTTTGAAATACTGCTAACCAATCCTGTCAATAAATTTGTTTTATTTTTAGCTGTTGGCAGTAAAACAAAAAAAGAAACTATCACCTAATGTGGTAGCGATAACAGCAGTAATAAATATCCTGTATGATGATGCAAAGGATGAATTTGTAAAATTAGTGCTGTTATATGTTAATATGGAAGTTAAGTGAAGTTAAGTTACTGATTATTATAATTTATTGAATTATATTCACTTTAGTTTTTTTTTACTTTTATATAAAATGTTTTTTCATTTTAATCCATTTGCATTCAAACCAAAATTTAGTAAATACTATATACAAAAAAGATAAATGAACAGACACTGTTGAAATGTTTAAAAATATTGATTATAAATTTTGTGCTTTTGCAGGACAGTTATCCTATGAGAGTTAGACATATGATGATGATGTTAAACCGTGCAGTATGCCTGGATTATCCCGAGGCTGATATACCATGGTTTCATCAGAAGTATTGTGAACAAATTGCAGCACTTGGTAATTCATGTTTTTATTCTTATCAAAATAGCATTGATAATACTGTTATCTTAAGATACTAACATTGTATTATGCCATATAACACTTACATTTAACAGTTAATTTATTTGGTTTAGGTAATGGACTGTTTATGCATATTTGAATTGCAAAACAGGTCTTTAGGAAAGTATGACTCTTTTAGTATGACTTAAAATATACATCAAAAAGTTAATCCAGGTAAAGGTACCCTTATTGCATCTTTACTGCCTATTTATAAAGTGCTTCAGACCTTAAGCATCTTAACAGTAACAGTGCAATGTTGTCAGACTTCTCTCCACACTACAAATGCTACAGCTGCACAATATGCATTTACTTATAATATTCAGGAGTATAATTGAAATTAGCTTCATCTTATGAAACTAGTGATATTAGACACTATTCTGATTAAGTTCATTTATCCTTAACTGTTAGTAGTGAAGTGTGCAATGAAGCGCTGCTTCTCCAGGAATTTCAGGAGAAAAAGAAAAATAATTAATGGTAAACAATGTTTTATTTGCTCTGGATACATTTTCAAAATTTATTTGCAAACATCCGCAGTGTTGCGGACAATGTGACAGCTGCTTAGATTCAAGTGACTGGACGCTAATAGACATCTCTGAAAAACAGAGCACCTAGTTCAACAAACTTTTTAGGATTAGTTATAGACAGTAGTTTAAAATGGCACAAACATATAGAAAAGATCAACAAGAAAATAAACAAGGGCATATATGTATTAAAACAGACAACACAAATTATGGATGAAGTCAGTGCACTGAAGGTTTATTATGCATTTATACATGCACACCTAAGTTATGGGGTCATTTTATGGGGGGCAGCAGGTAAGAAAAATATGTTAAAAACATTTAGGCAACAAAAGAGAGCAATAAGAATAATGGAAAAAATCCCTAGGAGACAATCATGTAAAAGTAGCTTTAAAAAACTTAAAATACTAACATTACCCTCTTTATACATATTTGAATGTCTCAAACATGTAATAAGAAACCACATAGAAGGAAAAAATAGAAACATTCATGAATATAATACAAGAACAAAACAGAACTACTTTAGAAATAGGTTCAGGGGAACATTAGCTGCCAAATGTATTGAAAGTACTGCAAAAAATTTATATAATCATTTACCTCACTCTATCAAGGCAATAAATGAAGAAGTGAAGAAAATTTATGCAATAAAGACTTACCTAGTGAAAAACGCTTTCTACTCAATTGAGGAATACAAAAAGGGAAGAGAGACTTAGACTTAGTTTATTAAATTTTGTTATCAATCTATTGTGTATATCTAGAATTGCTAATAATCTGTAAATAGATTTATTTGTTTTATTATTGAACTGTAAAAATGTAATTGTAGTGTTACTTTTGACGATGCTTTGTAAAACATGTTGCAAATGGCAGAATAAAATCTGAATCTGAATCTGAATTCCACGAACTCATTCAATACTGAATATTTCTCCATTTATGCATTTGTAAACTTGAATAGCAGCTTTGCAGGTTTCCGGAACAATTGCAAATCTTTGGTAGGAAGCACTAACAGATTTTGTCACGTAAACTGTAGCGTGTGTAGAAAAGTTTATTTTCTTGTTTTATGTTATGCTTTTGAATACTGTGTAAGTATATTTCAGTAGCATTAGCATAGGTTGGTTTTTAATGGTAACAAATAGGAAATTCTTGTGAAGTTTTAAGTTAGTAGCAAAAGTGTGTGAATTGCATACATTCTCCATGTTAGATTAACAATTCAAACGGTATGGGCCACCTCTTGGAAAAATTGGAACATCTGAGTGGAGAGGGGAAGCAGGAAAATTTCTTGATGTGTGTTTGGAGGAATTTAGTAACAGTGACGTCAAAATTAATATAAAAATTATTTGTGGTTGGTTTATTGACACTCGTCACTTACTTTTTCATATATTTATGAGAGACTAGTTTCAAAGGCCCTGGCCTCCATTTTCAATCTCTTCCCAACTGGCATCTGTTGTTATCTGCTCTCTCTGGTGGTGGAACTATGAACTTTTTTGTCAAATTATCTACTGGCGGGATTTCAAAGTTCATTACGCTGTAACTGGATTTTATTTTCGATCTTCTTCTTCCAATAAGAATCACGCCAACTTCTTTGTAATATCCAAGTCAAGTTTTAATCTAATAAGAGTCATGAGATCTTTCTAAGGTGTGGACGCGGATTTTTGGTGAAAATAAAATTTAGATGAGTCCAATTTTGTTATATATTATTTAATTATATAATATAAACTACGATTCTCTTTTATATTATAAATATTGAATAACACTTTTCGAATCTTATTAATTTTTCTTTACAATTATAATGATCGTAACATCTTAAGTCAACTTCCTCGTTCTCCAGCAAGACACAAGATTCTAACACTTTTCTAGATTATTGATTTTCTTGTCCCCATAGTGATTCCCACTTTATTTTGTGATTGGCCGATTCACTGACACGTCATCACACCACGTGATACCACTACTACTTCGGCCAATCACACAACTACATACATTTTTATATATTTATTATTCCTTCGAACATGACTAAAAAAATACTGTTACAAATGCCCTTCTTCGAAATATATGGAAAATAACCAAATAAAGGAATTAACAATTAACAATCTGTTTCCATATATTTCGAAGAACAGCCCCAATTAACAATTTTGTTTACACCAATATTACACAACATCAATACAACATACATAAAATATAATAATATACCTACATTGGATAAAATATAATAAATGAACATTTAACAACAATTTCACATTATTACACAAACATAAAACACAACAATAAATTAACATTAATTAAAATACAACAATATATTGATGTTTAACAATTTTTTTTTTATTATTATTATTTAACACACACATAGTATATATTCAATATTGTTTCAATTACTGTCAATGCTTTTGAAAGGTTTCATTAATGTCTTATGATATCTTCCCACAATCTTATTATTCGAATCTTGCAATTCATAAGTGTGATCTCCAAATTTGGTTACTACTCTATACGGGCCTTTATAAATTAAGTTCATTCTCCAATACACTTTTCGTCTAGCATCTGAGATGTTAAATGTCTTCACTAAAACCATATCATTTATTTCAGGATCCCATTTGGCCTTTCTTCTTTGTACTTTCTTTAATCTTTTTTCAGATTTTTCTAGTATTCTTTTAAATGCTTCAGCGCATTTCTCTTCATCATTTAGCACATTTGTTTTCTCCTCAAAAGTCGTTGGTACATTTAATATAAGAGGTTCAGGAGGTTTTCCAGTCATTAGCTCTATTGGAGCGAATCTTGTAGTAGCGTTTGGGGTGTTATTTATTATCTTTTCTATGACAGTACAATATTTATACCAACACCGGTGATTTGAATGACACAGTATTCGAAAATAAAAAGTTAAGTCTCGCATCACTCTCTCACAAGGATTTCCTTGTGGATAATAAACCGAAGAATTATAAATTTTGATATTGTTTTTCTTCATCTCGGATGTAAACAATTTACTTCGATGAACTGTGGCGTTGTCTGAAAGTATGGCTTTTATTTGCCCATATTCTGGTATCCACCCCTTTAAAATTTTATTGACACATGTTTTACTCTTAATATTTTGAACAGGGTAAATTTTCACAAATTTAGTAAAAATGTCAAACATCACAAAAATGTATTTACAATTATATTGACTAGCCGGCATCTCCCCGTGTGCATCGATCGCAACTAATTCATTCTTTTTATCTCTGATGATGGTCTGAGGTTCAAAATCATATTTGATGTTTATAGGTTTAGCTCTTTGGCACAGTTCACACGTTGAAATTAATTTCCGTACTTTCCTATCAATGTGCTTTATATATAGCTGTTCTTTGATGGTCATGGAAGTTTTCTCGCATCCAGAATGAGCTAGGTGGTGATGAAATGAAGTGATTACACTTTCTTCTAAACTACTGGGAACTATAACCTTCCATTTTTTTATCACATCTCCATGTAATTTATAAAGTACACCATTTTTCTTGGCTATGGTGCAATTCGCAGCATCTTCAACTGCTGGAGCCTGTCGCAACAATGCAGATAATTTCGAATCATTTTGTTGAATTTCCGAGATATTTTTAAATTTTAGAGTAAGATTTCTATCGCATGTAAAATTTAACTCGAAAAGTTTTATCTCATGTTGAGATTGTGACAATGTCTCTGGAATTTCTCCATGCATTTTCTGTCTCGACAACAAATCACTAAATATATTATTCTTTCCTGAGATGTGCCGAACCTCAATATCATAGGAAGTAATTTCATGTATGTAACGAGATATTTTAGAGCTAGTTAGTTTACATTTTTTTATAAATGATAGACTAATATGGTCAGTATATACAATGACTTTAGTATTGTACACATATTGCCTAAATTTTTGCAAAGCAAAATATATAGCTCCTATTTCTAACTCCGTAATACAAGTGTTAGATTCATTTTGGTTCAAAACTCTTGAAGCAGTGGCAATTACATGATTATTCCCATCCAAATCAGTTTGAGTTAATACTGCTGCATAAGCATGGATACTAGCATCTGAATAGATGTTAAAGGGTTGGTTTCTAATAGGTCTTTCCAAAAGAATGGCGTTTTTAAATAACTCTTTAATGTTTTGAAAAGACTGTTGGTGTTTTTCTGTCCACTTCCAGACTGAATTCTTCTTCAAAAGTTCTCTCAAAGGACTAAGCTCCTTGGCATAATTTACCACAAACTTACTTTCATACTGTAGTATGCCAATAAATCTTCTTAGTTGTTTAATATTCTTTGGTGGTGGAATAGATTCAATGGATTTTATTCTATCTGGATTTGGTGCCATACCTTTTTCGGATATTATGTACCCTAAAAATTCAATTTCTTTGGCAATAAAACTTGATTTATCCAAATTTATAGTCATACCACTTTCAGAAAATTTTGTAAATATGTAATTCAGATGAGATATATGTTCGTCGAAATCTTGATCAAAGATAAGAAAATCGTCTATATATTGAATAGCAAACTTCTCAATTGTATCTCCAAAAATATTATATAAGGCTCGAAGTAATGCACTTCCACTTGTTGACAATCCAAAACCGCATGTTTTGAACTGGTAAATTCTCCCTCCAAAATTAAACGCAGTATATTTTCTAACTGATTCATCCAGGGGAATCTGCCAATATGAGGACACCAAATCTAATTTCGAAAAATATTTTCCACGCTCTAACTTAGATAGCACTTCATCCACTCCAAGAGGCCTAAAATGGTCTGGTTGGGTTAATGAATTAATTTTTCTTGCATCAATTGTCATACGCAATGAGCCATCTGATTTATGAACCCAACATAGAGGATGTAAGTAAGGTGAGTTAGAAATTTCTATTATTCCATTTTCTAACATTTTATTTATCACCTCTGATGCTTGCTGTCTTATAGCTATGGGTAAAGGTCTGCTTTTATGTGTATACGGAGCAGTATCATTCACTTTAAATGTGTGAGTATATTTGTTACACAGTCCAGGTTTTGAACTAAAGGCTTTTCTGTTCTTTAATATACATAATTTCAGCTGTTCTTTTCCCGCTTGATCTAGATTGTATGTGTTTTCTAACTTTACTTGTAATATTCTCTGGAATTCTATTTCTTCCTCCACTTGGCTTCCGCCATTCTTATCTTGTATTGTATATAATTGGCAACAATGCTTTTCAAGGTCAGTTACATTATTTTGCAATCCATCAATAATTAAACTCTTCCCACAATTTTCATTTTCCTCGTATTCAATATTACCATTTTCTTGCAAAAGTATATCTTCCACAAAAAAAAACTTTCATTATTTATATTATCCCTGTTCTCTTCTTTTCTTTCATCTTCTTCCAATAATTTTATTACTAATAAATCATTTTCTGTCTTAACCTTCATTTCATGCATTTCGAAATTCAATACACTTTGCCATTCATATAATAAATCATTACCCACAATTACATCTCTTGCCAAATGTGGAATTACCAACGTAATGAAATTGAAATTCCATTCACCTATTCGGCCCTTAATTAATACTTTCATTGTTGGTTAGGTTGGTGCTATCGTTTATATTCGCATCATTCTCTGTGCTTTGTGTATTTTCGACTATTTCATTTTGATTACTTCTTTCAAATCTCACACCCCTAAAATCTCTTTGATTTGCACTAAATAAACTAGTACCTCTACCCCTATTAAAGTTACTTATTCGCTGATTATTTCCTCGATAAAATCTTACATGGTTTATGTGATCATTTCTTCCAATTCTCGTCGACTGATTGTTATGATTATTCCTTTGCACATTATTTTGAACTCCCTTTCCTGTTCCGGGAATTACAGATTCATAAGTTCGTCTAGGATCATAACCTCTTCCTTCAAGTCTTTGATTTCTCACGGGTGCCCCGCCCCAATTTAAACTCGTCCTATTATTCCTATTATTTGTAGGTTGTGATTCCTGTCGATTTCTTCCTCGCTCAATATGGACGTTATTATAGTTACCATCACAGGATGTAGTATCATTAATGAGGTTATGTGCTTCAAATTCGGATAATAATTCAATCATATCAGAGAAATCGATAGGCTTAGCCACAATTAAATGATTTCTGATATGTGGTGGATAATGACGTATTAGCATGTTGACAATTTCTGTCTCAGAAATTTCGGGATTGATCAACTTACTTTTGTTTGCTAATTTTAAGAAATATTCAGTCATAGAAATCCCTTTTTTAAACTCAAACCTACCCGTTGCTAACTCAACTTTTATTCTTCTTTGTCTCTCAGGTCCCCAAAATCTATTTATAAACAGATTTCTGAAAGTACTGTATGTTTCATGTGAAGCCAAAGTTAACCTTAACCACTCAAGAGCATTTTTCTTCAAACAGCGTTTTACTATTACCATCCGAAATTCATTGGGAATTCTCTTAATACGGAAATATTCTTCCAATTCCCTAAGAAATACTTTTGGATTATCACCTGATTCCTCATCAAAACTTGGTGGACTAATATCATTTAGTGAATAATGTACACATTCATTTTGACCTAGACTGTGGAGTTGTGTGTGTGACGACATGTTCTGTGTGTTTCTGTGATAATTAATATCATTATCTGGACTCACAAAATCACTACATTCACTTACTACATCACTAGACTTCTGATGATTGCTTAATTCACCTGGTAAGTCACAATCGTTTATATTTGTAATTCTAGACATTTCTTTCCCGTTATTTACTTTTCTAGCCTGTAATGCAATTACAACTTGTGTCAATTTTCCTAAGTTATCCTTTTCTTTTTCAAAATGTTCTTTTACCTCTTTAATTTGCAAAATTACTTCTTCTTTTGCTTTACTTATCTCATCAATTTGTAACTTTATTTCCTCTTGGTGTATCTTACTTTCATCATGTTGTAATTGCATTTCAGAACAAATTACATTGATTCTTTGTTCTACTTTATCTCCTAATTCTTCTCTTTGTTTTTGTGTTATTTCTGCCTGTTGTATCCTAAATGTTTCTAACTCTTTGTTTAATTCCATTCTTATTTCTTGTTTCACAATGTCCTGACCTAACCTAGTTTCCTGAATTATCTCTCTCAACTCATTGACTTCCTTTCTATTCTCATCCTTATTAATCTCTATGATCTGCATGAGCCTTTCCATATTATCCCTACACTCTTTTCTCCCTTCTCTAATCTCCTGTGAAATTTCAGATTTTAATTCCTGTTTTAACTTCTGTAATAAATTAATTTCTAAGTTACTCACATTTTGTGCTAGTTCCTGTCTTACTCCTACATCTAAATCATTCATTTTCTTAGTTAAATCATTTACATTTTGTTCTATTTTAGAATCTAAATTACTCATTTCTGATTTTACATCTTTCATTCTAGAATCTAAATTACTCATTTCTGATTTTAAATCATTTGCATTTTGTTCTATTTTAGAATCTAAATTACTCATTTCTGATTTTAAATCATTTGCATTTTGTTCTATTTTAGAATCTAAATTACTCATTTCTGATTTTAAATCATTTGCATTTTGTTCTATTTTAGAATCTAAATTACTCATTTCTGATTTTAAATCATTTGCATTTTGTTCTATTTTAGAATCTAAATTACTTAACATTCTTGTTATTCTTTCCAACATTGACTCATTATCTATGCTTAATCTTGCATCCTCCCTATTCATTCCTACACTATCAGTAACTTCTCCTTCCACTATTATTTCTTTTCTACTCGCCATCTTTTTAACTATTTTCTGATTTCTTAACAACATAAATCTACTACTACTATTATTATTATTATTATTATTTTTTTTTTTTTTTTTTTAAATTTCACTCACTTAAACCAGTTCTCGTTTTCTTCTTTCTTCTCTCTTCTTTCTTCTTTCCTTTTAAATTCCCACGGAGCTGCACGATGCACGATCTCCTCTTCTTTATCCTATTCGAGCCCCACACGTTGCTGCGCCATTTGTAACGGGATTATTTTCGTTTCCCATTATGGCGGTCGGTATAATACTTTCTTTCACTCCAGAATCATGATTTTCCATCGCTCTATCTATGCTAGTCGCCATGTTTCTCCCATAAGACAGCACTAACGGCGCAGTTACTCGAATATAGTTAATTTAATCAATTTTTTTTTCTATCAAAAGTAATACTGGCTAGCGCCAAATGATAGATTCACAGATTAAGACAAAATGATATATAATTTTCTTGGAAATTTTATAATCATCGTAACATCTTAAGTCAACTTCCTCGTTCTCCAGCAAGACACAAGATTCTAACACTTTTCTAGATTATTGATTTTCTTGTCCCCATAGTGATTCCCACTTTATTTTGTGATTGGCCGATTCACTGACACGTCATCACACCACGTGATACCACTACTACTTCGGCCAATCACACAACTACATACATTTTTATATATTTATTATTCCTTCGAACATGACTAAAAAAATACTGTTACAACGCGTTCCTTATTTTTCCAGATGAATATGTTCTCCCATGTTGTCAATCTATTTTGGTTTATCACTCCTTTTAATAATTTTGGATTTGGATCAATGTCATGGTTTTCATTCCAAAAATGAAATGCTACTGCTGACTTGTCTTCTTGTTTCAATCTGATGTTTCTAAAGTGTTCTTTGACTCTGGTTTTTAAATTTCTTTTTGTTTGACCTATGTAGCATTTTTCACAATTCTTACAATTTATTTGGTATATTCCAGATTTGTTACCTGAAGGAATTTCATCTTTTGTTTTTGAATTTAGTAATTTTAAAATTGAGTATCTATTAGTAGGTGCCAAGATGATATTTTGTTCCTTGAATATCTTTTTAAATTTATTAAATGTTTTTGGATGATATGTGAATGAACTGAATATGCTGTTGCTTTCTTTTTCTTTAATAAATGTGGTTGCTTCCTTAATGGTTTTCTTTAGTTTAGATTTTCTAATTTTCTTCAACACCAAACTTTTGTTGTATCCGTTTTCTTCTGCTATGTGTATTATTGCTTTTTGTTCCTTGAAATATTCTTCTTTTTCCATGGGTATGTTGACTAGTCTGTGTGTAAGGCTGTTTATTATTGCATGTTTATGTGTAATTGGGTTGTGGCTATTATTTTTTATATAATTTTCTGAATGTGTTGGCTTCCTGTAAATTCCAAATTTTATTTTTGTATCATTCCTGATGATATTTAGATCCAAGAAAGGTAGTTGTCCATTGATTTCCTTTTCTATTGTGAATTTGATAGTCCTTTCTTGCAGATTGAGTAATTTTAATGCATCATCTAAATGTTTACTTGGTACAATTGCAAAGATGTCGTCAACATATCTATACCAAACCTTGAAGATCAATGGGAAGGACTTTTTAATTTGTGTTTCAAATGCACTCATAAATAAGTTAGCCAAAAAAGGTGAAAGTGGATTGCCCATTGATAATCCTGATTTCTGCTTGTAGTGTTTTCCATTAAAGCTAAAGAAGTTTTGTTCAATGCATATTTTTGTTAGAGAAATATATTCTCCTGCTTCTATTGCTTCCATATCAATTGTAGCTAGCCATTTTTTTTTTAACACAGTCTGCAATTTTTCTGTTGGTATGCTTGATGTCACATCTTTATTTCCAAGCATACCAACACAAAAATTGCAGACTGTGTTAAAAAAAAAAATGGCTAGCTACAATTGATATGGAAGCAATAGAAGCAGGAGAATATATTTCTCTAACAAAAATATGCATTGAACAAAACTTCTTTAGCTTTAATGGAAAACACTACAAGCAGAAATCAGGATTATCAATGGGCAATCCACTTTCACCTTTTTTGGCTAACTTATTTATGAGTGCATTTGAAACACAAATTAAAAAGTCCTTCCCATTGATCTTCAAGGTTTGGTATAGATATGTTGACGACATCTTTGCAATTGTACCAAGTAAACATTTAGATGATGCATTAAAATTACTCAATCTGCAAGAAAGGACTATCAAATTCACAATAGAAAAGGAAATCAATGGACAACTACCTTTCTTGGATCTAAATATCATCAGGAATGATACAAAAATAAAATTTGGAATTTACAGGAAGCCAACACATTCAGAAAATTATATAAAAAATAATAGCCACAACCCAATTACACATAAACATGCAATAATAAACAGCCTTACACACAGACTAGTCAACATACCCATGGAAAAAGAAGAATATTTCAAGGAACAAAAAGCAATAATACACATAGCAGAAGAAAACGGATACAACAAAAGTTTGGTGTTGAAGAAAATTAGAAAATCTAAACTAAAGAAAACCATTAAGGAAGCAACCACATTTATTAAAGAAAAAGAAAGCAACAGCATATTCAGTTCATTCACATATCATCCAAAAACATTTAATAAATTTAAAAAGATATTCAAGGAACAAAATATCATCTTGGCACCTACTAATAGATACTCAATTTTAAAATTACTAAATTCAAAAACAAAAGATGAAATTCCTTCAGGTAACAAATCTGGAATATACCAAATAAATTGTAAGAATTGTGAAAAATGCTACATAGGTCAAACAAAAAGAAATTTAAAAACCAGAGTCAAAGAACACTTTAGAAACATCAGATTGAAACAAGAAGACAAGTCAGCAGTAGCATTTCATTTTTGGAATGAAAACCATGACATTGATCCAAATCCAAAATTATTAAAAGGAGTGATAAACCAAAATAGATTGACAACATGGGAGAACATATTCATCTGGAAAAATAAGGAACGCGTAATGAACTTTGAAATCCCGCCAGTAGATAATTTGACAAAAAAGTTCATAGTTCCACCACCAGAGAGAGCAGATAACAACAGATGCCAGTTGGGAAGAGATTGAAAATGGAGGCCAGGGCCTTTGAAACTAGTCTCTCATAAATATATGAAAAAGTGACGAGTGTCAATAAACCAACCACAAATAATTTTTATAGGAAAATTTCTGCTTCTCTGACCAGTGTTGCAATGCAAGAAGAGCCTATGCATGACTATAATAGAGTACTGAAGAGCAGCCTTAGTTCTTTGAATCATTATTTTCTCTTACTTTAATGAAAATTATTATTTGGAGCTTCCCTCACTTTGAAAGTCACGTCTTGCCACTGTTAACTATAATGTCAAATTAAGAAAATAAAAAGTTTCTGGGTTGTGTAGGGCAACAGAAGCTTTTTCTTTGGTTAGAATTTGTCTCTGGTTTGTTACTTTCAGTTAGGTCGTCAATAAACAAGCATGATTATTTTTTTAGGATTGTTTTTGTTCTTCTTAAATCTCTGTGCCAAGCAGGACATGCTTGTTTACATGATGATTACTTCCTTATGATATGAATTATATTGCATAAAAGACATGTATCGAAACTGTTGAAGTTTAAAAGATGCTGTTTTCAAGGTTGACCATATATTTGTACTATTCTCTCTGAAACATAGTTATAATATACCACCAACGATGATAATTATAGCCACATTTAGGTAGACAATTGTATTCCTCCCAACTATGTAACAAGCAAATGTTTCATAGGAGAACATTGCTGGGTTTTATGGAATAAAAGACTTAGCTTGATATGAACTATACAATTTTTCATTAGTGCAGCTTTTGACAATGAGGAGAAATACAACTGTCCTAGTGAGAATGTGTTTACCCTAATGGAAAGTGCTGTTAAAGAAACTAGTCATCAGAAATATTATAAATAAACTACAACACTTGGAACCAACTGCACTTACCTATTTTAAAATTGTTGAAAACCTCTGAGACCGGTTTCGTGATGGTTTCATCAGCCTCAGCTGAAATATTGAGATGGCTTAGAATACTGATACCAAATATTTTTTTTATGAGAGCTGTTACTCCCTATTATTATTTTTAGGCCACTGATGAAATACTGCTTGATAAGTTTAGACAAATGTAGCATTTAAGTATCTTGATTGATTAAATTTAAAGGGAGTCGATTAATGACACTGAACAACACTTACTTTTAAATTTTTCTGGAACATGTTTCAGAGACTTTGCCTCCGTCCTCAACTGGCCACCGACTGATTTTAAATCTTGATTGATTTAAAACGTAGAAACATTTAACACAATTTGGTTTAATATCTTGTACCAGCCAAGTTCTGCTTATCCCTAATCAATAGCTTCTAACAAAGAGTATAAGGAAGTGCAGAAAATATTATAACAAAATCACATGCTCATAGCTAAGCTGAAAATCCAAGAGGTAATAGAACTTATCGTTCCTATGAGTAAGGACTATGATACAATGAAGCACAAAATTAATATATTTTTGAGTCGAACTAGTACTCCCCTATCGCCCCTATCCCCTCCAAGGAGTTCACTAAACCAACATTGAATAGTCAACATTAGCTGAAGATGTTAGGAAGATCCTAACAAAATGTGTTATTGGTATGTATGTATGTGTGTGTGTGTAATTTACGTCCTCCAACGTTTAGTCATATCAGACGATGAATGGAATGGGTGAAATGGTGCTCAAATGAGTCCGGGGTCCATGGAGCTTAGAGCTACCCAACATTCGTCTTTCAGGATAAGGGAAAAACCCGCAGAAAACCTTATCCAGGTAACTCACCCTCTGAGATTCGAACTCAGGACCTCATGAACGTGAGGCAGACATGCTACCATCTACACTACCGAGGCGGCCTGTGTTCTTGGTAAACACTAGCAATAAATGGAGTATATGAACTTATCTTTCTTTTATAAATTTTGCAAAAGCCATAGGAAAGATAATCAGACTAGGTGTCCAGGGTGCTTTTTTGCAAGGAACGAGTGTTTACATGGCTCATAACTAATATTAAAATAAAACAATGCAAAGGTGAAGTTTCAAATACTCCAAACATCACTTTTAGAAACATCTTAATAAATTTGAACTCATGATGGGGATGAGGGGAGAGTACATGGACCAGGCTGTAACAAAGCAACCACACACAATGCCAAAATGGTGAATTGGAATATAACCACTAATATTAGTTGTTATGGCAATAGTGATACTTCTATTCAATTCAAATCTCTCCTCAGCTCTGTCTCATTACTGAGCTGTGTTGGTGGGCAATGTGCTTTCAATGCATAAATGGGAACCTCTGTTATCATTACAAGTCTTTTTTTTTCACATACATACATTCTTTAGGAGCTTCTGGGGACAGTAATGACATGACACAGCAACTCCAGGTTTTTGGTTGGAAACCATTAAGGAACCAGAAAGGATGGGACTTAACGTAAATGTGAAAACGATATGTAAGGAAGGCCTTAATATATTTAGCCAGTCCAAAATGCACTACCATGGGAATTATCCTAGTCTGTGAAACTTCAAGGAAGGTCTGGGAATCCAGTTTTAGGGATCCAGGTAATACAACCAGGTGCTATGCTGGCCAAGATGCGAATTAGTTTTCAACTTAAAGACAAGAAAGCCCTTCTGGAAGAGAACAAATAATGGTTGCCCTCAGAATATTTATTATCCTATTAGTTATCAGAATACATAAATTTGGTGAACAGTATTAATAAGCTGAAATGTGTGTAGTGTTTAACGCCCGCTTTTACTACATATGGCACCACAGGCGGTGACACTGATGATAAATGAGATGAAGATGGAGCACCGGTGGAATGAGATGGCGGGGGAAATAGGAGGTCTCGGAGAAAACCCGCCCCAGCGCCGTGTTGTCCACCCCAAATCTCACTTTGCGGTCGCCTGGGATCGAACCCGGGCCGCATTGGTGAGAGCCAAGCGCTCTAACCACTGAGCCACGGCGCGGCCTAATAAGCTGAGTCTAGACTCCTTAGTGAGGTAATATTGTCTACTGCTCAGCTTTTCAGCTTTCCAAGACAAAAGACATTTTCCAATCAGAGCATTCCTATAGCAAATTTTTACATATGGGAGACAAACCTAATAATTTTGAAGAACACACACATGTAATATCAGTTTGTCGTGGATTTCAACTCCAGATGCACTGGTGTATTTTATATGTTGAAGGCACTGAAAAATGCAACAAGCATTATAGTTTTATCACATAATATTGCATGTTATAAGCCTTTTTGGGTGGCCTATATAAATTAACCAATTTCCTTTGTGATCTGTTTTATTCTTTCAGAACCAGTTAAGTCTACTCCATTTCACATTGATGTCTTAAATATGCTTACTTCTCTTCTGGGATCAAAAGAATTAGTGTACAGACAGAGTTATTCTCCATATTCGTATCAAATAGGTAAGTACAGTATATATCTATATAGATTCTAAAACAATGGTTTATAAATATTAAAAGCAGAAGCATTATTAACAGTGAAGTATTCTTCATATTTAAGTTTGAATTTATGAGTCACTATGTTTACACTCAGTCTTCACTTACTTGTTGTATAATTGAAACGTTTTCAAGATCATTCGATCTCATCCTCAGCTGTTTGGTGACTAGATGAACCTTGAAAACGTTTCAATTATACAACAAGTAAGTGAAGACTGAGTGTAAACATAGTGACTCATAAATTCAAACTTAAATGGTTTATAATCTAGTCTAGGGCCAAATTTGATGTAAATAAGACATTTTGGATCCTATGTGTTATTCTTGTGTTCAGCACTTGTAGAAGTCCCCTTAGCAATTGCTCATTATGGCATGAATGCAGGAGAGCAGTGAATAATAATTTATTGCGGCCAATAGACTCTTACAAGAGCATCTTACACTGTCAATTATCTCTATACAGTCAAAATACAAAATGATTAAAATACATAAGTTATTTACAAAATATAGAGTTGTTTACAAAAGTATATGAGTTATTTACAAAGATCAAAAATCAAAATGCCTAAATTACATACAAACCTTATTGTTTACATAGGTATACAACTCATTTATTCATTTATACTACATACATATTACAGTTCATTTATACTATACAAACATTTTTCAATTAGGTATGATTTTAAGACCAGTTTAAATTTTGAGTTAGAAGCATTCTTAATTACAGACGGCAATTTATTGTACGACATGGTCCTATTTTAAATGGATCTTTATTAGTTTGAGTTTTATTCGTGCTCACCCTATGGTAATCAGTTGCTCTCCTCGTATCATATGTATGGCAATCTTTATTGAGGATGTTATGTTGCTTTCGGTCTTTTACAAGTATAATTGTTTTGAATGCATAGAGTGATACTACTGTTAGGATGTTTTGTGATTTGAATGTATTCCGACATGCTTGTTGAAAACGAAGGTTGTACATGGTTCATATGCATTTCTTTTGTACTTTTAATAGCCTGTCCATATTGGTTTTACTTGTTCCCCCCCGAATTTCAATACCATATGTTAAGTGTGGGAAGATAATGCCATTATATGCAGTTTTAAGAGTATTGATATTCCCATATTTTGCTAGTTGTCGTAATAGGTAGAGTCCCGAGTTCATTTTATTACAAACCCTGTCTACGTGTGTACTGTAGGTTAGAGTATCTTCTATATGAACATGAATTATGTTTAATGAACATAACATTTTTTTTAAACCCACAGTTAATTGGGCATATTGCATTTTCAAGGTGTAATGGTGTGCTTTGGTTTCCTGTATATGTGGAATAATGATAACATTGGAAAGGAGGAGCCACTGCATTAGGTGGAGGAGGAGCGCCTCACAGCTTCCCATGTGATCTCAGCGGTGGCTATGGATGCAAGGGATAGTACAAGCCAAACGATATAGCAGCTGCCAGATGCCAAATTGGGGTTGCTCCTCAGAGAGGTAGAGGCAAGAACTAGGCCTACTAGGGAGAGCATCATACCCAGGAGTAGTGAATATAAGTCCCACTGAACGCAATGTGAGTCTCTGAAGATCAAGGATGGTGTGTTGTACACAATTTGGGAATCACCTGTGAAAAGACCCAGAGAGAGCAGTTGGTGCTTTCTAGGAGTAAGAATGTGGAATTTCTGGTGGAAATACATGAGGGTTCCTTGGAAAGACATCTTGGAGCCTTCCAAACAATCAACTGGCTCTGACATAGGCACTATTGGTTGAATCTATGGGTGAAGGCTGAACGATGGTACCTCAGTCATGCGTGCAAGGCAAGTCATGTTCCCCCAAGTAGGAGTCAGGGTCTATGCAGCAGTATAATGTGGAAACACCTTTTGAATCATTGCCAGCAACATTATTGGGCCGATCTCTATTTTCGACAGAGACAGCAGATATTTGCTAGTGATCTGAATTACTGCATCAAATAACCAGAGGTGTACCTCCTCCTACTAGCAGACCAAGATGATCATGGATTACCTTGTGAAAGAACCATTCTGCTGATTTGGAATGCTAGTGAACTATACAGCAGGTCACAAACTTCAAATCAAACCTGAGGAGAGAAGCACTAGAGAGTGACTCAAATTGCACAAGATGTGCACAAAGCCCCTCCATCCACAGTCAGATTACATGTTTAAGCAGTACCCTCAAAGAACAAAGTATGTGGCCAACCACCAGAGGGCCTGGAATATCTTGTTGGCTTACCACTTATACCATGACACCACTGGTTGATGCCTAGTTGGTCATTGGCAGGAAATTGCATCTGCTGTGTTTAGAATCTCCCTGTGGCAGAACAGCCAGTAGTCGACTAAATGGAGAACTGTGGACCACCTTCATGATGTATGAGATGGCCTGCCAACACAGCCAGGTAGTGAGCAACCAGATGAAGATGAGGTGTAACTGGCAACCTATCATCCAAGGTTTCCAGCCAGGTGATTTGGTGGCTCTATTGCCATATCCAGACTAAAATGCCTTACCCCAAGCTTCAGTAACCATGGCAAGTACCATATCGTATAGTGAAGAGGATCAACAACATAGTCTTCCGCAACTAGAGGCTGCCCCAAGTTAAGTTGCCTATGGTGCACTTGGATTGCTTAGTCCACTACAACTTTATTAGTCGGGAGCAGTGTTAACCTGACCATGAAATAGTTGCAAGTGTTAAAGAGGTGGGGTTGGTTTGTGTCTCACTGGCAACTAACAGAAGCAAGGAAATATTGGGCATTTGAGTACTAGTCAATTCTAGAATCTTCATTTTTGTCTTCTTGGAAAAGTTTACCTTCAAGTAGTTTTTGATTGCTAGAGCAATTCTCATTGTTTGCCAGATCTACGTAAGAGAATGTTCAAACGAGTCAGGAGTGAATCAATCAGGTAGAGAGCAATAAATTATGAAGTCTTCAGTGGACAGGGCAGTGCAGTTTATTGCAAGTTGTGTTACCTTGAGTGTGTGCAACTGTGAGTTAAGTGAACATTAGTGACAGACCAGTCATGCTTGTTCTGGTTGTGAGCTGTTGTGAGCAACAGCAAATTAACCTCTTAAGTTAAGTGTGTTCAGCACAACTGGTGTTGATATCTGTCGCAATATGGTAATTTGTTCTTACCATTTTAGCAATAAAAAGATAATGAAAAAGTTCAACATTTCAACTATGTGAAATTATACTGTGTATTTGTTCTTTTAAATGCCTCATATATTAAATAAATTAACCTATCTGCATTTATGTTGTTTCAGATTTTCAAATTTTTCTAAATGATAAGAAGCAACCAGTTAGTATGAAGCAGCAAACAAATGTTAATGTTAGCAGGTAAGGCCTATGTGAAAAGGAAGACTATGAATAGATAAGCTATTTAGTGGATAGATCATTTTTTGGACATTAGTAAAGAATCTGTTGTAAACCTGTTGATGAGAAGTCTTTGAAGTGATAGTTATGAATATGAAATAATTCAGTATATGAGAAGTAAAGAGATTTACTAAGATGATAAGTTATTCAGTTATAATATACACTGGTATTCCTCCTTAGAGCTTGCTGACCTAAGAAATAAGCATTCAACAGCCACTGAATATAATAATTTTCTTTACTATAGCTTCTTTCTCTTTTAACCTATCTTGACCAAATGTTAAATGTGCAACTGAATGTTTGTTAAACTCTTACATTTAAAATTTAGAAGTCACACATTTTTGGGGAGTTTTCTCTATAAAATACTCTTAATTTGTTTCTCTGATTTCAACCAAATTTTAAGCATATCAACAAATATTCCTAATATTTTAGTTAATTGATGGAAATTAATCATTTCTTCACACTAGCCGTATATAGGCTAATGTTTTTGATGGATAGAGTCAATATGAAAAATTCAATGCCATGGCCAAGATTTGAACCAAGGATCTCCCGGTTTCCGTCCAGTCGCTACCATGGTCAACGTGGAGATCCGTGGTTCAAATCCCGGCCATGGCATTGAATTTTTCATGTTGACTCTATTCATCAAATATTCCTAAACTTTGTACAATATTTCTACACATAATTGTTGTCATTTTCATTCCAGTTTTGAAATGTATATTCAATAATAATGAGTATTTCATTTAATATTTCAACTTTGCACATGCCCTGTCACATGTGATGCTGATAGGTCCTCTGTGTTAGTGAATACATATAAATATAGAATGGATATAGTTTAGGTTTTAGGAGTTTTGTTATTTATAATTGCTAAAGAGTATACTGTAATTCCAAAGGTTAGTTTGACCCTGTTAGTGCGGGTGTAAAGTTTCTGAAATGTTCACTGAAAATTCTAATGGACAGTCCAGGGTCCAACATTTTACGTGAAAGTATAAAAAATGACATCTGATGTGATAGCATTTCCCACCATTGCTAGTGATCAAGTTCTGGGACATATGGTAGATCATGTGCTATTTAATTTGAATTAGGAAACCAAGTCATATTAGGAAACACTGCACATCACTTTCCTTCTAAAAATTAAATGATAGCAGTATTTTAAAAATTAGGTGATGTGTAATGTTTTCTAAACCAAGCCTACTTTCATAATTTTGTGAAATTTTGTAAACATCTTGCATACACAAGCACAGTTTTAAATGAGTAAAAACACAGAACATACTTATTATCACTGCACAAAATCAATCATTAGTCTCAGAGAAATGGCTTTAAAATGTGAGACATTTGCTTCTGCTCTGGATGATAAAACTAAATTTGTTAATCTACTTCTTAAAAATAGCATTTTTGGTGTGCATTGGCGGCAACAATCATAACCACAGCAACAACAACAACAACAACAACAACAACAACAACAAAAGCAACAGTGATTATTACTATCATCATCATCATCATCATCATTATTATTTATTATTTATTAAACATCACCACCATCCTATTACAATACAAGCCATTTTGGGGCCTGGGTCTATCAACACAACTGTCATTCTCATGTCCACTTATTCGTGACCATTCAACCAATAAGTGTAGGTGATGAGATCAGCATCACACATCCCTCAACCAGAATGTTAGATTTTGTGATTGGGATTGCTGTTCTTCAGTTTCATGATGCTCAATGGGCTCATCGTATATCCAGTTCTAAAAACCTGCACCCTTATGTATGAAATCAAACCCAGGTGCATTCTCTGGCCAGGATCACAGCTTCATATTCCAGTTCACTTCACCATGACACACAGGACATAGTAGACGTAGTAGTGACCCTTAAAATTAAAGAAATATAAATTTTACAAAAAATAAATGATTACACAGACTTCCATGGCCTTAATGCATTGCTTCTTTCTTGACTTCTGGTGTAGATGCATCCTGTTGGCTCTCAGAATCATCATGCCAATGTTTCACCGTAAATTATACTAGGCTTCTTCACTTGGCGACTGCATATTTTCTTCCAAGTGGTCATTGCCTTTATATTCTTGCTTACCTCACTGTCCCTGTCCACCTGCAATCCTATTAGCTTCTTCTCCAATGCTGCCATGTTAGTAGGGTCTTTCATATCATGCTGAGAGGTTTGCCATGTCACAGTTCAGATTGCTCCTTTCCTTAAATATTGCCGTGCTTTCCCTCACCTCATCTGGCAAAAGAACTTCAAAAGCTGATTGGCAAGACCTCGACTTATGTCAGAGATTCTGGTCATCTGCTTCAGATACTGAGATACTTTTAATTGGAACCTCACCACTTATTGGTTAGCTTTGACTTTGTTTCTCTGTTTACCAAGAATTATCATAAGAAATGTGGTTGTCATTATCAAAGAAAAAAATCAAAGCACATGAACTACCTGAAGATTGGACAGACAGGGTGGACAATTGTGTTTCTTCCACTTTCTTCAGCTATGGAGAAGAACTATATTGTTACCCAATCGGCAAACTCTACGGTACCGATCAATAAATGCAGGGGAAGGCCGGTGGAGGGGAGCGTGTGGCATCGGTACCGCTTGCAGAGGCGAGATAGAGTGGAGGGAGGGGAAACCACAGGGGTGGCTGAATCTTCGTTTCCCCCTCCTCCTGCCGCTTGAAAGAATGCAAAACATCAAGAATGTTTTCCCCCTCCATGGAAAAGAATTCTCTAGAAACGTTTAGCCACCGATCAATACAGGAGAGGCGACCCTCAGGTGAGTTCAGTTCTGTTCGTGGCGAGCAGCGTGAGGAGCACCCAGTGTACGTGGACAGACGAACTGGTGAATCGTAATTGTGTGCATTACGTAATTCTATGTAATCGGTAAGCGTTTCAATTGTAATTCGGTGGAAATAAAGAACATTTTTGAGTGGTGCAATTGGACTTTTTATTTCACGAACCCACAAAGTCACAATATGAACAGGTAGATGGGGCAGCAATGGGTTGTCCTCTTTCTCCTGTTGTGGCAAATCTCTTCGTGGAAAATTTTTAATCATTGGCCATTGAAACATGCTCCCTGAAACCTGTAATGTGGTTGAGGTATGTAAGTGATACATTTATCATCTGGTCTCATGGAGAAAACACCATCCCTAAATTTTTAGATCACCTTATTGGTCTGCTCAATAACATCAGATTTACTATGTAATTAGAGGAGGATTGCAAAATACAATTTTTAGATGTCCTGGTTGAATGGGATATGGACAAGAAGGCACTTCAATGTTCCATGTTTTGGAAACCAACCCATACAGCCAGTACATAGAACCATACTCCAGCTGTAAAACGAGCCATGATAATTACACTCCATCAGTGTCCTTACGGGTAGGTGACAAAGACTATCTGGATCCAGAACTCAAACACCTCCGAGGTGTACTTAAGCCCAAAGGTTATTTGAACTGAGAGATTGGCGTAAATAAGAAACATTGAAGTATTAAAAATCCGGAAAAGAGTGACACAAAGAAGGCTTACATATCTTATGTACGAGGAGTTATGGAAAGAATTACAAAAACATTACAGCATGACAATATTCAAATGAGATACACATAGTAAAGAAGTTGCGTTCTTTCATAAGACCAGTTAAGGATGAGAACCTTTTGCAAAATAATCCAGCGGTTTAGACAATTACCTGTGAATGTGGTGAATTGTATGTAGGTGAAATGGGCAAATCTATCAACACTAGAAAAAAAAAATATACAAGATATATGAAACTTCCCCAACCAGAAAAATCTGCCATTGAAGAACACACAAAATATACCAACCATCATATTGACCTTGATAATTCAAATATTTTAGCAATTTGTTACAATTTCTTTCAAAGAATGATGAGAGAAAGCATGGAAATATTTAAGGAAAGGAGCAATCTGAACCACAACATGGGCAAACCACTCAGCACTATATGGAAGACCCTACTAGTATGACAACCTCCCATGGGAGGAGAAGAAACCAATAGGATTGCAGGTGGGTGGGGACAGCAAGGCAAGCCAGAGTATAAAGGCAGTGACCATTTGAAGAAAATCTGCACTGGTCCAGTGAAGAAGCCTAATATAATCCATGGTGAAAGTCAGCATGATTCTGAGAGCAAACAGAATGCAACCCACAGCACAAGTCAAGAAAGAAGTAATGTTTATTTTGATATATCTGTTTGCTGAGGCTGTGAATGTTTAAAATGATATGCAATGTATTAAGAGATGAGCATCTAACAAACACAACATTCAAAATCGCGAAATGTTTGAATTATGCAATCATAAGCAATTCTTCAATATCTTCTGTTTACTGCGTAAAATTTTTGTATAAAGTACATTTACAAATTTTGTTTTAATTGACAGGTTGGCTGTGTTGTTATGGACAGAAGACATGTACACCAAAAGAATCACACAGCTTTGTGGCGAGCAACAGATGAAAAAGCGACACTTAGAAATGCTAGGTTACAAAGTGATTGGCATCAGCTCTATGTTCTGGAACTCCATGTATATGGCTGAACCAAATGCTAAGGCTAAGTACTTGGAGAGGCATTTATTTTCTACAGCAGATGAGAATGCACAATTTAGTTATAAGTCATGATAATAGTATTTTTTTAGTAGTAATTGTAACTTTGCATGTAAATAAGAAACTATTTATAGTGTTCTGTAATATTGAGAGAGTTTGTGCATTTAATTGAAATCCTTCAATCCTTAAAGGGATTAGAATAATCATACTATTGACAATAGACAGAGTTGGAGAGTTTTGTTGCTGTGCACATTGTAACCCATAATTGTCTGCAACAAGCATTCATAAAATGTTAAAGAATTAGACGTAAACATTAACATTTTAAGTACATGAAGGGCATTGATAGATGCATTTATCTACTTCCCCAAAACTGTTAAGTGAAATTTTAATGAAATTTGTGTGAAACTGTTAATAAAAGCATTTACTGAGTCAACACGTAATTGATCATCAGGGTTTGTAACTGTTCAAACAGATAAATGAAGTTTGTCACAAGTTGTTATAATTTCTTTTAATATTTGTATTGGTTCACTGTCACTAGCTTCAGTTTTTATAAAATAAATATCATACCCTTTAATCATAATTGCTTAGAGCATTTTTTCAAGGAATCCTCTGTAATTCTGTGTAAGTAGTGCAGTATCTATTACCAGTAGCAGCTGCTGTTTAAGAGCACAAGAGCCCATGAAAACCCTAACTTTTTACTGCTTACAGATTTACGGGTTATTTCTTTCTTTGAATGCTATTAAACATAAAATATATGGCCTAATTTAATATCTGTAATGTTTACATCTAAGTTGCTATTCCTCTAAACCAAATGATAATTGGCAACGGCTCTAACACATATGCATATTCCAAGCATTCTTCAACACAGAAACTTCTCCTGCTTTCCCCATACCATCCATTCTCTCAACTACAATTTTATGTCAATGCTAGTAGATGGCAATACACTTCAGCAGAAGTTTATTTCATGTGAGACTGTAAGTGCATGGGAAGTTGGAATTGTTCACTTTTCAGGTTGATATAAATTCTGCTATATGGTAGCATACAGAATTGCAGCAACTATTTTTCACTGTTATTGGGAAGTCAGTACGAGCAGTTGGAATGGTAAACAGATAAGGAGCATGCTTGTCCAGTATAAACATTAGAAAGAATATCACGAGATAACCAGAATCTTCTGGCACTCTGGAAACTTCCAATGGCAATATGAGTATTCTTGAAGCATGTGAGAATGATTGAGTTAATGGGGGAGTCAGTCAGTATGTGAGTGAGTTAATGAATATATGTATATGTGTTTGGAGGAATTTAGTAACAGTGACATCAAAATTAATCTCAGAAACTAATTGTAGTTGGTTTAAACCAACTACAATTAGTTTCTGAGAGTTAATGAATGTTTCTGGTGTGACAAAATTGCTGTCCTCAGAGAAAGTTTGTGACTGTCATATTGTGCAGTGAGTGCTGTCATTGAAGGGATTAGAGATAGCTCGTGTTTGACCCTCCAAGCAAGTGAACTGTGCCTTTGTCATGCTGCGTGCTTGATTATGTCATGAGGAAAGTGAAGCGACAGTGACACTTGGAACTTGGGTCAAGTTCACTACAAGGGAATGAAAGAGCTGACTATCTTGCCTAGATTGCTGCCAGCTCTAGTATGCAGGAGCACACTAGATTACAAACTTTTCATCCCCAACATATTTCACAGACAGTCCTTATTTCTCTGTCCCAATCACATAACAACCCAATTTCTTAGAAATCATGGCTATTTTCAATCCTACCTCTAAAAAGTAAACATAAGAGCCTCGCCATTATGTAGCTGCCCTCCACAGATGGCCCAACATCTGATGATAGAATGCACCCTGTACTAAGAAATTGTCTAGCTGTATTCATATTAAGTTCAGTCTCTCTGCCAATGGTTTTGAAGACTCATCTCAACACAGTGAATGTTGCAGAATTCCTGAAGAGCATCTTCCTCACACTTGAATAAAAACATATAAATTGTACAACAAATGTAAATATCCCATGATATACTTGCAGGTGAAACATGGGTGTAAATAATTTTGTTTAAATTAAAAAGTAAAAACAACAAACTATAGATAGACTGCAAACAAACTGGTGTTGGTGTGCACATGCTTGAGCAGAGAGTTCTCTGTTCCTGACCACCTAAGCATCACATAACTCCCTCCACTCCCTTCCTGCATTTAAAGAGGGCAAACCACCATAATGAGATACTTGTGTTATTTTAATGCTGTTATGCTTTTCATTGGATATTAAAAGCATGCAGCAAAATGAATTGCCAGCCTTCAAAATCTTCTTGCATCTCCAGTAGGTCACTCTGAGGTCAATGCTCAGTGTTTCAAGAACATGAAAGAAGCATTTTAGATTTAACATGCAAATGCGCTGACAGTGACAAGTGAAATAACTGGTATTTCAGCAAGTACTGTAAGTAACATTTTAAAAGAGGGAAAAGTGTCTATTGCAAAGGGTAAGCTAAAGTTCTTTATTCCAGATGAAAAATCAAAGCCAAAGAAGCCTAGAATTGAAGTGGATTCATTTACACATTCCACTATTCGTCAGAAAATCCATGCATTTTATACTATGCGCAAAGAGGTGCCAACAATCAAAAAACTTTTAGGCAGCCTAAAAGAAGATGGAATCCATGATTATGGCAGGGAGTTCTTGAAAAAAAAAGCTTAAACTTGGGGTTCAAATGGAATCGATGCCAGTCCAAATGCAAGAGTTTAGTTGAACAACTGGATATAGCTGTTTGGTGAACACAATACAGGAGGAAAAAGTCTTAATGTACAACTATTCTGCTATTGATTTCCATTTTTCTTCGTTAGATACAGGAATACATTTTGCCTTCATTGTATCCTAAATTATTACACATACAATTATTATTATACTTTTTTTTTTTTTAATTTACGTCCTTTAACTTTTTAAGTCATATCGGACGATGAATGAAATGGGTGAAATAATGCTCAAATGGACCCAGGGTCCATGGAGCTTACAGTTACCTGACATTCATCTTTTAGGATGAGAGAAAACCCCGGACTACCATCTACGCTACCGAGGTGGGCTTTATAGTACTGTATTTATAGTAGAGTGCACAATCCTGTAAACGGTTTGTAAAACTAGTAGCTGAGAAAAAGTTGGAGATATACAAGAGTGGTTCAGAAGCAAAGAACGCAAGGAGATGTATTGTGACTTTGTGGGTTCGTGAAATGAAAAGTCCAATTTCACCACTCAAAAATGTTCTTTATTTCCACCGACTTACAGTTAAACACTTGCCAATTACATAAAATTACGTAATGCACACACTTACGATTCACCAGTTCGTCCGTTACAATTGCACTTGTAATTACGTACGGTCTTCTCACTAGCACTGCGTCCTTACACCAAGAACTAACTGACTGTCTCTCTGAAACCCTTTTTATAGGAATGTCACTGTTCTTCTAGAAGTCTCTGGTTTCCCGCAAATCACCCGAACGTTCCAGACCACAGCAGAAGGGGAGAGAAATGTCGAGGGACAGGTGACACTTCCCTAACCACCCCTCAGTTAGTGACAGAGACTAATGGGAGGCGTGGCTCGGCAGCCTTTGGTTTCCTCACAGCTGTGGGCCTCATACCTACCGCTAATTGGGTGACAGTATTTATGAATATCAGCTGTTTTTATTAAAAAAATCTATAGAAATGAGTTCCACTTGTAGCAGCATTGAAGTAAAGAATGACCATGAGATAATGAAGAGATGCCACAAGAAGAAAGGATGAAAACAAAGCATTACAAACAGCAAAGGCTGCACTGACTCAGGTATTGCTTTTGTCTTCTGCATTGAAACATTCCAAAAAGATGAATATTGAAGAGAACTAATAGATTTCGTTGAATCACACCAGTGGACATATCCTGAAGATGATGAGGATGTACATAGAATTCTTTATTTTGTTGTTGACCTCTGTTAAAATTTTGATTACAAGACAAAACATGACTTCTAGGATATAAGCAGTGCAACTGTTACAGAGTATAAGAAACCAAAACATAATTCAGAATGAAGAACAGAGTTATCTTCATGATGCTGGTCATGAAAGCATCGGCAAATATATAATTCAGAATATTTGTATTCAGAAACAAGAAATAATATAGCTGGCTCTGTTTTAAAAGTGGATCTTTGAAACATTGGGAATGTTTAAGTACATGTCAACTGCAAATCGATATTTTATTTCTGCAGATGATGGAATATAGTTTATGAAGTTGTGAGAGAAACAGAATTTTATATAAACTTTTATATAAACTTTTATATAAACACTATTAATATAAGTATTATTTCATTAAGTTACTTTAATAAGCAATTATAACTTTTAATAAAATGTACATATGAATGAACATGTAAAAGAGTGCTTAGATACATGCATATACAACTCTACTGACTTTTGTTCTGTTTTTTTGTATTGACAGAACAGTTGAAGGTTGCCATGAAGGTGAAACACCTGCATCTATATGTATATAAAAATGAATTGACATTTGTTAGTCTCACAAAAACTCACACAGGTGAACCAATTTGCATAATTTTGGTTTTAAAATATCTGCATAAGACTAAGGAAGGTTTAAAAATTGAGAAAAAATGTGAAGTGATAATGCACTGGGTTATTAACTAAATATAAAATTACACATGCAAACTTTTGGGGAACACGTACATCTTTTATTTTTGACAAACAAAAGCTGTACAAAGTAGAAAGATATTCCACTCCTTGCCAAAGTCTTAAAAGCTATTTCACTTACCATATTTTATTAAATAACGTTTTCCATTTGTTATCAAGACTGAATTTTTTTTATGTTGCATGCTGATATACCTTTCGAGGATCAGACATAAAACTAATTCCTGAACGCACTATAACACTATAAATATTTGACCACAGACAATCATTGTCATTGGTGATTCCTTGGATACCTTCTTTATAATTTGTGAATTGAATTAACACAGAATTAATTGAATTCCTTTGTGACTCTGTGAAGTTTGCAGAAATCTTTTTACTATGCAAAGGAGAAGACAACCTGACTTAAGTCATAGAAATCAGTCAAATATGCGACGAGCTACATGACATGCTGACAGCAGTGATGAACAGCGAGATGCAGGTAATTGTAATACATAGTCATGTTGGTATGTCAGAATTATGTTCTAGAGTGTCTGTTTCTTCCAGGGGAGTTGTTTTCATACAAATCAGTTGACACAGTTATAAACCAGAATGACGTCAGCTACCCCAGAGTTATTTTAAGCAAAAGGTTAGAAACAGTGATGTATTTAACATTTGAAAGTAATGAGTCGGTAATTCAAAAACAAACATCACTTAAATTTTTGAGTTTGATTTATGAGTCACTATGTTTACACTCAAACTTCACTTACTTGTTGTTGTTAAATTGAAACGTTTTCAAGATCATTCGATCTCATCCTCAGCTGTTTGGTGACTAACTGAACATTCCTCTTCTTCCACTACTACGAAGTTTGAGTGTAAACATAGTGACTCATAAATCAAACTCAAAAATGAAGAATACTTCACTGTTAATAATGCTTCTGCTTTTAATATTTATCACTTAAATTATCCGACTGGTTGGATCCGTGGTTTCTTGAAGTGAGCTGGTTGTCTGTGGCGGCATCTGTTGTCTGTGAGATGAACTTCCAAAGAGAGTTTTCAGGCGGCAATTCGAAATTTAAAGTATACTGTTTGTTTTTTATAATTAGCAACTTTTCCCAAACATCGAGTTTGGCTGCATTACTGGCTGATCCCAAAATGCATCATAAATTCAACAAGATATTCAAGAAGTACAACATCACCCTAGCTCCAATAAATAAATTCAGTTTAAAAAACTTATAATGCAACAACCTGAAAGACCCAATACCTGAAAACAAGAAATCAGGTCTATACAAAATACAACTGCTCAGATTGCAATAAGTTCTACATAGGAAACACCAAAAGAAGTTTACATATTAGGTTACCGGAACATGTGAGATGCATGAAATACAAACAAATAGAAAAATCAGCAATAGCTCACCATTTCTGGTCTACCAATCATGAAATTGTACCAACTATAAAACTATTAAAATCAGCTAGTAATGCAGTCAAACTCGATGTTTGGGAAAAGTTGCTAATTATAAAAAATAAACAGTATACTTTATATTTCGAATTGCCGCCTGAAAACTCTCTTTGGCAGTTCATCTCATAAAGATACTGCCACAGACAACCAGCTCACTTCAAGAAAACACGGATCCAACCAGTCGGATAACTGCTGACGATGGGGACAAAACATTCTCCGAAACATGACCAAGTAAGGATAATTTAAGTGATGTTTGTTTTAGAATTACCTGGACTCCCACCTCACAATTTTAAAATTAAAAATAGGTTCAGTTGTGATCATGGTGCGTAACATTAACCAGCCACTGGAAAGAGACTAACTGTGAGAAAGCTAATAAACGTCATCAAAGCAACAATCATCAAGGGAAAGTACTAAGGAGGGGATATCTTGATCCTGTGTATTCCGACGATTCCAACAGATTTACCTTTTGATTTTAAGCGTCTACAATTTCCCATGTGTTTGACCTTTGTGATGACCATAAATAAATCGCAAGGGCAATCGGAAGTTGGCGAATCAACTTGGAGTTTCCCTGTTTCTCTCTTGGACAATTATATGTTGTGTCTTTGCGCATCAGAAAACCATCATCTTTATATATTTATGCACCACAAAAAAAGACAAAAAGTATTGTTTATCAGAAAGCTTTAAATTGATTAACTTAAGTGTAACTGTGTTGTATTTAAACTTGTTCCCAATAGCAGAATAAATAGCTAACTAATCTGAATTTGTTTTATTTGTATAGATAAGTTCAGACAACTTTTGCTGGTGATATGAAGTCTACAGGGTCAGCTAGTTTGTTAATAAAGAAAGTTCTGTTTCACGTTTTATTTCAGAGCACAGGTGCACACTTTTTCAATTATGATCACAGAGATATAATGATAGTGCTATGAGCTACCGCCAAATACACCATATCCACCGAATTTGAGTATAAGTGATTTTTTTTCCTTTTTTCAAATCTCATCAAATGGCATTTAGGTAAGATTTACCTCAGATACGGAGATCATAAGCCATGCTGGGCAGAATTTATACTGAACATTCAAATAAATTTAGATTAGTGTTTGTGCTACAGTGTAGAATTAAATGTATGGTAATGTTAAAAAAACAAAAAAAGTTTCTTAGGCCAAAAAGCTGTGCAAAAATCATAGCACAAATGACTCTAAGCAATTCTAACACATGTCCAGACATGCAGTTGTATCTAGGTCAAGAGCATATTCTTTGCCTTTCTTATGGCTAAGCAGTGGCGAGGCATGACTTTCAAATCAAGGGAAGCTCCAAATAATAATTTTTATAAAAGTAAAACAGAATAATGGCTCAAATAACTAAGGCTACTCTTCACTACTCTTTCTGTTGCACAGTCACACATAGGCACTTCTTGCATTACAAGACTAATCACACTAAAAGCATACATATTCGTGATTCCCCTCTCCACTCAGACATTCCAATTTTTCCTAGACTTGCCCACACCGCGTGAACTGTTAGCCTAAAATAGAGAAAGTATGAAATTCACACACTTGCTAATAACTTAAACTTAACAAGAATTTCCTATTTGTCACCATTAAATACCAATCTATGTGAAATACTATTGCTAATGCTATTGTATTATACTTACAATTACGTAAAAACTGAAGCTAGTTACAGTGAAGCAACAAATACTACATAAATATAATTATTTGTAACAGAAACGTCACTTATCTTTAAAGAAAGTTATGTACATTTTCTTATTAATTGATATCACGATTTCGGGAATTTTCATTCACATCTTCAGTCGAAAACAATCTCGTTGTCAATGTTATGATCACTAGAGGTCTCTATGTTTCTGCCAGTACTACCAGTACTTTAAAGCTTATTTCATTTTCAGATTTTGGTAGTACTGGCAGAAACATGGTGAACTCTAGTGATCGTAACATTGACAACGAGATTGTTTTCGATTGAAGATGTGAATGAATATTCACGAAATTGCGATCTCAATTAATAAAAAAAAATACATAATTTTTTTTAAAGATAAGTGAAGTTTCTGTTACAAATAATTATTTTTGTGTAATACTTACAGTTGTATTTAAAAGTGCCACATAAAACAAAGAAATAAACTTTTCTTCACATGCTACAGAGACTTCATGCGGCAAAATCTGTCAGTGCTTCCTAACTATTGAAGAGTCACAATTGCTTCCGGAAGTCTACGAAGTATGGTATTCAAGGATACATATGTGTAAATACAGAAATATACAATATTAAAAGAGCTCGCAGAACAGATCACTCAAATCTAAGCAGCTGTCAGATTGTCCATAGCACTCCGTGTGTTTGCAAATAAATTTTGAAAATGTATCCAGAGCAAATAAAATATTGTTTGGTGTGAATTTTCTTGTTTTTCTCCTGAAATTCTTAAGGAAGCGGCACTTTCAGCACTTTATTGTATGTTTCACCGCTGTGGCTAAGCTTGTGTGTGTGTAAACTGTAGCTCCAATTCTAAAGTAAAAAAGTTTGAATATAATAATTGTTACCTATATCCATATACTATCATCTTTTGTACAACTATTTCCCTTATAACTGTAACAGGAAAATAACTCAGTCATTAGTAGTAAACCATGTGCATATCACCTCGTGAGGGAAGCAAGCACAGTCATATAAGTCAACAAACAAAACTGGTAAAATCAGCAATTGTTACATGTGTCAGCCATCATTAGAGTGCTGCAGAAATGAGTCAATGCCTTCAGTGCAAGCCATAAACATCCAAAAGGGGACGAAATATACATTGTATGTATTACGTAAGATAGAGTAGGTGTTTTTGCAATTTACGTCCTCCTATGTTAAGTCATATCGAACGGTGAATGAATTGGGTGAAATGATTCTCAAATGAGTCCAGGGTCCATGGAGCTTAGAGTTACCCGACATTCGTCTTGAAGGACAAGGGAAAACCCCGGAAAAAACCTTATCCAGGTAACTCACCCTGATCGAGATTCGAACTCAGGACCTCTTGAACATAAGGCAGGCATGCTATCATCTACGCTACTGAGGTGGGCGAGTAGGTGCATGAAATAGAACTTCAGCAGATAGAGCACAGTGTTTATCTTAATGGCTTTCTTACATCAATTATATTTCCCAAAAATTCAATGCATAATATGATTAATTTGTGTCAGAGTAAATCTTCCTAGCACTAATACAATATAGAAAAATAGGTTAACACTTCATTGTTATTTTGACTGATAACAGAGGAAAGAGGGGAAGACTATATTCATAAATGATAAGAATGTATTGTAAGATTATAAAGCATTGTACCCATTGAAAGCAAGTAAAATTGTATGCGGAATGGTATTATGACATGGTACCTAAGACCTAGATAACAATGACCTAGTGAGGATAAATAGAGAACAATGAAGTAGTGAAATATAGCACTGATTTGTACACAGAATGTAAAAAATACTGTCCTGTAATAACAGCAGTGACAAAGATGATCACAGTTTAAAACAGTTTTTATCAAATTGGATACATAATTTTAGCAAGGTCTTTGGCATATTTATCATTGAAATGTCTCAAAAATAGCCCAATCACATTAAAGATGTGTAAGCAATGATTGTGTTCTTAATATGGTGGACAGTAACGCTTGCATTTCAGATAATCGTAGGATGCATTTCAAAGTACATTGGTGAAATCAAAGATCCATGTCTTCCACCTGGGCATTGAATAAACACTGCTATGCGCTTTTTCTTATTGAAAATCTACCAGTTATCCTAGAAAATCCATATCAAGTAGGTAGAAGATGGTGCACCATGCAGGAGCTGGCCGGAAGGACAACGGTTGTGGTGAACCTACATCTTGATGTTTGAGTTCACCGGTGAGACTCTTGAACCACCTGGAAGTGATATTCATGGCCTTATATTCTTGGAATGTAAGGAAGACCTCATCATGCTTGCTTTGTTATCAAATAGGAGAAAGCATATGGTGCCTCCTAGTGTATTATCAATCTTGAGTGATGTGATGCTTGTGGATGGGTGGCAAACATTATGGGTAGCTATTATAAGGTAATGTAACTTCATAAATACTGCATTAAATCATTGAAGAAACAAATGTATGTCTCAAAATAACTGTCATTTAGCCAATTTCCCTCATCATATTGGTATATATTAGAGAATTCATGTTGTCCTTATATGCATTTTATTTAATGACACTTTTGGCATGTGTAATTCTAAAGTAATGATGGTAATGGTGAGGTAGATTAATATTTTAGGGGAAAAGGAACAAAATAATTACTAATCAATGGTTCATTAATAATACAACATCCTATTATTTATTATGTTTTTAGATTTGCTACTACATGCTTACAGTAAGCAGAGAAAGTATTTGATTTTACTCAAAATCCAATACCAAGATTTCACCAGAAATACACGTCTAGAGCCCCTTGAACTCAAAAAGTTGTTAGAAAAGGTCCTGAGTGTATTTATCCGTCCGTCTTGTTTGTGGTGTGCATGCCTGCATGCAGAATAATTTGAATATGAAAAGTTGTGTTCAATACCAAAATTGGTACTTAAGTTCTTTAGAATTTAATATTACTGACATTTTGGTTAAGGACATGTTATGTATTGTTGTTAATTAGCCCTCTACCCTGCATTGCTATTATTAGATTATATTAATCAACAATCCTTTGTTGATTAAATGTTGGCTTTCTGTACCCAAGTAACGGGTTTGGTCATGGCCATTGTCTATGGCATAAAGATGGCCTTGGATTGGATTATGCTACAGAGGGGACTTGGCACAGAGTTCTAGTTGTGGTCTGTTGTACCTATGCCCCAAGTTGGACATCCCCTGGAGGAAGGATAAGGCGAGAGGAGACAGGGCGGCTGTCCCAAGGAATTACGACAGTGCAGAGGGTAGGGTACCTGTAATTGACTGGTTGGAAACTTCCCAGCAGGCCAGTACAACCGGCATCCCATCCTTCGTGATCTTAAAATGGCCCATCAGACCGGCTCGGTAACTGTCCTACGAAGGAGGAAGTGTTTACCAGAAACATCATCCTGCCATGCAGCGCCGAGACACACTTCGACACTTCTACTCTGAAAGAGACCGCCAGATGAGAGATGATGTAAATTGATAATGAAGATGAAATAGAGGGACAGGAAATTCGGGGAATGTAATTAACTCGCCTGTCGACCCGGGAAACCCTCCGAACCTTCCGAATGCGGACCACAGACGAAACCGCCTGAGCCATCCCGCTCGGTTAGATGGCCTTAATTTAATGACATCAATCTCTGATCTCAATAGATTTACTGACAGTAAAAAACTTCTGTGGTAAAACTAATTCTGGAACATATGAGACAGTGATATGACCCTGGTAGTTATTGACATATTTTTTTTTGTTGTAATTTACGTCCTCCAACGTTAAGTGATATCGGACGATGAATGGAATGGGTGAAATGATGCTCAAATGAGCCCAGAGTCCATAGAGCTTAGAGTTACCTGACATTCGTCTTTCAGGATAAGGGTAAACTCCGGAAAAACTTATCCAGATAACTCACCGTGACCGAGATTCGAACTCGGGACCTCTTGAACGTGAGGCAGACACACTACCACCACGCTACCAAGGCGGTATAGTTAAACATTGTTGTATGAAACTGTACATCAAAGTTTCATAATATGAACTAAGAGTTAGGATAAGCACATCTCTTGCGTTAATTATACAATGCATGAAGGTGGTGAAAGAGTGAACATATCGAAAGAACATTGTGACTAATAATTTGGTACTTTATACCAGGTGCGGTTCTTCCTTGATGCGTTTGAATCGCCGAATCACCTACTTTTTTAAAATAACTTTGGTTAGGTTTTATGTTCTAGCCTTTAATTTTCCTTTATAAAGTTCTCCTATTGTGTAATGGAACCCCTCTCTTGGCGCTCGCGTGTCGATAATGCAGCTAGCTTACTTACCGACTAGTGATTCGTTATTGAAAGGCCAATGTGACCGTAACACATGTGTTAGGTGAGGAGAGGTTGGAGAGGTAGAATGTACTGCTGGTTACCATGGCTACGGATTCGTTTCATAGAAGCCGTATATTCCGCACCAATTCGTGTTGCCAACACTATACAGGAGCTTCTTCCTACTTTTTCGTTTATTTAAAAACGAAATTTGTTGGTAGAAGTGGCAACCCGCTTGGAGCGAGCCCCGCGTGTCTGTTTATCATCAGTGTGCATCCTGTGTAAAAACGTAATTTTTTTATGTGATCAGTGATTATCTGATATGTGAAGTGTTTAATTTTTCATATTTAAGGGATTTACAATGAATCCAACACACTACTTGGTGTGTCTCCAAACACCCTTTAGTTTATGAAAAACTGATGACAAATGCGTCGCAGTAAATGTCGGTAAGCCAACACTAGTGCTATGTTTAGAGAAACTTTGCGGCGGAGCACCTTCTAAATATACCAGGAAATTTAAGACTCGTTGGTATGAGGAGCATAATTTTGTCGGATTGAAGGAGCTGGGAAAAAACACTAAGAAAATTGCAGACGCTCTTCGGTAAAGCTCACGTCTATATATTGTAAAATACAATGAGAACGTTAAGTTTAACAGGCTTTTCATGCAATATTCCATTAGGGAAGTAGACAAGAAATGACATTTGGTGGACATAATGAAAGCTTTTTTACGTCACACAGAGACAACATAACTCTCTTGCTAATCCTTTTCGTAGTTCTTTGGAGTTCGAACTAAAGACAACGCTGCCTCACTTCCGCAGCAGGCCTCTAAATAGTGATACACAATCCTCATTTCATATCGTTCACTTCACTCGAATATCAGAGTACTTGCATCACCTTGATAAATGTCCTCTTTTTAAAATAGTCTGGCACTTGGAAGACTTTTAGCTATTCCATGTTCTGGAAGTCTTTCTTAGCGATGTCATTTGGTACGGCAGATCCAGCTTTCAAATGGGCACGTAAGAATTACTCACGAACATATTTCACCTTTATGGGAAGGTGACATCGTTTGAATCTTTAGTAAAAATTTTCCACCGAATAGAGTAAGCTTTGCGTAGCAGGGTGCCGAATTTGACACAATGACCTAAAGACCCAGTTTGATAAAGAGTTCACACAATATTTCATTATGCGATCATAAGCGATTGTGAGTGGCCTCCTCCAAACAACGTGTGACGTTAGTGCTTCTATTATCAGATAATCAGTGGTGGCTTATTGTCACTAATTTATACGATTCGACGGCTTTTTTCCTCTTCTGAATTTGGATTCACTGTTTGTGCGCCCCGAGTTTTGTTTTTCTGTTTTGAGAAACCATGGATTTAAGATGTGCCCAAAGAATTTATTTGTAACGATAGAGGATTTCTGAAGCACTTTACTGATATGGACTGCAAGAGATTAATTTAGAGAGCACACATTTAATAGCATATTTGGAATTCACAATTGTTCCACTGTACATTTGTGAATAGCTGTTGTATCGCTTTTAAAATTCCGGTCGTTTCCTGTTAAGAATGTTGAGCAAATTTGATGTTAAACTTGGAAACCGCTGCCTCTATTGTTGTACTAGATGAATACATTAGTTTAATGCTTTGCTTTACCAACAAAAACATTTCAAAAGGAAGTTTTTGGCATTTGTTGTGTTTTGCAGGGCGTGGGGCCTGATCGTATATGGAAATTAATGTTCTATACTAGCCGTGTGTAGGGCAAGGTTTGAACAGGTAGTCAGATTGAAAATTTCAGTGCCACAGCCGGGATTTGAATCACAGATCTCTCGGTCTCCGTCCGGTTGCTCTTAACCATCATGACATTAAATTCTCCAACTGACTCCTCTTTTCCAAATAAATCACCAGGAGTTATCATATACAATGAAATACATTCCTTCTTTTTTTCTTCTTTTCTGTTCTTATGTGTGTTGACTTGATATATCCTGTAAGTATTGTAGTTTTTAAATATTAAAATCAGAAGCATTATTAACAGTGAAGTATTCTTCATTTTTGAGTTTGATTTATGAGTCACTATGTTTACACTCAAACTTCACTTACTTGTTTAATTGAAACGTTTTCAAGATCATTCGATCTCATCCTCAGCTGTTTGGTGACTAAATGAACATTCTTCTTCCTCCACTACTACGGTGCTCCGATCCCTCTGCCATCTGATGTTAGGGGCACTAAGTTTTAATACTTCATTTAATGCCGGGATTTCAATATTTATAACTTTATCACGGTTTTTGGTTATGAATATTTTTTTTCCAAATATCCAATTCTATGGGTGTACTTAAAGATTTTAACAGTTTTATGTTATGGCCAATGTTGTGGTTTTCTGTCCAAAAATGGTGTGACACTGCAGATTTTTCTGTTTGTTTCAACTTTATGTTCCTCTGGTGTTCTTTTTGCCTGGTTAACAAGTTTCACTTAGTTTTTCCTATGTAGCTTTTATCACAGGTTTCACAGTTTATCTGATAAATTCCCGATTTCAAAGTGTTGGGTATTGAAGTTTTTAGTGGTTTATTTAGCAGGTTATTCAGACTGAATTTGTTTTGGGGTGCTAGTTTTACGTTTAATCTTTTGAAGATTCGTTCAAATTTTCTAAAAGCCCATGGATGGTAGGTGAATTTTCCATATTGCCAGTTTGTGCACACCGCTTAAAAACACAAACAGGAATTCTACAGGAAATAAAGGAACCAGAAGACTGGCTACCATGCCTCTCGCCCTGTTTATGAGGATCGCCTTTTGTTGGCTGATGGTTTCAACCCAGCGGCAAATGAGAGCGGCTCCCTTTGAAATTTATCATGTTTTGGCAAAATGTATAAATCCCAGGCTTCCCGTCTGTAGCATTGAATTTTTCAGTCTGACTGCCTGTCCAAACCTTGCCCTACGCACGACTAGTGTGGAAGAATAATTAATTTCCCTTAACCTAATAGTGGTTTGACCATGAAGTCTGGATAAACTTAGTGGTTTACCGGGAAAACACGAGTCCGTTGGAGAACTTAATGTCGTGTTGGTTAAAAGCAACCCGGCGGAAACCGTGGTTCAAATCCCGACTGTGACATTGAACTTTTCAGTCTGACTCTACCTTTTCGTGATCGTATATATTATAGTAATGCTATAATATCTTATTATTTGACTCGTGTTGAAAATAAAATCGGTGCCTCGCTAATGGGCATGGCCCCGCTTACCTTAAATCCATATACTTTGCCAACGCAAAGAAAGTCCCTGATAGGAATGTGCCACCCTTACACAGTGAGAAAGGACAGCAAATGTATGTAATAGAGAACTCATGCCACACTAGGAGTAGAACCGTTGAAAGAATATGCACTCTATTTACTCTGTACACTAAAACCGAGAAGATTTATTCACAAAAGTAGAAGGCATCAGAATGTTTTTGAAGGGGCTGTAACTGAACTGACCCAAGTGTCATAACCATGTCGAGGCAGGATGCTGGAACCTTCTCCAGCCCCGGGGACTTTCTTTGCTGTGGCAAACAGTTTATGGTATATATCCTCTACATATATGTAGAAGTGTTACATTGATTCCAAAAATTTAATATTGAGGTATCACCAGTAATACATTTTTACGGGCCCTTGAATCGAAAAAGAACACAGAGAAAAGGACCTACATATATTTAAGAGAGATCAAACTTCGCGTTTTAGTTTATCATCTTCCAGGGAAACATAGGAAGATTTCAAGAAAATTGCTAAATGAAACTGCCTGGATGACTTTTTGTAGCTTTTGATTTCCCCAAAGCGGCTCTAACGCTATTGATTGAAATTATTAATATTTAAGTCATATACGTGGCCAAATGCGTATCTTGAATTTTCTAAGAATAGTGTATGAAGTCCTGTTTATCCGGAAGTTCTGCATAATTCTGCCTAACTGGTAAATCCTAAGTGAGGGACAAGAAATTTGATCGCCTTAAAATGTACTGTTTCAAATTAACTTTTTGTAGCATTGATGATTTTCCAGATGTCGATTATTGGTTTGAAGGTTATAGTTTAATTTTTTTTTTTTTTTTTTTTTTTTTTGAGTTCTGTCAACATAGTTGTTTCTCGCAGTGTCATGGAAAAAAGTTTGGAATTTCAAGGTCAGCATACAATAACCTGCTTTTAAACAGTTGCCTACCGCTTCGGTTTCCTATATCCGCCATGTATCACCAACAAAATGTGTGGTGAAACTATTTCCGCAAAAGGAAATCTTTTAACATAAAGTAGATAGAAAATTAATGCTTTGTAAAAATAGTTTGTATAAGTTAATTTAAAATATTTTTTTCAAAACTACTTCTAACGATAATGATTAAGATAGCACAAGTTTAAGATTATTTTAATGATAAAATAAAATGCATTTCTTGAATTTTCTGTGAATAGCGTCTGAAGTCCTCTTCGTTCTGAATGACTTGAATAAATAGTTAAACAGTAATAGATGGACAAAATCTTAATGCAAAAAAAAAAAAAATGTAGATCCATTCAAAGCTCGCAAATTATGTCAAATTTATTTTTTAAGTTAACAATTTCGGAGATATTAATTGTTATTGATTTGTATTTTAAAATGCTTACATTTTTCTCAAATAGAGAGTTTCATTTGGTTTTTTACGTGTCTTGACTGTGCAGAGAAAACGAAATTTCAAGGCCATCACACAGCGATTTGACTATCGCTTAAAGCCTAAGGTAATTACCGTATTTCCCTTGTACTTACAAGGAACAAATGCAATAAGACAAGACAATAAGTATTTTAAGATTAACAACCAACAGCTTTGTATGTAGGACATAGCATCAGTTATTCACGTGAGCATTCAGGTTTCATTGGTTGAACAGGTTTAAGTGTTTACTGCAGACAGTGAATCAGCGATGATGACCAAAACACTCAGTTCCTAATAAGGAGGGTGCATGTTTGAATTGTGTACACTTGAAAGGTAGATTATTATATAAGATTACCGCACAAGAGAAGGACTGTCGACACTATCCGAATAGAAACAGAACATACTGCCACCTATTATATTCATTATAGTTGCAATTTTTGCTTTATCAAATAAAGTACTGCAAAAATTTACAGCAAGATTTCGCAGGAAATACACGATTTGAAATTCCCTGAATGTGTGTGCGCGTTGCTTTGGATGGCTCATTTGTTTAGGCGGTGGTCTATTAATGCCAAAGTCTTGAGTTCACACCTGGTCCAGACCGATTGACTTGTGCCTGAAAGCGATGTCCCCATGCCATTAGATTTACGAGCATCTAAAAGAACTTCTGCAAGACGAAATTCCGGCACACCGGCGACGCTGATATGATACTAACAATTGACAGCGTCGTTAACAAACAGAAACATTTTGTTTTTGTAGTATATGTAACTATGAGCAGTATAGGTCACTCAAAAGCGAAAGTTTCGTCAAATCTAAACCTAGTATTTAAGTTCAAGATACGACACGAAGATTTAAAAAGAAATTCCTGATCTCCAAATTCTCTTTATATAGAATATTTTTCAAAAAAAATTCTCAGAAACAACTAACGATTTTGAGTAAAATTACATGCATTAAAGATAGGATATATAGGTTCATGACAGGTGCCTCTTAATTTTCAATGACTTGCGTAACTGGTAAACTGTAAAATGTAGCGTGATGGCTCAGACGGTTTTGTCTGTGGCCCCCATTCAGGTGATCTGGGTTCGATACCCGTGGCCGGCCTACTGACCGTGGATTTTTTCGGGGATTTCCTCAGGTAGCTAGGCGAATGCAGGACAGGTTAATTACACCCCCCGAATTTCCTGTCCCTCCATTATCATTTCACGTCGTCTCTCCTCTGGTGATCTCAGGGTAGAAATGTTTGCAGGTGTCTCGGCGCTGCATGGCAGAGTAATACTCGTATGCTCCTCGTAAACACTTCCTCCTCCGGTAGGACGGTCTCCGGACCGGGCCGACCTGGTGAGCCGTTTCAGGATCACGATGGTTGGGATTCCCGTTGTACTGGCTTACTGGGGAATTTCCAGCTGGTCAAATGTAAGATACCCTGCCCTCTGCTCTGTCGTGGCTCTTTGGGACGGCCGCCCTCTGTCTCCTCTCGCCTCATCCTTACTGCTAGGGTAGCGCACTTCGAGGCATAGGTGCACAAGTCCAAGTTCGAACCTCCGTGCCAAATCCTCTGTGTAGCACAGTCCAGTCCAGTCAGAGAAAGACAAAATCTTACTAAACGATGTAATTGTTTAATTACTAATTCAATATTTTTAACTGGTCATTATTAGTTTCCTTTTCCTGTGCATGCAAAGAGCGCAGAATTTCAGAGCTAGCATATAACAATCTGCCTTAAAAATAGTCGAGTGTTAAGATTTATTTGTATTAACAAGAACTAGATCAAGGAATAAGGTTTTGAAGAATATTCTGTAGGTATAAGAGTGTTAGAGGTGTAAGTGCAGATAATTTCATAGTTGGTGCCTTAATATGAAATACTTCAGTGTGCTTGTATTTTTTCTCTTCCTCAAACAGTTTTCTAAAACGTGTCTTCTGATTTACTATCTGATATTTTCTGAATGGTCGTAATAAGACCGCGAAATGAACAACACGTGTCAATATAAACTATCCATTTTGCTTCCATTTGTTAGCACCTCAGTGCGTGATATGTAGTCACTTGTCTAGCAGAAAGCATTCGAACTCAGTTCCGATACAACATATCGATATCGTGAGCCTGTCCATTCAGCGTTACACCTCTCAGGAGGAAATAAACATATGTGTGTTATTTATTTATTTACTATCCAATTTTGTGATTCCTATTTTACCCAAAGGTATATTAGGAATGGAATATAATTTACAGCTTATGAAATTAATATAATAAAATTACAAGTTATAACAAAATACAATATCATTTAAATGAAAAACAGTAAAAAAATTAATGATTTAGTTTAACAAATATTTTGTGTAAGAAAGCCATGAAATATTGATAAGCTTGTAATGTGTGGAGTACATCTATTTAAAGGTACTAGTCAGCCTCAAAACGTACTACTCTTATTGCGTTCGAAGATGAAGCAAATATTTACGTATTATTATTCACTATACTGTCATCAATTATCTTAAAATATCTGCACTTATCTCTGTTACAGCCTGTATAGCTTCTACTGTCCATGTTGAAGTTGAGTGCCTATCATTGTAAACATATTCTTTGCATTATCGACACGAAAGTAGTTCGCAAATCCCTCCGCTGCTTCTTTCTCTCAGAATATTGTTTCATCTACAAAAATGTGCCCTGAGTAAACATTTAAGTTCAAAATGCAACTTAAAAACTATGTTATAAATATGCATAAATGAAGATTTTACTTACGTTAATGGCAATCCTCGGCAAATATCCAAAACCTAAATCCGAATCCACCAAAGATGGCTGAATTGCCATATTGGACGTAGTCTGTTTATATTCTCTGCGCATTTTTGTTGCACTTCTCAATGAAACCTTGTAAACTCTGATGTTATTTTCGTAATATGCATTACATTGTTTTTTTTAACAGTTTAACACATTAAGAATTATTCTCTTTCAGTTTTTTCAACAGTTGAATTCACTTGACACACATCGCCATCTGCTATTAGAACTTAAACACTAACACAATAAGGTTTGATTTTGACTTAGCATACATATGCTAGCGTATAATGAATAACTGTTCGCTTATCATATTTCCTGTGTTTTGCAAAGTGTTTATTTGGTGTTTAGATAGAACCTCGGGAGATTCATTTGAGCATTTCTCCTATATGTGAGAGAACTGGCAGTCATGCACACAAGCTGGTAATTCACAAATGCACAAGCAAGACCCTATGTTGACGCAATAGCAGAAGTCATTGACAGAGTTATTATTTTGTACTGTCTAAACAGTTGGTTTGTATTCATTACATTTAGCAATGAGCTCTTATGATAACCAAAATAAAATTTGCATCTTTCCTACCCCAGTATTTAACGAATCAATAATAATTTATTAAGCAAATATTTAGATTGTGTGCATTGGTTCCTGACAAGCAGAAGCATGTGATTTTGTTTACATCAGAGAGAAGTCTGATTTGGAATGGACTGTACAAATAATTCTTACTAAAGCTTCTTTTGCTATCTTTTTCATGCTAAACTAATTGACGTTAAAACATTGATTTTATAGATTGAGTCAACATGAAAAATTCAATTCCATGGCCGGAATTTAAACCACGGATCTCCTGGTTTCCGTTCAGTCGCTCTAACCCATTGAGCTACCATGACCAACTTGCCGTTATGACACTAAATTCTCCATTTGACTCGTATATTTCCCCGGTGGACCACTAGGGGCTCTCGCATCCGAGATACACCGTTTGTGGCGACTATGGTAAGTACTTGAGTCTCAGGCTTCATCATTTAACTGGACGGAAATCAGGAGATCCGTGGTTCAAATCCCGGCCATGGCATTGAATTTTTCATGTTGACTCAATCTATCAAAAACCTTAGCCTGTATACGGCTAGTATGAAGAAATGATTAATTTTCATCAATTAACTAAAATTGATTTTATAGTTTTTCACACACAACTCAATTTCGTTTGTTGAAAACTATTTTCTCGGAAAAAGGTGCATAGCGTCAGGAAGATTGATTTTGTTTCCATTATGTGGAACATACGAGGGCCGTTCAGAAAGTAACCTCCGAACGGTGACAGTGCGGATAGTGGGGGGAGTAGCGACGCCATCTGTGCATTCACGCACTCAGCAGGTCAGCCGGCATCAAGCCGTGGTCGAGTGAACGTCGTATCTGCGCTAGTTTAGTGTTTGTGGCCGTTTGAAATGTGTGCTGCAATAGAAAACCCCGCCAAATGTGAAGTGCGTGCTGTTATAAGGTTTTTTACAGCCAAAGGATATTCTGCAGCAGCTATTCATCTTGACTTCCGGTATCGGTTTTTTTTGCACGATAACGCCCGTCCTCACTCTGCTCGCAGAACAACAGCCCTTCTTGGGTCCTTCAAGTAAGACGTTGTCAACCATCCACCTTACAGCCCAGATCTGGCGCCAAGCGATTATCACCTCTTCATGCATATGAAGACATGGCTCGGGTCCCAGCGGTTTGATGACGACGAAGAGCTCAAAGATGCGGTCACAGGCTGGCTCCAGGCACAAGCGGGTGATTTTTATGCAGAAGGAATTTCAAAGCTTGTGAACAGATACGATAAGTGCCTCAATCGTTATGGAGACTATGTAGAAAAATAGTGCAAAGATGTAGTTGTAAGATGTATATATTAAAATACTTTTATTTAACTTGGTGAATTTTTTGCATTCAACCGGAGGTTACTTTCTGAACGGCCCTCGTATTTTTGAAATTAATATTTTTGATGTTGATTACTCTTAAATTTACGGAGATTTTGTTATAGAATTATCAAAAAACGAAGGGGTTTGTTAACAATCGGATAGTCATCGTGAATCTTACTGTTTATGACAATGCGTCTGCATACAGAGAGAAAACAATTTGAAAGTGCTCATGGTTAATTTGGAGAAAGATAGAAAGGATACAACTGTTGACGCGATAAGCGATGCATTGACCTTAAAGAACCAGCCGCCACTGAGAACCAATGATTGCTAAAGCTTTGTTTTGAAAACTTAAGCATACACACGGAAATGTTTCAGGGTCATCGCTTGCGTACAGTTTATTCAGAATGGATGACCATTTACGTCTAAACCAGCGCTCCCTATCTTGCAGAGCGTTCAAGCACAGTAGCTAGGGAATTTCACCCAGAAAAATATTAGTTGCAATAATGGCTGTTAGGTTTGTACAGCGTATTTTCTGCAGTATACGCAGTATCAGGCAGTATACAATGTGATAACTGCTTTCTTGGGCGAGACCTTTTTTATGCCGTCCCCAAATTGGTGGAATATTAGTACAAATAATATTGATATCATTCCACCATGGTTCTCAATAGAGGTCTCCTATAGATCTGCAGCCGGCTGCAGCAGTTGTGCACTACTGTGACCTTCATATGGGTTGATTTTTGTCCTTGAACGCTCCTAGGTCAGCACCAATCTCGATGCGATGTTGTCAAACTGCATTCTGCGTAAGTGGTGTGTGACGAGCGCCAAGTGAATCCATCTCTAATAAATACTATTTGCGCTAAGACAAAAATTTAAATTTTCAAAAAGTGATGCACGAGAAAGGTAGGGAGTAAATTTTCTAACACAATCGCAAAAACCCAACAATCCAGTTCAAATATTTTTCATAATACAAATAAATATTATACCACAATATTATAACGACGCATCACGACGTAAGCACTGTAATGACCATATTATTGGTTGGCATGTATGCGTGTCCATGTGTATTTGTAATTACCTACACATAACTGAAACGTAAACTACCGCCATGATGCGCTAAAAGAATTACATTGAACAAGCAAAGATTTTTGTTAAATGAGAGAGAAAGCAAAGAGTTGACCTCCTGTTCGCCTGCAGAATGCTGTATCTGCAGAACATGAGCCGTCACATGATTTATTTATGATTGCTTCGTAATCGGGGACAGCTGTTGAACGACTTATTCCGAAGAAATTGACAAGGTAACACAACATTGGGAAAACTGCATGCAACATGCAGAAAAACTACAAAAAGGCGACTTCTGGAAAGAAATAGCATATGACGAGTTTTTGGAGCCTATGATCATAAATTTGCAAGACGATGAAGACAGTTACAATGACGAATTGTCTCTTGACATTCACAGGTGTACGAATGAGCCACTGGCAGCTCAGTTGGATTAGGAAAAAGGATTAGGTAACTGAATTAGGTAATTCATAAACTATAATTATATACGAGGGCTGTTCAATAAAGAATGATCACAATTTTTTTGACAACGTGCTGTTACTCATCTTCATAATTTTGATGGTCCTTCTCAAAATAGTCTCCCCTGAATGCGATGCACTTGTCCCAGTGTTTCTGCCAGTCTTCAAAGACATGCTGGAAACCATTTTCTGAGAGATCCTTCAAAATCGCCTCCGCAGCCTTCACCACTGCTTCTGATGATGAATAATGCCTCCCACGAAGCCGTTTCTTCAAGTTAGGGAATAGAAAAAAGTCACATGGGGCTAAATCCGGACTATAGGGAGATTGAGAGATACACTTCATGTTGATTTTTGCAAGATATTCAGCAACAACATTCGCAATATGCGGCCGCACATTATCGTGGTGCAGCATTCAACGTGTGTGGCACCCAATGAAATATTCAGTAATTCAGAAAGTGATCTTAAGGTAATTCGTCGATCCTCTCTCACAATGCCAGCAGCAGGGTTGATGTTTTCTTCCATAAGAGCAGTAACTGGAGCACCGAGTCCACGTTCCTTTGAAATTGATTGTCTCCCCACTTTAAACATTTTAAACCACCTTCGAGCTGTGCTGTAGGGAAGAACAGACTCTCCATAGGCCTCCTGTAACATTGTATAGGCCTCAAATGAAGATTTGTTGAGACTAAAGCAGAATTTCAAAGCCGCATATTGTTCCTCGCGTGTTACCTCCATTGCAGCGTAGACGATACTGAACATGTCTGAAATTGCCTGGTTCTCACAGAAGTACCAACAATGAAACTACTGCGGCGTGTTTGTTTCACATTAAGCTAACAATTTAATAGGATTGAATTTAGTGCGAAAAATTATGGCCGTAAAAAATTATGATTATTCTTTATTGAACAGCTCTCGTAATTTAAAACATTTACATAATTTGGGAATGTGCTTGTTCCTGTTTTGATTTTAACAGCTGCATTATTATAACAGTTTGGAAAATTCAGTTTGAGTTCCCTTACGTCTAGCACCAAGGAGACTTGCATGCTCTAAGGCAGTGTCAAGAGGGAGGGACACATGAAAAGAATGACACTAACGAAGTGGCAGCACTGAGCACGCAAACGTGTCTTATTCGCTGTAGACTAGAACTCTTCCCATTCAAAAAACAATAGGGTTATTTTTCTTACGTATGCGTCGGTTGGTGAGTATAGACATAATTTAAATTGATAAATTAAACGGAGATTAAAGCTATTTGAAGTGAGTTACCGACCATTAGAGGATATAATTAACGAATCTTAACACTCAAATTCTTACTTTTTAATTATTACATCTATTAACTTTTAACGATTTAAATAGCTTTCTTAATAACAATGAGAAACACAATTTGCCGTGAGTCGCTGAAATGTTAAGCGGAAAGTTCCCTTGCGACGACCGCTAAGTGTGTACAACCCAGATCCGGTCTTCATTTGCTACGGTCTGTCGATAATGATCAAGTTAAACACTTCTTAAACCTGTAAGATACCTAAAAAATACATCTTCTTACAAATACATCTCTTTTATCAATTTAAGTCCCGTCTTCTTCTTTACTGCTCTACCAAAGTTCCTATAATGCTCATTGCCAAATCTCAATTTGTTATTTGTAATTGAAACACACATTTTATTGTGTATCTTGCTGAATTCTAAACATTTCTTTTGATTTTCTAATTTACAGAATTGGCCTAGGAGCATTTTCAATTTTGTGATCGGAGTTCCAAGCTAAGGATTTCTTCTTCACTTGATTACACCGTCACACCTAATTGCCTTAGCCACACTTATCTACTAATTGCTTTTCTTTAACACGGAATTTGGCTAGATAAGATTTTTGTTGTTTTTGTTGTTGTAATTTACGTCCTTTAACTTTTAAAGTCATATCGGACGATGAATGGAATGGGTAAAATGATGCTCAAATGGGCCCAGGGTCCATAGAGCTTAGAGCTACCCGACATTCGTCTTTTAGGATAAGGGAAACCCCGGAAAAAACCTTATCCAGGTAACTCATCCTGACCGAGATTCAAACTCGGGACCACTTGAACGTGAGGCAGACACGCTACCATGTACGCTCCCGAGTCGGGCTAAGATTTCTTATTCCCTGAGAAAAATTTAACTCATATTTCTTGCAATATATATTAATTTTATGATAAGGAAAGTTCTTATTTATCCTCCTTTTATTTATTAATGTTATTATTACTCTTACCAGTCAATAACGCCGGTATTAAAATGCTCCTTTAGGTTTATTTTTTATTCTCATTAATAAAGAATATATACGTTTGCACTAATTAAACCATCATTTTAGATTCTCTGATTTTCCGTCAGCAACTCTTTCAATTTTCATGCAGTATTTTTACAAATTTCTTCTTCTGTACAAACTAATAATTATATACAAATATTTTATGAACAACCAATAAATCTCTCTCTCTCTCTCTCTCTCTCTCTCTCTCTCTCTCTCTCTCTCTCTCTCTCTCTCTCTCTCTCTCTCTCTCTCTCTCTCTCTCTCTCTCTCTCTCTCTCTCTCTCTCTCTCTCTCTCTCTCTCTCTCTCTCTCTCTCTCTCTCTCTCTCTCTCTCAAAAAAAAAAAAAAAAAAAAAAAACATAATAATTGCTATGCCAGATTTACACTGGCATTTTTACATTTTTTCTTCTGAATTTATATGAATATCCAAGAGTCTGTTTTATTTTCAGTTTGGTTTGGTTTTGATATTCTGGTCGTCGTGCTGTTGGCAGGCTGAGAGACAGCCCGTGGTGTGTCATGCGTGTATCTTTCCTTGGAGGGACTTAACCACGTATGTTGGGAATGTGGATTTTTACAGAATGGCGGGTGAAATTTAGTTTGGTGTGATATTCTGGTCGAAGCAAAAATTCTCATTATGCTAAGTCACTGCACTGCACTTTCACAGTTCCCTTCTTAAGACTACCTTATACACTTTTGTACTTGTGCTATATTTGCAATTACTATAACCTTGTGCTCCACCTCATGTACCTTTAAACAAAATTGCACCTACAACTTGTTAAGAATCAAAATCACCTGACTGTCCTGCAGGGGCAGAGGAGCGACTTACGGTATCTATCCATTGGGTTTCCATTATTTATTGGGATCACTTAATTCAAAGTATGCTTCCAAATCTACAGTCACTGTATAGTAGTTCCATTCTTCTATTTCTCCCTTTTTACGGACTGGATAATTTGTTATGTTTGACTACGTCGATTTAATCACATCTGATGTTTCTTGCAGAGGTATGTTTCCATGGTAACGTCCCCTCTGATGGTATCACCATCGTTCATTCGCTTCGCCTACTAGCCGAACTTTAGATACGGTTCCCATAATACAAGTTATTAATTACTTTTTATTAGTTCTTGCTTGTTTAAAATTTATCTATCTTTTGTAATCAAAATTGTTGCACTGGGAACTCTTTTTATTTCCATGCACTTAACACAATTATTCTTCCTAGCGTTTAGTGAAAACGCGTGTAACGGGACCAGCTTTTCCGTGCATTCTGCTTATTGCACCTGTTCCTCTTATACTACGTAGGTGGTCTGAAAAGTTTCCGACCTAATAAAGATACAAAACATTTTTTCAGAATTTATTTTTTATTTTCCAACACAGTCTCCTTGTAACTCTACACACTTCTCCCAGCGATGCTTCCATCTCTGTAACCCGTCCAAATAGTACTCGGCGTTTTTCTCTGCAAAATAATTGTTCATGAAGGTGATTGCTTCTTCACTTGATACAAATCTCTGTCCTGCTAGCGCAATTTTCAGATGAGGGGACAAAAAGAAGTCGCTTGGGGCTAGATCTGGTGAGTAAGGCGGATGGTCAGCAGTTCAAACCGCAATTCGTGGATTTTGGCCATTGCAACCACTGAAGTGTGAGACAGGTTCTCTTTTTCTGCAAATGTGGCCGTTTTCCCGCAAGTTCTGCCTTCACCTTGTCAAGTAATGATGCGTAGTATGCTCCTGTAATGTTTTATTTTCCCTTTTTGAAGATAATCGATTAAAATAACTCCATGACTATCCCAAAAACAGTCGCCATCACTTTCCCAGCCGAAGAAACAGTTTTTTTTAGCCGATTCCTCTTTGCAATGCACTGTTTGGACTATATTTTTGTTTCGGACGTATAATAGTGTATCCAGGTTTCATCTACAGTAATTAATCGGCGCCAAATCTCAGATTTATTGTGCCTATACTGCGCCAACAGAGCGTTGGAAATGTTCATTCGAGCACGTTTTTGGTCTAACGTGAGCAAACACGGCACCCAACGCGCGGACAGTATTCTCATGTGTAAATGTTGATTTAATATGTGAAAAACACGTTCTTTTGACATATTGATAGCCTCTGCTATCTCTCTCACTTTAATTTGGCAGTCGTCTACCATTTGGTGAACGTTGGCGACGTTTTCGTCGGTAGTTGCAGTTTTTGGACGTCCCGAACGTTCATCGTCTCCCAAGTTCTTACGGTCACGTTTAAATCCAGCTGTCCAAAATTTCATTGTGGTAAATGATGGTGCAGAGAATCCAACTCGTCTTTGATTTGCGTAGGCGTATTGCCTTTCAGAAACAAATATTTAATGACAGCTCGTTACTCGATTTTGTCCATTTTCATAAAAAACACATTAACTCACTCAAACGACTGTTACATAAGAACTGAGCGTCCAAAATGGCTGAAACTTTGGTGAGTAACTGTCAAGTAATGAACAACGAAATGCACTAACTTTTATTTACGAGTGCTGCCATCTTCATGTTAAGGTCGGAAAGTTTTGAGACCACTCTCGTACGTATTAAAGTCTGAGTTTGATCTAAATAGCTACTCTAACCCATTTATTATTACTTAATTTATAACTATGAAACTAAAATGAGCGGACAAAAGACCTTCTCCAGGCAAGCTATAGAATTCTGTTAAGATCTTATAATCTTACCAATTACTTTCTTGGGAGATCTGTTGACAAATGCGCACTTTTATCCGTTTGGATTTTCTATTATTTTTACTTCACTTTGAAATGCCATTCTTTTGTCGCAGTCAAAGGCGTTATGCAAGATGCATTCAATATGAAGGCTGCCTTTTAAATGGGCAACTGTCCTCTCAGACTCTTGTTTGTTCTTGTATGTGCATGTGCAATAAATTATGTACTGAAACGAGCTCTGGCGAATAATTATTTTGGTTAAGAGGAAGAGTGCGCAAAAAATACGAATAATTGTTTTCTGTGGTATAGCAAGTGGGGGAATGTATTTTATTCCACATAAAAATTCTACGAATATTTCATCCGAAATAAAACGTTTTAGGCTCCCTGAATTAAAGTAAAAACATTATTATAAAAAGGTCTGAGAGGCAGAGAAAGAGAGAGAGAGAGAGAGAGAGAGAGAGAGAGAGAGAGAGAGAGAGAGAGAGAGAGAGAGAGAGAGAGAGAGAGAGAGAGTAGTGAACTTGAAAAATTAAAGTTGATTAAATACCAAACTTGTTATTTAAGTTGAACTTATTCCAAGTTCAAGAAATCTCCACTGCAGATTACCTTTTTTATAGAACACTTTCCAATTTTTTTTTCTCAAGATTGGTTTTAATGATTTTAAAATACCACATGTTTAACATAGTTTATGACCAATTACTTTTCTGGGAACGAAAACATTATTTAATTTTTGGAGGACGAAATATTTCGTGTCATTTGTTCGAATTTTCTAACACTTGTATTTTTCTCAAATGGGAAGATATTTGATTTTTTATCCCTTGGTCATGTAAAAGCAAACAGAATCTCAAAGCCATCACCAGCTCTTAAAAAAATTCACTATCATTTAAGGCCCAAAATGGCTGAAACTTTGGTAACTGTCAATAGATGAAGAACGAAATTCACTAGTTTTTATTTACCAGTGCTGCCATCTTCATGTTGAGGATGGAAAAATCTAGATTTTGATCTAAATAGGTACTCTAAACCATCTATTATTACTTAATTTATAACTGTGAAATTAAAAGAGAAAACTGACAAAGGCCTTCTCCAATATACATTCTTCATATACATTATATATACACATTCATATACATTCAATATACTTTCTAATACTCCCTTACATAAGAGTTTGTTTGTCTGAATAAACATGAAGTAGATGGAGGTATAAGAGTTTGTAATAACAATTTGTACAAGAGTATAGAATGCAAACATATATTTTTTGTAATATGTTCAGAAATAATTATAATGGGGAGGGATAGTCACGTGCGTTACACAATTTATATACATTCATCTCTTTTGTTTTTAAATATATGCATGAGAGACAACTAGGAGGTCCTCATAAGACCTCATGACCTCCTTTATCTCTTAAATGTGTTGGTCCTTGCCAAATCGTTTGTTGCTTCAAGATAGCAGAACTATCATGTTACGAAATCACTCAAGGAAAATAGAAATAAAAAGCTATGAACCAGATTTTGAAAGCTGATATATTTAATATCTGCTATGTTTATGTAACAGGGTTAAAATTAGTTGAGGCCGATCTAAGGACTTTTTGATAGGCAGACAAGTTTAAATATAATTATGATTTGGCTACTTGGAGATACCTAACGGAAATTGCAATGAGCATGGGATGAATTAAAGCGTGTAATTGACTAACCACGAAATTAGACTGTCAATGTCAAAAGCAAGGACAGAAAAACAAAAACAAAGCGTGTGTATAATATGACCATCAAATCATTGAAATTCATGGTCAAAGGATGTAACAGTTCCTTGTGAAATTGTGGGCCATCTGCTGCGTACATCGTGAGAAAGTCAAGCAATGAAGTAACTGAATGACTACAGTGTAATACAGGAGTAAACTAAGTTCTTTATTTTGATTACATTCTAGAGGAGATCCAAAGATATAGCTTTCTTCTGTGATTAAAAATATAACTAGAAATTCCAGAGCTGCTCTTTGCAGATTACTTAGTAATCTTGTGAAGGGATGAGCACAATTGAGGCACTAAATAATTTTAAACTGAGATCGGAAGTAAATGAACAAGTCAAAGATCACGGTTTTTAAAATGGGAAATCAGTTAAGCCAACTTAAATGGCAGATAAAGGAGAGAGAAACAGATGGTGAGGAGATTTGACAATTTACTTACAAGATTAAATTGCAATGGAAGTTGCAGCGAACAGAAAAAAAAATTCTGTAGCAAAATGTAAATCAGCCATGACTGTTAGAAGATCATGTTTAAGAAAATTACCGGGCATAACGTCAAATGGTTTGAAAGAATTTACACAGTCTCAGTAGAAAATAAAATGTTATATGGGGTTGATATATGGGAAGTAGGCGAGACTTGGAAAGAGGTGTACAAGATTAATAGATCCTTTTCCAAAGTAATTTTAGGTTTACCGATAGAATCAGCGAATGGTTAGCAGTTAAAATTGGATAAATACTTTACCAAGATCAGAGCTATGAAATATATATAATTTCCAATTTGGGAGATAATGGTATCAAAATGTTTCCATATACAAAAGAAAAGTACGTAGGTAATTGGGCCGTGGTCTTCAAAAACGCAGGAAGTTATGAAACAAATAGGCATGGAAAAGTACCACGTCAGAAACTTTTAGAAAGAAATATGAGGTGCGTCCAAGTTATAACACCTTTGTTTTTCAAGACAGGTGAGTGAGGCATGTGGTGATGGTACCATGGATGTGTCTAATGTTCGTTCCTGGGTGCGATAGTTGAGTGAAGGCAGAACATCGTGTGACAACAAACCAAGACAGCTGCAGACATCGCCTCCAAAATTGCTATTTCCGTGGGATCTGTGCACATGTGGGATATGTGGGACCGAGGGTTCTACGTAGGGCAGCCGTCACAAGGTGAGACTGACCTCCCTCTCTGCCAGGGAGTTACCCCAAAGGGCGCCCGGCGCCTCCAAGGCTTTTTTCCATGGGGCAAGAGCTGGTAGCTAGCAAGCCCCACCCCCACCATCTGGTTCGAAAACACAAGACGGGTGGAAGTGGATACGCCACTTACACGCGCCAACCCCAACGGCGAAGACTACCGATTTGACCTCGGTGGGGCCGCTGGTGATCCAGCACACATTCTACTAGCTATGCAGGCTAGTACGTGGGAATATATGGCTTCTCTCAACCCGGTCCGGAGACGTACCCGATCTCCCACGGGTACACCGGGAACCACTGCCCCCTCGAGCCCAAACCAATCCGAACAATTCCCCTACGGAGGGGCTCGGCAGTTCGGCCCGAGGTTCCTCTAGTAACGTCAGAGGTACCACGAGTACTAGGGGTCCGCACCACGGCAGCTGAAGGAGACGGATCCCCTCCCCTACGGGAGGGATCTGTGCACACAATCCTGCATGAAGATCTGAAAATGCTCAATCGGCGATCCTCCAAAACAACCCCCCCCCCCAGGGGCCTACTTCGGTAGTACGGGTTTGGCGCACCCGGGGTCCCGAGCCAACAGTCTCCCTCGTGTGGGCTCCTCTTCGTGGTTGAGGGAGACGGTCAACAGGCCCACCCACGTGTAGACCGTGCGTGGAGACCCGTGGAGGTTTTTAGATTCTTGTCTAGTTTATGATTTAGAAAACGAAATTTTTAGTAGGTTTTGATTGATGTTTGTTATGTACGTGTATTTTTAATAGGTTTTGTTATACTTGTTTAGTTTTTAGAAAGTTTTATATCTGGCTTTTGCCATGACTAGTTTTTTAAAGGGTGCTGATGACCGCCGTAGTTGAGCGCCCTTATATATATATATATATATATATATATATATATATATATATATATATATCATCCAAAACAACGTTCTCCTTCACTGGATCATGTCGTCAGACCGGCTGGTGCGAGGCTGTGACTGTCTTGGTTTGTTGTCACACGACGTTCTGCCTCCATTCAACTGTCGCACTCAGAAACGCACATTAGACACATCCATGGTACCATCACCACATTCCCCACTCAACTGCCGATGAATTTCAATAGGTTTCATACCACGAAAATGAAAAAACGAATGATTACACGGTGTTCTTGCAATGAAAACGTCGCCATTTTAAGTATCAAAAAAGTCCTAACTATCGTCACTGCCACTAGAGTTCTATGGACTGTACAGTGCTGCCATCTGGCACTCATTCACAAAGGGTCCACGTGTATTTAAATCCTAGTCCTGAAATAATTAGGTGTTATAACTTGAACGCACGTCCTAGAATTGGTCTAGAGGATATTAACAGACATCTTTGGCAATACAAGAAGTCGGCAGCCGTGGATCGGGCAGGTCAATAAATGCCGCTCTGGGTGAAGGATCGTCGATCTGTGTAACCGGCAGCGAAACAGTTTACGTGTGAATATCGGAATTGTGTTCAGAACTGGAGGAGGTGGACTTGTGTGTAGACCAGAAAGATCATAGCTGCATAAAGAATGTTTTCTTCAGAAACATGAAGGAACACTGTAGAGACGTTTCGAGGTGTTGCATTTGTGTAGAAGAAAGGCTGATTGCACGTTAGCAGCAGCGAGCTATTTTGATGAAAAATAAAGAAGTTTTGACGTGAACTATTTGTGAGTGTTTGTCACACTATTTTGAGGTAAAATTAGCATTAGAAATACTAAACTAAAGAAAATACAGGGTGTATATAAATGAACATCGGGGTTTTAACTATTTATAATATTTATTACATTCAACTTACAGTTATAAATGATATGTCAAATGAAAAAGCAGCTCAAACAGTTTTACCAAGAACCTTATAAATATTCAATGTGACTACCCTTTGTCACACGGCACACACCAAGTCTATAGTCGAGTTATTTACAAACGTTGATAAGTGTGTATTCAGTAATTGTAGCAACAGCTGCTTCAGTCCGGTTTCTTAATTCAGGGAGGTCAGCTGGTAGCGAAGGCACGTACACACGATCCTCTATGAAGCTCCAAAGCTAAAAAATCACATGGCGTTAGGTCAGGAGAACGTGGAGGCAATGCATAGCAAGCCCTGTCATTATATATATGGGCGCTCAACTACGGCGGTCATCAGCGCCCTTTAAAAAACTAGTGATGGCAAAAGCCAGATATAAAACTTTCTAAAAACTATACAAGTGTAACAAAACCTATTAAAAATACACGTACATAAAAAACATCAATCAAAACCTACTAAAAATTTCGTTCACTAAATCCTAAACTCTAAACTAGACAAGAATCTAAAAACCTTCTCCATGGGTCTCCACGCACGGCCTACACGTGGGTGGGCCTGTTGACCGTCTCCCTCAACCGCGAAGAGGAGCCCACACGAGGGAGACTGTTGGCTCGGGACCCCGGGTGCGCCAAACCCGTACCTACCGAAGTAGGCCCCTGGGGGGGGCCCTGTCATTGGGGCCCTTACGGCCTATCCAGCGGTCGGGTACAGTGACGTTCTACCAATCGCATACTTCGTTATGTCAGTGAGGTGGCGCACCATCTTGCTGGAAAATGAAGTTTTCTGGCTCATTTTCTTCCAACTGAGGGAAGAGCCATTGCTTTAGTGTATCAAGGTAAGAAGTGCCAGTTACAGCATGTTCACCAAAAAAGAAAGGCTCATAAACTTTTCGCCGGGTTACGGCACAAAAATACATTCACTTTAGGGGCAGCTCGTTGCAGTTCTACCATCTCGCGAGGATTTTCTGAGCCCCAGATGCGCACATTATGAGAGTTAACATGTCCACTAAGGTGAAAGGTCGAGTTATCACTGAAGACAACACGATCCATAAAATCGTCGTCATGAAACAAGATGTCGTTTGGGAAGTTGGCACGTAATCCGTGGTCTGTCGGCTGTAGAGCCTGTAATAGCTGTAAACGGTAAGGACATAGCCGTAAGCGTTTTCTTACAACTTTCCAAAGAGTCAACCCAGGAACTTGTAATTCACGAGTAGCCTTCCGGACTGATTTCTTTGGGCTACGAATGAACGACACTCTCACTCGCTCAACAGTCTCTTCACTTACTCTTGGTCGTCCCGTGCTCTTCCCTTTACAAAGGCAGCCGGTATCTTCAAACTCATGATACCATCTACGAATGTTATTATCCCTAGCAGGATCACAACCGAACTTAATGCGGAACGCACGTTGCACAGATTCGGTCTTTGGAAACTGCAAAACACAAAACGCTTTCTGTTTACTAGTCGCCATATTTGTTACTACCGCTGTCTAGCGGATTGTGGCAGAAACATTGCACGCACATGCGCACTGGTGCCAAACAACAAAACTGAGTCGCTTTTTCGTTTGACGTGTCATTTATAACTGTAAGTTTAATATGATAAATATTAAAAAGAGTTAAAACCCCGATGTTCATTTATATACATTCTGTATATTACCGAACGACATTTTTTGTGTGCCTGTTGAAAATGCCACAGCAGATAACTGCGTTGGGCGATACATATGATAAAACGTCGATAAGATCAGCGTGATAATGCAGAACCATCGATGTGTTATTGCCAAAATTGAAGATGTACTTCACTATATAACATACATATCTCTAGTTCAGTCTTAAGGCCACAGGCCCGGCCTTGGAAATATAATGTGCTGTTTTCAAATCCATGAGTGTTTGCTAATCAGTTGTTTGTGCATTTTCGTCCGTGCATTTGTCCTGAGTGGCCGTCGTAGATAGGAACACAACCGGAGGGCCAACTTAAAAACGTTGTTTATGAAATTTGGCAAATGGATTGTTTTGCTAAATCTTAAATGTAAATAAACGTATGTTTGTCATTTAAACGCTCTTGAAAATAAAAATAACTTTAATAGTGTAGCTTTATTGAGATTTTTATATTAGACCCACTATAGATAATTATAACATGAGCAAAGAATGGATCATATATCTGGAATAATTAGTTAAGTAAATAGGTACTGTTCAAAATGCGCTTTTAATGATTTATATTTTAAATGTAGGAGACTTGTTAACATTCTCTTCTACGTACCTAAAATAAACAGAGGAGGCATTGCATTCCATCCAAAAGCATCGATGCAGAAATGTGTGATTTGTTGTTGTTGTTCCTGAATAGAAAAATCTTTGGAAACAATATTTCGTTGACGACTTCTTCATTGTCAGGATCAAATCAGCAATGTCTGAATTTGTCCTAGGTAGGGAAAGTGGTGTGTATGTTATTTCACATCAGTTTTTTTTTAATTAAACATTTGAGGCTGATATGTGTTTTTGTGGTTGCTTTCAGCCCTAATATACTATTTCCAACTTGTTAGGCTATCTTACGAAACTATTTTCCTCCAGTACTTATCAAATCAATTGTCTCTTCTTAAGCAAACGTTGCTATGCAACGACCACATGGATAACAAGGACAAATATCCTTATTTACTAACGCCACATAATTATCAAACAAAACCCCAATCGTTGCTATGCGATGACTATGTTTCAAAACGGATAACAAGGACAAATATCCTTATTTACTAACGCCAGATTAATCATCAAACAAGACCCCATGTGATCGTTTGATAAGGAATGCCTTTACGCTACAACTATGTTCCTCAGAGACCTTGCAAAGTTCAGTTACACCAAAAAAATAATTATACTTCACATTATTATAAAATCCAGTCAAAAGCACAATTTGAAGATCTGGGGCCATAAATCTGGATGCATTATTCTCGATCATTCATAATCAGGGTGAGTTATCTGGGTAAGATTTTCTCCGGAGTTTCCCCTTATCTGAAAGATGAATTTCAGATAGCTTATGTTCTATGGACCATGGGCTCATTTCATCTGGTAAGACTAGAGCTCGGATTTATATGAACTATAAAGTATGAATATATACATGCATCTATGCTCTAGCCCGCCTCGGTAGCGCAGATGGTGGCGTGTCTGCCTCATGTTCAAGAGGTCCCAAGTTCGAATCTCGGTCAGGGTGAGTTACCTGGATAAGGTTTTTCCGGGGTTTGCCTTTATTCTGAAAGACGAATGTCGGGTATCTCTAACCCCAATGGGCCCTGGGCTCATTTGAGCATCATTTCACCATTCCATTCATCGTCCGATATGACAACGTTGGAGGACTTAAATTACAAATATTGGCTGGAGACCAATTTTGCAACGCTCAAACGGCGATTATCCAAAACAACGTTCTCCACTCGCTTGATCATGTCGTCAGACCGGCTGGTGCGAGGCCGTGACTGTCTTGGTTTGTTGTCACACGATGTTCTGCCTTCATTGAACTGTCGCACCCAGGAACGCACACTAGACACATCTATGGTACCATCACCACATGCCTCACTCAACTGGCGATGAATTTCAATAGTTGTCACACCACGAAAATGGATAAAACGAATGATTACACGCTGTTCTTGCAATGAAAACATCGCCAGTTTACGTATCAAAAACAGTCCTAAGTCTCGTCGCTACCACCAGAGTTCTATGCACTGTACAGTGCTGCCATCTCTGTCATACATTCACAAAGAGTTCACGTGTATTTTTTTAAAGAAAAGCAGAACTTCCTATCTGCTCCAGTCCTGATAAAATAGTAGGTGTTATAACTTGAACTTACCTCGTACATGCATGTGTTTAACTATCAAAGAATAAAACATGCAAATATGCGAAAATTCGATCTCTAGATTGGAAGATCTCTGACGTTGGACGTTAATTTAAAATGTATAATTTTTTATTAACAGAAATATGTGGCATTGCACGAGCGTTTATTTGTTTTGAAGAAAAAATAATCAATTTCTCAAAGACGTCCTATATTTATGTACATTTAATAAATTAAATCTATTATAAAATTGCCGATATTATATTCTATCACTTCATCTTCATTTATACTGAAAGTGCTCACAATTTATTGTCTCCCATCCAACATCTTTAACCCGTAAACTTGGGTGATTTTTCTCACGAGATAAACATATATGTGAACATTTTAATAAGGTATAAAATACTTTCAAAAAAGTATTGAGGAAAAAGGCACATTCCTGCTTAAAAACCTCAAAATTACTTATCACTGAATTGCTCCTCTTCAGTTAGTTTTCTTCTTTGTAATAGCACGTCAACAATATTTTTACTCTTGTGATACGTGCATTCAATTTCCCATTGGTGCGCAAAGTTAGTCCAAGTGTCTCCCAACGAATTTTCAACTCCATCTACCGCCACAGAGCCCCGAGAAGAGCTCCGCGCTTCTCCTGGCTAAGGTCCAAGCTAGGCGACCGGATTGATCTCTGAGGTTGAGGCAGAGGCAAATCCCCTGGGTTCCCTCTGCCAAATACCTTGGCGTCCTCCTCGATCGCGGTCTCAGCTACGCACCTCACGTCCGGGTCAAAGCCGGACAAGGGCATGCAGCACTAAGGCAGTTGTACCCTGTACTTAAATCCACCATGCCAACGCACCTCAAACTACGCCTGTATCGGGCGATTATACGCCCCTGATTCTGTACGGCTGCGAAGTCTGGGGATCAGCGGCTCCGACCATATTCGCAGACTACAGTGTGCCCAGAACACGGCACTGCGAATGATCTGCGATACCCGACGTAGATTCCTGTCCCACATTCTTTACACCTACTCCGGAGTCCCGTACATTGTGGACGTGGTGCGGGAGAGATCCCGCACCATCTACGATAAGCTAGACTCCCATCCCAATATCCTGGTGAACACCCTTGGCCGTTACGACCATAGGGTTCATCGCTGCCGACCGAGCTACTGGTTGCCCAAAGATGCTTTGGGTAACCAGAACTGAACAGGGCCATATTCCCCTGACTTCATTACCCCAAGCCTAGAAATATGCTTGGTAAGTCCCATACCTAAACATTTGTTCCTTTCCCTCTAGCTTGTTAAGCGGGCTGTGCTCAGATGCCTCCTAGGCAGGCGGAAGAGCACAGCCAGCACTGGGGGCTCAACCCCCACGGGTAACAGCGCGCATTAAAGGCTAGACATACCGCTAAGACAACCGCCTGAGACATAAGACGACTCTATTATACTGCCTAGATAAGCCGCGATAAGCGGCTAGGTGCTGGGCAGCAAACACTCCGTCCAGGTAAACCTGGACGACTCGATTCTTCTGCTGGTCTGCGATTTTTATGTTTCCCGCTAAAAGAATGGAGTAACATTTATATTTTAACTTAGCCAAAGTATTGCAAGAACAAGTTTATTCGTTGGATTATTTCATTGGATGCCAGTTGCCACTCTGTTTCAACGGTTGTCCCGAAGGTCTTATAAGTCCAAGATATAACATGATTTGTGTTTATTACTATAAAACATTATCATTTTAAAATTCTTGTAAATGTTTTGTCAGAGATATTTGCGGTTTGCGTAGATTATCACTGAAACCTTTTAACATTACATTTAAGCTTACACAGAGGTAAAACAAATATTGCAGGCTAAATATTTCCTAAATAACACAGTGAAATTATACATTATATTGCCACGATTCCATTCACTTGTTTTCAACGGCTTTTTTTTTTTTTTTTTTAAATTTCATTCCATTCAAATTTTTGGCCATTTATTTACTAATTTACGTCTAATGCTAATCTTCCTTTTGAAAATTCCATGTTATCCAAGACATTGTAGTAGCATTTTGGTTTATTTTATTAAAAAAAGTAAGCTTACCACTTTAGTATTAAGGGTCTCTAAAATGGCTGCGCCGTGGCTGAGTGGTTAGACCGCTCGACTCTCACCAAGGTGGCCCGATTTCGATCGCAGGTTACTACAAAGTGAGGTTTGTGGTGGAAAACACGGCGCTGGTACCGTTTTTTCCGGTATGTCCGATTTCTCTCGCCATCTCATTCCACCAGTGCTCCATCTTCATATCGTGTATCATCAGTGTAACCGTCTGCGGTGCCGTATGTAGTAAATTCTTCTCGAAAGAAGCATGCATCATAGGTGAGGAATTTTGAACTTTAAGATGCCATGTTGGATTACTCTTGTGGTGTTTTACCACAGTGTCAAGAATACAGCCCTACGCTTTTGTGGTTTTACAAAACATTTCATTTAAGAGCAAATTATATTTCCCTCGGAAGTACAGTTTCTGTTGCTGCAAACAAACGGCAAGCGTGAATTTTCATTTCCGTTGTGCTGCCTCTCACGGGGATTTTATAAAGCAGAGACACTGCTGTTTAGCGTGACTTTTGATTTTAAACTACGTTTAAACTTTAAAACTATTGCGTAAGTTGAATAGCAACATTCAAGTGTTCTGTTTTATACAAGTTTTCAGATGACGTATTCTTATGTTCTTTATTAATAGCGGCAATCTATGTCTGAATTCAATTTTCATGGAAACTATTTCGAAAATTTTGATTTTCTCAGAAGTGGCTCTGGGAATGTGCTTTTAAATACCATAAACTTGTTTTGTTTTCATGACAAATGAAATGCACATCTTGAAATTTTCTGGCAATCGTCACAATTCTGAATGACTTCTGCATAACTACTAAAACCGCAACAAAATCATATTACAGAGTAACTGTAGATCCCATTAAAGCACACTATTTATAAAAAGTACTTTTTGTGGAGTTAACCATTCACGATTATAATTCTTATTGGTTTTATTTTAAAATACTTATACTTTTCTCAAAAAGGAAGTTTCGTTTCTTATCTTGGCCATGCAAACAAAACGGACTTTCAATCATTATACAGAATGTCCCAAAATTAGGCTGACAAACTTTGATATTTGATGGATAACGTAATTTTAACACTTTTTATTAAATAAGTACTGAGCCGAGGCGTAGTGGGCTAAGGCGGCAAGCCTTGGTCCCTGGCCACGGAAAGCGGCCCGGGTTCGATCCCACCCATGTGGTGTGGATTTTAAGTCACGGGTGTAGGACCGGTGCCCACTCAGCATCGTGAGGAAAGTGAAGAGCTTACGCTAGGTAAGCTGCCATGGTCACGGAAACCAACATTCCGGCTGGGGGATGCCGAGATGCCGACCACATCTTCTCCCCGTATCGGTTGGATGATCGCTCACCTCTGCCGTGCGTAAGAGGGCGTGAGGCCGGCAGTCGGGTTGGTAGGTCTTGACCCTCTTAGGGCTGTCGCGCCAGTGGTTAACTTTAAGAAGACTTGTTTTACAGAATTGAATCATAAATTGTTATTCTCAGTAGATACGTTACTCTATTTCTGTTGCCAGCGGGCGAATTATTTGCACTTCCGCCATCTGCTTGGGACAGGTTGGAAGAAAAACTTTGATAGTCATGGAAAACGTTGTGTCCTGGTATGTGTGACTTGCTGGAAAACAAGACTAAAGAAGAAGAAAAAATAAATGTGGAAGGATATTTTATAAACTTTAAAAATATCGATGTCTGTTCTGATGTTGACGAAGACAGTGACAATTGCTTGCAAATCGACAATGATGGTGGTTATAAACCGATTACAGAGGAAGGAATTATTGCATTATGCATTGTTACTGAAAATGAAAATGAAGAGTATTCAAATTCAGACAGTGTTGATGCACCAGCTGTGGTTAGGGCCACGCCGTGGCTGAGTTGTTAGACCGCTCGATTCTCCAAGGGTTCCATCCCAAGCGACCGCAAAGTGAGGTTTGTGGTGTTTTTTTTTAATTTACGTCCTCCAACGCTAAGTCATATCGGACGGTGAGTGCAATGGATGAAATGATGCTCAAATGAACCCAGGGTCCATAGAGTTAGAGTTACCCGACATACGTCTTTCAGGATAATGGAAAACCCCGGAAAAACCTTATCTAGGTAACTTACCCTGACCGAGATTCGAACTCGAGACCTCTTGAACGTGAGGCAGACTCGCTACCATCCATGCTACCGAGGCGGGCGAGATTTGTGGTTGGACAACACGGCGCTGGGGTGGGTTTCCTCCGCTTTCTCCGGATTCTCCCGCCGTCTCATTCCACCGTTGCTCCATTTTCATTTCATGTATCATCAGTGTCACCGCCTGCGGTGCCGCATGTAGTAAAAGCGGACGTTAAACACTACACATTTGATTTCGTTTCCAGCTGTGATTATGACCCACGCACAAGCAGTAGCAAACATAGACTAATTGGTGCTTTATTTCGAGAGTCAAGCCTAAACATTGCCAAATGAACTTCTAATGTTAAAGCGGCTGCGAGATCGCGCTGCTCGTAAGCGATACACTAAACTGAGACAGCACTTACTGTCTCGTTTTACTACCAACTAGTTTGTAGCTATGTTGTGTACAGTGTAAATATATAAGCTATTAAAACACATATAGTGTGAAAGTGTGCCGTTAGTAACTTCTAAACTCCATTAAAAATATTTCTGTGGTGTTATCCACGTTTTTTTTTATCATTTTTCCGTTCTTCTGTGGATAACCCACATTTGCGTTAACTTGGATAGTGCATGGGAGATCTATGGAGAGCAGAGGAGAAAAATTATAACGCTTTTTGGAAGGAAGTGAGAACTAGACTACAAGACATAGATAGGCAAGAGATATGGGAAAGCATAGAAGAAAAGAAATCTTGAAATTTTATAAGCAATTAAACACAGAATGGGGTAGGGAAAGATATATAGATCAATGTGACAAAAGTGAAAGAGAAGGCATAGCATGGATGAGGGTAGGAATATTATACTTAAAAGGGCTGAGAAGTAATGAGGTAGGAATATGTGAATTTTGTGGACATGAAGAAAGCACTGTTCATTACCTGATAGAATGTAAGAAGCTAACAAATTACAGGATAAAAATATGGGATAAGAAATGGGACAGTGTAAGCAAAGAGATATTAGCAGTACATATGCTAACGGGCATGGAAGAAAAGAAAAATAGATGTATAGGAGATTTCTTATATAGGATAAAAGAAGAAAAGGTCAAGAAAAAATGGCATCAAGCTGCTCAGGAAAACCAAAGGCTTATAGCTAGGGGACCTGAGTCAGCGAGTAAATCTTAGGTCAGCAATTTTATGTATTTGTACAGGAACATACAGCATGTTCTATGTTAAATTTTATTGTACTGAATTTGCAATGGATACTGTACAAATAAATATCAAATATCAAAATTTGGATAGTCTCTAGTCCCAGTTGGTCTGGGTAAACGAGGTTCTACTGTACACTTAAAATCATCGGCCAGGGCCTGGTTTGAATCTGCGACCTTGGAATTAGCAGTCAACGCCAAACCAACTGAGCCATCTAGAGCGATTTTTGTTTTATAGTTTGTCTTGTCATCCTTTTAAGGAATTTTAAATCCTTATAGTTTCTTTTCTCACCGTGCTACCACAGTTCTGCTCTCTTGAGTACTCCTTGTAATACTGTCACGTTTCGGCCTTGAAATTGGCAATATCAGTAAATTTTTATTTTGAAAATACACTTAAACAAATGAAAAACATTGCGCATTAGTTCTCTTTTGTTTTCCCATTGATTGACACTAAGCAATACCTCAGATAACACAAGCTACTACTGCTATAGTGATAAGATACACGCGATTGCCATGTCAAATGTTATCAGAAGTTGATGCCCCAGTGACTTTAAGGTTCAAGTGAATGTTTTGCAGTGAGAAGGCATTGTCTCATTCAACTTTCTCAGTAGTAAATCGAGTCCGGATCTATGAACTCCGTAATATAACGATGGGGGACTACCTCTCGGTCTCTTCCACGAAGGGTGCCAGTCTCTTCGAGCGTCCTTTGGTTGAATTTGGACTTTTACTTCTCCTGTTTTTCTTTATGACATGCTGTAAATCTGTCCTATAAACTTTTTAAATATATTTTCTATTCTTTCACAGCCTAGCCATTCCAAGAGGATTGTTACACTTGAGCCATTTTATACCCTCAAAGTATTGCAATAGTCAATTGCAACTTGTGATCAGTTACTTTATTTTCTTATCTGGACACAAGACAGTTTTCTAGACGTTTTGGTTTTAAAGATACGATTTCCAATTACATGCATAATTATTTGCATGATTGTAGGAGAGAAAAATGTTTATATGAATGAATAAATAAATAGGACTGAGTGCAGTGGCGCGGACTCATTCAATACAGAATATTTCTCCATTTACGCGTCCATAACCTTGAATACCATGCTTCGTAGGTTTACAGAAGCAATCGTGATTCAATGGTTAGGAAGCCCGCCTCGGTAGCGTAGATGGTAGCATGTCTGCCTGACGTTCAAGAGGTCCCGAGTTCGAATCTCGGTCAGGGTGAGTTGCCTGGATAAGGTTTTTGCTGGGGTTTTCCCTTATCCTGAACGATGAATGTCGGGGAGCTCTAAGCTCCATGGACCCTGGACTCATTTGAGCATCATTTCACCCATTTTATTCACCGTCCGATATGACTTAACGTTGGAGGACGTAAAATTAAAAACAAAGTTAGGAAGCACTGTCAGATTTTGTCACGTGAAGTCTCTGTAGCGTGTGAAGAAAATCTCTTTTTTGTTTTGTTTTATGTGGCGCTTTTAACATAAACTGGTAGTATTTTTCAATAGCAGTAGCAATGGTATTTTATGTAGATCGGTATTTCGGTGACAAATAGGTAATTATTGTGAGGTTTTAATCTATTAGCAAAAGTATGTAAATTGCATACCTTCTCCATTTTAGGCTTAACAGCTCAATGAGCCAGCTCTAGGAAAAATTGGAACGTCTGAGTGGAACAGGGAAGCAGGGAAATTTCTGCTTGTAGTGTGACTAGTCTTGTAATGTAAGAAGGGCCTATGTGTGACTGTACAATAGAAAGAGTACCAAACAGCAGCCTTAGTACTTAGAGTCATTATTTTCTCTTATTTTAATGAAAATTATTATTTGGAGCTTCCCTCGCTTTGAAAGTCATGCCTTGTTACTGACGGACTGTGTCACTTACTACATGTTCTTTTTTTTGTTGTTGTTGTTGTTGTTGTAATTTACGTCCTCCAACGTTAAGTCATATCGGACGATGAATGGAATGGGTGAAATGATGCTCAAATGAGCCCAGGGTCCATAGAGCTTAGAGCTACCCGACATTTGTCTTTCAGGATAAGGGAAAATCCCGGAAAAAACCTTATCCAGGTAACTCACCCTGACCGAGATTCGAACTCGGGACCTCTTGAACGTGAGGCAGACACTCTACCACCACGCTACCGAGGCGGGCTACTTACTACATGTTCTACTCCACTCCACTAGGTGCTGGCTGGCTGTATACAGCCAGAAGGTTTTTTTTTTTTTTTTTTTTTTTTTTTTTTACTTCGTGCAAAAGGGTTAAGGGTTTTACCGCAGGTAATGTTTAGAATTTGGAATTTGTAGGATGAAGGTGGTGTAGGTTTTGAGGTTAGGATTAATTTTGAGGTTACAGAATGTATTTCATCCTTTGGAACATAATACATATGTTATAAGACACGTCAGTTCAAGATACAAAGATAAATATAAAACGTTACATAAGACTAAAAACTGTAACAGATACAGGATCCAACAAAAGTCTAAAGTAGAAAAAGCAAGTAAATATTGTCAATAGATTGTTGGTTACAATTTCTGACATAGTCAATTTTTCCTCATTAATACTAATTGTATATAGTCAATTCTACAACATTAGAATCTAATTTACAGAAACTAATTTACATAGTCAATTACATCATTAGAAACTAATTCTACACGTGATCCCTTAATCAGCTTAATGCATTTATCACTTTCAAGTATAATTAAAGCTGCAATGTCATAATTCATTTAAGTTATATAAACATTTATTTATGAGGAAAACCTTTAACTTCCATTTAAACTGCATCCCAATTGTTATTTTAGTTTAATTTTTAGTTGGGGAAAAATTTAGATGCCAAACAGCTTAGGAGAATTATGAGGAGCTCAGATTTAGCTGCTGATAGGATTAGCTCCTGGGTTATTTGGGGTGCCTGCATGCCATACGGGGGACCCGGTGCAGTCTAAGAACGGCGTCTAGTTGGGTCATAATCTCCCCATGATCTAACAAGGGCGCTTCTGTGAGATGGTAAACTGGCGTATAATTTTGAAGCCCGGCGCCTAATTTCATCCTCCACGCATGGAAGACCCGATGCTTCGTGGAGCAACCTGGTAGGGAAATAACGTCCCACAGAATAGATAGACCGTAATCCTCTATTCCGTGCACGTTGAAGCCATGCTATCCAGCTGTCTGCTGCCATGCCCCAGATCTCGCAGGCATATAGCATCACCGGGATTACCTTACTACATGTTCTGCTTCACCCTAGACGTTTTATAGTATGCCCACCCATTTCGAGCCAGTCCTCCGTAAACAGTTGAGCCAGAGAATATTCGGTTGCCTTTTATGATGCTGTAAAACTCAGCTAAAGGAATTGCGCGCGCGCGCGCGTGTGTGTCTACAATCTATTACGTGCCAGATTTACATAGCTAGGACATTTTTATACAACTCAGGTGGCACAAAAACAAGAACTTGTCCAACATTTATTTATTCAATGCTAGACATTTGATACATAGTCATTATTCTCCTAACTTCCCAATACAATTGTCCATCTGACATCCCCTCACAATACTGCAGTCTTTCGCAGATTCTTAGATGCTCCCAGTTCATGATGGTGTTTCCTCTTTTGTATACAACACACTTCGGCGAGGGGAAGATTCCAAACCTGGTGTTCCGCAAGGCAGTCATGGCCAGACATTTTCCGAAACGCTGCTACCGTTTACCTTCGTGGGTATTTAGGAAGTGAGCCCTTACCCTCTAACAGTATAATCCATGTTTTTCCTTTTCCTTGAGTCATCAAGTAGTCATAAAACTTCTTTGTGAATTTATTGTTAATGACTCTTTTAATTGACATGTAGGATAATTTTGGGTGACTTGTTTGAGAGTTCTTTGTTCCTTTTTTGGCTAAGAAGTCTGCCATTTCATTCCCATGGATTCCTGTATGAGATGGTATCCACCTAAAAGCTATTTCCATTCCAGCCACCTGTGTCTCTAGTCTTCTTGAAGATTGTGCAGCAGAATACCACCAGTACTCCATTTACACAGATGGCTCTCGGATAGCTGAAGGGCTTAGTAAAAATGCTAAAGTTGGATGTGCGTTTGTAGTATTTTCTCGCTCCATAGAATGCCATTCTTCCTTGTTCAGACTTGCCATGGAGTGTTCAATTCTTAAGGCTGAATTATTAGCTATTCGTGAAGCAGTGAAATGGTGCAACAACTTACAATGTACCTCTCGCCTTTACAGTGACTCACAGGCAGCAAATGCAGCTTTGAAAGTTACCAAAAACAAAATTCCTATTGCAGCTGAAATAAAATTTCAATTATTAAGTGGTTCTCGTCTGTGTATTTCATTGGTCAAAGGGCACGTGGGGATTGCCGTGCAGATGAGCTTGAAAAGAGAGCTGCGACTTCAGATCTTCCAGAAATTTACACTCTATGCCCTATTTCTTATGTGAGGCAAACATTAAAGGAGATTATCATCAATGACTGGAATGAATACTGGTTAAAAAGTGATTGTGGTGCTTTGACTAGGGATTTATATTTCTCAACAGTTTCTGACAAACATAAATGTAAATTCGTTAATCCTTTGTTCTCACTCAATTCTTAGCTAGACATGGCAAATTTTCAGCTTACTTATTTCGATTCAAAATAAAATCCACATCTGATTGTATTTGTGGAAATCATCTTCAAGATGTCCCTCACATTTTATTTGATTACCCCTTTTTCTGTTTCGAAAGATACGAACTTGAGTTATTGCTTCAATCCTTAGGTTACACTTTCCCAAAACCACCTACACATATTCTGATGAATTACAAAACTTACCAATATTTCATGGCTTTCATAAACAAAATATTTCTTAAGCTAAATGATTCATCTTGATGTTTAAAGTTTGTCAGCTTGATATTGAATTTTGTTATGTTTTTGTAAATTGTATTATATTCATAAATTTGTAAACTATATTCCTAATTAACCTTTGGGTAAAATAGGAATAAAAAATTGGATAGTAAATAAATAATATAGGTATTTGGAAAGATGTTATCGCCTGTATTACAGAAATTGAATCACAAAATATAACAACCTTTTCGTGATCTTTGGAGCAGAATAAAATTTGTTTTAGTGACAGGGTTATTGCCTCCAACTCTCCATCAATATGGGAATGATACTGTCCGACAGACTTGTAAAAGCAACTTGTCCAACATTAATAGGTAAGTCTGATGTGCTTTATCTCCTCACTTTTCTGCAAAATATTGTTACAAAGTTATATCTTGTATCTAATTCTGGATAAGATAATCTTACATTGCAGCTTTTATTTTAATTAATATTTAATCTTAAATTTTAACTATAAAACAAATACAGAAATGACTTTAAAATTCCATGTCATTTGAATAACCTCGAGAAAAAACAAGTAGCTAATTATCACTTGAAAAACTGTAATAATTAAAACTAATAATAAAAAGTATCTCGAAAATTATTAACGTAAAAGATGTATCTGGTTAGTTGTATGTCTTAACGTGATCTAACATTCCTTGTGGAAAACTTATTCTCTATTATGTTTTACCACTTATACAAAATAATTCAGGATGATGATTCAAAAGCTGTTTTCAGAAAATTCAAAATACACATCTCAATTTATAATACGAGTTTTTTAAACATATGGCACTTTAATCAAAATCATGAAAGTCATATTTTAGAAAATAAAAATAACGATTTTTGTTACGTATAAAATAGATTGGAGTGGGACGATTTTATGAAAGATATTCATGGCACATTCCACTGATCAAGTTTAATACTTAACCGACCTTTGAGTTATGTTGCTCATATACAACTGCATATTTTTATCTAAATTTGCGGGGAGAACAGCTCAGGAACACTAAAAATGCTTGGGAATGAAATCTTAATTTTTTTAATGCAATGTTTCCTTATTGTAATAGATAGCAAAGAAATTAAATCACCCAGCAATTGTAACAAAAGAACATAAAGAGGTTTACCAGTCATTGGGTGAAATCAGATTTGTTGTTGTTGTAATTTACGTCCTTCAACATTAAGTCACATCGGACGATGAATGGAATTGGTGAAATGATGCTCAAATGAGCCCAGGGTCCATAGAGCTTAGATTTACCCGATATTCGCCTTTCAGTATAAGGGAAAACACAAGAAAAACCTTATCCAGGTAACACCCTGACCGATATTCGAACTCGGGACCTCTTGAACGGAGGCAGACACGCTACCACAACGCTACCGAGGCGGGCTTGAAATAAGAAACCTTGGTGGTTGACATGAAATGTCTATCTAAAGGCGTAGGAAATTAATATCGCATAAAGTGAAGTAAGAATTCTCATGATAAGCGCCAAGCTATTGATGTGGATGCAACCGCATTCTACAGGTCCCAGCAAGAGTTATAAGATCAGAGGTCTCTTCTGAAGCTTGGATGGTCCATAAAGGAACATCCCTACCGAAGTATAGTTAAATTACATTCATAGCCAAACTTCTATATGCATATTTAAATGGAATATTTTCGTTGTATATTTATTTTACAGACGTATATTTCCTCTTGGTTTACAAATAAAGGCATTTATCATTTCGGTGTGTTTCATTCATTAAATAATATATTTGAGCTAAGTTTTATGTTGATTGTGACAACTCTAATATTTAATGGACATATTCATTTTTACGTGAAGTTTTCTTAAAACGTTATTTTCCTCTGTCTAAAAATAGGTCTAACATTGTGAAAAAAAATGAATCGGAGGCAATAATGAAATGTGCATTGAGTTCTCTATAAAATACCTCGTTGACTCATATGAACATCAGGTATCGGACAATTCTTAAACAGAACTGAACCAGATGGCTCCGCGGTATTTAGGAGGTCTGGATTCGATTGCTTTTTTCTATTCCCTGTCATTTAATTTCCTTATCTGCTTCAGGGTTGAAGGATCAGGCTATTGGACGGTGACAGAATAGTATGGCTGTAGAGTGTACTCTGTGGAACTGTCCAAGTTTCTGTGTGCACGAACCCTCATAGAGACTTCTTGTAGGAAACAGTGTGCTTTTAGGGACGATCCCGAAGGGGGAGGATGTGAGTTGAGGACCCATCTTGTCCGAGTCTGTCGCTCCGGTTTTGGTCGTCTTTCGCTGCCCCCCTTCTTCCTAGATGTTTACAGAAGCACAAGCCCCTCTCCGCTTCTTGATAACCACACCTATTATTAAAAATGAGAGAAAGGGGTTTGTTACAGTGATAGTGTGGATCTGTAGTTTACGTTAACGGATTTTTGATAAAGCAATTAGCTTCTAACGAAATATCCGCTGTAGTAGTTCATTATACGAAATATTAAATGACCATTATTTTGTTTTTCATATAATCATGGCTAATATAATAGTTGACTGTTGTCTCAGTCACCTGTGCATAGCTATATTGCACCAGCTAACTGAAATCATAATATAAGTGTTTGACAGGAGTGAATGATTCAAATATTACATAAATTTGGTTATTCTAAATGAAATACATGTTTGGCAAGATACTTATACATAACAAATATTTTGAATTCCATAGCCATTGCTATAGATGTTCAGAACTTGTTTGGTCACAGTATGCGGAAGAGTGTACCCCGCAAATTCTTTAACCTCAACCGACTTTTGAAGTGTTAAAAAGTCGTGACGTTAAGGCCACTGGAAGTATTTTCTTCCTTTTCCATGACCTTATATCGTAACAGATTGTGCTCTTCAGTTTTCCAAATGTACCTCCAGTACTTCCGAATTTAGACTGTACCAACAATAATAATAATAATAATAATAATAATAATAATAATAATAATAATAATAATAATAATAATAATAATAATAATAATAATAATAATAATAATAATAATAATAATAATAATAATAATAATAATGATGATGATGATGATGATGATGATGATGATGATGATAATAATAATAATAATGATAATAATAATAATAATAATAATAATAATAATAATAATAATAATAATAATAATAATAATAATAATAATAATAATAATAATAATAATAATAATAATAATAATAATAATAATAATAATAATAATAATAATAATAATAATAATAATAATAATAATAATAATAATAATAATAATAATAATAATAATAATAATAATAATAATAATAATAATAATAATAATAATAATAATAATAATAATAATAATAATAATAATAATAATAATAATAATAATAATAATAATAATAATAATAATAATAATAATAATAATAATAATAATAATAATAATAATAATAATAATAATAATAATAAATATAAGGAACAATAATATTATTGCAGTAATATAGGTATAGACAACTGACAGAATTAGTCCTCATAACTGGAAAATACAAGGGAGATACCCAAGCTTATGTCGAGAGTGCTTCCTTCTCTAATTTTCTTTCCCAATTATCATTTAATTCCTCTATTATAAGTTAAACCGCCTGTGGTGCCGTATGTAGGAGAATGTGCGTTAAACACTGCTAAAACAAGTGCGATCAGGTATTTAGTTGAGGACGAAGCTGTGTTGGCGCACGGGCGAAAAATATCAGGGATGGTAACACAATAATGTACATTTGTATGTTGAAGCTATTTATACTTTGCGTTTGTCTTTTTTACAACTATAATACAGGTTTTATCTATGCTTGTTCAAATATTCCGGGAACATCCTTGTAACATCATAATTGTAAAATAAATTCATATGAACCTACACCCGTGTGGTGGCCGGGTGTAAAGATTAGCCCCAAGGTAGACCACGCCTGTCGTAAAAGGCGACTAAAATGGTCACCTGGTCCTCCAGGTTGGACGTAGGGTTAACTCCCCTACCTCGTAAAAATAACTCTATTACGGATACCTTAATACAGCCTCGGACTAACTCGGACAATCTGGAGACAAACCGGTGAGGAAAACGGCTAATGAGACGAACAACAGGTTTGGTAATGGCGACTTGGAATGTAAGGACACTGAAGAAACCTGGCAAGTTGAAGGAATTCTGGAAACTAGTGTAATTAAGATATCCATAGGAAAGCTTGATGGCAGAAGGCGAAGAGGAACACCCAGGAAAATATGGGTATACGATGACTTGAGAAAGTTGGGGGTGAAAGGCTGGAGAAGGAAAGCAGGGGACCGAGTAGAATGGAAGAGGGTGGCTAGGGAGGCCAAGGGCCTACATGGTCTTTAGCGCTATCATTATCATCATATGAAAATAATTTATTGCCAAGTTACAAGAAAAAATGTTTAAGTGGTTTCCTCCTGTTTCGGTGCACATGCTATGCTCTCTCCAATTGTTAATTAATATCCGTTACAGGAGTCCCACAAACCAATGCCTTTAAATCATCTCAAACGAAGAAACTCATTGGTTGCAGATCAGGAAATGGAGGAGGCCATGCAATGAATCCTGTTCCACCTATCCATGTATGCGTGAATTTATAATTCAAGAAATTGTGTACTATCCGACTGAAATGAGCTGCATTGGAAGATGTCCAAATGCAAACCGTCAGTTAAATGATGCAATTCAATTATAAGAAATTGTAGTTACGTTTCTGTATTCAAATTCAGAGAAAAAAAAAGAGGAGCCAATAATAATTCAACTGATCATGAATTATTCCACCTCAAGTGTTAGTGGACCGCGCCGTGGCTCAGTGGTTAGACCACTTGGCTCTCACTAAGGCGGCCCGGGTTCAATCCCAGGCGACCGCAAAGTAAGATATGTGGTGGACAACACGGCACTGGGGCGAGTTTTCTCCGGGAGCTCCGGTTTCCCCCGCCATCTCATTCCACCGGTGCTCCATCTTCATTTCATGTATCATCAGTGTCACCGTCTGCGGTGCCGTATGTAGTAAAAGTTCATTTCATTTCAAGTGTTAGTGCAGAAACTCTGTTGAGTCTAGACTGTCGTATTTTATTAGGGTTTCCATTGGCCAATTAATAATTATTATGAAAAATGTACTTGAGAGTAAACTCAGCCAAATCAGAGAACAAGTGTATGCTAAGAAATTAAATAGAACATTTGTGTAACATGTCTTGATTCAAATTCCGCCATTTTAATTTTTGCAGCCAGTGAAGGTGATACCAGTGCAGAATATGATACACAATTTTGCAATGACTCTTTCCTTACTGCAATACATCTTGTGCTATCTGATGTATTTGCGTGTATAATACAAAGAATTCGTTTTTCACGGTCAATGCTTTGTATCTCTCTTATTCTCCTTTCAAATGAGTCATTCTGGCTCAAGCCTTGGTAAATTCGTGAGAATTGATAACAAATAAAGTTACATCATTTATGTGCACCATGCACATGTATTATGGTATTCATGTGAAATGTTTCTTCTATACATAATCGCTATTTATAACACATTTTTTCTAAAAAAAATGATTTAAAATTAATACATTAAGTAGGTTCCTATTTATATACAATATTTCAAAATAGTTTCAACTCTTTAGCAATGGTAGAAACCTCTGCATTAGAATGAAGAATCAGAGGACATAGAGCTAAACATAGACATAGAATGTTAAAAAAAGTGCCTTACACGATTGAATACGAGTATCAACACAAATTATGTTTGTAATATCTCTGTTAATATTAAGCTTCTGTCTATTTGCCATGAATTCCCAGTTGTGCAAATTCTACAAAATGCATTGAAGATATGTTCACAGATATTTATAGAAAATTCAGTATCCTTTTTCACTTTTATTTTTCAAATATATTACGTTAGAATCAAAATATTTAAGCAATTTTTGAGAAAATAAAAACTATGAAACTTTTTTCCAAATAAAGGCTAGTTTAGGTAGGGGAATTTTCTTAAAAACATTCTTCTGAAGTGTTTAAACTCTTATTTGCCCGACTTTTTATTACTGAGATACTAAGTCATGGATGGATACATACAGAAATACACACTTTTTTGCCCTAAAATGCCTTTCGGGAAAAGGGTTTAGTGGACTATGAAAAAGTGAAATTTCGAATGGAGTTTTTGCGTGGTGTATAGCAGGGGAAAGAATAAAACAGAAAAGATGATTAGTAGTGTGAGATTATAGTAGAAGTTAAAATAAGGCAATTTATATTTTTAGATAAAAATATCGTAGATATAACAGTTTGAAGATCTGATTTCACGAAAATGTGACCATTTGATGCTAATTATACTAAACAATTTTAAAGTAATTTATATAAAAGAGTTTATCACGCTTGTCTAAAATTACAAAGTTTTCATTTATTTAAATTAAGAGAAGATTAGAAACCCTATTCTGCCCTCGTTAAATCCGCCAAATTAATCTAAGAAACTAGCGTAAACCACCTAATGTTTTACAGAATGTAGACGAATCCCTTCTAAGTTCATTGACTACTTGTATATAGTAAATTTGTTTATTAAGGAAGATCGGATTATTTTATAAATTATACTACCGTTTGATTAACATTTATTAGAGAATTTTTGAAGAAAAAAATGACGTGTAATTAACACGAAGGTAGGTTGCTTTTTTCATTTAACTATCGTCAATAGTTTTGAGAAACTCCATTACTTATACAAAAAATGGCATTTACAAAGCAAAATGGAGAAAACAAACTCGCATTTATTTGCAAAGAAAGAACTCACATGGTTTGAAGACACAGAAGCGGCGCAAATTAACAGTACCCAATTGTAGAGCAAATTTCCCCTAAAATACTTAATTACTCTGTAATTAAATGTTTTAGATGATTTTTGTTCTTTCTTCTCTCAACTGGTATAGAAGTCACGTGCAAAATTGCAGATAATACCGTATCTATTAATGAGATTGTACGGAAGAACTAAAAGCATTATGTTTCGTAATTTTTGTCACTTAGTTTCCTCTTAACTGTGCCATTACCGAGTGCTGAGACCACTCAGCTTTCACCAAGGCAACCTGGATTCGATTCTCCGGAGGACTATATGTGCGATTTGTGGTAGACAAAGTGTTTCTGGGTAGGTTTTATCACGGTTCTCCGGTTTCTCTCACCATTCATTTCATCAACTAGTTGATAATCGAATTTCTTTTATCAATTTCATCACCGTTTCTTATCATCCACTTCTTCATTCCCATACCGCAGGCTTCGATTCGGACTGATACCCATATCCTCTTTGATTCAAAGTTTGTTCGAGAGACATCTGACCCCAGGCACCCACTTATAAGCCCTCCATTCGAGGAGAATAATAAGATAAAGAAGAATTTTGCCCGTTAAACATTTCGAGACTAGTTTTCCTTGTGTCTCATATAACTGAAAACAGAGGAACTAACATACGCAATGCATTTGTAATGCTATCTAAGGACACATCCGTGAAAAGATAAGAAATGACACATGCAATAACGGTATTTGCTGGTGGAAGGCAATCGTCAGCCTTCTATGTCAAACATCATTAGTTAAACGCTGTTGTTTAAACATCGATAGGAAATTCCATTTCTTTGACAAGTTGTGCCAACTTAGACTGCCTCAATGAACGTTGAGGTAAATGTACGGAAAGTTATGTGGCAGTTCGATGCATGCGGAGTGACAGTAATTAACATGCTAATGATAATGATAATAAATATAATGATAATAAAGATGATAACGATAACGGTAATAGTAATGATGATAACGATAAAGATAATAACATTGCTGATAATGATAATAAGATGACGATGATGATAATGACAAAAACAATAAATCTATTAGTAGTCTGTTCCTACGAAGTTGTAAGTGGAGTTCATCTTCTACGAGATCGGCCAACAACCAATATTACTCTCGATAGTATAAGACAATTTTCTTCGAATTCTTTCGATGTTCATTCTCTTTAAATATATATTTGTTCTTATTAAATATTCTTTCCATTATATGTCACAATGTTACCTTCTGCCTTATATTGGTATAATTCGTCTCTAATAATTTCACTTCTTGTCCTCCCGAGCGGTCTGTGGCCCATGGGTTCGATTCCCTTGACAGATCTTCCTGACCCCATGTTTGGCCGCGCCGTGGCTCAGTGGTTAGACCGCTTGGCTCTCACCAAGGCGGCCCGGGTTGGTTCCCAGGCAACCGCAAAGTGAGGTTTGTGGTGGACAACATGGCGCGGGGGCGGGTTTTCTCCGGGACCTCCGGTTTCCCCCGCCATCTCATTCCACCGGTGCTCCATAGTCATCTCATGTGTCATCAGTGTCATCGCCTATGGTGCCGTATGTAGTAAAAGCGGGCGTTAATCACTACACACATTTCTGACCCCATGTTTATCGAGGATTTCCCTGGTCGATAGGCGAAAGGTTGGTAGAATAATTACATCCCTCGATTTTTAATGCCTTAATTTTGTCTTATTTTAAGAAGAATAGTCAAAGTATTAAAGGTGAGATATATTTCATATATAAGTATGAGTATCTGGCATGCCAATTTATAAATGTACTCACTCAACTATTTGATGTCCACCTTTCATCCAGAAGCGCTTTTCTACCCTAAATTTGGATCATCTTCAGTAAAGAACATTGGTACAAATCTTACTGGGTACAGATGATTGGTTGTCACCTGTTAATATCACAGTTCCAAAGGTTCCAGTTCCAGAAATCAGGAAACCTCCAATGGGCGGAGCCTTAACTTTCTTGGAGAGGCAGACCATCGTCCTCAAGCAGTAGTTGGAGCAGACTTCACTGAAGATGACCCAAATTTAGGGTAGAAAAGCGCTTTTGGAGGAAAGGTGGACATCAAACAGTTGAGTAAGTACTCTTATAAATTGGCATGCCAGCTACTACATATATGTTGTCATTTCATTCTGTTTGGCTATTTCAGGGTTCCAAGTAACTGCGGGCATTATTCTCTGTAGACCCTGGTCCTCCGGATCAGGGAGGATGGTCCTGGCAGTTCTCAATGCAGAACCCCTGTTCTGTACCTTAAACATCTCGGCCGCTCGTATCAGTGCTGTTGGTGCTATAGAATGTTTATTTCCACATAAAAGTACCTATAGGCATACAGTAGAGGGAGACCTTGCAGCGGCTACAGGTCACACGAAAAATGGCCGCAGTGGTGCGCAGAAGTCCCAAACATTTCTTGGGTGGAAGAGCCGACCCATTACTGGAACTACCCAGACAGGGTGTTGAGCAACTCTTATATCCAGGCAGCTTCTGGACTCAACTTCTTGAACAAATCATCCGGACTACGTATCTGGCCAGTACTACCTCAGATCACAACACAAAACCTGACGATGATTTATGTTATAGGGCACTCATTTACAAGGTCATCAGCACCCTCCTCACAAAACATGAAAGCACGCATGAAACGAAAACTGTGTTAACAGATTATCGCTAAATTCCGCAAGACCTCCCAAACCTGGACCGAGTGCGGTCCATTCAGTTCCTGATCAAATGAATGCTTCTCAGTTACGTTCTTCTATAATACGTTAGACATGTTCTTTTAGGGAATGCTTCATAATCTGATATACTCCAATTTGTTACAGTCACATGGAGAATTCCGTCTTTATATCTTAAATATATTTTCACTTTGTAAATTTAAAGTATAGAGCTCTGGAAAGTAGCAGTGTTGCTAGTGCTGCATTCTGCTTTATTTATCTGCAACTACTATTGTGCAATATGGTAGGAAACTTTCACTTGTTTGTCCATTGCATCTTGCAACGTCATTTCTGCGTGATTTGGGTGATAACTTTTCCCCTTTGCGGTGTAATGTATTCAACAACGTAGTTTTCAAGGACAACATTACGATACACACTTGAGATGTTATTGTTTATTAAACCGTAATTCTCGCAGGAAAATACTCAATGGAGATTCGCTACACGTAAATATTTTGGACGTTGTCATGACGCGGTTAGCAGTTTTTTATTTGACTGTGACTTGCAAATAAGGAAGTGTTTTGCAGTATTGTTGCTTTGGGCGTTAGTTATTAACCTTCGTTAAACAAAACGGCTGTAAATACCGCGTCAGTGGTTACAATGTACAGGACGACAAGGTGTGGCAAAGTGGAATTCTCAGCTTAATGTCTTGTAATGTCAATGTAAAGCTTGCAAAATATAGGCTCACGATTTTGCAGAAAAAAGTTGAAACTCTAGGAAAATGTATAAAATGTGTCTCAGTGGCAATAGTAAAATCGTGAATGAATTTTCTACTGGGAATTTTTGGAACTCTCTCCATTCGAAACCTTTTAATTTTTATTCACCAAGATCCGGTGGTCGCGTATTCAAACCCAGCCCTGTCCGAGGCTTTTAAGTACATAGTTCTGGAAATTGATCTCGTTAGCAAACAAAATATTTTTATTCCTCAAAAATATGAATTTTGGAAAAAAGCATTACGTAGTTTATGAATTAAGAAATAAAATTGGAGCGGTTCCGCTCCTTGTGGGTTGGATTTATATCACATGATGCGGTGTGAAGTTGGATTCGCCCCTTCGTGAGGTCTACGCCCCACACGCGCAAACGTTTCGCACTCCCTCGGTGTGGCGACGCATGTAGAAGCCAAACCTTACCTTGATGTAGAAGCGATGAACCTTTCGTCTAAAAGCCGTGAAGATGAAGTTCTCGAAGCTTTCTATAAATCCTCTCTCCGGCAGTTGCGGCGAGCGATGAGATGTGAAATTTCTCAGGCGTGGTATCGATACAAAAGGGATTTCACTTTTGGGCAACTATGGAATAAAATAATTTACACCGTTTCAATTTACTTGGGATTATATTTCTCGACATCATTTTGTTCTTTAAATGCGACTTTTTCCACTGGTGTATATAGCCCTTTACTATATATTAATTATAATATAATTTATAAATGATATAATTTATAAATGATGCAACGGTTTTTACTTAAATTATTTATCGTATCGTCGCATCTTCGATGTATATTTTAAACGTTTATTAAACATTCATAAATGATGAACTCCAATAACTTCTCGTAGTTACAAAAAGTCTTTTAACGAAAACACATCAACCCTCTTCGAGAGGTGAAGCCAAAAGAAAAAATATAAGAATAAAATCATTGGTTCTTTTTCCTGTTTTTGTTGCTAAGCCACCGCAATACTTAATTATGATTGGTCCTACGTCACAATTTGGGATTTCAATAAACCTAAGCATTTGTTGCATCATTTATACGGCCTGCTTGGTTATTAACTTAAATTGAATTACAGATGGCCATGCTTACTTAATATGTCCATGCATGCAATATCAGCTTCAAAATAATTACGAAGCGGATTGAGTTTTGTAATGTCCGTTGCGCCGTTGCAATTGTTAACGAACAGAATATTGGCATATTATCGAAAAATCGGTACAAACGCAGCAACCAGAGATCGATACCATTCGACTTCCTTCAGTTTCATCAGGGAACCTTGGCAGCATTTCTTTAAATGTCCTTTAGTTAGGTTGAAAACAATATCTTAAATAGCTTCTACTTAATCTCTGTAGATAGCGCAGTCCATTTCGTTACTGACAATAGTATCGATGTTTGGTCCTATAAAATAAATTAATATTTAATGACTCTGCAGGTGACACGTACAAAAGGTTTTCTTATGTTGGCAGTATTAGCCAATTAGTCTTAAAATGAAATGAATTATGACATTCACTGCGATCTTTCTCTTCTTCACTTTTACTCAGTCATTTTGCAATTTTACTCGATATATTTTTCAGCATGCTATTCAAAAATTTCAGGACAATCTCTGCGTGCATGTACGGTTTAAAATACAAGGTATGTCCAGAAAGTAAGTTCTGTTTGGTAATAAAATTAAATTGTGTACAGATACAGAAAAATTATTTATTGCACAAAATTCTACAACTCTTAAACTACTTTTCCACATAACTGCCGAAATTTTGCAAGCATTTGTCATAGCGATGATGATGATGATGATGATGATGGTGATGATGATTGGGTTTAAGGGCGCTCAACTTCGAGGTCATCAGCGCCTTTAAAAAGCCAAGTGGGTTAAAATAACTGATTAAAAAGGCAAGACTAAAAGACTGTCAAGAAATAAAAGCATGATGAAAAAAACCGCACAGCGGTGTTGCTAAAAACTAAAAAGGACTTAAAGCCACAAAAAGCGATAAAATGGATAAAATGCACAAAGACCTTGGGCCTAAATTCTAAAACCTATAGCTAAAACGTGCCGGCCCTCGTAGCCATGGTCGCTAAAGCGTATGTCTCTAGTGTTCCGCCGCGTAGGGGGTTGTGGGTTCGAGTCCCGCCTTGGGCATGGGTGTTTATGTGTATAGTGAATATTTGTGAAATTAGGAAAATAGATAAGACAATAAACGGAAATAATGAAAAATCGGTTAAATAAGAAAAATAGAAAAATATACATCTATGTACATATATATATATATATATATATATTGTTATGAAAAAAAAAAGTATGCTAAAACTTTGCGCACCGCGGTCTCGTCATTCCCGAGGATCTCCGCCAAGCTGGCCGGCAGCTGGAGAGACCTACGGAGACGTGCTAGTCTAAAGCAGTCTAAAAATACAGTTCGGCACCGCACAGCGGGCAAACTCATAGCGAGGCACAAGTTTTTGTATACCTTCTACATAGAAGTTTGCTGCCTGTATCTTCAATCAGTTGGAAACATTTTCTTTCAGCTGTCCCTCATTGTTGAAATGTTGAACGCCAAGGAAAGATTTGAGATGCAAAAACAGATGAAAGTCGCTAGGAGCGAGGTCAGGGCTGTACGGGGGGGGGGGGGGGGGGGTGGTCAAACACGTCCCAGCCAAATCCCTGTAGGATGTTTTAGTCGCATTTGCAGTGTGTGGTCGTGCGTTGTCGTGAAGAAACACAACACCTTTTGACATCGAAAATTTGCCGATAAATTATAATTGGTTTCACTTTCCTAGCATTCAGAAAAAGAATCACAGATCTGATTTTACAGGCGGTGGGATTTTCAATCACCACCAACATTGTAAACAAGCACAGCAAAGCGTACGTGGCTGACAGTGATCTCACAATGGTGCACGTTTCTTCTCCTTGATACAGAGCGTCTACCGCGCATGTGCGGAACTGCGATCGCAGCGCTGTAGCGGAGATAAATTGAAACAGAACTTTCTTTCTGGACGCCCCTTGCAAATATCAATAAATAAAGTACGTTCGAGTGATTCGGATTGCTGTGCGACTCGGATTAGCTTTTTAAAATCTGCTCCCTAGGGGACGGTGGTAAGATGCGTTGGAACGACCTTTGTGGGTGAAGAAGTTAACTGCCTGAGACAGTTGAATGTGTAATACGATTGTGTTTCTTCAGTGTAAGATGAGAAATCGAGCTTCATTTCCGGAAAGGAGGTAAGTAATTTCTCCAATTCTTACATTTTGTTATTTTTTAAGTTCGTTTAAGATAGATTTATAACGAAAGTGACTGGAATTGCTCCAGAAACTTTTACAAAAAAAATACATCCATAATACTCCTTGTTGTTATGATAGTTACTTAATCCGTACTGCAAACGGGCTAAATACATAACGCCGGAAAATACGAGGGCTGTTCAATAAAGAATGATCACATTTTTTTTTTTGACAACGTACCTTTACTCATCCTCATAATTTTGATGGTCCCTCTCAAAATAGTCTCCCCTGAATGCGATGCACTTGTCCCAGCGTTTCTGCCAGTCTTCAAAGACATGCTGAAAACCATTTTTTGACAGATCCTTTAAAATCGCCTCCGCAGCCTTCACCACTGCTTCTGATGATGGGTAATGTCTCCCACGAAGGCGTTTCTTCAAATTAGGAAATAGAAAAGAGTCACATGGGGCTAAGTGCGGACTATAGGGAGGGTGAGGGATGCACTTCACGTTGATTTTTGCAAGATATTCAGCAACAACATTGGCAATATGCCGCCGCGCATTATCGTGGTAAAAGCAACCACTGTTTCATGGAAATGTGGTCTTTTGCGCCTGATATGGACTTGCAATGTTTCCAGGACATCTCTGTAGAATTCTCCAGTTACTGATGTGTGTGCAGGTACAACATGCTGATAAACCATTCCATGAATATCAAATAATGAGATGACCATAACTTTCCCAGCAGAAGCAATCACTTTTGCTTTTTGGGGGTTGGTGATGAAGGAGATTTCCACACTGAGCTTTGCTATTTGCTCTCAGGATCAAAATGATGTAGCCAAGTTTCATTAGCAGTGATTACGTTTGAATGAAACCCCGGATCTTCCTTTAATATCAACTTTAACTGCATATTATCTCCATTGCAGCGGTAGGCGATACTGAACATATCCGAACTTCGTGGTTCTCACAGGCGGGAACCAGCAGTACCAACAATGAAACCACTAAGGCGTGTTTGTTTTACATTAAGCTAACAGAATATAATAAAATTGAATTTTTGTGCGAAAAATTATCACCGTAAAAAATTATGATAATTCTTTATTGAACAGCCCTTGTATATACCGCTACAACAGCAGGCGAAGCGGATTAAGGGAAGGTAGGAATTCAATTTTTTTTTATTTACGTCCTCCAACGTTAAGTCATATCGTACCATCAATGAAATCGGTGAGATGAGGCTCAAATGAGCCCAGAAAAATGTAGAATGGTGCCACGAAATCTGTGTGGACGTTGTGGGAATGAAGCAGTTCATATGTGGAAAATGTCTGTGTGATGCATAAAGATATGAATATAGAAGTGTAGAAATGTGTTATTTTGTTCTCATGTTTAGATTATGTACTGAAATCGAATGCTTCACGGTTTTTCTTTCCATTGCAATTCGTCCGCTATGCCAATCTTATTTATCCCCAAATTGTGGACGATTAGGAATAAAAATGAATAGGAATAAAAATGAAAATAGAATTATACAGAAAATTCTTCATCGAAAAACTTAGCATTTAACATAATCTGGAATATCCAGGCTTCAATATAAGGTTATAGCTTTCATATTTACGTAACAAATGGGGCTTTTGTGAAAGGTTTTCAAAATATTGACCCGATTCGCCTGCGCTTACCTTACATTTTAACGATTTAAGTCCTAGAAACATAAGGTGCATGTGATATATGTAGGAAGTATTCTAATCAGAAAAAACTACAAATATTGCATTTTATTCAAATGTCTGTGTGTTTTTAATTGAGAATAATGGAAGTATAAGTGTTTACCAACAAAGGCGTACAGATGTATTTTTTATTTTGAAAAGTGCAGAGCGATGCGCAGAGGTATCTGGACGAGTCCACTTCAGAACGGTTGCAAATGGAGGGGAGGGCAGGTCAGTTGTGTACCAGCTGCGAGCAAGTAAACACGTGCAGAGCTACTCGGTAACACTACAGCTTGTTTCAAAATGTGCTTGTCTCCTGGTTCCAAGAGAGCATTTATAAATGACGCCTCCTAGCAGCACATTAGGAAATGAGGTGCTATATTTAAAAACGCGAGAAGTAATAACTAATATCCATAGATTTATCAAAAAGAAAAAATGGTCTGGGTCAACTATAAAAATCTGGGGAAGGGTATCTGAGGCAACAGTTGTGTCTGAAAGCGGTTTAGGAGAGTTATTAAGGAAAGAAAAGCCATTGGTGCTAGTGCAACAACGTCCCTCTCTATGCCAAGTAAACAAAGATTTAGAACATGCACAAAATCTAATTTGGGTGTATTAATTCAGAAGTAGTTAGGCAAACGATGAATAATTTTAAAGCACAGATAAACAAAGACCAACTGTGAAGAAAGTGCTTATGAAGCTTAAAAATTGTACTGACTTCCAAGGCAGTGTCTGAACATTAAGAAGAGTTCTTTTGAAGCTAGGATTATTAAAAAAACAACAACAGAAAAAGCACTAAGCGTGATAGACAAATTTTAATCGAACTTCGCACCATACGTGCAGAAAGGCTTAAGTATTTACGAAATATTCCGAGATATCGAGGTGAAGTTTATATGGATGAAACTTATATAAATACAGCACATACTGGACCATATGCCTGGAGTGAAATACGTTACAGGGACTCTGCAGCGATATTGAAAGGCCGACAGTTGTTTATTATGCCTGCTGGAGGAGAATAAGGTTTGTTCCAAATGCCTATGTACTATTTAAGATCCAACAAAAGCGTGGAGATTTCTACCATACTAAGAATTACAACTTAGTTTATAAGAGCTGCAAAAACTGGCTTCGAGAATGAAATTTGTTTTTAGACACCTTATGCAGCGCCCTCCCCTCGCGTGTGACGCATTGTGGCGATAGGTGCACTATCCCTACTACAGTTGCTACTCATCCCTACCACGGAGGATTCCTGTCAGGATAAAATAATACATCCGTACTATGCTTTTGTTGCTCAATAAATAGAGAGAATTAGGAAACACGCCATAATTACTGTTATCCATAAGCCAGGAAAATGCCCCTCAGACCCAAATAATTATCGTCTTATAAGTCTGTTACCAACTCTATCCAAAGTCTATGAAAAAATTATACTGAAGCTTTTGGCAAAATTTCTAAATGAAGTACCAGTATTACCTCCCTTTCAATTCGGTTTTCGTCACAAACATTCAACCAGCCATCAGATTCTCCGGATTACAGAGCAAGTCGCACAAGGCTTCGAGAAGAAAGAACATAGCTGCAGCATTCCTTGACTTCACTCAAGCATTTGACAGAGTTTGGCATCAGAGTCTTCTATACAAACTGTTCATCAATGGCATCCCAGACTACCAATATAAAATAGTTTCCTCTTTTCTGTCACAACGTACATTCTCAGTCCGTGTAGGTATTAGCCACTCTTCTCCCAAACCTATAACAGCAAGCGTTCCTCAAGGATCTATTCTGGGACCAGTTCTATTCAACTTGTACACCTCTGATATTCCTGCAACGCCTACAGCTCAAATTGCTATGTATGCGGATGATACAACAATCTTCGAAACATATCACAATATCCACACCGCCAGAAATCATCTTCATGAGGCCTTAAACTTAATTATACCCTGGCTTGATAACTGGCGTATTTCGCTCAACCAGCAAACATGTGAAGCAATGATCTTTACAATATGCAGACCGGACTATCCTCCACCAGTAACACTCCCAGTGAAACCTATACCCTGGAAAACTGAGACTGAAGCAGTTAAATACCTCGGCGTACTCATGGATCGACGACTCACATGGAAACAACACATAAGTAACAAACTCAAACTAGCTCGAGCAAGACTGGCTAAGCTCTACCCTCTTCTCAACAAAAGATCTGCACTCAAATTAAAAAACTGCATACTACTCTACACGACTTTATTAAGACCACTCCTACTATCTGCCTGCCCAGTCTGGGGAGGGACCAGTCCTTCCGAAATCAAACGTATCCAGACATTTCAAAACAAAGTATTACGAATCTCAACAAATGCACCATGGTTTGTCAGAAATAGTCAACTACATAGATAAACTGGAACCAGCACAATTCAACAGTCAATTTCTTCACAAGAACACCACAACACACCTCTCAGAAGCCATTCACTATTCCTTTGGCAGAAAATCTAGCTTTCCAACCTGTATCAGGAATCGTCTAACACTGTATCAACTCTCACAACAAGATCTTCTATAATACTTAAAACAATAATGTACCTACTTATGGGGGGCCCAATTGGGCTTTCCTCATTTCATTGTTAATCATTGTATCATGCATGTAAATAATGTCTATAATCAATTATCTGTAGACCGTGGATGCGCAGATCGATCAATAAATGAGTTAAAAAAATGAGTTTTAAAATGCCATAAATGGTCCAATGCCATCATAAGCAAAACGAATTATCTATCTACATACACATTTGAAAAAGAAGGAAACACATATGTAGCTATAAAATGTGTTACGTTTACATGACTTTCACTATTGTTTATATTCATATGGCTTCTACAAACTGTTCTTACTTGAACTTATGTTTATATAGTCAGTTTATGTAAATATAGGTAAATCTTTACAGAAATAGTTTCATTTCATAGTTTTGTAGGTACTCGGCACTCATATGTTTCAACTCGAGTGACTGTATTCTGACCTTGAAACATCACTGTTTCCATGACATCGCAGAACTAAATAGCAGCAGTAACAGCACTCCAAGAAATGAAAAAGCACTAAAAATTAAAATCAATAAGAAGACAAATTTCAGAAATGATTGGAAAAAAATTAAATAAATTGTGCGTTTAAATGGCCCTGCATTTATTCCGCAGTAAGTCTCTCTCTCTCTCTCTCTCTCTCTCTCTCTCTCTCTCTCTCTCTCTCTCTCTCTCTCTCTCTCTCTCTCTCTCTCTCTCTCTCTCTCTCTCTCTCTCTGTCGGTCATTTTTTCGATGTTCCTTATGAATGAACAGAACTTCAGGGGTCATTTCCGGAAAGTTCAAAGACACACGTTTCTTTGCTATGTAAACATTTAAAATATATGGTATTTTAATTCAAGTACGAGTCTCGTATTTAGAACTACGAGGGCTGTTCATTAAAGAATGATCATAACTTTTTTACCGACATAACTTTTCGCACTAAAATTCAATCCTAATAGCTTAATGTGAAACAAACACGCCGTAGTAGTTTCATTGTTGGTACTCCTGGTTCCCGCCTGTGACAACCAGGCATGTTCAGACATGTTCAGTATCGCCTACCGCTGCAATGGAGGTAGCATGCAGTTAAAGTTTATGTTAGAGGAAGATCCGGAGTTTCTTTCAAACGCAGCCACTGCTGATGAAACTTCGCTACATCATTTTGATCCTGAGAGCAAACAGCAAAGCTCAGTGTGGAACTCTCCTTCATTACCAACTCCCAAAAAAGAAAAAGTGGTTGCTTCTGCTGGGAAAGTTATGGTCATCTCATTCTTTGATATTCATGGAATGGTTTATCAGCATGTTGTGCCTGCACACACATCAGTAACTGGACAATACTACAGGGATGTCCTGAAAACATTGCAAGTCCATATCAGGCGCAAACGAACACATTTCCGTGAAGCAGGCTGCATGCTGCGCCACGATAATGCGCGGTCGCATACTGCCAATGTTGTTGCTAAATATCTTGCAAAAATCAACGTGAAGTGCATCTCTCACCCTTCCTATAGTCCGAATTTAGCTCCATGTGACCTTTTTCTATTCCCTAACTTGAATAAACGCCTTCGTGGGAGGCATTATCCATCATCATAAGCAGTGGTGAAGGCTGCGGAGGCGATTTTGAAGGATGTCTCAAAAATTGGTTTCTAGCATATCTTTGAAGACTGGCAGAAACGATGGGACAAGGGCATCGCATTCAGGGGAGACTATTTTGAGAAGCACCACCAAAATTATGAGGATGAGTAAAGGTACGTTGTCAAAAAATATTGTGACCATTCTTTATTGAACAACCCTCGTATTTTTAATAAAATGGCTACATAAGTGTAAGGGGATTTTATTGAAAACCTTTGAGTTGCATCTGTGGAAGATGCTGAACTGAAATACGAAATTTTGTATTTAACCAAAGTTTCTTATTTAGTTGTGCTGATCTTTTTATTCACAAGTAGTTTCAAAATATGGGGGCATTTTCGGCGATATCTCGACATGGAACTTTTGAATGCAATGCAACACTTCCTCCTGATGGGTTAATAGCAGAGAAAGAAAAAAAATTAATAACCTCTAAAGTGGAAAGTGCTTGAAATCTGTTTATCGAATCTCGTAGGTGTGATAAATGCATTCTCTAGGCTGCTAATATTGGCCGTAATTATCGTGGTATCTTTAATTTTTGCTTATCTTCTTCCTAGCTACTGAATAGTATCACAAATATCCCAGAGCTGATATCCCTGTTAGATAATAAGTTTTGCAGGTGGCGATTATCTGGAAAGAAAGATAAAAACTGTGGGAACCGGTCTTCCATGGTGATTTTATTAAAAAAAAAAAAATCAGGCCAACATGTGGATACCTGACCAGCGTATATATTGCCTTATGTAATAGAACAGAATAAATAATTTCATTTTACGTAACATTGAATTTCCACTGATTTTAAGCGTAGAGATATCAACATTTCTGAAGTAAGAATTGCTTGCTTAACCCGTGAGCTAGGTAAGTATTATAAGGAGATTTTGGCACCTCGAAATGTTATGTCTATGTCCCACAAGGAGGGAGTGGTGAGGCGAGTAGAGACAGAAATCCCGAAGAGCAGAGGGAAATGTACCAGATTGAAGCTCCACAGTGATGCCTAGTAAAAGTATGTTTAGTTAACGTGTATGCAGTTCCCACTCAAAGGGACCTCAAGGGACCTGACCTTCCCGCCCACTAATGACCGTCATAAATCTATCTCCATACTTCAGAAATGGAACACTGTTGTTGAGGACCAATAGCAACCCTGAATTTCTCGAAGTGACAGTCGCATGTCTACTCCACGTGGAGTCCCAGTTGCCAAAGTTCCAACTTCCAGTTGATCTGTTTCATTACGTGCAGAAATTCGTTGTGTGTCACGATGTGGCGATTGTGGGAGGGAAATGCAGTCGTAAATGCAAATGAAGTAGTAGATAAATTTCAGTCACGTGAAAATAATCAAAGTGAAGACAATAGTACGAATAACTGGGCCGAGTTATATTACAGGAAAAGCCTCAAAAAACAAAGTTTCAACGGGAACTGTTTCTAAGCAAATTCAAGCGTTTGTTTTGAACACATATAAATATATGCTGACAAATAATCTTAATAAGGGGTCATGCAATGATGACAAATTATGGGTATTCACAGAAATACAGTAAGAAATATTGTGACGAAAGGAATACCAAAGACACCGATCAAGTGTGAAAACAAATGGAAAGTTTCTCTAAAGTAGATAATTTCACATGCGATTTAATTCGTCGAGAAATTTATAGATTCTATGCAAAAGGGAGAGCGGCCACCTTAGACGAACTGGTTGCACATTTGCAAGAAATTTGTGATTTTCCTTATGGACACTGCAATTTGCGCGGCCTCCTACCTCGTATGATACCCATGACGTATCGAGAAAGGTGGCAACCTTGCGGAAAGGTCTGCGAGGAGGCGGGCCAGGGTTTTAAAACGATTATAAGGGTTCGTCAAAGGCAGCGGCCGACTGCACACGGGTTAACTAAACAGACTTTACAGCCTGCACCCTCCGACGCGGAGGGTGAGAGGCTCAGACGCGGGAAACTGAAGTTTAAAAAGTGCATCTTTTTCCCTTTCATGTATTGCTGACGCACTTGTCAACATGGGTCAACCCTGAAAGAACCAGGTGGATGAAGGTGAAGTAAAATAAGAAATGAGACGAAATGGATGGCAGGAAATTCAGAGATGTGAGTATTCCCAGCACTCAGCTAGCGACTAGAGAAACTTTTAAAACATGGGTCAGGAAGGTAATCCGCAGAAATCGAACACATGACTTCCCGAATGCGGGCCACATACTCAATCATTCGAGTCGTTCCCTTAGTGAGTTTAAAGAAACTGAGTTGGCAACGTATCCGTAAGTTAAAATAAGACCTGAAGCTTTCCTGGCGACAAATATGCTCAAGTTGTTCTCCGGAAGGAAGCCAGGTGAAAAGACGATTAGAAATCGACGTTTCGGGAGTGTGAATATCTCCCATCATCAGGATATTTATTAAATGTTATAACCACAAATGAACCATTGGATATAACACAAATATAATCAAAGACAACACATTATCAAAACTGGCATTACTGAACAAAAGACTGTTTTCAGTAAATAAATGCCAGGCCAGGAGATGACGTGAGTATAGAAAATTAATTGGGTCAAAGAAATGTAAATACTTAACTTGATTATCAAGCGGTATTGATCTGCGCTTCTTAAGTCGACGGATTTCCATTTTTAAAGCCGGTTCCCAAGAGGAGCTGTTTAAACATTCGTTTAATGCAACCTGAGAAGTCTGGACTGGCTGTGCCTTGTTTTGATAACGACCATAGAACCAACGTTTGGGAGACGACAATCTTGGCAAAATGCAACAGTTACTGGGAGCGGAGAATTAAGGAGGCTTTGGCCATTTCCTCCGAGAGAAGCACGCTTAATCGTGATGCTGGATTTTTTGTTTGTATTTGTACAAAAATTTACCTTCCTGATGTCACGACATGAATGGAGGTTTAACGTTGACTCCTTTAAACATTTCATGAAATACTTTTATTCTATGCTAAACCTTTATTTTAATCAATAAAAGTTATCGATAGTCTGATTTGTGGTAAATTATATTTTAAATGTAGTTTGATTGACTAAATGAATTCAAATGTGCTGGTAACCTCTGAAAGAAGTCTTGTTTTATTTTGAAATGAAAAGCTTTTGGTCTTCAGTAAAAATCGTAGATTGGTCTGAGCTAAATTACTGTAATTATCCTCCTAAACCACGATTCTTAGGAGGATAATTCCACTTAGGAACTGGGTGAGGCAACATTTTAGTTGTGTAAACGTCCTTTCTTACTGCAGACGGCACCACAGGCGATAGACATTGATGATACATGAAATGAAATTTTGCTTGAAAAAAAAAACACATATGGAAAGGAAACGTTCAAGGTCTAAGTTTAAGATACCTCTCCAACATTTTCTTGTTATGAGGACTGAGGTTAACCTAGGGTAAAACTCCCTTCAGTCAGGGAGGACGATGATGGAACCACTTAAACTGTAAAACTCACATTCCAAGTCTGTGCCTTGATTACCTCGGCTATGATGTGTCGATATACTACAGCTTGCAGCAGATTATGAGGATGTTAAGTTGCATTTCCTTAAATATGCAGTTATAAGAAACATTTCAACACCTAAATCTTATTGATTAATATTTCAAGTGTTAATTGCAGCCAGAAGTTCAAGATGAACCAGAAAATCCAGAGTCTAAAAATACACAGTATCTATGTAAAATATGCAGATGAGTTGTACTTATCATTATCCAAACTGCCTAGATTTTAATGCAATGTTGGAGTGCTCCTCAGGAATTGGCTGGTCGATCTGCATATCTGCAAGTGTACTAGATTGTGGTATTTATTTGACACCTATGCTTTTTATTTATGGGGGAATCTAACAAACAACGACGCGTACATGAGTAACCTGTAGTTAATAGAAGATCTAAAACAAAATATTACAGGAGAAATTTCCAGAATCACATCTGGGGAGCTTGAGCATATTCATTGGGTTTTTATATGTAGACAACGGAAATGTATTCCTGTTGGGGGGGGGGGGGGCATTTTCATCAATTTGAACTGCACCCGGAGGCTAAGATACAATTATACAGCTTACTTTGATAATTTAAAAGCTTTAATAAATCTCATATTCACACTGACAGCTTACTTGCACAATTACACTTAACTTAAACTTCCTCGAAAATTAAACTTTGTACACATTATAACTTCACTCTAACACCTGCTATTACATGATTTTGAACTGCACCCGGGAGCTAAGACAATTATAAGTCACCGTGCGCGCGCCGTGAAAGGAGAGCCCCAACTACCTTGTCTCGTCAGCTCGGAGAGCTGTCCGAGAGAGGAACCAAAGCAACCTTCACGCGCTCACACGGAGAAAAGGGGGAACACAAAACAACTGAGGCACACGCCTCGTAAAGGAAAGGTGCAATCAGCACAAATTTTAGAGGTATTATTATCATCAATTTCTACTTTTTAAAATATAATTTTGGACAGTTGGCACTAAAAGCATAGCTTTCAAAAACGAGTCACTCATATTAGAAATTGAAAATTTTAACTAAAGTTAAAACACTGCATTATATTCACACTGGACATTCCATATAATTGTATATTTCAAAAGAATAGGAAAGAACTCAGATTTACGTCAACAATGTAACTGTTTAGATTCCCCTGAACATGTTATTTTTGAGTGCAATAAATATTGTGAAGTAGTAGAAGACGGTGGAAGGAAACTTCAAGGAAAATGTTTATCTTAAGGGAAGCAGATTATGCAAACTTAGAAAATATGTCTTAGATAATATCCGCTTAGAGGAATATAGACCCGCGACAAAAGAGTTCAGGAAATAAGTATAGGAATATTGTAACCTACGAGAAAGGAATATTATTTAAGAGATCATTGGGGGGAAATATTAGGACCAAGAGAAACTGAAGAGACAGATTACCAGACTTGAGAATACCTAAGTTAAGACGCATGACCGACGAATAGAAGACGCAAGCTATGGGTATCGGAAGGAAGAGCAGAAGCCACCGAAAGAAGGAGAATCTCAGGAGAGCCAGAGGAAGTAAATGGAGAGAATCAGAGCGGACAGACAAAAATGATTATGTGAAAGAGGAAAGATGATAACCCGGATATCTGGAACTGACGTACCAGCTGTGTCTACTGATGCCAGGAGATGGATACCAGTAGTAGGAAGCTTTAGATACAAGTTGCAGAAGAGGAAATTTAAAATTGTAGGAAATAGTCTTTCATAATTTGTTATAGTAATTAAAGCTATAGTAGAAATGTAGATTTGAATTAAATTGGTGGAATAGAAACAAAGTAGAATAAAGACTGTTCTAAAATTAGATGAGTAGATTTGTAGTTACTGGAATCCAGTAACGTTAGTTAATTAGTTAAGGCAACAAGTAGATTATATCTGTAAAAGATTGTATGCAATTTGATTTAAAAATGAATAAACATAAACATAAAGTTTGCATAACAAGTCCTGGTATAGATTCTAGAAACCCGGTTATTAGATATGCCGATTTTATTTTTATTATTTTCACCCTTGTTTATGCGATGGGACCTCTAAAATGTATTAGACAGAACTAAAAAACTGTTGGAAACATTATAAAGGTTAACTTGTAATTATTACGAAAGAGGTCAAGGAAACCGTAGTGTGAGTTGCATATTCATTTCTTCAGTGCTGCAAAAACCTAGTATGTTGCACTCAGGGACGTATTTAAGGGGGGTTCTAGGGAGTCCGACCCCCCCCCCCCAATCAATGAATTATCATTTCAAACTTTTATTAAATATTTTAGTTAATTGATGGAAATTAATCACTTCTTCACACTAGCCATATATAGGCTAAGGTTTTTGATAGATAGAGTCAACATAGATAGAGCCCGGCCGTGGCATTGAATTTTTCATATACGAGTCGAATATACGAGTCGAATGGAGAATTTAATGTCGTGACGGCAAGTTGGCCATGGTAGCTCAATGGGTAAGAGCGACTTCACGGAAACCAGGAAATCCGTGCTTCAAATCCCGGCCGTGGCATTGAATTTTTCATGTTGACTCTATCTTTTATTAAATAGTTGAAATAAAACTTAGTTTAAAATAAATCGAAAAAGTTTATTCAAGCTTCTCATCTTAACGTCTCTATTCACTGTCAGACAGACATGAAGTTATTTAAGAGATAAATGAAAAGTTACTGCACAGCAGCCGTAGAACTCATTAAAATACACAAATAATGTCAATTACAATAATGTATTGCAAAGTTAACCAATTCCGATATATTATAATTTGTTGATTATAATTCCCAGATAGTTACTTAAAGATATATAATTTTTAACTTCTAAGTCCCTATTCCCTTTTTCATTCAAGGAGAACTAATACTTCAAATGCACCAATCAGTGGTGCGCTTTTAAATATCTGATTACTGGTTATATCACTTTATCCCAAGTATAAGAACAACAAATTTGCAATTTGCAAGGCCTTTCTACAGACTTTATCCGAAGAAACAAGACAAAAGGAAATTTTTCTAAGAACAATAATAATTTCTTATTTGTAGAAACTTGGGTGGAGAAAGTCACGTGAATATAATATATAACATGTTAGTTAATTGATGGAAATTAATCATTTCTTCACACTAGCCGTATATAGGCTAAGAATTTTAATAGATAGAGTCAAGCTGAAAAATTCAATGCCATGGCCGGGATTTGAACCACGGATCTCCTGGTTTCCGTCCAGTCGCTCTTAACCTTTGAGCTACCATGGCCAACGTGCCGTCCTGACATTAAATTTTTCAGTTGACATATATTTCCCCGGTAGACCACTAGGGTCTCTCGCATCCGAGATACACCGTTTGTGGCGACTTACTATCCTAAGTACTTGAGTCCAAAGCTTCATCATTTAACTCTTATTATTTTAGTTAATTGATGGAAATTAATCATTTCTCCACAATAGCCGTATATAGGCTAAGGATTTTAATAGACAGAGTCAACATGAAAAATTCAATGCCATGGCCGGGATTTGAACCACGGATCTCCTGGTTTCCGTCCAGTCGCTCTTAACCTTTGAGCTACCATGGCATTAAATTTTCCATTTTACTCATATATTTCCCCGGTAGACCACTAGGGGTTCTCGCATCCGAGATACACCGCATTGAATTTTTCATGTGGACTCTATCAAAAACCTTAGCCTATATACGGCTAGTATTGAGAAATGATTAATTTCCATCAATTAACTAAAATAATAAGAGTTAAATGATGAAGCCTGGGACTCATAGTAAGTCGCCACAAACGGCGTACCTCGGATGCGAGAGCCCCTAGTGGTTTACCGGGGAAATATATGAGTCAAATGTAGAATTTAATGTCAGGACGGCACGTTGGCCATGGTAGCTCAAAGTGTAAAAGTGACTGGACGGAAACTGGGAGATCCGTGGTTCAAATCCAGACCATGGCATTGAATTTTTCATGTTGACTCTATCTATATATAACATGTGTTTTTATTTTTATTTTTTACTAACATGATAAAAACACATCCCTGATTAATTATTTATTAAAAGCAAATAATTCAGCGTAGATTTTTTTGGACCCCCCCCCCCCCCGGAAATTGACTTCTAAATACGTGCCTGGCTGCACTCATTTGAATTTCTGGGCTTAAACTGCTTATCTGTTCTGTTACAGTTCGTCTGGTTTATCTTGAAACACGTGAATTAGAGCGAGAGCGCACTATTGCCGCGCTTTTGTAGTCATGACTGCCTAAACCCATATCGCATCAGTTCTATATAACGCTCCAATTAACTCCTCTGATTATATTGTAGCTACCCCTTTAATACTTTCAAGCGCAGTGCTTAAAAAATTACTGGTAGATGTCGGTAGTATAGATATACCGCCCATTAGGGATTTACTTTTGGAGCCACTTTCTTCTAAATGTATGACGAAATTTTCCAACATATCAATTAATCCGTCTTTTCTCCAGTACATCTTTTCTATCTCCTTCATTGATTTGTGCCCATATTAGCTCGACAGCATTCGTATCACAATGACATGAAGGTAAGGTTATGTCGATTTAATTCAGCTATGGAGTTGATTGTATACAGTTTGAAGTTATTTTTTTCTCTTAATTATCTCGTATAACACCGGTTTAGATACCATATTTCCATTATTACCATATTTCAAAGCAGTGTTTGTAAATAGAAAGCCCTGCTCTGGTTGCAGCACCTGTCGCTGTCTGACGGAGACTAGGCAGTCGCGGATAGCAGTGGCAACGTGTTTACAAAACTTCTCACCCCTCCCTTGTGACCGAGAGGGGTAGCGCAAAGTAGGTCATGTTTCAAATTAAACCAGAGGAACTCTAGTTTATCTGTTTACTACAAAACGAGCGTATGAGAGTGCATATGAGTCACCCAGTGAGCTAGATCCAATGCTTATGTCAGTAACTGCAGTGATATGTATGGGTAAGTTATGTGACAACACGTGCATTTTACATGAAACTATCACCCATATCATTTCTGAAAGGTGAGCATAAACATCATGCGGTCAGCAAAAGTGATTACGTTACATATTCCTCTGCCTTGCCTTTATGTGTTGGGTGGACAGTACTCTTGTATAAAATATTCTTACAAATGCTAATTCTCTCCTCTATTTCATGTTAATCCAGATAGCTGGCAGAAATGGTTTTATTAGCACGCATTTCTTTATGTGAGCAAGGTAAATATGGGAATACCGCATTTCATTAGGCTCTTTTAAGAGTTGGTCGCTTTGCGATGTCTTTAAAATTCCGTTCTCTTTGTATGGCAAAAAGATAAAAAAAATAATAATACCGATTCCTTTTTGAGGAAAGTATAGGTATTGCAAATTTAGACAAATAAAAGGAATATCTCGGAAGTGGTTCACACACAAAACATGACATAATTGTGTGTTCATTTTATTGAACTTTTTAGAAAATCAAGACGTTCCATGTGAAGCGTAGTCTGGGGGAAAGGATTTCCTTAAAAATCTTCATGCCAAATCCTTGGAAGATCCTGAATCTAAATACCAAGTTTGGTTTTAGTTAATTTGAACCACGGATCTCCTGGTTTCCGTCCATTCGCTCTAACCCATTGAGTTACCAAGGCCAACGTGCCGTCCTGACATTAAATTCTCCATTTGACTCGTATATTTCCCCGGTAAACCACTAGGGGCTCTCGCATCCGAGATACACCGTTTGTGGCGACTTACTATCGTAAGTACTTAAGTCCCAGGCTTCATCATTTAACTCTTATTATTTTAGTTAATTGATGGAAATTAATCATTTCTCCACACTAGCCGTTTATAAGCTAAGGTTTTTGATAGAGTCAACATGAAAAATTCAATGCCATGGCCGGGATTTGAACCACGGATCTCCTGGTTTAATGTCAGGACGGCACGTTGGCCATGTAACTCAATGGATTAGAGCGACTGGACGGAAACCAGTAGATCCGTGGTTCAAATCCCGGCCATGACACTGAATTTTTCATGTTGACTCTATCTACCAAGTTTGGTGTTTGAGCGACTTTTCATTTACGCTGTTCACACGCACCCACGCACACACACACACACACACACACACACACACACAGACACAGACACAGACACAGACACAGACACAGACACAGACACAGACAGACCTTTCTTCTAAAAGTACTTCTTTAGATTCAGGGGATCTCAAAACGTGTATTTCAGGTGAAATCGAATTCGTATATCTCAAATTCGAATTTTTGGATGCAATGCGTTTACCTTCCCTACTCGTAACCGAGAAAATATAAATGCACAAAATAATTACAGTGAAAACGTGGGTCTGCAACATTTTGGAAAAAAAAAAAAAAAAAAGACAGGACGCATGATTAATGTGTGTCTCAGTGTAAGCCATTTATTTAGTTATGATTATTTTTGCCACGGTTTTTTATACATTATATAATGTCATATTGTGTAAGTGATTATGTTATTAGTTTTGTGCTATGAAGGTCAAACAAAAACGAAGGCCAAAGACAAAGACAGAGCTTACTATTGCTCCTGTCGAAATGTATCCTGTTGTTTACATACCCCATAAATACACCAGAAACAAAAGAAGCATTACGCATATGCTCCCTTAAGTTCATTTTCCATATTTTTCGATACGTAAAACGTATCTCACAATGCAGTTTTTCACAATTTTTAGGAAACTACATGTTAGGCATTTAAAAATAGATAAAGAACTTCAAAAAGGCTTTTTAAATATTGAATCATTATCATTTAGTACTGCATTAATTAGTATCTTACTGCATTTTTTAACTTTTAAGTAGGAAATAAACAAATTTATTTGTCTAAAGTAAACTAATATGGAAAAAAGGGCAGAGTTGAACTAATAACAATCAACTTCTATGATACAAATTGCAACAATTGTAGAGTTGTTTTGATTTATATTTAAAAGGGTTTGAAAAATTTATAAATTTATAAAAAAATTGTGTAAAAATATATGTAATTTTGTGATTAGCTGTAGTAATAATTGTAATACGTAACGTAGTGACGTAGTAGTAAATCGGCCAATCATATAAAAGTACTATATGGGTAGCGATAGGATTAAATAATCTTGGTGTAGAAACCGAAAAAAAAAAAATCATCTTTCTTTCTGGAACGCCGAAGAGATCGGATGCTTTTTAAATTGCTCGAAAATATTTAAGTGTAAGTTCAGTTTGAATTATTAGATTGATTCAGATCACAGTACAAAGTTTTGTGATAAGAATTGTAAAGGATTTGGTGTTAAAAGAAATAAACAAAAGATTGATTTCTTTATAGAAATTCAAATTAAAAATGTTAATGATTTCTTCACTCGTTACCACCCTTGTAACTTAGAGTTTTCATTGCTCGTAAGTAAGAATATAACAGAGGACTATTAAAAGCTAGCCGAGGCATAATTAAGGATTTACCTGATAACTTCGGAGAACATCTTCTTCATCAAGTTATAATATTTTGGACGAAGGTAAGATCGACGAAGCGACGGGAGACGAGATACCAGCACGAACCTTGCTATATATAGAGGATGTTACAAAAAGGTACGGCCAAACTTTCAGGAAACATTCCTCACACACAAAGAAAGAAAATATGTTATGCGGACATGTGTCCGGAAACGCTTAATTTCCATGTTAGAGCTCATTTTATTACTTCTCTTCAAATCACATTAATCATGGAATGGAAACACACGGCAACAGAACGTACCAGCGTGACCTCAAACACTTTATTACAGGAAATGTTCAAAATGTCCTCCGTTAGCGAGGTTACATGCATCCATCCTCCGTCACATGGAATCCCTGATGCGCTGATGCAGCCCTGGAGAACAGCCGTCCACAATACGAGCACGAAGAGTCTCTACATTTGGTACCTGGGTTGTGTAGACAAGAGCTTTCAAATGCCCCCATAAATGAAAGTCAAGAGGGTTGAGGTCAGGAGAGCGTGGAGGCCATGGAATTGGTCCGCCTCTACCAATCTATTGGTCACCGAATCTGTTGTTGAGAAGCGTACGAACACTTCGACTGAAATGTGCAGGAGCTCCATCGTGCATGAACCACAATGGGGTATTTTGACAATTGTCTGCACGAATGATTTCAATTTACATTTTAAGAGAAATACTGAAATGAGCTCTATCATGGAAATTTAGCGTTTCCGGTCACATGTCCACATAACATATTTTCTTTCTTTGTGTGTGAGGAATGTTTCCTGAAAGTTTGGCCGTACCTTTTTGTAACAACCTGTATGTTGTGACAACTTTGAGGCATCGAAACCCACAACAACGGAGGAATCCTGCTACGGAAAAAAGGACAACGTTGTACTAATAACAATCAACTTTTATTATACAAAGTTCAACAATGATCTGTAGGACATTTAATACAATATAGGATTATATTTAAATAATAATTAACTTATAAAGGTACATGAAGTTTTGTTTCTATTATAACATTTCTAGCATATGGTTAAAATTTCAAGGCATTTAGTTAAGAACTAAGCATTTTGAAAATTTCAAAGTAGAGTGGCATTAACATAGCATGTTTCTGAATCCGAGGGAAGCTATTTACCTATTTCTTTTTAAATATAGGAAATTCATATTTAGGTCGTTATTCCACTCTGGACAGCCCTCTGGAACTTGCCCAAAAATGCATCCAATAGCAGGAGATATAGATGAAACATTGTTGCGAAAAACCAGAGCTTATTTTCAAAATAAAAGGTCAAATTTTTTGTCCTTGAACTTGACCTGTGACATTGATTTTGTATATTTTCTGGAACAAAAGCATTGATAGAGAATTGCGATAGGTTTTTACGTGCGTCAACTGCTGGTTGATAACGATCACGTTATGTGAAATTTAGGGGTCAAAGAAAGAGATTATCACATTGATATCTAAAACAAAATACTAAATACAGTTTATATTGTCAACATAAGATACACTTTTGACTCTTTCAGAACAACGCCGTTCATGTTTTTAGAAAAGGAATCCAAGCTGTTTGGAAGGGTGACATGACCTTGATTAGTTGTAAAAATGGATACTACGGTTGCATTTCATAGCATGGCTCACTTACTGGTACTTGGGTACACAGCACATAATTATAATGCAATCCACAACTCATGGGCAAACAATCTCAACTGTTAATACATTTGCATAATTTTTTATCCCTGCTATTTATTTTGGCTTCAGGTAATTTTTATGTGGGCACTATTAACTGCCTCGGTTCTCAGGGGCCTGAAAGATCACTTAATTTTGCTCAGCGGCCTCTTTATCAGGCTTGAGGTTCTTTTACGTAACCAGTTCTTGACACGGGACCACAGGCTTTACTTCCCCTCCGAAGGAAGCCATGCTTAGGATAGCTAAAGGTAAACTGGCCAAGATATCAGCTTGGCACTGTGAGTACAAACAATTTCCAGTTCAAACATTGTAACATTTTACAAATTCAAGCTTATTTATTATCATTTTGAAAGTAGTATAGGAACTAAATATAAAAATCATTAAACACTCATATGCAACTAGGTGCTAAACGCTCGGCTCTGAGGGGCAGGTGGTAGCGTGCCTGCCTCACATTCAAGAGATCACGAGTTCGAGTCTCGTTCATGGGGAGACATCTCGGTAAGGTTTAATTTTCGGAGATTTTCCTTATCTTGAAAGATGAATGTCGAATAACTCTTAATCTCTACGGAGCATGGGCTCATTTGAGCATCACTTCCCACCCATTTCATTCATCTCCGACATGACTTTACATTGCAGGAATTAAAAAACGAGTAAGATCTTTCAAAGACACAGTCTGTGTTTCTTTTTTATTTATAACAAGGTTGTTGACATTTGATATCGCTGTTATAACTAGAAAAAAAGACAACAAAATAAAAGATTCTATTTCGCCAAATAGGTTTGTTTTATGTTACTTACGTATAGTCTTAGGGACTGGCAAATTTTGAATAGCTCGTAATTTATCATTGTCTGGTTCTACACCCTTAGCGGATACTTTAAGCCCTAATAACTTTATTTTTGACATACCAAAAAAGCAATTTTCTGGTTTTAGTTTGAAGTTCTGTTTACATATTTGACGAAAGACTTCTTCTAAATTTGTTAATAATTCATGAAATGTTGGAGCAAAAAACAACAATATCATCTAAATAGACTAAAGTTTTCTTATAACGAAGATCACCAAATAATTTACCAGAAACTTCTGAGAAAAACCTAGGGGCATTAACAAGTCCGAACCTTAGTCTGTTAAATTCATATTGGGAAGAATTTGTAACGAAGCTTGTATACTTCTTGCCTCTCTCATCAATAGGAACTTGAAAACATGAGCTTAACGAATCCAAACTGCAATACCATCGCGAGTTGCCTAAGTAACTAAGCCAATCATCTATGCTTGCAAAATTAAGGACATGTAATTTATTATAACACCTAAACACTCTTAAAAATAGAACAAGTTTTGTAGGTATAAACTAAAATATATAACTAATAGATAATGTAAAATACAGGGGTGGCCTGTGAGGCGTTGTATTGGCGGTGCCATAAATAAATAAATTAATTAATGAACGAATGAATGACTAAATAAATACATAAATTAAATAAATAAATTAGTAATAAATGAATGATTGAATAAACAAATAATAAATGAATAAATAAATAAATAATAAAGGAATGGATGAATAAATAAAAAATAAATAAATAAGGGTTGTTAAAATATAAATATGTGTTCCAATTTCGAACGATTTAGGTAATATTATCAATAATCCATCCTGTTTTATAATATACTGTACCATACAGAACGTACAGGGAAACGGAAATAGATATTTATTACATCCGTACTCTTGTTACGCACAGGTGTAACGAGTACAGTAAACGTTTGATAATACAATTCATGGAGAATGTGAAATGTGTAGTGTTTAACGCCCGCTTTTACTGCATATGGCACCGCAGGCGATGACACTGATGATATATGAGATGAAGATGGAGTACCGGTGGAATGAGATCCCGGAGAAAACTCGCCCCAGCGCCGTGTTGTCCAGCACAAATCTCACTTTGCGGTCGCCTGGGATCGAACCCGGGCCGCCTTGGTGAGAGCCAAGCAGTCTAACCACTGAGCCACGTTGCGGCCACATGGAGAATGTGATAAGAAGCGTTCGTGTACGACTTCGCGACAGTGAGACAGGTATCTTAAGTCCCGTGCTTTACTGCACTCTAGCGGATAAAGCGTAAGTTATGCGCCAGAGAAATCTCGGCACTACCTGCTCCCATAAGAAGCCGTGAATAAGCAGACATCCTAGCCCTTAACACAGGCGCTTATGCGTGTAGACGGTGCCGTTCTGAAATCGCCACCAAGCCAAGGAAAAAAACCGGGATAGAGCACCTGCACGAGGTAGCAGATACGCAGCAACAACCTCTTTTGCGCAATTCCTATACACTTCTCTTTCTTTCGTTGGCATACAGATGGTGCCATGGCACAGCGGCGCTACCTCAGAAACCGCCCCTGGTGAAATATTAAACTGAAATAGAATGTACAATTATTTTTAAAAATTGTATAGGAAGTATTAAACTTTAAAACAAAAGACTGCAAGTGTCATAGGGATGTTGATATAAATCAAAAGTGGACTGAAAGTGTTTTAGGACTACTGCAGTGTCCGAAACTTCATTTGGAAATCTCTCACGTAGAAGCAATCCTTTACATTAAAAAAGTGCTTTCCTTGAATATTTTTAGCAAACTAATGTTAGTTGGCCTAGGTACTGGTTGGTTAGGTACTGACCTGCTGATCCCAGGGCCGTGGGTTCAGATGGTTAAAAACGAACAACCTCATGTCAGTTGATTTACAAGCATATAGAAGAACTTCTGCGGGACAAAATTTCGGCACACCAGTGAGGCTGATATGATTCTGACAATGGATATCATCGTTAACAAACAAAATATTTTTGTCTGCAAAATGCCTTGTTAGTATAGACTTGGTTAAGCAGTTGGCAAAGAGCTCATTCACTCTCTAGCACTCCAGTATTCTGAAGTTACGTTGGTACGTTGTTTAAAGGTTGGGCAGTGGAGTAGGTGATTTTCATTCATATCTTCTTTAACTGTACAGAAAGCACACAGAAGAGATCCCACTATACCAATCCTGAAATAAATGTTTTTAGACAGCCATGGCCTGTTAGAGTTTGTCCAGAGGATTTTCGAGGTAGTGTGTTGATTCTAGTCGTGCTCTTACATACATCCTCCCAAAGTTTTCTTTTGTTTGTAATATATTATCTTCTTTAATTTTTTATTATATGTTGATATAATTATCCTTTTGATAGAGTGTTAACTTAGTGGCTCATAAACTTTTCGTGCTTTAAATGGCAGGATTCTACGTTTAGTTTTGAAAGTCAAATCTTTAGCATACGTTAAAAACTTCTTTTTTACGTGTGTTAATTTTTTAATACTCCTAGTTCTCCGTTTATCACATTCTTCTACATCTCAAAAACTAGCACCCTAGCAAATGCCTAGCTGACCCGTTTGTAAATTGGGTCACGTAGGTAAGCAGTAGAGAAAAATTCCAAAACAAGATGTTACGTTTTGAGATTCCTTGGCCCAAAACATGCTAAAAGGTTCACGTATTTAAATTCAGCATCTTCCAAGCAAGCTACCTTTTGCTTGCTACTTTTATTTTTCTGAAGTGCTGATTTTCTCAAAGCTGGCCATAACATTTTGATTTACAATAGATAAGTTTAAGATATTTTACTGACAAATGAAATGCATATCTTGAATATTCTGTGAATAGCGTCTGTAGTCCTTCTCATTCTAAACGAGTGCTTGATTAGTAAATCGTAAGAAACAGACGAAGTGTTACAATATAAAAAATATAAATATCCCCAAAACCTAAAATTTATGTCAAATATTTTCTTTGTTATTAAGTTAATCATTTCCGAGATACTCCTTATTGTTGGTTTAAATTTTCAAATACTTATACTTCACTCATGATCAAAGAACTTTATTTTGGATGAAAAAGTCCCCAATTTTAAAAACCTATCCATTGACAAACTCTTCTTTATTTATTGGTTTATTAAAATAATAATGGTGACGCAAATAATGAGTAGTAAGCAGGGGACCCAGATCAAACCGGAAGTTAATCTGTGCCAAAAGGTCACACCAAATGGGGAGTGGATCCGTTTTGAACAGGTGACTAGATAAATTCTAGACAACTTGAAAAGGAGACCCGGAGGGGTTACAAATATGTCACTTAAGAGGGGGCCCGGGAGGCAGCTTTTTGTGATTTACGTCCTTTAACGTTAAGTCATATCGGACGATGAATGGAATGGGTGAAAGGATGCTCAAATGGGCCCAGGGTCCATGGAGCTTAGAGTTGCCTGACATTCGTCCTTTTTAGGATAAGGGAAAAGGTCGGAAAAAACCTTATCCATGTAACTCACCCTGACCGAGATTCAAACTCGAGACCTCTTGAACGTGAGTCAGACATGCTACCATCTACGCTACTGAGGCGGGCAGGCAACTTTTGTTGATAATGCTGGTTTGTGTTCCGAGTTGATCTGGTCACTCTGTATTTTTAAAGTAACACAGGCCAGCACCAGCTTTCATAAATAACGGTCCCTGGAGAAAAGAAAACACTTGTATCTGGGTAAAACCATAAAATGTGATTTTAATCTTCTTTGTTATAACTTTTCCACAAATAAAAGAAATCTTTGAGGAAACTGCATGTTCCATGAAGCCAACGCTTGCAACAAACACATTGGCTCCAATCAATTTCTGTTTATCTTTTCATAGTCTTCACCGCAACCAAACACATTTTTTAGCTAAATCCATGAAACAATCGTTACTGGAAGTATCTTTAACATTCAGTCTCATCTGAAAACCGGAACTGCTGGTTGAACCAGCTTCTCTTCTGCTTCAATACTTTCCTAGCCCTATCGGCTTTCATCTTACCCTTTCAATAACAGGGAAGGAGGGAGTTAAAGGAGTGTGTTAACTTTTGCTTTTCTTTTACCTTGCAGCATTTTAAAGGACAAAATTCGTTAGAAAGCATTCAACTATTTTGTGAGTAAGATCCTAACGTGCTTATATAGATGTACTAGATTGTTGCTCACCTGAATTTGGTTACCTCTAATATTTTTGCTATCAACTTCCAGTGACTCGACATCCTTTCTCCTTTCTGAAGGCTCATTTGAATCCAAATTCAAGTCTATGAGGAACAGCATCCAGGTTGTAAGGCCAGTAGTTTTGACAGAAATGGCATTTTCAGATGACTGGCTGATTTTCCTTAATAGACAATGCCACAGACCGTAGCGATAAAAATTAGTGATAAGTATTCGAATAAAAATTAAAACAAATAACACTGATAAACTGACTTTAAAAATTCAAAATACGATGAAACTATCTTTGGAAAGGCTGGCCAGTTCTTCTGAAAGATTGTAGAGATCTCTCTGAGAGTGATGCACAGCGAAATTTGGAAAATATAATAATGTTAGCCATGTCAATAAAATACTCAATACCACAATTGTACTGAGTAGAAAGGTTTCTAATTGTAATATTGTAATACTTTATTTAGCATAGAAAAATCACGAGGAAAGTAACAGAAACCTCGACTCTGCTTACTTATTATATATAAGTGGTGGAGAATTTAAAAGATCCACTTAAGCCGAAATATCTTAACGACAGTCTAAAGATACATATATTAATATATAATACTGTAATTATCTCCCAGAATACTGATACAGAATGGTGAAACTACTGTTGCACTTTTCACTGAAATTTAGTAATGTCTTGGGTAAGGGACCAGTCAAATGTCAATACATCTGCTTCTGTAGTGTGGTGTTAACATGTCTACCTCATGTTCAAGAGGTATTAGAGTTCCAATCTCGGTCAGGGTGAGTTATCTGAATAAGGTTTTTCCCGGGGTTTGCCCTTATCCTGAAAGATGAATATCGGGTAACGCTAATCTCTATGAATCCTGGGCTAATGTAAGCATCATTTCATCCATTTCATTTGTCGTCCGATATGATCTCAAGTTGGAGGACGTAAATTAAAACCTAAAGGAGCAATTTCTAAATTATTCCACAAGTTTAAAATTAGATCCTTCAAATCTTGGATTTTTGTTTCTTCTAAAGTTAGTAAACATTTTCAGGTTTCACCTCTATTTAGTTTCCATGTTGTTAATGATTTAATTAAGAAAATAAAGTACGATATAAAATGTTCTTTGCGGAGCAGTTTTCATTTTCCAAGAATAACATTTGGTAAGAAAGTTTTGATACATATACAAATAAAGTTTGTTCTGAATTATGCTGTGTACTGACAGCAAAAATAAAATAAGTTTATCTAATTGTAATTGTTTATTTAATAAAATTTTACCATGCTGTGCCTCTCATTTTAATGAGATATTTAATGACACAGAGTGAAAGGTATACAGTTTTTCAACAGAAAAACAGGCAAAGCATTTTTATTGACGAAAATAAAAGCATTACATATTTGGTCCAAAACCTCAGGTTTTCAGTTGACTGCCTCCTTAACGACTGGTAATGGCGGTTTTAATATTTGTTTGTCTTAGAGCACAGAATTTGAACGTCTTCTGTCCTCTTCTTCTTTTGCTTAGACAGACATAAAACCCTTGACTAATTGTGTCGACAAATGTGTACGTCATTCTGTGCAAGTAGGAACAGCTTCGGCCACCTGTTCGTCTAAAGAATATGCAAAGTGGCAGACAAATGAATCACTTTGTATTTACTTAGCTTTGTTGTACTAGTTCGTAAATTTAATGTTGACTCATTGCTGGGGGCAGCCAATGTTCATAGAGAAGCGAGAGATCCGAAAACAAAAGATAGATAAAATACGTTTAGGGTGATTCAGACAGCTCCAACAAATTAATTAAGACTTTCACTTAAGGCCTTGCTCCAAAAATAAGTTTAACGATATTACTTATTTGCTCAGTGCTTGAAATGTTTCAGATCTTATCACCGTTACCACATAGTTTATACAGACAGTAACAGACTCCTGGAAATCCGCGTGTTTTCTAAGTTTCAGCAAATTCCTCTTTCCTATCTACCTTCAACTGACACACCTATCAGAAAGAAATATGTGCTACCAGAACTTGTAGCACACGTTAATTTTTTTAAATTAAACTTTACTTAATAGTCGCTTAAACTACAAGTCTTTTTAGAAATGTATACGTTTTTAATATATAGAGGTTTACACATTTTGTTCTTTATATAGTTAACGTATGAATAATATGACAGGAGATATAAAAAGTGAAAAAATGAAATGTGTAGTGTTTAACGCCCGCTTTTACTACATACGGCACCGCAGGCGATGACACTGATGATACATGAGATGAAGATGGAGCACCGGTGGAATGAGATGGCAGGGGAAACCGGAGGTCCCGGAGAAAACCCGCCCCAACGCCGTGTTGTCCACCACAAATCTCACTTTGCGGTCGCCTGGGATCGAACCCGGGCCGCCTTGGTGAGAGCCAAGCGGTCTAACCACTGAGCCACGGCGTGGCCAATAAAAAGTGATCTAATAGGATAAAATGTCAAAATTAAATAGTTTTATTCTACACATTGTAAATATTGGATAATAACTTACAAACAGTATGGGTTTGTATGGAATGAAATTAATTATTCTTTCACACTAGCCGTGTGTAGGCTAAATTGTGGAAACGTAGAGTCAGACTGAAAAATTCAATGCCATAGCCGGGATTTGAACCACGGATCTTCTGTGTTTATGAGATCTCCTAAGTGGTTTACCGGGAAAATACGAATCAGTTGGAGAATTTAATGTCATATCGGCACGTTGGCCATTGTAGCACAATGGTAGTGCGGCTGGACGGAAACCAGAAGATCCGTGGTTCAAATCCCGGCTATGGCATTGAATTTTTCAGTCTGACTCTACGTTTCCACAATTTAGCCTACACACGGCCAGTGTGAAAAGAATAATTAATTTCCATTAATTAACCTAATAGTGGTTTACTATATGAAGCCCGGGCCTTAAAGTACTTACAATATGTAAGTCGCCATTAAGGTAGTTGTCTCATGTGTTTATGAGAACTCCTAAGTGGTTCACCGGGAAAATACGAGTCAGTTGGAGAATTTAATGTCATATCGGCACGTTGGCCATCGTAGCACAATGGTAGTGCGGCTGGACGGAAACCAGAAGATCCGTGGTCCAAATCCCGGCTATGGCATTGAATTTTTCAGTCTGACTCTACGTTTCCACAGTATGGAATGAGTAGTTAATATGGAATCATTTTGAAGCTAATAATAGTGGTAATTGATGGATAGAGTCAACATGAAAAATTCAATGCCATGGCTGGGATTTGAACCACGTGGCTAGTGTGGAGAAATGATTAATTTCCATCAATTAACTAAAATAAGAGTTAAATGATGAAGCCTGGGACTCAAGTACTTACGATAGTAAGTCGCCACAAACGGTGTATCTCGGATGCGAGAGCCCCTAGTGGTTTACCGGGGAAATATACGAGTCAAATGGAGAATTTAATGTCAGGCTGGCACGTTGACCATGGTAGCTCAATGGGTTAGAGCGATTGGACGGAAACCAGGAGTTCCGTGGTTCAAATCCCGGCCATGGCATTGAATTTTTCATGTTGACTCTATCCATCAAAAACCTTAGCCCATAAACGGCTAGTGTGGAGAAATGAATGATTTCCATCAATTAACTAAAATAATAGTGGTAATTGCTTGAATTTATTATGATTGTGACTTTGTTTAAAAGTCTACAAGGTTTAATGTTTTTCTACTTGTCATTTTTATGTGAGGAATGCAGAGTGTTTGCAGTAAACACCAAAAAAAAAAAAAAAAATCTAAAGTGTTTCGTTCATATGGCACTGTTCTACAAATCATTCTTAGAAACGCTTATTCCTTCTTTTTAATAATGATAAACTTGCAGTTTACGTGTGCACATTTCGTTGTAGCCAGTGACAACTCTACCACTCATGCAAATGACATGTCACATTCCTTGTAATAATAATTATTTATTGAGAATTTGTCATTACCAATTTTATTTTACTTTTAAGTTGGATTAGCTTTGATATCGTAAGTATAAAACCACAGAAGTGGATACAACAATTATGTTAATGTTAACTTCTGTATTTGTTTTATACTTAGTAATTATTTAACAAAATACTGAAGTGTACATGCTTATAATGGGTACTACAAGGCAAAACGAGAAAGCGTATCGGGAAAACTTCCAACACAGAGGTGTTTACCTGAGCTTATCGCACATACACAGCGAGCCCAGTGTATGTATACTCTGTTCAGACATAATCATGTCTTCTGGACAGCAATGTGTCATACATCGACAGGCACGAGAAAACATATCATATAGTCACACGCAGCTTCCAATCGCTCTATTTATGTTTCGTCACTTACTGTACGTCAACTTACCAATATTTCACTCTTCTAATCGACCAGATAAGAACCAATAGGGAACGATCACAGTGCTGGTCACCTGAAGGTCAATACACTTCAACGCTCTGTCAGTAATAATGAAAAACACTTGAAGGTGTTTGCACACTTTACAAACAGTATAGACTTAGATCAACTGTAAGAGTAATTTTGTATATATGTAAATATTGTATTATATAACTGATAAGATAGTATAGGAGCATATAAAATAAATAATGTACAAAGAGGACTACAGAAACTGCGAAATCGTATATAAAATTGTAGAAAATGTGTAACATCCATGTTATGTTACTATATTTGATATTTATTTATTTTTACAGTATGCATTACAAATTCAGTACAATAAAATTTAACATTCTGTATTATACCTCCTGTACAAATACATGAAATTGCTGACCTTAAGATTTACTTGCTGACTCAGGTCCCCTGGCCATAAGCTTTTGGTTTTCCTGTGCAGCTTGATGCCATTTCTACTTGACCTTTTCTTTTTTATCCTAATTAACTTTTCTCTTATCCTATATAAGAAATATCCTATACATCTATTTTTCTTTTCTCCCATCCCCGTTAGCATGCGTACTGCCAATATCTCTTTACTTACACTGTCCCATTTCTTATCCCATATTTTTCTTCTGTAAAATGCTAGCTCCTTACATTCTATTAGGTAATGAACAGTGCTTTCTTCATCTCCACAAAATTCACATATCCCTGCCTCATTACTTCTCAACCCTTTTAATTATAATATTCCTACTCTCATCCATGCTATGCCTTCTCTCCCAGTTTTGCCACATTGATCTATATATTTTCCCTACCCCGTTCTGTCTTTAATTGCTTATAAAATTTCAAAGATTTCTTTTCTTCTATACTTTCCCATATCCCTTGCCTATCTATGTCTTGTAGTCTAGTTCTCACTTCCTTCCAAAAACCGTTATAATTTGTCTCCTCTGCTCTCCATAGATCTCCCATGCCTATCTTTAATATCATTCTTTCCAATTCGGACCACCAACTATTTGTATTTTTAATGCTTTTCTGTTGCTTCATTCTGTGACTTTGTGGGTTCGTGAAATGAAAAGTCCAATTGCACCACTCCAAAATGTTCTTTATTTCCACCGACTTACAGTTAAACACTTGCCAATTACACAGAATTACGTAATGCACACAATTACGATTCACCAGTTCGTCCGTTACAATTCCACTTTTCTCTCGCAATTACGTACAATCCTCCGATGCACGTACACAGTCTTCTCGTCCGTACACTAACACTGCACTCTTACGCTGCTCGCCAAGAACTGACTGACTGGCCCAATTCACTCACTGCAGCCCTTTTTATAGGGATATCGCCGTTTTCTCGAAGCCTCTAATTTCCGTGAATCACCGCGAAGGTTCCAGATATCAGTGGAAGGGGGGAAGAGGCGGCAGCGACAAGTGACACTTCCCTAATCATCTCCTCAGTTAGTGACAGAGACTAATGGTTGGGTGTGGCTTGGCTGCCTCTGGCCCCTTACTCAGCTGTCGTTGGTTGTGCTTTCCGCTAATTGGGTGACAATTCTCAGATTCAATAATTCCCCTTTCTGCCATTTAATACACTTATACCAAAATTTCAATATTCTCTCTATTATGATTCCCCTCCTTTTTGTATTACCTAGCTCTAGTAATGCCACTTCTCTTGGTGCCGATTTTGGCAGCCCTAGTAGTTCTTTGCAAAACAATCCATACATCTGGTCTAATTGTGTTCCTATCTCTGATGTGCCCCATACCTCCACTGCATACATTGTTCTGACTTCAACGAGCGCTTCATACATTCTTTCTAACCATCTAACTGATATCTGCAGTTTATGGTTACATATTCTTACCCCTGACATTGCCGCCCTGCCATTAGCTATCACTTTTCTGGCTTGTGCGGCCCATCCTCCACTGCTACACATCCTTACACCTAAATAGTCATACTCGTTTACCACTTCTACCTTTTGGTCTTCAATGAACCATTCCTCTCCTTTTCTAAGTATCGATCCTCTTTTAAATACCATTATTTTTTATTCTTTGCTGTTTATTCTTAGTCCCCAGTCATCGCAAAACCTATGGATTGCCTCAATTGATTTTTGTAGACCTATTACGGAAATTGCTCCTACCGTTAAATCATCCGCATACAATAAACCAGGGATCTCTTTGTCCCTAATGTTACTATATCTAATGGGGCATGGTGATTCAAGTAATAAAAGTATAAAAAAAAAATCTTTATAATGGAATTTTTAAGTGTCCTAAAAGATGTTATATTACTGAGGTTGTCAAATGAGCAGAATTTCGTGTTTTTAAATAGTAAATCCGAAAGCATTAACAATGAAAATGATGGGATATTAAAATGACATCATCATGGAGTTCAAACATGGATATGGTAGGAGCATGCGCTTTAACCTCGAATTTCGAAATGAAGCCTGAGCTCTGTGCAATTGACCGCTTATTAACGCAGTCACTTTAGTATACTTTCTTTCACGAAAAGACGTAAAACTATTAGTGAATTATAACTATGGCAGACTCTGAATGTAACCACAGACAATTGAAATCGTGTGTTCGTCACTTCGGCAGGAATATTTATGAAAGTTACCATTGCATAGAAGTGTTTATTAGGAAAACTCGAAGAATTGATATGCAATTCAAAAAAATGAGGTATGATATAACATTATATAAACATATTTCTGTAGTTTTATTTATCCCTTAGATTTTTAATTTAACATAAGTCAGCTTTGGCACAATTGGCAAGTGTACGTTGACTATTTGTCATACTTTTTAAATCAATTACATCCCTATATCAGCAAGAGCATACAACAGATTAAGCAATGTATGTTCTATTTGAAGTTTCATGCTCTTTTCAAGACTAGAAAAATAAAAGAATGACTTCCCAGTTGAGAAAAAATTATGTATTTGAACATTCAACCCAAAAGCAAGGAATGTCGGAAATAGTGAACTCCATAAAAAAGTGAACGTTATCAAGATTTAGAATTCTTTTTTTTTCTTTTTGGTGCGATTTCATTTGTCTCTTACCGTTTATCATTTTTGCAGAAGCCAAGACAAAGCTTTCATAACCTATTCTGATAAAATTCAAGATATACGGAGTGAGAAAAAAGTATAGTGCAATGCTTGTAACTTTGTTGTTGTAGTTTTGTGAAGTGATATTTTCTAAAAAAAAAAAAAAAAAAAAAAAAAAAGGCTGTAAGACATCGACATGTTTTTATCATTTTTTCTGTCCTCAGGTCTCGGAACGTACAGGTACATGCTTTTTTGTACTGTAATTTGTATTTATTAGGACGTATTACAGCACAGGAAATTTAAACCAAGAAAACACATTCATAAGAAAATTAGTGGGCTGTGTTGTAACATATGATGAATTCACTTCAAAAGATGCTCAAAATGGCCTCTATTTATTAATAAACAATGCCAAAGTCTGTCTTTGAAATTAATGTTTCCAGCAACACTCTTCGCCTGGTCAGTTGCATTTCTTGCCCAATTCTTCTCTTTAACTCTGCAAGATCTTTTGGTCGGTTCTTGTAAACTCTTCACTTCAAATATTCCTACAAGAAGAAGTCTAAGGGGTTCAGGTCAGGAGGTCTCGGCAGTCATTCAATACTTCCTCTTCTGCCAATCTATCTTCCTGAAAATTAGTTTGTTAGGTAATTTACCTTCTATGATGTGCAGGGGCACCGTCTTACTAGAATAAGATATCAAATTGAATTCCTCCTCCTTCTCCAGGGAATAAAGTAGCACAAGCAGGAATTATTTCATTTTGTAGAAGGCGTAAATACACGTCAGAATTTAAGTTGCCATCAATGTAAAATGGACCATATCCGATCATCATTATTTCATTTCGTTGTCTTTCTGTAAGTGGAGGGGATCCGTCCCCTTCAGCTGCGAACCCTTAGCACTCGTGGTACCTCTGACGTTACTAGAGGAACCTCGTGCCGAACTGCCAAGCCCCTCCCGTCGGGGAGTTGTTCGGATTGGGTTGGACTCTAGGAGGCAGTGTGTTCCCGACACCCACGGGGAATTGGGTACCTCCGGCCAGGCTACAGCCACCCGGAGGAGGTGAGGGTTGCCTCATAAGTCCCGGTTACTAGCCTCAGAGCTAGTAGAAGGTGTGCTAGATCACCAGGTGGCCCCACCGAGGTTTTCGGTAGTCTTCCCTGCGGGGTTGACGCGCGTAAGTGGCGTATACACTTCCATCCCGTCTTGACGTTGTCAATGGGGGAGGGGGGCTTTTTAAGAAACCACGTATTGTCCTATGGAAAGAGCCCCAGAGTTATCGCTCCCGGGCAGAAGGAGGTCGTGGTCTTCGGACTTTTGGGTAGATCCTCTGCACATAACTGTAAGATGTTCCATGACTACTACCAGGAAGATTTTGTTATGATGTAAGCATTATTGTCGTTACTGGCTTAGCTTTTGTCTGTATTTGTTCAATCCAAAGCCACATATTGATGCATCCTTCTGTATTAATTCAAAGCATACTCAATTTGAAGTAAAATGCGTTTTTCTTTGCTCAGTTCACTTACAATAAGGTCCTAATAAACTTAAATTGCTGCTTGAAAAGGTATTTGTTTGTACGTTCAAAGACTTGAGGATTGCAGGAGTTCAGAAAAAGAAATGTTGCCTTCAAAAAACTTTTCTTTATTTGTAATCATAGTAATGTGAGGACTTGTTGATATCTTACAGCTTTTCTAAAAAATATCACTTCATAGAGATGCAACAGCGGAGTTACAGGCATTGTTCCTTATTTTTTACTCACCCAGTATGAACATTTCATTTGTCATCAAAACATTTTAAACATATGAACATCACAGGAAGAAAAGAAGAACGCCACTCTTTGGTAAACATTGAGATAATGATAACAATTGGAAATGTATGAGTAGAAGGAGCTGTCACACTGTGAGCTATGAAATATAAGTGCATGGTAATTGCGTATACTGTTTTGAAAACGTTGATATCAAACAGCAAAAGGAGGTTTAACATCATTTCTGTTCAATTAATTATTGCCAGTGTATTGATAACATTACTTTATTTAAATCCAAAACAATTTTATTTCATTACTTATCAGTACAATTTACAAACCTCCTTAACCTAATATTGTTTAAAAGTTCATTTATTACACGTAGTTTAACATTTAACTGCAAGTTGGTATAAGGCATAGGGTAGACAACAAAGGGGAACACCTCGCGTATTGAGACGTACGCCTACTGTGGTTAATATCCCCCAGGAGGATGGGATAGTACCACTGGGATTGAACGCGCGACCTCCCCAATGCGAGTCCTTTTTCCTTGTTATAATTTACGACCTGCAACGTTAAGTCAATTTGAACGATGAATAAAATGGGTGAAATGATGCTCAAATGAATCCAGGGTTCGTAGAGCTTAGAGATACCATTCATATTTTAGGATAAGGGAAAACCCGGAAAAACCTTATCCAGAACTCGGGACCTCAAAATGTGTACTTACGGTGAGATATAAATATCTTAATTTTGGTTGAATTCAATACTTACTCTATTTGCTCTAGTTATGTGGTAGCGAAAGGGAAAGTGTAACTTAACCTCACTTTATTTGTCAGGATGATGTAAACTTAACGTATTCCATTTATCATATCCTTCCATTTTTCGGTTTTCTTTGCGCTTCTTGTTCATTCATCAAAACCAGAGACAGTGTAGCTCTAAAATTTTCCTTTGTGATCACAGCTACAGATGCGTCATAGGAATTGTGTGATCTTCTTGCGTCATTCTTTTATTCGCGTTGACCTCTTGTTGATTGAATTTCACGCATGTGTAGATATGAACGGCGCACGCTTTCCCAAGTGTGTGCAACTGTAGCTTTTGTTCATGTTGCAACACAGCTATCTGTCTTTGGAACGTCATTTCTTGGGCTAGACAATAACACTTTATTTGCATAATATAATTGTCCGCCCTTACTTTGTGATGTTGAAGGTCAAGGTTGTATTCTTATTTACTTCAAGTGATCCCATTGACAAAAACGATGTGACAATCGTATCAGACGCTGACTTGCTGAATCCAAAATCGCGGGTTCAAACCAAGGACTCTTGCGGGAGAAATTCCAGCACACCGGCGGCGCTGATATTGGCAGCGTCGTTTACGCAGTGGAACGCAGTGAAGTGCTGGTAGGCTGAGAGACAGTCCGAGGTGTGTCAAACGTGTTCCTGCCCTGAGAAGGGCTTAACCATGAAATGAAGGGATTTACAGGATGGCGCTTGAGAAATAGGTAGGAGATAATTTTAGGCTCCTCAGCGGCTGTGGACTTGGGTGAAACGGCCTTTATGCACCGCTGATGAAATACTTAAATTAAGAAAAGAATAATTTTGATAATCCAGAAAAATTCTTGGGTGGCTTGCAGTAATTTTGAGATTGCTTACATAACTTTAAGGTTACCGGTTATGCCCGCAAGCTATGCTGGGAAGCCAGTGTCGCTTCAATCGGCGTTCTCTGGGGACGATGATCCCCAAGACCCCTAACCAGGATACTCTAGTAGTACGGTAATTTATGGTAGAATTTTGCGTCTCAGCACCTAATTTCATAATCCACGAAAGGAAGAGATGAGGCTTCATGAAGTAGACTCACAAGAAAACGTCTGTCTACACAGTAGACGTCCCTAAGGCATCCATTCCGTACACGTTGTAGTAGCAGCGGCTTAGAGCCTGCGGCTACACATCAGACTTTACACGCATAAAGTATAAGAGGAGGCACAAGAACCGAAAAAGGTTTCAAGAGAACAGACATCCCGGACCGCAACCTGCCGAGGCTCCTCATGCCCGATGCGATATATATTGAATGTGCTCCCGAAAGTCAGGTCTTTCCAGCTTCACTCCCAAGTATTTGATGGAATTCGTCCTCAAGCAAATATTTATTCATTTGGAACGCCCTGCGGGAACCTGTGAATTTTCCGTCAAGTCTCTTTCTCTTTAACGCCTGTCATATATTAACAACATAGTCCTTCTAGTTTGAGGCATACTATAACAAAATATGAAGGCTCTGTCAGCAGTAACGATATCAAGGGTTGCAGTTTGAAATTTCACAGAGGTGCACGGGAGTTAAACCTGTTTCACATTTCACCCTTATTTTACATTTAAAGATATTCTAGGATTCGTTATTCTATTTCTATTTATAGTTTCTATTTATTTTAGATTTAAAGGGACCCTATATTTTAATATGCTTAAATCGAAATTAATTAATGTGATATTCAGATATTAGGTGAAACGCTCTTTTACTGGGTGGTAATAAATCAAAGAATATGTGGGTATAATCGTGTATGGAGTTATTTGAAAGGTTTTCAAACCATGTTTTATTTTGCTCTTTTAAAATCTAGCTATTTGCATTATAATTCTGATATTTACATTTTTAAATCAAAGTTAACGTCTTTAGCTTCTCTAATATACAGGTTGTTTCGCAATGCCACCGAACGAACTAATATACCGTTGCGTAGTTTATAACTTCACTCGTCCGATTTTCAGTGTCACAGCTTCGAAATTCTCTTATATATAATTTTATGCACCATTAAATATCACAGTATTTTGTGATTAGGCAGAGCAGGAACCACTGGTGTGCGAACCTCAAAAGTTGTTACTGGGACGCACCGGTCACGAAAACAAAAGCATTGCTCCTTGCTCTTTATCAGTGACCCTAGCATCGCTTTCAGGTAATGGGGCAAAGGGCAGTTACTTGTGATAAAATCGACAATGACTCGGACGGTTCCAAGAGTGCTCATTTTCTTAGGATCTTAATTGTACAATGCTTTCAAGCAGTTACTGTAAAATCAACAGCTTCCTTTTCAGTTACAAATGCTTTATTTAGTAATATTGTGACTTTGTGGGTTCGTGAAATGAAAAGTCCAATTGCACCACTCAAAAATGTTCTTTATTTCCACCGACTTACAGTTAAACTCTTGCCAATTACACAGAATTACGTAATGCACATAATTACGATTCACCAGTTCGTCCGTTACAATTTCACTACACTCGTAATTACGTACAACCCTCCGATGCACTCACACAGTCTTCTCGTCGTACACTAGCACTGCATTCTTACGCCAAGAACTGACTAACTGACTGACCCACTTACTGCCCGGCGTGTTGCTTATATAGGGTCAGCTGTCCGATCGAGAATGTTCTGGATTAGATGAAATATCCCGTAAGTTCGAGAAATAAAGGGCAGCGGAAAGAGACGGCACGGTAATGTTTTTGTCCCCAGCCACCCCACGTTACCGCTATAAGACAAACGAGGGGGCGGGTCCGAGCGCCTCCATCTCTTGCTGCTGCCATCAGCTGGTTCTATAGGGTGTTCCAACGTTCGGGTGACAATATTAAACATAGTGAAATAAAATGTTTACCTCATTGCATAAAGCATACGGTTTTGGTTAAGTTAATCTGCAATTCTTTGATATTTTCTCTATTCTTTTTATTATTTAATGCTTCCATTCTCTATCTGACTAACATTAATTTCCCTCTAAAAGGTTTAAGTTGCATATTTCCACCAGCTTATTTGACATCATCGAGTATTTAAACGGACTGTTGGAACACGTTAAACGCCCATAAAAATAACTAAAAATAGCTTCTGTATTGCGGTTTCATAAGTCAAAGAAATTCTTAATAGTAGCAAGTTACCGTGGATTAAGTCGGTATGCTTAGAAACAGCTACAGCAGGCGGCACGCTGTATCACCTATGAACATCGATAGCGTGAGGACGCGGCGTTGTTCCTGTAACTGCCTAATCCACACTCATTCTGGAATGTTTTTATGAGGCTCTATTGGCGGTAAAACTATCTATATATGTCACATAGAAGCTGTGTAATTACTTTTATATATTCGTTCGCTGTCGTTTGAAACACCATGTATATAGTCGGTATGGAAGACATTGCATTCCACCCAAAACTTGATACCGAGATCTCTACGAAAATAAGATTCCATGAGTAAATAAAGGAGAACGTTTAGGAGAAAAAAAAAAAGTCCGTGTGAATGTGTGCGTCTGTTTGTGTGCGTATGTATGCGCGCCCGCATGATATACAAGTTCAACATCTTTCAACGATGTAATACAGTAGATGACGCTGGCGAATGCTTATACTCGGCTGGCTGGTGTCTGAATTTCTGCGGTTCATGAAGATTAGCTGCAAATGAATTTTTTCGAAATATATAGTCTGCGCGTCAATTTTGTGTTGTTATTGTAAATCAAACACTTTCAACGGTCATCAGCATTTTCATTATAAATGTTCTTTCTGCAACTGTGCTATCATTAGCACTATTTTGTTTACAGTAGTCATGAATTCATTGCAGATGTCATGCTATTTTTTCACCAATTGTTAGCATATATTTACCAAATAAAATACAAGGAAAGCAAAACACTTCGTTTTAAATAACACACATCTAGCTATTTTCTCACACACAGCTCTGTTACAATTTATGTTAAAATATCTTGCTTTAGTTTTTTAAATATTGTTTTGACTGTTCATATTCTTATACTTTACTCAAATAAGAATTCATTATTTATTTTTATATCTTGGCCGTGCAAAGAGAACGGAATGTCAAAACCATCACAGAGTGACAAATTCTTTAAATGTTTCATTATGGATTAAGCCTACTGAATTCTCCTATCCACGCTGCACATCTGTAAAGGAAGCATATAATAAGATAATTTATGCAAATGTTTATCTCAATTAACTTGAAGTAGATAAAAGAATAAACATTTATAACCGCTGGTACTATATTAGATAATGTCGACAGAAACACATTCGATTTTTAGATTTGGTGCAGCTTTATCATGATGTTCAAATTTTTTCCTTCTATTCCAAGGTTAGTGTTGAAAACGGCTGTGCTAAAGGCAACTTGATCGAATTCGTTATTTCACTAATAACAGTATTCACCTCTAACTAAATCACTGTGGCGTACAGGCAATGCACCGTTGTTTAATTGACAGATGAAAGGACGTGGGAAAAATATTTCCTATTTTCCATTAAATGGCCATGTTCTTGTAATGAAGTTCAAAGTGATTATCACATTCTATACTCTCTGACAACTATATGCCATGCATGTCCCTACCGCAAACCATTCTATTCTGTTGGGCGTCAGTCCGTATACCAGACCACGATATGAGCACATTTTAGTGATAGGTCGGAGTCAGAATCGTTTCAGAGCATCGCTTCCTCGTTTGCAAGTTTGAAGTAACCACCATTCCACGCTCGGCACCTGAGCTTCCTTGGTTTCAGCTCAGTCGGAATTATTTCTAGTTAATTTTACTTCCACTCCACTGGAGCATTTCCAAGATATTTACCTCCGACTGCTTCTGAGATACTTCAGATACACCGGAGCACTTCCAAAACATTTACCTCCGATTCCTTCTGAGTCACTTCCACTTCAGCGAAGCACTTCCAAGACATTTACTTCCAGTTCCTTCTGAGTTACTTCCACTTCACCGAAGCACATCCAAGATATTTACTTCTAGTTTCTTCTGAGTTACTTGCCCTATACCAAAGTACTTCCAAGATATTTTCTTCCAGTTACTTCTGAATTACTTCCACTTCAGTGAAGCACTTCCAAGACATTTACTTCCAGTTTCTTCTGAGTTACTTCAACTTCACCGAAGCACCTTCAAGATATTTACTTCCAGTTCCTCCATATTTACTTCCAGTTTCTTCTGAGTTACTTCCACTACACCGGTCACGTCCAAGGTATTTACTTCCAGTTCCTTTGAGTTACTTCCACTACACCGGGCACGTCCAAGGTATTTACTTCCACTTCCTCTTGCGTTACTTCCACTACACCGAGGGACTTCCAAGGTATTTACTTCCAGTTCCTCTTGAGTTACTTCCACTACACCGAAGCACTTCCAAGATATTTACTTCGAGTTACTTCTGAATTACTTCCACTTCACCGAAGCACTTCCAAGATATTTACTTCCAGTTCCTCCTGAGTTACTTCCACTTCACCGAAGCACTACCAAGGAATTTACTTCTAGTTCCTCCTGAGTTACTTCCACTACACCGAAGCACTTCCAAGATATTTACTTCCAGTTACTTCTGAATTACTACCACTGCACCGAAGCACTTCCAAGATATTTACTTACAGTTCCTCCTGAGTTACTTCCCTTCACCGAGGCACGTCCAAGATATTTACTTCCAGTTCCTCCTGGGTTACTTCCACTACACCGAAGCACTACCAAGATATTTACTTCCAGTTCCTCCTGAGTTACTTCCCTTCACCGAGGCACGTCCAAGATATTTACTTCCAGTTCCTCCTGGGTTACTTTCCTTCACCGAGGCATGTCCAAGATATTTACGTCCAGTTCCTCCTGGGTTATTTCCCTTCACCGAGGCACTACCAAGATATTTACTTCCAGTTCCTCCTGAGTTACTTCCTTTCTCCGAGGCATGTCCAAGATATTTACTTCCAGTTCCTCCTGAGTTACTTCCTTTCACCAAGGCATGTCCAAGATATTTACTTCCAGTTCCTCCTGGGTTACTTCCTTTCACCAAGGCATGTTCAAGATATTTACTTCCAGTTCCTCCTGGGTTACTTTCTTTGACCGAGGCATGTCCAAGATATTTACTTCCAGTTCCTCCTGGGTTACTTCCTTTCACCAAGGCATGTCCAAGATATTTATTTCCAGTTCCTCCTGGGTTACTTCCCTTCACCGAGGCATGTCCAAGATATTTACTTCCAGTTTCTCCTGGGTTACTTCCCTTCACCGAAGCACTTCCAACGTATTTACTTTCAGTTCCTCCTGAGTCACTTCCACTTCACCGCAGGACTTCCAAGATATTTACTTCCAGTTCCTCCTGAGTTACTTCCTATCACCAATGCATGTCCAAGATATTTACTTCCAGTTCCTCCTGGGTTACTTCTTTTCACAGAGGCATGTCCAAGATACTTACTTCCAGTTCCCCCTGGGTTACTTCCCTTCACCGAGGCATTTCCAAGATATTTACTTCCAGTTCCTCCTGGGTTACTTACCTTCACCGAAGCATGTCCAAGATATTTACTACCAGTTCCTCCTGGGTTAGTTCCTTTCACCGAGGCATGTCCAAGATATTTACTTCCAGTTCCTCCTGAGCTACTTCCCTTCACCGAGGCACGTCCAAGATATTTACTTCCAGTTCCTCCTGAGTTACTTCCCTTCATCGAGGCATGTCCAAGATATTTACTTCGAGTTCCTCCTGGGTTACTTCCAGTACACCGAAGCACTACCAGGGTATTTACTTCCAGTTACTTCTGAGTTACTTCCACATCACCGAAGCACTTCCAACGTATTTACTTCCAGTTCCTCCTGAGTCACTTCCACTTCACCGAAGGACTTCCAAGATATTTACTTCCAGTTCCTCCTGAGTTACTTCCACTTCACCGAAGTACTGCCAAGATATTTACTTCCAAGTTCTCCTGAGCTACTTCCACTTCCAAGATATTTACTTCCAGTTACTTCTGAGTTACTTCCACATCACCGAAGCACTTCCAAGATATTTACTTCCAGTTACTTCTGAGTTACTTCCACAGCACCGAAGCACTTCCAACGTATTTACTTTCAGTTCCTCCTGAGTCACTTCCACTTCACCGCAGGACTTCCAAGATATTTACTTCCAGTTCCTCCTGGGTTACTTCCTTTCACCAAGGCATGTCCAAGATATTTACTTCCAGTTCCTCCTGAGTTACTTCCTATCACCAATGCATGTCCAAGATATTTACTTCCAGTTCCTCCTGGGTTACTTCTTTTCACAGAGGCATGTCCAAGATACTTACTTCCAGTTCCTCCTGAGTTACTTTCTGTCACAGAGGCATGTCCAAGATATTTACTTCCAGTTCCCCCTGGGTTACTTCCCTTCACCGAGGCATTTCCAAGATATTTACTTCCAGTTCCTCCTGGGTTACTTACCTTCACCGAAGCATGTCCAAGATATTTACTTCCCCTTCCTCCTGGGTTAGTTCCTTTCACCGAGGCATGTCCAAGATATTTACTTCCAGTTCCTCCTGAGTTACTTCCCTTCACCGAGGCACGTCCAAGATATTTACTTCCAGTTCCTCCTGAGTTACTTCCCTTCATCGAGGCATGTCCAAGATATTTACTTCGAGTTCCTCCTGGGTTACTTCCAGTACACCGAAGCACTACCAGGGTATTTACTTCCAGTTACTTCTGAGTTACTTCCACATCACCGAAGCACTTCCAACGTATTTACTTCCAGTTCCTCCTGAGTCACTTCCACTTCACCGAAGGACTTCCAAGATATTTACTTCCAGTTCCTCCTGAGCTACTTCCACTTCACCGAAGTACTTCCAAGATATTTACTTCCAAGTTCTCCTGAGCTACTCCCACTTCCAAGATATTTACTTCCAGTTACTTCTGAGTTACTTCCACATCACCGAAGCACTTCCAAGATATTTACTTCCAGTTACTTCTGAGTTACTTCCACAGCACCGAAGCACTTCCAACGTATTTACTTTCAGTTCCTCCTGAGTCACTTCCACTTCACCGCAGGACTTCCAAGATATTTACTTCCAGTTCCTCCTGAGTTACTTACGCTCACCGAAGCACTTCCAAGGAATTTACTACCAGTTCCTCCCTAGTTACTTCCACTTCATCAAGGCACGTCCAAGGTATTTATTTCCAGTTCCTCCTGAGTTACTTCCACTACACCGAAGCACTTCCAAGTTACTTACTTCCAGTTCCCTCTAGGTTACTTCCACTTCACCGAAGCCCTTCCAAAATATTTACTCCCAGTTCCTCCTGAGTTACCTCCACTACACCACAGTTCTTGCACTTACACCAGTTATTTCCATCCCCACACTTCCAATAATTGCATAATTCCATCAATTCCACTGCCTCTCCAACACGTAATTTGTACTGGATTATACATATTATTTAGAGGTTGCCGTTACGTTAGATATAATTTTCATCAAGTAAATGAGATGAAAATACTGCAGCCCGCGTTCAGTTGGGACTTGAAGAAAATGTTTTGATAAAATAAGTCAGAGAGGTATGACTTGTATTAAAATGTTTTAATTTACTAGGCAGCATTACCTCATCTGACAGATGCTGTCCGGAGAGGACAGATGAGGGCGTGGGTGTTGTTCTCCATTAGATTTGAAACCAATGATATTACTTTTACAGACAGGATGAATGTGCCAGCAGACAACAAAGGCAAACTTCAAACTGAGTTTTGCAGAAAAGTGCTTATTTTTTACTTAAATGTTTTATCTCCTTACTGTAATGCTGCTAAATTGTTTTACTGTCGTATTAAACATTACTTTCGTGAATGTTACAATAACTACAGACTTATTAAAAGGTACACTCTTTCGTATTCAGTCACAGAGTTTCTGTTCTCCTGTTGTCGGTCTATGAATGTGTAACGGGATTATATTTTCGTTCGTCTTCAACTAATAAGAAGCAAGCCAACTTTTTATAAGATCCAAGTCGAGTTTTAATCTACTGAGAGTCGTGAGATCTTTTCTCAGGTGTGGATGCGGATTTTTGGTGAAAATAAAATTTAGATGAGTCCAATTTTGTAATATATTATTTAATTATATAATATGAACTATGATTCACTCTTATCTATTATAAATATTGAATAACACTTTTTGAATCTTATTAATTTTCCTTTACAATTACAATCATCGTAACATCTTTCCTCGTTCTCCAGCAAGACACAAGATTCACACTTTTTTAGATTATTGATTTTCTTGTCCCCATAGCAATTCCCACCTTATTTTGTGATTGGCCGATTCACTGACACGTCATCACACCACGTCACACCACGTCACAGCACTACTACTTCGGCCAATCACACAACTACATACATTTTTATATATATTTACAATTCCCACGAACACAAAAATACTGTTACAAATGCCCCTCTTCGAAATATATGGAAAATAACCAAATAAAGGAATTAACAATCTGTTTCCATATATTTCGAAGAACAGCCCCAATTAACAATTTCGTTTACACCAATATTACACAACACCAATACAACATACATTGGATGAAATATAATAAATGAACATTTAACAACAATTTCACATTATTATTACACAAACATAAAACACAACAATAAATTAACATTAATTAAAATACAACAATATATTGATGTTTAACAATGTTTTTTTATTATTATTATTTAACACACACATAGTATATATTCAATATTGTTTCAATTACTGTCAAGGCTTTTGAAAGGTTTCATTAATGTCTTATGATATCTTCCCACAATCTTATTATTCGAATCTTGCAATTCATAAGTGTGATCTCCAAATTTGGTTACTACTCTATACGGACCTTTATAAATTAAGTTCATTCTCCAATACACTTTTCGTCGAGCATCTGAGATGTTAAATGTCTTCACTAAAACCATATCATTTATTTCAGGATCCCATTTGGCCTTTCTTCTTTGTACTTTCTTTAATCTTTTTTCGGATTTTTCTAGTATTCTTTTAAATGCTTCGGCGCATTTCTCTTCCTCATTTAGCACATTTGTTTTCTCCTCAAAAGTCGTTGGCACATTTACTATAAGAGGTTCAGGGGGTTTTCCAGTCATTAGCTCTATTGGAGCGAATCTTGTAGTAGCGTTTGGGGTGTTATTTATTATCTTTTCTATGACAGTACAATATTTATACCAACACCGGTGATTTGAATGACACAGTATTCGAAAATAAAAAGTTAAGTCTCGCATCACTCTCTCACAAGGATTCCCTTGTGGATAATAAACCGAAGAATTATAAATTTTGATATTGTTTTTCTTCATCTCGGATGTAAACAATTTACTTCGATGAACTGTGGCGTTGTCTGAAAGTATGGCTTTTATTTGCCCATATTCTGGTATCCACCCGTTTAAAATTTTATTGACACATGTTTTACTCTTAATATTTTGAACGGGGTAAATTTTCACAAATTTAGTAAAAATGTCAAACATCACAAAAATGTATTTACAATTATATTGACTAGCCGGCATCTCCCCGTGTGCATCGATCGCAACTAATTCATTCTTTTTATCTCTGATGATGGTCTGAGGTTCAAAATCATATTTGATATTTATAGGTTTAGCTCTTTGGCACAGTTCACACGTTGAAATTAATTTCCGTACTTTCCTATCAATGTGCTTTATATATAGCTGTTCTTTGATGGTCATGGAAGTTTTCTCGCATCCAGCATGAGCTAGGTGGTGATGAAATGAAGTGATTACACTTTCTTCTAAACTACTGGGAACTATAACCTTCCATTTTTTTATCACATCTCCATGTAATTTATAAAGTACACCATTTTTCTTGGCTATGGTGCAATTCGCAGCATCTTCAACTGCTGGAGCCTGTCGCAACAATGCAGATAATCTCGAATCATTTTGTTGAATTTCCGAGATATTTTTAAATTTTAGAGTAAGATTTCTATCGCATGTAAAATTTAACTCGAAAAGTTTTATCTCATGTTGAGATTGTGACAATGTCTCTGGAATTTCTCCATGCATTTTCTGTCTCGACAACAAATCACTAAATATATTATTCTTTCCTGAGATGTGCCGAATCTCAATATCATAGGAAGTAATTTCATGTATGTAACGAGATATTTTAGAGCTAGTTAGTTTACATTTTTTTATAAATGATAGACTAATATGGTCAGTATATACAATGACTTTAGTATTGTATACATATTGCCTAAATTTTTGCAAAGCAAAATATATAGCTCCTATTTCTAACTCCGTAATACAAGTGTTAGATTCATTTTGGTTCAAAACTCTTGAAGCAGTGGCAATTACATGATTATTCCCATCCAAATCAGTTTGAGTTAATACTGCTGCATAAGCATGGATACTAGCATCTGAATAGATGTTAAAGGGTTGGTTTCTAATAGGTCTTTCCAAAAGAATGGCGTTTTTAAATAACTCTTTAATGTTTTGAAAAGACTGTTGGTGTTTTTCTGTCCACTTCCAGACTGAATTCTTCTTCTAAAGTTCTCTCAAAGGACTAAGCTCCTTGGCATAATTTACCACAAACTTACTTTCATACTGTAGTATGCCAATAAATCTTCTTAGTTGTTTAATATTCTTTGGTGGTGGAATAGATTCAATGGATTTTATTCTATCTGGATTTGATGCCATACCTTTTTCGGATATTATGTACCCTAAAAATTCAATTTCTTTGGCAATAAAACTTGATTTATCCAAATTTATAGTCATACCACTTTCAGAAAAGTTTGTAAATATGTAATTCAGATGAGATATATGTTCGTTGAAATCTTGATCAAAGATAAGAAAATCGTCTATATATTGAATAGCAAAATTCTCAATGGTATCTCCAAAAATATTATATAAGGCTCGAAGTAATGCACTTCCGCTTGTTGACAATCCAAAACCGCATGTTTTGAACTGGTAAATTCTCCCTCCAAAATTAAACGCAGTATATTTTCTAACTGATTCATCCAAGGGAATCTGCCAATATGAGGACACCAAATCTAATTTCGAAAAATATTTTCCACGCTCTAACTTAGATAGCACTTCATCCACTCCAAGAGGCCTAAAATGGTCTGGTTGGGTTAATGAATTAATTTTTCTTGCATCAATTGTCATACGCAATGAGCCATCTGATTTATGAACCCAACATAGAGGATGTAAGTAAGGTGAGTTAGAAATTTCTATTATTCCATTTTCTAACATTTTATTTATCACCTCTGATGCTTGCTGTCTTATAGCTATGGGTAAAGGTCGGCTTTTATGTGTATAGGGAGCAGTATCATTCACTTTAAATGTGTGTGTGTGTATTTGTTACACAGTCCAGGTTTTGAACTAAAGGCTTTTCTATTCTTTAATATACACAATTTCAACTGTTCTTTTCTCGCTTGGTCTAAATTGTATGTGTTTTCTAACTTTACTTGTAATATTCTCTGGAATTCTATTTCTTCCTCCACTTGGCTTCCGCCGTTCTTATCTTGTATTGTATATAATTGGCAACAATGCTTTTCAAGGTCAGTTACATTATTTTGCAATCCATCAATAATTAAATTCTTCCCACAATTTTCATTTTCATCGTATTCAATATTACCATTTTCTTGCAAAAGTATATCTTCCACAAAAAACCTTTCATTATTTATATTATCCCTGTTCTCTTCTTTTCTTCCATCTTCTTCCAATAATTTTATTACTAATAAATCATTTTCTGTCTTAACCTTCATTTCATGCATTTCGAAATTCAATACACTTTGCCATTCATATAATAAATCATTACCCACAATTACATCTCTTGCCAAATGTGGAATTACCAACGCAATGAAATTGAAATTCCATTCACCTATTCGCCCCTTAATTAATACTTGATATTTAATCCTATCCTTTTTCTTCCCAATTGCAGTACTGCAGTAAACGTTACACACATTTAAATATTCCACTTTATAGTTAGCTAACAGATTTTTAAACAATTCCTCACTTATCACAGTAGAACTGGCTCCAGTATCAATCAAGGCTGTATATTCTTTATCCCATAGGTAAATAATTATCTGAGGTGGGTTAACTAATTCCTTATTTTTCTGCAAGAGAGTGAGCTTATTTCCGTTATCTTCAACTTTCAATTCGCCCTGTGTCATCCTCACCGAACCACTTTCCAGAGCACAAAATGATTTGGTTTTTAGTTTTCCATCTCCCTCTGATTATTACTTTCATGGTTGGTTAGGTTGGTGCTATCGTTTATACTCACATCATTCTCTGTGCTTTGTGTATTTTCGACTCTTTCATTTTGATTACTTCTTTCAAATCTCACACCCCTAAAATCTCTTTGATTTGCACTAAATAAACTAGTACCTCTACCCCTATTAAAATTACTTATTCGCTGATTATTTCCTCGATGAAATCTTACATGGTTTATTTGATCATTTCTTCCAATTCTCGTCGACTGATTGTTATGATAATTCCTTTGCACATTATTTTGAACTCCACTTCCTGTTCCGGGAATTACAGATTCATAAGTTCGTCTAGGATCATAACCTCTTCCTTCAAATCTTTGATTTCTCACGGGTGCCCCGCCCCAATTTAAACTCGTCCTATTATTCCTATTATTTGTAGGTTGTGATTCCTGTCGATTTCTTCCTCGCTCAATATGGACGTTATTATAGTTACCATCACAGGATGTAGTATCATTAATGAGGTTATGTGCTTCAAATTCGGATAATAATTCAATCATATCAGAGAAATCGATAGGCTTAGCCACAATTAAATGATTTCTGATATGTGGTGGATAATGACGTATTAGCATGTTGACAATTTCTGTCTCAGAAATTTCGGGATTGATCAACTTACTTTTGTTTGCTAATTTTAAGAAATATTCAGTCATAGAAATCCCTTTTTTAAACTCAAACCTACCCGTTGCTAACTCAACTTTTATTCTTCTTTGTCTCTCAGGTCCCCAAAATCTATTTATAAACAGATTTCTGAAAGTACTGTATGTTTCATGTGAAGCCAAAGTTAACCTTAACCACTCAAGAGCATTTTTCTTCAAACAGCGTTTTACTATTACCATCCGAAATTCATTGGGAATTCTCTTAATACGGAAATATTCTTCCAATTCCCTAAGAAATACTTTTGGATTATCACCTGATTCCTCATCAAAACTTGGTGGACTAATATCATTTAGTGAATAATGTACACATTCATTTTGACCTAGACTGTGGAGTTGTGTGTGTGAGGACATGTTCTGTGTGTTTCTGTGATAATTAATATCATTATCTGGACTCACAAAATCACTACATTCACTTACTACATCACTAGACTTCTGATGATTGCTTAATTCACCTGGTAAGTCACAATCGTTTATATTTGTAATTCTAGACATTTCTTTCCCGTTATTTACTTTTCTAGCCTGTAATGCAATTACAACTTGTGTCAATTTTCCTAAGTTATCCTTTTCTTTTTCAAAATGTTCTTTTACCTCTTTAATTTGCAAAATTACTTCTTCTTTTGCTTTACTTATCTCATCAATTTGTAACTTTATTTCCTCTTGGTGTATCTTACTTTCATCATGTTGTAATTGCATTTCAGAACAAATTACATTGATTCTTTGTTCTACTTTATCTCCTAATTCTTCTCTTTGTTTTTGTGTTATTTCTGCCTGTTGTATCCTAAATGTTTCTAACTCTTTGTTTAATTCCATTCTTATTTCTTGTTTCACAATGTCCTGACCTAACCTAGTTTCCTGAATTATCTCTCTCAACTCATTGACTTCCTTTCTATTCTCATCCTTATTAATCTCTATAATCTGCATGAGCCTTTCCATATTATCCCTACACTCTTTTCTCCCTTCTCTAATCTCCTGTGAAATGTCAGATTTTAATTCCTGTTTTAGCTTCTGTAATAAATTAATTTCTAAGTTACTCACATTTTGTGCTAGTTCCTGTCTTACTCCTACATCTAAATCATTCATTTTCTTAGTTAAATCGTTTATATTTTGTTCTATTTTAGAATCTAAATTACTCATTTCAGATTTAACATCTCCTATTTCTGATTTTACATCTCTCATTCTAAAATCTAAATTCTTTGCATTTTGTTCTATTTTAGAATCTAAATTACTTAACATTCTTGTTATTCTTTCCAACATTGACTCATTATCTATGCTTAATCTTGCATCCTCCCTATTCATTCCTACACTATCAGTAACTTCTCCTTCCACTATTATTTCTTTTCTACTCGCCATCTTTTTAACTATTTTCTGATTTCTTAACAACATAAATCTACTACTACTATTATTTTTTTTTTTTTTTTAATTTCACTCACTTAAACCAGTTCTCGTTTTCTTCTTTCTTCTCTCTTCTTTCCCTTTAAATTCCCACGGAGCTGCACGATGCTTTAATCTCCTCTTCTTTATCCTATTCGAGCCCCACACGTTGCTGCGCCATTTGTAACGGGATTATATTTTCGTTCGTCTTCAACTAATAAGAAGCAAGCCAACTTTTTATAAGATCCAAGTCGAGTTTTAATCTACTGAGAGTCGTGAGATCTTTTCTCAGGTGTGGATGCGGATTTTTGGTGAAAATAAAATTTAGATGAGTCCAATTTTGTAATATATTATTTAATTATATAATATGAACTATGATTCACTCTTATCTATTATAAATATTGAATAACACTTTTTGAATCTTATTAATTTTCCTTTACAATTACAATCATCGTAACATCTTTCCTCGTTCTCCAGCAAGACACAAGATTCACACTTTTTTAGATTATTGATTTTCTTGTCCCCATAGCAATTCCCACCTTATTTTGTGATTGGCCGATTCACTGACACGTCATCACACCACGTCACACCACGTCACAGCACTACTACTTCGGCCAATCACACAACTACATACATTTTTATATATATTTACAATTCCCACGAACACAAAAATACTGTTACAAATGAAAAGGCTAAAATAAAGGTTTATAGCACTGCACATGTACAGTGATATCATTGCTAATACGCAATATGCAAACAACTGACTAAATTGATACTAGAATAAACTTTCAGCCAATAACATTTCAAATAAGAAATAACTCCACCAAAGAAAGGATTAAGTTCCAAATCAACAGCACCGGCATGAAAAAAACTGCATTTAAATGTTTTGTTCCAAAGTTTTTATATGTTGACCCTTTAAATTTTGCATTCTGTAAATGTAACTATTTGGATATTCTACATTTGTTATCGTTTTCTACATCACATATTCTTTTCTCCTAACTATACTTCAATCTCGAGAGGCCGCGCCGTGGCTCAGTGGTTAGACCGCTTGGCTCTCACCAAGGCGGCCCGGGTTCGTTCCCAGGTGACCGCAAAGTGAGATTTGTGGTGGACAACACGGCGCTGGGACGCGTTTTCTCCGGGACCTACGGTTTCCCCCGCCATCTCATTCCACCGGTGCTCCATCTTCATCTCATGTATCATCAGTGTCCCCGCCTGTGGTGCCGTATGTAGTAAAAGCGGGCGTTAAACACTACAGATTTCATTTCAATCTCGAGAACTGACATCTGTATCTGATCTGTATCTTTCTTTTTCTTGTGGGTGTGGATATCTTCCTTCTTGTCGTTGTAGAGCATTTAATATTCTTTCTTCTTTTATTCTGAGCACGGCACTTCTTCTTCTTCTTCTTCTTCTTCTTCTTCTTCTTCTTCTTCTTCTTCTTCTTCTTCTTCTTCTTCTTCTTCTTCTTCTTCTTCTTCTTCTTCTTCTTCTTCTTCTTCTTCTTCTTCTTCTTCTTCTTCTTCTTCTTCTTCTTCTTCTTCTTCTTCTTCTTCTTCTTCTTCTTCTTCTTCTTCTTCTTCTTCTTCTTCTTCTTCTTCTTCTTCTTCTTCTTCTTCTTCTTCTTCTTCTTCTTCTTCTTCTTCTTCTTCTTCTTCTTCTTCTTCTTCTTCTTCTTCTTCTTCTTCTTCTTCTTCTTCTTCTTCTTCTTCTTCTTCTTCTTCTTCTTCTTCTTCTTCTTCTTCTTCTTCTTCTTCTTCTTCTTCTTCTTCTTCTTCTTCTTCTTCTTCTTCTTCTTCTTCTTCTTCTTCTTCTTCTTCTTCTTCTTCTTCTTCTTCTTCTTCTTCTTCTTCTTCTTCTTCTTCTTCTTCTTCTTCTTCTTCTTCTTCTTCTTCTTCTTCTTCTTCTTCTTCTTCTTCTTCTTCTTCTTCTTCTTCTTCTGTTGGTGTTTACTTCAAAACCATTCCCCACATACAGTCGATGGTACTGCTTATGCGGTGACCTGATTTCATCCTTTTTCTTTATTCTTTTACAGCCTTTACCAATGTCTCAAATTAGAACAAATAGTTATAAAAAGTGATAATCTTCTTCCCATGATAGTGGAAGTCTATTTGACAAGATAGAATGTAACAAAATTGATTCACGATTGTTAAAATTGGCAAGTGGTGTTTCAGTGTTTGGATGTGTAATTCTGAGTATATAATATATTATATAAATTAGTGTTGACAGCAGTGAAAGCCGCAGCAGTGGTTGTAGTAGCAGCAGTAATAGTAGTAGTAATTACCGTGCTACTAGCAGCAGCCTATATTAATGACAAGAGATTTAACCATTAAAAAGTCATTAAGCACACTTTCAGCTATATCCGTAGGAGGTGAACTTGTCGCAGCGAGAATGGTTTCTTTTATGACCAAGTCTTTTATGACCAAGGTTGTGTCATGTTGGCAGCATGATAACAAGTCTGTGAACACCAAGAGAACTGCAACAATTTTATTTCTTTATTTCGTACACATTCCTGCAACTGATAGCTGCAATCATATTACCAGTTTTAGAGCACATATTACCAGTTTCAGCAACTGAACTAATCTCTATTAAGTATTCGCAAAGGATCATTAAAATGTTACTGACATTCATTTTTCTAAATAGTATGTCGAGTGGACATCATAAAGGCTTCTTCAGTTACCATAGCATGACCTCTGGTATTGGAGTGGATACTAAGTTGTGGATGTCTCTTAAGAAAAGCTTGATATCATTTACTTCCAGGGGAGTTGGTGTTTTATGATTGTTGGAGCAAACAATTTTCAGTACAGTATTTAAAATATTATTTTTTCGACCATCACCACGTTTTGCCAAGTCTATTTAACTACTTCTTCAGTTAATTTCTAGGCTGGGCCCATTTTTCATGGTCCCTCATGTACCGTTGTCTTTCTTTTTTTTTTTTCTTTTTTCTTTTTGTAATTTACGTCCTCCAACGTTAAGTCATATCGAACGGTGCAATGTCCGGGTGAAATGATGCTCAATAGAGCTTAGAGTTACACGAGATTCATCTTTCACGATAAGGGAAAACCCCGGAAAACCCCTTATACAGGTAACTCACCCTGGCCGAGATTCGAACACTGGACTCATGAACGTGGGGCAGATATGCTACCATCAGGTACTGTTGTGATTTCTGTCGTATACTGTGAGCTTAAAAGCCCCAAATTTTTTACTAGCTCTTTAATCGACAGGTTTTCCTTATTTGATCCTGGAAGAGTTTCATTTAGGGCCTCTTCGGATACTTGTGTATTTGTCTCTAGTCTAAAGACAGTGGTCCTAAATGGAAAATAATAGATTCAGGAAATAACTTACTCTTGTGAAAGATTCGGATGCTGTTGCCATATTTTTATAAGTGTAGCAATAATGCTAAAATAATAATAATAATAATAATAATAATAATAATAATAATAATAATAATAATAATAATAATAATAATAATAATAATAATAATAACAACAACAACAACAACAACAACAACAACAACAACAATAATAATAATAATGATAATAATAATAATAATGATAATGATAATTAATAATGATAATGATAATGATAATGATAATGATAATGATAATGATAATGATAATGATAATGATAATGATAATGATAATGATAATGATAATGATAATGATAATGATAATGATAATGATAATGATAATGATAATGATAATGATAATGATAATGATAATGATAATGATAATGATAATGATAATGATAATGATAATGATAATGATAATGATAATGATAATGATAATGATAATGATAATGATAATGATAATAATAATAATAATAATAATAATAATAATAATAATAATAATAATAATAATAATAATAATAATATCATAATCATAATCATAATCATAATCATAATCATAATCATAATCATAATCATAATCATAATCATAATAATAATAATAATAATAATAATAATAATAATAATAATAATAATATAATAATAATAATAATAATCATAATAATAATAATAATAATAATAATAATAATAATAATAATATAATAATAATAATAATAATAATAATAATAATAATAATAATAATAATAATAATAATAATAATAATAATAATAATAATAATAATAATAATAATAATAATAATAATAATAATAATAATAATAATAATAATAATAATAATAATAATAATAATAATAATAATAATAATAATAATAATAATAATAATAATAATAATATATAAATTTAATGCACAGTATCTGGCAAATGTTCTCGTCAAACTGTTTTATCACCGCATGATACAACAGAACAACTATAAAGAAAGTCATCAGGTACAACAATGGAAACAATGGCCCATATGAGGCAAATAATAAAAAAAAGTTTATCAGTATAGAACACGTTAGTGGAAACAGCAGTAACCGTTTTATTTGCATCACAACGACTTTACCTTTTTAACTTTATACCGATCCAGTTTAGTTGTAGTACAACTTGTGGCTTGTGCATAAAAACGCTGTCAAACTGTCAATAATGGTTCTATTAACTGGAGCGAGCAGAATGCTGGCAGGCTGAGGACAGCCCATAGTGCATCACTTGTACCTTCGCTAGTTAGAGCTCAGCCACTCTTAAAGAGGATGCAGAGTTTGTAGGATGCCGGCTGTAATTGAGATTGGGGAATGAAGGGAGGTACAGATGTATTATTTCATCTTGACAGGAATCCTGCGTGGTAGGGATGAGTAGCAACTGTGGTGGGGATAGTGCACATATCGCCACAATGCGTCACACGCGTAAGATACGAGAGGGGAGGGCGGTGCATAGGTGTCTAAAAACAAATTCGTTCTCGAACCCAGTTTTGGAGCTCTTATAAACGAAGTTGTAATTCTTACTATTGTAGTAATCTCCACGCTTTTGTTGGATCTTAAATAGTACATAGGCATTTGGAATAAAACCCTGTTCTCCTCCAGGCAGGCATGATAAACAACTGTCGGCCTTTCAATATCGCTGCAGAGTCCCTGTAACGAATTTCACTCCAGGCATATGGTCTATTTATATAAGTTTCATCCATATAAACTATATAAACTTCACTGAAATATCTCTGCATATTTCGTAAATACTTAAGCCACTTTGCACGTATGGTGCGATGTTCGATTAAAATTTGTCTGTCACGCTTAGTGCTTTCTTTTTTTTTTTTTTTCAAATAATCCTAGCTTCAAAAGAATTTTCCTAATGTTCAGACACTGCCTTGGAAGTCAGTAGAATTTTTAAGCTTCATAAGCACTTTCGTCAACGTTGGTCTTTGTTTTCTGTGCTTTAAAAATTATTCATAGTTCGCCTAACTACTTCTGAATTAAAACATCCAAATTAGATTTTGTGCATGTTTTTAATCTTTTTGTACTGGCATAGAGAAGGACGTTGTTGCACTAGCACCAATGGCTTTTCTTTCCTTAATAATTCTCCTAAACGCTTTCAGACACAACTGTTGCCTCAGATACCCTTCCCAGATTTTTATAGCTGACCCAGACCATTATTCCATTTTTATAAATCTATGGATATTGGTTATTATTTCTCGTGTTTTTAAATGTAGCACTTTATTTCCCAATGTGCTGCTAGGAGGCGTCACTTATAATGCTCCCTTGGAACCAGGAGACAAGCACATTTTGAAACAAGCTGTAGTGTTACTGAGTAGCTCTGCACGTGTTCACTTGCTCGCAACTGGTACGCAACTGACCTGCCCTCCCCTCCAGTTGAAACCGTTCTGAAGTGGACTCGTCCAGATACCACTGCGCATCGCTCTGCACTTTTCAAGATAAAAAAATACATCTGTAGATACTGCTTCTCAACGGCTGTTGGTCAAGGTTCAAATGCTCCTGTGCCCTGCTGGTGGATACTGCGTACTGGGACTTGGGTTATAATCCCCCAAAAGACCGAACTAGGACCCTCTAGGAATAATAAGCCGCTATGGATATTAATGAACATTTCTCTTGTAATATGTAACTTGTTCTGTGAAATAAGAATTGATAACTTTATTTTAATTTTCTCGCCGAACACCAGCGCTTTATTCACGGTACAACAGAGGTTTAGTGCCTTTTAATTAAAATCGAGCACATTGGTTTTCTCCAGTACATTATATTTTTGTCGCTGTCATAGTTAAGTTTGTTGAAAGTATTATCAATTTGTGCTCAATTGCAGTTTTTCACTCATTTTGACTAGACTCCGCTAATTCCGGTAATGACAGGTGGTAAATACAATAGGCTTAAACAGTAGTTAAACCCTTAAGAGCTAGTCACTATGCTATGGCTTTCAATTCCATTGTCTTTTCATGACTATGATGTAAAGAAAAACGAATAACGACTTTCTATTTGAGAAAGTTAAAAAAATAATTGAAAAATTATTGAAAATTTATTGAATATTGAAAAATTAAAACAAATTATAAGCTACATCATAATTGTTTGTCCTCTACAAAAGAGTTATTTTTAATACGTTTTGTTTGCTTTAATGCTACGCATATACTTTGTGCACTTTAGTTTACTGGTTTACCAGTTATGCTAAAGTCGTCCTGAATTAAGAAAACTTCAGATGCCATCTTGCTATCGCATCTTGGAAGATGCTGAAACTAAGTCCCAAATTCGGTATTAAGCAATTGGTTTTTGAGTCATCCTGTCCCATGACACACGTAAACATACGAATTTTTGTGTACAATTTTTTATGGATTAAGGAGACCTCAAAACGTGTATTTACAGTTATGAGAAAGTGAAAATACAATAAAATTACCTATCTGGCAATCGAAATTGTTGTTAAATTTGACAGCTCGGCTTGCAAGATATAGAGGCAGTGGTCCTTCCCATTTAATAATTATTTATGGGACTTGTGAGATAAGTCAATGTTTCTTACGAGTGAAAATATTTAACGCCCAGGGCATTAGTGCCGAGTGCTGAAATTTCAAAATCATGACAAACATCAAACCTCGCTAGTCCCATACCTAATTACATCCGTTACTCTTACCTAAAAGGAAATTGGCTTAAATTGCCTATAAAAATATGTAAGTGTGTGTTTTGTTTTTCAGATAACTAAAGAAAAAATTGAGCATCGGACTCATCTACGAGGTAATCGATAGTCAAAGAGATTATAATACAATGTCTTTGATACTTTATTAGAGTAGACGTCCTGAAAAATAACGTGTTTATTTTATTTGTTCCAATGGCCTTTAACTCCATGGTAATATCGGGGGCCGTTCTCTTTGAGCACATCGAAGGTGTTAACTCGTATTCGTTGGGTTTCAATCATTAGATCATGTACACATTCGCACTCTTATTCATACTTTGAAACAGGAACTTTGGTCCTCGGATCAATTTTCATTTACTTATGTAATATGTTTCATAATTATTCATAAATTTAAGAACGGTAACTAGCTATGTTAGTGAAAGTAGAATTGTTGACTCTGATGTAAAATATTGTAACGAACCTGGGCAGATATACGTAGAAAAACTGCACTCCCGGACTACACGAAGGGCGGATGTTAGACAACAGAAGGAATGCTAGCTATTTTACTGTACAGTTATACAGGTCATATACCCTTAGTTTTTCCTGTGACGCCGTGGCTGTGTGTATATAAAAGGGTAGCAACCCTATTCAGTCCTCAGTTGTGCTCATTTGTTGCTCATTGCAGTATTGTATACATCGTCAGGTTGTGTTCGACGAAGTGCCGCGTCCAATAAAATGTATTATAAAATGTCCGCCGAAAGTGCAGTTATTTATGTGTCCGGGTTCCACAAGTATAAGGACAAATTAAAATAGCTTAGAGATTATCGTTGGTTTGTGTTGTCTCAACCTTAACACACTGAGAACCCCAAAAAAGAATCCATGCAGGAGAAGCAGCTAGAGCCAAGGGTAAAGCAAGCAGCCGACGACGACGTGGAGACGAGGAAGCAGTCCGACGTCGACCCAGGTACGTGCAGCGTGAGGCGGAGGAGATAGTACTGCCGCAACTTTCAGACTCCGGGAAGATGAGGAATTATCTCGGTTGGTGAAAAATCCCACCCCCATCGCCGGGAATCGAACCGGGACCCCCAGCATGGCAGGCAGTTGCTCCACTGACAAGAACGTGTTTTTTGTCTCGAAATGGAAAAAAAAAATTGTGTTTTCTCTTTCTCTTAATCCTTTATGTGCCTTCTCCTATATACAAAGATAAAACTGTGGTAGATATTTATAGCGTAATTATCCAAAAGCAATTAAATGAAACAAAAGTGGGTGTAATTGCTATTATTAATTGCAGCCATAAATTAGAGTTAATAGTTTTAAATAATACATATCCTAAAACTTGTGTTGTTAATGCATTTTAAAGGTGATAGTAATTGAATTATTATAAATCTCAGGACATTTTTCCAGCTAATTCAAAGTGTTAATACTTGTTTAAAATTATTCTTAAATTGGCAATTCATAATTAAAACCAGACTTTTTAAGAGTTATAAACTCATTATTTTGAATATAACTCTAAACTTTTTAATACTTTCGCTCAGAGCATTGCATTTAATTCTTGATGGAATTATCCACCATAAGTGTTCTTGACAGAAATTTGCGTAGAAGTTATGAATGAATGTGGATACATAAAGCTATCCTTGCATGTTTGTAGTTGTAATTATTTTAAATCTCGTTCCAAAAACTAAACCAAGACTGTTAGCAGCAGGATACCAAATAATTGAACTAATATACTAGGAGAAAATTTCAAAAAAGTATACTAATAATAAGACTTACACAGACATATATTAAGACTTAAAACTTCACTCACATCATCTATACAAACAGGAACTTTTTTAGGACCATTCACCCCAGTTATCAGCTGACTGGAGCTGATTCTTCTGCTTGACCTGCTATATTGACTCTGGTTGAGATAATTCGACTATTTGCAGAGATTATGCATATCTAACAGTAAAAGGCCTACAGTAACAAAAGTATTGCGTAATGATGTGTTTTCTTTTTCTTATGTTGGTGGATAAATATATTACTTATTGAACTTTCCGTGTAGTACTTCTTTTAATTTTTGGTCATTTAGATGCTTACAATAAAGTAAAAGGAATTTATAACATAAACATATTGCAATAGCTATTACGCAACAAGAGGAGAAGCTGCGTAAATAAGCGCAACTAACTCCATGAACTGCCCCATTGGAAATCGCAATTTCCTGTTTACACTCGCATTTCATTAGGGAATGAGGGAAATACCAGACCCAGTTCTTATCTCCTTCAAATAAAAACTTTGGGAATTTCTGGAATTAGTGTGCACATATTTGATCATTATGATAAGCTAACAGAAATGGTACTTCTTCGACGATAAACAAATAACAGTCCAGTACTTGTACAGAGCTATTTTGCAAACCTTTCTCGTATGAAAGAAAGAAAGAAAGAGAGAAAGAGAGAAAGAGAGACAGAGAGACAGGCAGACAGCAGACAGAGAGACAGGCAGACAGGCAGACAGACAGACAGAAAGAAAGAAAGACAGAAAGAAAGACAGAAAGAAAGAAAGACAGAAAGGAAAGAAAGAAAGAAAGACAGAAAGAAAGACAGAAAGAAAGAAGGACAGAAGGACACAGAAAGAAGGACAGAAGGACAGACAGAAAGAAGGACAAAAGGACAGACAGAAAAGGACTAGAAAGACAGAAAGAAGGACAGAAAGACAGAAAGAAGGACAGAAAGACAGAAGAGGACAGAAAGAAAGAAAGAAAGAAAGAAGAGAGAGAGAGAGAAGAAGAGAGAGAGAGAGAGAGAGAGAAAGAGAGAGAGAGAGAAAGAAAGAAAGAGAGAAAGAGAGAGAGAGAAAGAAAGAAAGAGAGAAAGAGAGAGAGAGAGAAAGAAAGAAAGAGAGAAAGAAAGAGAGAAAGAAAGAAAGAGAGAAAGAAGAAAGAAAGAAAGAAAGAAAGAAAGAAAGAAAGAAAGAAAGAAAGAAAGAAAGAAAAGAAGAAGAAAGAAAGAAAGAAAGAAAGAAAGAAAGAAAGAAAGAAAGAAAGAAAGAAAGAAGAAAGAAAGAAAGAAAGAAAGAAAGAAAGAAAGAAAGAAAGAAAGAAAGAAAGAAAGAAAGAAAGAAAGAAAGAAAGAAAGAAAGAAAGAAAGAAAGAAAGAAAGAAAGAAAGAAGAAAGAAAGAAAGAAAGAAAGAAAGAAAGAAAGAAAGAAAGAAAAGAAAGAGAAGAAAGAAAGAAAGAAAGAAAGAAAAGAAAGAAAGAAAGAAAGAAAGAAGAAAGAAAGAAGAAAGAAAGAAAGAAAGAAAGAAAGAAAGAAAGAAAGAAAGAAAGAAAGAAAGAAAGAAAGAAAGAAAGAAAGAAGAAAGAAGAAAGAAAAAAGAAAGAAAGAAAGAAAGAAAGAAAGAAAGAAAGAAAGAAAGAAAGAAAAGAAAGAAAGAAAAAGAAAGAAAGAAAGAAGAAAGAAAGAAAGAAAAGAAAGAAAGAAAGAAAAGAAAGAAAGAAGAAAGAAAGAAAAGAAAGAAAGAAGAAGAAAGACAGGGAGAACAAAGAAATATACTAAAAACCTTTGCACACAGTCACTCAAAAATTAAAACAATTGAATTGTTTAATATTATTTAATAAGTCTGTATACTGTAGAAGAAAACATAATTGTGGAAACGTAGAGTCAGACTGAAAAATTCAATGCCCTAGCCGGGATCAATGCCATTACCAGAAGATCCGTGGTTCAAATCCCGGCTATGGCATTGAATTTTCAGTCTGACTCTACGTTTCCACAATTTAGCCTACACACGGCCAGTGTGAAAGAACAATTAATTTCGAAAACATAATTGTTTGTGCATTATTTAAATTTCAAGTCTTCGTATAATAAATTAGAGCAATTTTGTTCATACTAAAATAAGGCCTTTCGTTGATAGAGTCAATATGAAAAATCCAATGCCACAGCCGGGATTTGAACCACGGTTCTCCTGGTTTCCGTCCAGTCGCTCTAACCCATTGCCTGGATGGAAACCAGGAGATCCGTGGTTCAAATCCCGCCCGTGGCATTGAATTTGTCATATTGACTCTATCAGAAACCTTAGCCTATATACTGCTAGTGTGAAGAAACTATTAATTTCCATCAATTAACTAAAATGAAAAGGCCTTTTTTATTTACACTATAAAAGGATATGGGAGGCACGAATTATCTTTAATTTTATCAAAACTTGGGTTAGAGATTTGCAAAAGTAATTCTCCAGTTTGTATTTCATTTTGGATAGTAGCTGTCAACACACCGCACTTATGCAAAATTTGATGATCTTAGCACCATAAAATGTTTTATAGCAATTCCTTTACACCAACATAATTATACTTTTGCTTGCAGTATCCATAGTAGTCGCTCGCCTCGGTAGCATATAGGTAGATGGTAGCACGTCTGCCTCACGTTCAAGAGGTCCCGAGATTGAATCTCGGTCAGGGTGAATTACCAGGATAAGGTTTTTTCCCGGGGTTTCCCTTATCATAAAAGATGAATGTCAGGTAACTGAGCTCCATGGACCCTGGGTCCATTTAAGCATCATTTCACCCATTCCATTCATAGTCCGATATGACTTAAAAAGTTGAAGGACGTAAATTATAAAAAAAAAAAAAAGTATCCATAGTAAAAGTCTTGTAACTTCACAGATATCAACGTACATAATATTTTATTCTAAACCAAAAGCATAGCATTCTTTTTCACTGTTAAAATGATCGATACCTAGCAGACTACTTTGCCTCGATTGCCATGTGACCAGCCAATTCGTGCTTCAACATCCATCCTACAGCATTTAGTTGTAAATGTTGTCCTTTCAGTCTTAAACTCCCACTGAAACTTTGTATTAACTTCTGATTCCCGCTTTCTTCATTGCGATATTTTGTGTGATATATAACATATATTTTAAACGCTAAAAGGTATATTAATATACTTTTATATTCAATATAAAGTACGATAACATTAATCATGTTCCTCTTGATGAATACTCATAATGTGCAGTCCACTATGGCAGGTCGAAAACAATTTAAATTTAATATATGACATTAGTTTCTCTATGCATTATATAATGTGGCATTCACAATAACCCTTTCTTCTGCACACTTTACTTTATTCACAATACATTTCTGCCTAAAAATAATCTAACATCCAGCATTATGCAATTACTTACATGCATGACACGGAAAACTAAATATATTTGTTAAAAAAGAAGAAGATCGTGTAAGATATTTTTACAACATGAGATTTCAAAAGGAAGAAACTAAAAATATAAAAGAAAAGTTTCAAAAACAGCTGATGTGCTAGGGAAAATTTTATTTGACATTTAATGAGCTTTACATCTTAATAAGATGTTTTTTATAAATAAATTGAATTTTTATTTACGGACCTCTTTAATTGCAGGGCTTTTAGCTTCTCATTCTATACTGGACGTAAAGGACCACTTAATTTATTCAAAGGCCTCATACTTGAAGTTCTTTTGTTTCTTTTACATTCCATAAATCTACGACACGGGAGCCCCGGCTTTATTTCGCGTTTGAAGAAAGCCAAGGAGTTTTACATTTAAAAAAATCGCCCTCCGTCGGATTTGAATCCGCGACATCGAGAACCAAGGGCTACCTGTTATCCCAAGCCCACATATTTTGTTTATGCATATTTAATAGTTCACAACAAATACAAAATTATATAAAATTAAGTTAGAATAAACAAGGGTTAAGTTGTTATACTCAAACAATTCAAGATACACATTTTATTAATACAATATTTACAATATTTCGTACACTATGTTTTACTAGGACCATACCAGCATCGCCGCTGTGCCGGAAATTCGTCCCTCAGTAGTTTGTTTAGAAATAAGACTACTGAAATGAGGCAGTCGCTTTTAAGCACACTTAAAAGATTAGGTCTGGACTTGAATTGAGCCCACGACCTTGGGATTAGAAGTCAGCTACTATCCAACTCAACCACCCAGGCCGAATCTTTTATTAGTCATTTGATATTCTTAAATATTTGGTATTTTAACAACAATCTGAAAATGAAGAGAATAGAAAAATGTTTCCTTTTGGGAGAATTTTGTTAGGAGTATTCCCTGGTACTTTTATACAGTACTCTTGATCAAATGCGAAATATGATGAGGGCATTGCTGTGTTCATTCTTTAGTTATGCTATTCGCACACACACACACACACACACACACACACACACACACACACACACACACACACACACACACACACACACACACACACACTCGCCTGGATAGCGTAGATGGTAGCGTGTCTTCCTCACGTTCAAGAGATCCAGATTTCGAATCTGGTCAGGGTGAGTTACCTGGATAAGGTTTTACCGGGGTTTTCCCTTATCCTGATAGACGAATGTCCGGTAACTCTAAGCTCCATGGACCCCGGTCTCATTTGAGCACCATTTCACCCATTTTTCAACCATCGTCCGATATGACTGAACGTTGGAGGACGTAAATTGCACCAAAGAAAAAAAAAGTACACACACAGAACCTTTTTCTAAACGATTTAGTGTCCGTTGGCTTTCAAAACGTACATTTGATATTTAATTTTTGAGTGAATTATAAACCTTAAGGGGGGAAATAAAACAGGAATTTTTTAATGTATGTCCTTACCTCAGAAAGTTAAGAAAAACAGGAGAGTATTAGCGCCTCATTAAAACTCAACTGCAGATGAGCATTATTACAGGGGTGATTCTTCCACGAATCTTGCCAATAATTGGAAAACAAAAAAGCGTTTTTTTTTAAGAAATAGAGGCTTCAAATTTTCTAAGGAGGCTAATATTAACAAAGAGAAATATTTATGTAGCTGCCATGCAAAGCTTCCCTTAAAACTTTAAAATATACTTTGAGGTGTTTAGTTAAAATACATATTAACTAAAATAATTATTAAAATAGTTTATTTGTGCTGGAAGTATTTTAAATAAACACTCTGCAAAAAATATATCATCTTTATTAACAAGATCTTCGGTGGCACAAAATCGTTTTCCTTATTTTCGCAGTGTTAATGATTTTTCGCCGAGGGTTCTCTTTTCTATACTATCTGTTTATTTAATCATTTTTGTCATTAAAACTGTGAGATTCACTCACAGATTAACAAATTCTTCAGCATGGCCTTCATGCATCTTTGGCCGTCAACATTATATAAATATTTGAAGAAAAAGTTAATAAAAACAGAAAGCACCTTCAAGTGTTACGTTTTGTTGCTATCGCGTTGCTTTGTGCTGTATTCCTTGGTTTCACAAAACTATCAATAGCACACTGTTTCGTAACCTTCCTGTCAAACCGGTTGTGCTAAAATGCAACTTCATGCTTGTTGTTTTTATATATTTGTTAATATAATAGAATATCTGAAAAATTTCCATCATGCAAATATATTTGATTAATTTAGAAAAATTGGCAGTTATTTCTCATCTTCTAACTGAACTTAAGAGGAAACTGTTATTAGCAAAATTTCGCTGCCAAGAATTTAGCCAGTTTAGGTAGGCTTCAGGTTCAATCACAAGCAAGGATGTGAAAATATGAATATCCAAGTGATGCTCAGCTTTCTATGAAATGATTGCATAACGATTTTCAATTTTTCGCAGCTGGTATACAGATACACATATATGAAATTAGCATAGACAATGTCACGAGTATTTTGAAATTACCGATAGGTTCACGACGAAGTCTCGAGGGTATTAGAAGTTCGAAACCACGAGTTGCGTTTATAGATACTATTTCACAAAAAAATACAAATTTTTAAATGCAATAAAACAAGTTATTTAATTCCCTAATTCACATAGGCCTACATTAGTACATGAATGAAACTTAATCATAAAGTCACGGCATACAAACCTTACAACCATTTTGACATTTGAAAGTCGCGCTAACAGTCGACGATCCGTGAGATGTATAATCCTTTGCCTGTACGTAAACATGCCGAAAAAACAAAATAGTATCGCTGTTGTGCATGATTTCATGAATCTGATGGTCATATTAGGGAAAAAATGATGAAATTGTTTTTACAACCACCATAGAACCATCGAAGATATTTGGTATAAATACAATCTCTATTTTTAATGTATCAAAAAACTACTTAAATTATACGATTTTAAAGAAAATAAATAATGATCAATGAATTATTATTATGTCTTGATGTATGTAGAGTACCTATGCTTGCTCTCCTAGTTAATAGGAGGGCTGTTCAATAAATAATGATCACAATTTTTTTGACAACGTACCTTTACCCATCCTCATAATTTTGATGTCCTTTTCAAAATAGTCTTCCCTAAATGCGATGCATTTGTTCCAGCGTTTCTGCCAGTCTTCAAATACATGCTGGAGATTTTTTGAGAGATCCTTCAAAATCACCTCCGCAGCCTTCACCACTGGTTCTGATGATTGATAATGCATCCCATGAAGGCGTTTCTTCAAGTTAGGGAATAGAAAAAAGACACATGGGGCTAAATCTGGACTATAGGGAGGGTGAGGAATGCACTTCATGTAGATTTTTACAAGATGTTCAGCAAGAACATTGGGAATATGCGGCCGCGCATTATCGTGGTGCAGCATCCAGCCTGCTTCATGGAAATGTGGTCTTTTGTGCCTGTTATGGACTTGCAATGTTTTCAGGACATTCCTCTAGTTTTGTCCAGTTACTGATGTGTGTGCAGGTACACCATGCTAATAAACCATTCTATGAATATCAAAGAATGAGATGACCATACCTTTCCCAGCAGAAGCAACCACTTTTGCTTTTTTTGGCGTTAGTGATGAAGATTTCCACATTGAGCTTTGCTGTTTGCTCTCGGGATCAAAATGATGCAACCAAGTTTCATCAGCGGTAATAACGTTTGAAAGAAACTCCGGATCTTCCTATAACATCAACTTTAACTACATGCAGACGTGCATGCGAATGTCCTTTTGTTCGGGAATCAACAGTCTTGGAAGCCATCGCGCACAAACACGTCTCATGTGTAATGTTTCTGTCACCAACGTGTGGGGGGCACCCGGTGAAATGTTCGGTATTTCAGAAAGCGATCTTAAGGTAATTCGTCGATCCTCTCTCACAATGGCAACAGCAGTGTTGATGTTTTCTTTCGTAGGCCGTTTCAACAGGATTGATCAACGGCCTTCACACGTTTACCTAGGGATCTTTATTGTTACCCCTATATAATACTAGGAGTCCAGTGAAGCGAACACCTTAAGATCATCCGGACTTAACTTCCCACGCTGAGGAGTGGGATCGAACGAGGGAACATTCCGTGACCGTGAACCAGAGCTGGCGCGCTTTAACCCACTACGCCATGGTAGGAACGACGTTCCCGGTAGGTACAAAAGGCATTGCATTCCACTCAAAAACTCGATATTATATTTCAACGGAAGTAGAAGTTTTCAAAGTCCCTTAATCCAAAAAAAAAGAAGCATTTTCAGCAAAAGGTCCCTGTTTTGTGAGTGTTTGTATGTGTATGTGCACGCGCTTGTGTGTGTATGTGTGCGTGAATAGCATAACTGAACAGTCAATTAAATTAGAAATTTCATATTCAAGTTCAGGTGTCTACATAAAAGATGATGATCTTAAGGCACACAATTTATCTACAACACTTTTGTCTTCTTTTTCTAAGTTTATCATTTAGGCAAATCAAAAACACTCTAACCATGTAACTAACATTTTACCATTAAAAGTAAGCATAGAGTTGTCCTTGATAATATATCTCTATAAAATAGAAAATAATTTTCTAAAGTCTTATCTAACATTTAAGAGCTCCACTCTCTCTCTTTCTCTTTCTCTCTCTCTCTCACACACATGTATATATGTATATATATATATTTATTGACACCCGAATGTCGGCACTTCCTGTGGAGCCGACCGGCGGTGGGGCCGGACGGTAGGCGTTCGACCACGCCCACCCATTTGTCTTATAGCGGTAACGAGGGGTGGCTGGAAAAACATCACTGTGCCATCTCTTTCACCTTCCCCTGAATTCTCGAACATACAGGATATTTCATATAATCCGGAACCTTCTAGATTGGCCAGTTGGTCCTATATAAGCAACGCGCCGGGCTGGAGTGGTTTCAGTTCAGTTCTTGTCGAGCAGCGGTGACGAGCGCCCAGTGAGGGAACGGACTGTGTACGTGCATCGGAGGAGTGTACGTAACTGCGTGCAGCGGACCTGTGACAGACGAACTGGTAAATTGTGATTGTGTGCATTACGTAATTCTGTGTAATCGGCAAGTATTCCGATTGTAATTCGGTGGAAATAAAGAACATTTTTGAGTGGTGCAATCGGACTTTTAATTTCACGAACCCACAAAGTCACAATATATATATATATATATAGGAAACTTAGTAAAACCAACTGCGAACACATTTACTTATGGCCTGAACAGCTTAACCTCACACGTCATCAATCTATACAATGCACTACTACTAGAACTGAAGAGCTGCAGAAACATAAAAGGTTTTAAAAGGAAGCTTGCTGAAAATTTACTGAAGGCATATTTCGATAGCTGAAAGCTCATTTATAGCTGGATTGATTAGCTGACCTGGTTAAAAATTGTGTGTTAATGTCTTACAGAAAATGTAGTTTTTTTGCAGTGTTGCTCATATTACTTCTTTAGTTATAGTGAAAGTTTGTATCTTTGGTTTACGTATTATTTATGTACGTAATTAATTCCTTCTATAAAAAGTATTGTAACGGGAGCGCTGGAACACCCTGTGAAAGCAGCTGGCAGCGGGAGACAGGGAAGGTTCGGTTAGCCACGCCCTCGCCTCGTTTGTCCTATAGTGGTGACAGGCTGTGGTTGGGGGAAAAACATGACTGTGCCGTATGTTTCCTTACACCTGGTTCTCGATCTTTCTGTTACTAGAACAATCCTGTAAACACCAGAAGTTGGCGATATTCCTATTTAAAGAGGGTTACAGACAGACAGAGTTGAGTCAGTCAGTCAGTTGGTTAGTGTGTGAATGAGGACAGTTCTTGGTGTAAGAAGGCAGTGTTAGTCAGTGTTTGACGTGCTAGCGCCGTGTTAATGAACGAGAAGACTGTGTGTAATTGTGTACGTGCATCTGAACGGTAACGGACGAACTGGTGAATCGTAATTGGTGTATTACGTAATTTTGTGTAATTGGCAAGTGTTCAACTGTAAGTCGGTGGAAATAAAGAACATTGTTGAGTTTGTGTAATTGGACTTTTCATTTCACGTACCCACAAAGTCACAGTATTATGAATATTATTAAGGGTTATTGGCCTGCTATCATTTTATATGGTTTTTGTACTGTTCCCTAGCTTTGACTCTGGGAACCTTTTCGGATAACAATAAATAAAACAAAAGAAAATCAATTTCAAAGGAATCACACAAAGCAGTGTTTATTAAGAAGAAGTATATAGAATAATAATTGCTTGTGCCCGCCTCGTTAGCGTAGATAGTAGTATGCCTGCCTCACGTTCAAGAGGTCCCGAGTTCGAATCTCGGTCAGGGTGAGTTACCTGGATAAAATTTTTCCGGGGTTTTCTGTTATCCTAGAAGACGTATGTCGGGTAACTCTAAGCTCCATGGACCCTGGGCCCATTTGAGGATCATTTCAGCCATTCCATTCATCGTCCGATATGACTTAAAAGTAAATTACACACACAAAAAAGCGCTTGCAGGTATATTTCGCGGAGGAATGTGAATGTAACACATTAAATTTTGTTTCATTTCATTTTATAGTGCTTTAAATTCTTTTAATTGTTCCATTCATACCCCTCATTTAACGCCAATGGTCATATCGGCAGCGTTCTCCTTTGGAACATATCGAAGGTGTTAACTCGTATTCGTTGGGTTTTAATCATTAGATCACAACACATTCAAACTCTCATTCATACTTTCAGACTCTGGGGAAGACGGGGAATTATCGTTGTTGGAGAAAAATCCCCACCCTCACCTCCGGGAATCGAACCCGGTACCACTAACACGGCAGGCAGGTGCTCTACCGACTAAGCTACGCGGCCAGTCTACTTAAAACTTTTAGGGTCATATCAGGGATTTTGTTTTTGTTTTGTAATTTACGTCCTCCAACGTTAAGTCATATTGGACGATGAATGAAATGGGTGAAATGATGCTGAAATGAGTCCGGGGTCCATGGAGCTTAGAGTTACCCGACATTCGTATTTTAGGATAAGGGAATACCCCGTAAAAAACTTATCCAGGTAACTCACCGTAACCGAGATTCGAACTCGGGACCTCTTGAACGTGAGGCAGACATGCTACCATCTACACTACCGAGGCGGCCATAGGGTATTTGACTCGAGAAATAACTCGATAAATTAGGTTCTTTTAAGATTTGAATTTTAATCAGTTCTATTTCGAAGCACTAACCCATTCACTCCCTCTGACTCAGTCGGAGGAAGGGAAAATTTTATTGAAAGAAAATTTCCCCCACCTCAACCGAGAATCTAAGCCAGAACCTCTAATATGAGAAGCCAGAACGCTGACCACTCGACCTCAAAAGCAATCTCATTTTACTGACAACCCCACAGCACATACATGTTCTTCAAAGAGAGAGAAGAAGGGAGGGAGGGCCGGGGAGAGAAAGAGGAGATGCTGCAGTTGAAACAATAATGGAGCGCAGTTGCATTTCTGCTATTTATAAAGCTGCAAGTCCTTGAAGTTCACCTTACATTAATTGCCCTTCAAGAGTTGTCTTATTGTCTACAATGTAACAACCCGTTCTTCCACTTGTTCACTGCAGTGTGTAGGTTAGTCGCTACTTCGTGTAGTTAGTTTACCTTCGTTTGACCCTGTTCTCCATCATGACAAGGATTCCGGCACTGCAGTCGATGGTTTATTGTTATTATGCTCAGGAAGAAGGATGATATGAAAGTACCCTATAGGTGGCCAGGACCTACCACAGGCAGCACTACACTGCGGTGAGTCCTTAATTGGTGTAGGCAATTTTTTCAACCCGACGGAGTTCTAGGTCCCCATAGAAGGCCAGCCAGTCAGCCAGCCAGGTTCGGCTGATCAAAGGGCCCCCACTGGCCGACCACAGCGCCTCCCCCCAGCCGAGCATCGTATTTCCAGACCGCATTCACTACTGCAGTGTAGCCCGCCTCGGTAGCGTAGATGGTAGCGTGTCTGCCTCACGTTCAAGAGGTCCCGAGTTGGAATCTCGGACAAATTAAATGTGAGGATCTACTCCCATTAGTCCTGGCCCCGTAGGACCTGAACCCGGGCCTCTCGGGTATATTTACCGTAGGACAGTACCTATTTTATAAACTGCCCCCCGCCTGCACACGGCAGACAGGACGGAAGTGGATACGCCACTTACGCGCCGGTCCTTAATGAACCAGCTACCAAAAAACCTTGGTAGGGCCGCCGGTGTCTAGCTCACCAGCTACTAACTCTGCAGGCTAGCACCCGGGACTTATGAGGCAACCCGCTACACCCTCCGGGCGGCCGGAGGTACCCAATTGCCCGTGGGTGGCGGGAACACACTGCCCCCTCGAGTCCAACCCAATCCGAACAGCTCCCAGAGGGAGGGGCTCGGCATGTTCGGCCCGAGGTTCCTCTAGTAACGTCAGAGGTACCACGAGTGCTAGGGTTCCGCAGCGCCCGCACTTTGGCAGCTGAAAGGGACGCATCCCTCCCCCTACGGAATCTCGGACAGGGCGAATTATCTGGATGAGGGTTTTCCGGGGGTTTCCTTTATCCTAACAGACGAATATCGCGTAACTCTAAGCTCCATGGACCCCGGACTTATTTGAGCATCATGGCACCAGTTTCATTCATCGTCCGATATGACTTAACGTTGGAGGAGGTGACCAAAAAAACAACAACAACAACAACAACAACTCCTGCAGTGTAGAACACCAAAGACTTCATCTACTCTTCCTACCTGGAAAGACCGGTTGGATAGAATGAAATGAATTGCGAAACGGGAGATGTGAGGTAAATATCCTTTACGGGATTCGTCTAGTAACCGGGAAAGCACCCAAACTCAGGAAGTTCGGCCGCGGGATTCGAACCCACGAACTTCCGAATGCAGACTGCGTGGGTCTCTCGACCCACTCAAAAGCCATTTCGATTTCCTGGAATCTAAAATTAATTATTTTTCAGGAAAGGTGCGATTAACTATAGGCAACAAATTGAAAATACGTCAACATATTTAACAACGCAAAACGAACATACCCAAACAACCCCTGTGGAACAAAAGAAAGCATTATTTTATTATTTGCTGTATCCTCAAAAGTAATCCAAATGATTTTTATTATAGCATTTAAACAGACTAATTGTGAGATATTGGTGTGAATATCTTGCAAGGTCTTCCTCCTCAAGTAAATTTCCGCCACAAAATGTAAACTTCTCTAAGATGTACGGTTTATTTTGCATAATGGATATAATACCCTTCCGTAGCCGTACCCATTTCCCAAGTACTCGTTGTATGTTTAACATGTTCCACTTAATTTTTGTCATCTAGCAGAGTAACTGCTATTAAAAATGGGTCATGATTTAAATATTGTGAAGCTAAATATTTATTTGGATGGTGGTAGCGATCAAGTGTTACCACAGCTCCAACTTGTGCGCCAGTTTGAAGCAAATATAATTGGTGAACGATGACAAATATGATTGGCGAGCAATGAGGTTTCTCTCAGAGTATGCGTGGATGGGTGTGAGAAGGAGATTTTCACAACACTGGAATACCCGTCTCCAAATTATTTATTCATTGCTTCTTTTCAAACATCGAAGTGGAATTTGATGGATAGAGTCAACATGAAAAATTCAATGCCATGGCCGGGATTTGAACCACGGATCTACTGGTTTCCGTCCAGTCGCTCTTAACCTTTGAGCTACCATGGCCAACGTCCCTTCCTGACATTAAATTCTCCAGTTGACTCGTATATTTCCCCGGTAGACCACTAGGGGCTCTCGCATCCGAGATACACCGTTTGTGGCGACTTACTATTGTAAGTACTTAAGTCCCAGGCTTCATCATTTAACTCTTATTATTTTAGTTAATTGATGGAAATTAATCATTTCTCCACACTAGCCGTATATAGGCTAAGATATTTGATGGATAGAGTCAACATGAAAAATTCAATGCCATGGCCGGGATTTGAACCACGGATCTATATACGGCTAGTGTGGAGAAATGATTAATTTCCATCAATTAACTAAAATAATAAGAGTTAAATGATGAAGCCTGGGACTTAAGTACTTACAATAGTAAGTCGCCACAAACGGTGTATCTCGGATGCGAGAGCCCCTAGTGGTCTACCGGGGAAATATACGAGTCAACTGGAGAATTTAATGTCAGGAAGGGACGTTGGCCATGGTAGCTCAAAGGTTAAGAGCGACTGGACGGAAACCAGTAGATCCGTGGTTCAAATCCCGGCCATGGCATTGAATTTTTCATGTTGACTCTATCCATCAAATATCTTAGCCTATATACGGCTAGTGTGGAGAAATGATTAATTTCCATCAATTAACTAAAATAATAAGAGTTAAATGATGAAGCCTGGGACTTAAGTACTTACAATAGTAAGTCGCCACAAACGGTGTATCTCGGATGCGAGAGCCCCTAGTGGTCTACCGGGGAAATATACGAGTCAACTGGAGAATTTAATGTCAGGAAGGGACGTTGGCCATGGTAGCTCAAAGGTTAAGAGCGACTGGACGGAAACCAGTAGATCCGTGGTTCAAATCCCGGCCATGGCATTGAATTTTTCATGTTGACTCTATCCATCAAATATCTTAGCCTATATACGGCTAGTGTGGAGAAATGATTAATTTCCATCAATTAACTAAAATCGAAGTGGAAGTTGCCGACCGAGGGTTACCAATCTCGGTTTAGAATTATTGAACGCTAATCATTTATTACTCGATAAATTTTTATGACCCGACAAATATTCAAGACAGAACAAGTTTACCGCTCTAATAGGCTTCACGTCTCAGACTCCTCTCTAATCGGCCTCACGCCGAAGAGTTTATAATGACTTCCTAGCCGCGAACTGTCTCCATCGGCCTTACGCCGAAGAGTGCTCTCTAACCACAGCTGCGCGTGTGTATATCTCTAACTTTCCCTCCCAACTCTTTTTTAAACAAAGTCCCTTTGTGACTGTTTTGGTCGCCATTGTAAATGATCCAAAGAATTCCCGATTCATAAACGTCAAGTGACAATTCCTTTGGAAACCTTCTAAGGACACTGCTTCTTTCATGGCTTTGTTATAGACTTTCCCCAACTGAACTGGCCTTGCCCTGGTCTTGACAGAGAACCAACATTACTTTGACATCTATAATGACTCTTTGCTTCTGGCAAACCATAATTTCGGTATCAATTGGCTAGTGCATGATCTGCTTACTTTGGATTTCACGACTGCTGCAGTCTGGTAGAAAAGAGTGAACTGTTACTCCTTAACAAAAGGGGACTTAAGAGAATTGCTGAGAGTGAGTCGTATAATTTGGACCTGGATTTTGTTGCAGTGTTCGCCAACTTCGACATCTTGAAACGTTGTTACAGTGTATTTATTTTATTTTATGCAGGGATATACATATAACAGTGTATTGTGTTAAGAATATCACGTATCTGATGCTGGAAATGTTATATAGTAAACTAATCAATGAATAATATTTTGTAATAAGACGAATACAGGCTAGCCCATATATAGAAGAAATTTTTGTGTCCCTGAAACAATATTCCAAGAGGGGTTGAAAATTTTTCGACAAATAAAGACAAGATGAGGTTGACTTTCGAAATCAATAGTGATGCCATAGGGAAAAAAGAATATTGCGGGGGAAAAACGACCATCCAATTCAACATACTGAATTGGAAGCGTCGACCAGAGGGCAGCTTCCATTCGCGGAGGAAAAGATCATAGAGGAGTTCATTAGCATCAGAATCAGATGAAGTTTCTTCTGGAAGATGGTAATGATGAATTTGATTTACTAAGTTGGGATTTTGAAGTCAATAAGGATGTAAGTTGTATGCTCTGCGCTGGACTCTCCTCAGAAAACTAAAGAAGAACTGCGAGTAACGTGTTTTCAGTGCCAATGTGGGCCAAGGTGAGTGTACTGTAGTGTAGAAATGTGTATGTGTTTGATTATTGCAAGTAGGCAATCAAAATTTTGTCAACTTCTTGCAACTTAATAACATTTATATGTTTCGTTTGATTTATAAAGATCGCTTCATAATTTTAAATTACTTTTTTTAGTTTTAAAAGTACATTTTTATGTATTTTCTATACTAAAAATTTATTTAGGCTTCCCTGTCTTCATTTTATTACATATTTAAATGAGGTAGTCCATATAAGATTTACAGTACTAATCAAAACATGTAATTTTCGACAAACAGAACATGTTTTTATGTCATTTGAGTCCAATATCATAAGGAAAATATGTCAGATATGAAAAATAAGACCTGAAACTTTCCTGACCACGAATACATATCTATATTCAAGATGTTCTCGGGCTTCGAGCCAGGTATACGAGTAAAGACGATTAATACCGACGTTTCAGGAGCGTGCATCTCTCCCGTCATCAGGATGATAAATAGATAAAGCTGTAAACACAAATTAATAGCTCTAAATGTTATTAAAACTCTACAAATGAGACAGCAAAATTAAAAAAAAACATAACACTGCCAATACTCGAATCCCTGTAATAAAACAAAAGACTATTTTGTAGTAATTAAATACTGGGTAAGGAGATGGTGTGGGTGTAGAAAACGTAGGTTAGGTCATAGAAAACGTAGACTTTTGGACTACTTATAGACTCATAGACTACTTAATTGTATAAATTTTGTGCTTCTTGAGCCGATTGATTTCCACATTTAAGGCCGGTTGCTAAAAGGAACTGAACTGGAAACCAGCCTCACGATTAAGCGTGCTCCCTTCAGAGGAAATGGCCAAAGCCTCCTTAACTCTCTGCACTCAGCAACTGCTGCATTTTGCCACGATGATCGTTTCACGAAAGTTGGCCCTATGGTCCTTATAATTTTTAGATATTTTCTGCAACTTATGAGTTCTAAAAATAAAGTAGTAGACCACATTTAAACAGTTCCTCTATCTAGTTTAGAAAGGCAAAGTTCTTTTTTATACCATTCTGCTTATTGACAGAACTAGATGTCTAATGTATCTATAGGTATAGCTTATGTTTACATTTGTTTTATTAATAGTCTCTATTCGTAATGTAAAAAAAAAGACATTCTAAGCAAACTTCTAAAGGTAAGTGAACGGAGGGGCTACCAGGAATGGAGCAGAGCACTACACATAGGTCACCCAGCCCTTCATGCTACAAACGTGAACGCTGAGAGGGAAGGGTGAGGAGATAAAGAACCCCGCAAGCATGTGCGGGGTCCCTAACGCTTACATTTTTTAATATTTATTAGATCGGTCAGCAATAATACATGCTTTGCAGATCTGAGAAAACATACAAAATAATAATAGAGTAATAACATTGTAGGGGTAGGACAGTGTGCCTCCTCTGAACTAATACAAATGTGTTACTTCTGATTACGAACTAATAAAATGGTATACATACTTATATAGTGAGAATTTATACAGCAGAAAAGAATACAAAAAGAATAGAAAAGCAAATTTGGAACAGTAGATCATTCAGAAGTAGAAGTGCCATCACAGTAAAGCAGGTCCTGTGGTAGTCGTCGCTTCAGTCGCGTTGGCCGGCGACTTCGGACTCCGATGAGTTTATACTTTCAGCACAAGCGATTGCACAAGTTTCTAATCCCCAGGGATCTCGTGAATGGGACACCTGCCCAAGAGTAGCCAAAGTAATCCTAACGGAGCAATCCCGAGCGACGTCAGTAAAAAACCTCTACAAAGTGCACCGTCACCTGGTTCAAAAACCTGAAATAGACAACAAATGTGGCTTGGGAAACCATGTTTACCTATTGATTCGGGAAATTACAGTAAACCAGTGTACAGAGTGGGCTGTCTTCGGGATTCGAACTCGGCTCTCCAGAATACGAACCCCCACACGTTACCGGGGAGCTATCTGGATTGGTATAGCTAGCATAAACTGAATAAAATGTCATGCCAGTAACAAAAATCATAAAGGATGCCTGGACAGTAGATTAAGTGGTGGCACTATCCCAGGCCATATGTTTTTTACCTGATTGTTACGTACTATCCATCGCTTATTTTGGTGAATCTTCTACTAATTATTATTCTTCCGAAAGCTTTTTTTTATTATTATTGTTTACTTTATTCTAAGCATATAAAAATTGCAGAAAGGTATTACTTCAGATTTCATTGAAGATATAATGAAATCGATAGTTCAGATGCTTAAGGCGAGTTGCTATAGGCTGGCCTTTAAACTACACGCTCGTTTCATACATCTGGAGGAACAACTGAATAGCGATAGCACTTTATGAAAATTAATGTTGAAAAAATTGAACAAATAAATACCGAATGTCTCTGAAATTGCAGATGCAATAAAACATTTTATTTTAAATAGCTTAGGTATTTTGAAGTGCATTACATTGCTAATGCATTTTTGCCTACCTCTAAAAATAGATTGCACAAATATATATACTGTGACTGTGGGTTCGTGAAATTAAAAGTACAATTGCACAACTCAAAATGTTCTTTATTTCCACCGAATTACAGTCGGAACACTTGCCGATTACACAGAATTACGTAATGCACACAATTATAATTCACCAGTTCGTCTGTCACAGGTCCACTGCACGCTCACAGTTCGTACAACTCCTCTGATGAACGTTCACAGTCTTCCGGTCCGTTAACTCACTCGGCGCTCCTCACGCTGCTCGCCAAGAACTGAACTGAACTCCAGCCCGACGCGTTGCTTATATAGGACCAACTGGCCAATCTAGAAGGTTCCGGATTAGATGAACTATCCTGTATGTTCGAGAACTCAGGGTAAGGGGAAAGAGATGGCACAGTGGCACGCGATCCCTCTCCTAATCATCCCATCAGTTAGTGACAGGAGACAAATAGGTAGGCGTGGTCAGAATGCTTCACGTCTGACCCTCCTGCCGCCCAGTTCTATAGGGAGTTCCGACGTTCGGGTCACTATATATATATATATCGAAATAAAGCACAGAAATTACAAGTTTTCTTCTTTAATAGAGGTTAGCCATTTCCGAGCTATCCTTTATTGGTTTGAACTTTCAAATATTTATATTTTCCTCAAATGGGGAACCGTTATTATTTTCTCCTCCTTACTTCCCCCAGTTCACACAAAGAGAGCGAAAATTAAAGGCAGCATACAGCGACTAATTGAAATGCGTAAATAAGTAATGAAGGTTTATTTGTATTAAAAAGTCTATAAATAAATTAGTTTGTAAGAATATCTCATACAAGTGTGAGTAGCAATGTCACACGAGTGCGATGCTTCAATTTTTATGTATAACTTTATACGAGGTCTGTTCAATAAAGAATGATCCTAATTTTTACGGTCATAATTTTTCGTACTAAAATTCAATCTTATTATATTCTGTTAGCTTAACGTGAAATAAAAACGCCGTAGTAGTTTCATTGTTGGTACTCCTGGTTCCCGCCTATGAGTACCAGGCAAGTTCAGACATGTTCAGTATCACCTGCCGCTGCAGTGGATGTAGCACGCGAGGAACAATATGCGGTTTTGAAATTCTGCATTCGTCTCAACAAATCTTCAGTTGAGAATGTTACAGGAGGCCTATGGAGAGTCTTTTCTTCCCTTCAGCACAGCTCGAAGGTGGTTTAAAATGTTTAAAGAGGGTAGACAATCAATTCCAAAGGAAGCTGGACCCGGTGCTCCAGTTACTGCTCTTACGGAAGAAAACATCAACACTGCTGCTGCCATTGTGAGAGAGGATCGACGAATTACCTTAAGATCACTTTCTGAAATACTGAACATTTCATTGGGTGCCACCCACACGTTGGTGACAGAAACATTAGACATGAGACGTGTTTGTGCGCGATTTCCAAGACTGTTGATTCCTGAACAAAAGGACATTCGCATGCAGGTCTGCCTGCAGTTAAAGTTGATGTTAGAGGAAGATCCGCAGTTTCTTTCAAACGCAATCACTGCTGATGAAATTAGGCTACATCATTTTGATCCTGAGAGCAAACAGCAAAGCTCAGTGTGGAAATCTCCTTCATCACCAACCCCCAAAAAGCAAAAGTGGTTGCTTCTGCTGGGAAAGTTATGGTCATGTCATTATTTGATATTCATGGAATTGTTTATCAGCATGTACCTGCACACACATCAGTAACTGGACAATACTACAGGCGCAAAAGACCACATTTCCGTGAACCAAGCTGAATGCTGCATCACGATAATGCGCGTTCGCATATTGCCGATGTTGCTGAATATCTTGCAAAAATCTACATGAAGTGCATCCCTCACCCTCCCCGTAGTCGGGCTTTAGCCCCATGTGACTTTTTTCTATTCCCTAACTTGAAGAAAAGCCTTCGTGGGAGGCATTATCCAAAATCAGAGGCAGTGGTGAAGGCTGCTGAGGCGATTTTGAAGCATCACTCAAAAATGGTTTCCAGCATGTCTTTGAAGACTGGCAGAAACGCTGGGACAAGTGCATCGCATTTAGGAGACTATTTTGAGAAGGACCATCAGAATTATGTGGATGAATAAAGGTACGTTGTCAAAAAAAATTGTGGTCATCCTTTATTGAACAGCCCTCGTAGAAAAACTTGAGACAACAGTCAATTCTTTAAAGGGCAGGTGGGTGTTATGTTAGTTTTTGGTATTCCATATTTTTAACATGAGCTCATCCGAAAATAACGTTCAAAGTCAATGTTATTTTTGAGGAAATAAGAGAATTACCTTTTTTCCCTTCAACTTAATGCTTATTTGATGCCAATTGTTTTTGAAAGTACTCATAATAGAGAAAATCCGAAAGCCAGCGATGTCTTTTATTATTACTATTAATTATTATTATTATTAATTATTATTATTATTATTATTATTATTATTATTATTATTATTATTATTATTATTATTATTATTATTATTATTATTATTATTATTATTATTATTATTATTATTATTATTATTATTATTATTATTATTATTATTATTATTATTATTATTATTATTATTATTCACAAGATTTCTCTTCCTCAAAGGGGAAGCTCTTGTTTGCTATGGGCACATGGGCTACTCAGTCAGGTCACTGCACGATAAAACACAGACATTCCATTTCTAGTAAGTTCGCTACTGAGTTCAGACAGTCTATTATTTTAATCCGAAGTAAAGTTCATATCTTTCCAGGTGTTGAAAGATATCGTAATCGATAGGTTTATAAGATATTCATGCACAAACGGGTTGTATAATAGAATCCTGCTTGATTCAAAGTACGTTGTATTATCTGACTCAGAGAGCAAAGTTTCATCTGTCATCATTTCAATTGTTCTTCTTAGCACTTCACTTTTTTTTTTGTCTGCTGCTGTGAGGTCACCTGTGCAAAACGTTAACAGCTGTATTTGGTTTAACTGTAGCTTTCCATTTGAAAGTACAAATTCCTGATCCGTTGCCGGAGATTACTCATGTTACAAAGGTTCGTTTCTTTTGCTACTTTTTATTGCATTTCTTTTGAAGTGTTTAACCGCTCGTGCCGACAATGAGCTACGCCAAGTTGACTGCCCTTGTTGCCTTTCCTCATGAATGTCTGTGTACAAATCAACGGCTCGTACATAGGAAAAATGTCACAAGCCAACGGTTTAATTTCTATTTATTTGATCACTGTATTTATGGAGGAGAAATTAATATTTCAGCGCATTAATATTTTGTAGTTTCCGTAACACAACATTTTAAAGGAGAGAATGAAATGCAGGTAGCATTTTCAAGATTAAATGTTAAACATTTTGTGTATCTCTTCATGATTTCAACACAAAGACACAATAAATTCACACATTTCTGTATATATTGGCATGTTTGTGTTTTTATTTTTTCTAACATATTAGTTTATATAGTCTTAAAAGCACTATTTTCATCTAACATTTATCTATGTGCAGATGTAAAGTAAAATCGAGAGATATTCGAGTTTATTCCCCCATATATTTTAAAAAATACATCTTAAAAATTCAGGGGAGCCAGAACAATCTATCTCACCAATGTTAAAATGAGAGTTTTCTGGTGCACTTAGCCCAAGAACCACTGAAACTCATCAATTTGAAACGTTTACTTGTTATTTTACAACACTTTCACAATTCATTAATAATAATAATAATAGATCTTATTTTGGAGTTTTAATAAAGGATATGTGATTTTTTAAAATAAATGTCTTGAACTTACTTCCAAAATATTCAAGGTTTTTTTTTTTAATTCAAATTTTCACATATCTTTCTACAAGTAACTTTAAAAACAGTTTAATTATTGCTTTAATTCCAGAAAAAATGTAGACTTTTAGGTGCAGTAGTTTTATAGATGAGCACAAGCAAAGTTTTAAAAAAAAAAAAAAATAAAAAAAAATAAAACAGAGAGAAACAGCAATAAAGTTTTGCTGTTGGAACTACACCTCAGATTTTCCCCAGATCCATATTCAGCATCTCTTTCATCATCATCACCCTCACTCTTTCGTTTTGCACTCCTCTTCTTCCTAGACTCCATGGTCATTTGCTCTATGGCATTATTAATTATTTTGTAAAATTTGACTGGGGGTGGCTGGTAAATTGAGAACAGCAGCCAATGTCTTACCTACCACAAATCCCTTGCCAATGCTTCTCAGGCCATAAGCAAAACTTACATTTACTTCTGCACCACTTTCAATAGTTCTGGATGTTTCAAATACATATTCTTTATTACAGCTTTTGCAACTGAGTGATAATAAAGCTAATAATCCATTTCGTTTTTTGGGTTCCAGTGATTTGACAACAAATTTTATTTTTACAAAATTTACACTGTACAAAGTTTCTATATCTACTAACTGAAAACTTGTTGATCTAATATCATTATTTGCTTTCGTTAAATTGTCATCACTGCCATTACACAATGAATAAACCAGTTTTTTCCTTGAAGAGCCAATTTTCACTTCACATTCGTCTCCAATGTGTGAGTTTGACGAAGTGAATATATTGTCATGTGTTACTATACTTATTTCCATTTTAGGGGTTGTAACTCATTATGTATGCAATCGAGATTACTTAAACTGTTTATACTAGTTCCCATGCCAATTTCTTACATCAAAATTATTGCATCTTCCCATCTTGAAAACAGCACTAGTAATTCAAAACATACGTAAACAAAGCATGAAAAAAATCACATTTTTTTTTTTTTTTTTTTTTTTTTTTTTTTTTTTTTTAGTTTACGTCCTCCAACTTTGTGAGGCAGATAGGCTACCGCCACGCTATTAAGGCGGGCTATAGCTTAATATTAATAGAAAAAAAAAGGACTTCCTTTCCTAATAAAGGTGTACTCTGGAATATAGCTTGAATGATGTTACAATCAAGGAGGGAAAACAGTTACAAATGTGTAATAGGGGGCGTGGCACACTGTGCAGCCTTTTCCAAATGAGTCTAGTTAGGACTTAAAACTATGGGACAGGAAAATAAATATTCTACATACATCAGTGAAGATTATTTTGTCAATAATTCATTTTGTGAAATTTTACCCTGCCCCCCCCCCCTAAATACGGGGGCTGTTCAATAAAGAATGATCACAATTTCTTTTGACAACGTACCTTTACTCATCCTCATAATTTTGATGGTCCTCCTCAAAGTAGTCTCCCCAGAACGTGATGTACTTGTCCCAGTGTTTCTGCCAGTCTTCAAAGACAAGATGGAAACAATTTTTGAGACATCCTTCAAAATCGCCTCCGCAGCCTTCACCACTGCTTCTGATGATGTATAATGCCTCCCACGAAGGCGTTTCTTCAAGTTAGGGAATAGAAAAAGGTCACATGGAGCTAAATCTGGACTATAGGGAGGGTGAGTGATTCACTTCACGTTGATTTTTGCAAGATATTCAGTAACGACATTGGCAATATGCGGCCGCGCATTATCGTGGTACAGCATCCACCCAGCTTCATGGAAATGTGGTCTTTTGTGCCTGTTATGGACTTGCAATGTTTTCAGGACATTCCTCTAGTATTGTCCAGTTACTGATGTGTGTGCAGGTACAACATGCTCATAAACCATTCCATGAATATCAAAGAATGAGATGACCATAACTTTCCCAGCAGAAACAACCACTTTTGCTTTTTGGGGGTTGGTGATGAAGGAGATTTCCACACTGAGCTTTGCTGTTTGCTCTCAGGATCAAAATGATGTAGCCAAGTCTCATCAGCAATGATTACGTTTGAAAGAAACTCCGGATCTTCCTCTAACATCAACTTTAACTGCATGTTACCTCCATTGCAGCGGTAGGCGATACTGAAGATGTCTGAACTTGCCTTGTTCTCACAGGCGGGAACCAGGAGTACCAACAATGAAACTACTACAGCGTGTTTGTTTCACATTAAGCTAACAGAATATAATAAGATTGAAGTTTAGTGCAAAAAAAATTATGGCCGTAAAAATGATGATCATTATTTATTGAACAGCCCTCGTATATGTTAACATAATTATATGTGAATAATAAAATTATTATAATGAAATTATACAAGGCTTGAGCATACTTCTATCCTTGGCTGCACTATGCAGTTTAATATTAAAAAAATTCAAATGCAAGTTCATAAGATTCTGATATGTATAACTAGAAAAGAATAAAACAAATTGCGTTAAACAGAGACCCATGGTGTTAGATTTGGCTGTCCCTATTGCAGAGTGGCCAGCGTTCTGACATTTGAATCTGGAGGTACCGGATTCAGTTACCAGGTGGGTAGACTACCTTTTTTATACAACCTCAAAATATTTGCTGTTAAATATTTTAGTAAATTACTATGTCTTCTTACCTACCGTTGTAATTGGTAGAGAAAATTAAACTATACATTTTAGCCGAATTGAATTAAACTGAAACATTGGAACTTGTATGTTACTTTCCATTAAACTGCAATACTGTCAGACTACTTTTTAAAATTGTAAGATATTCCTCCTATGAGATATTCCTCCTATGAGATATTTTAGTTACACATCCTGAGCACATAACTCAAACTTACTTAGTACATAATACCTTTCTAACGTTGGCAGATGGATCTACTAGTAGTTGTGTTAAATTTTAAGAACCTTCACTTTATTGGTATATTAGAATCTGAAAAAGCGGAAGGTATATTGTTATTTAGGTGTTACTAAATATTTTAAAATAATTCTCATCAGAATCAGAGCCCGCCTCGGTAGCGTAGATGGTAGCGGGTCTGCCTCACGTTCAAGAGGTCCCAAGTTCGAATCTCGGTTAGGGTGAGTTACCTGGATTAGGCTTTTACCAGGGTTTTCGCTTATCCTGAAAGACGAATGTCGGGTAGCTCTAAGCTCCATTGACCCCGGACTCATGTGAGTATCATTTCACCCATTTCATTCATCGTCTTAACGTTGGAGGACAGAATCAGATATGATATACATTAAAGTTGTATTTATTTCCACTTTTTGTGCAGTAATAATCTGTTTAATCCAGAAAACTATCCAGTAGGTAATGGAAGTCAGTCATCACAATATTTGTCTAGTTGTTTATCACACAGTGTTTATATTACTTTCAATTGTTTTCAGCCACACAGGAAACTCTTGATGTGGCATCATAATATTTTTGTGTACAGTGTGCCCGCAGGCCTTCAAGGTTGCGCAAAAGCACTTCTGGTTACAACAAAGCATGCAGTAACATGCTGTACAACTTGACAGCTTAAACGCCGTCATAAATGACACATTTATCTTTTTCTTGATAAGCTGTAAGATTTTACACTGTGGTTTTTCCTTAATTAGTTTGATATTAATCATAAAAGTTCCTGCACTTTTTTCACTTCTGACATTTGTTGCTTTTCTTAATATTCACTAAAGAAATTTGATTTTATTTGCATTTAATTATCGTCAAATAGACTTTTTTTAAAACTTAGGCAAGCCCCAGAAGTTCTTAAAATGTAAAAATTAAAGGGGGTTTGATACCAAGTGTAAATATGTTGTTGTTTTCAAATGCTAGGCTTTGGCAATGAAGCCAATATTGCTCTCCAATATTTCTGTGTAGTGGATGCGGCAGGTAGGGCTTCACAGGTTAAAAGATGTTCTTCAGTCATTTCCTCTTCTTTGTTGCACAGAGGGCAATTTGGACTTGTATAAATTCCTATTCTGTGTAAGTGTTTGGTCAAATAATCATGTTCCATAAGTACTCTAAAATTTGATACTGCAGCTTTACGTGGGATTTCTGTAACAATTTCTGAATTTTTAATTAAAATGTTCCATTTTTTATCTTTGGCTTTGTTACAAATTGATTGGTTTTGTTTGTTTTTATATTTGTTTTTAATTAATCTTTTTATGGATGTAAGGGGTAAGTTTTTACTTTTGTTCTGAATTAAATTTGCACCTTTTTTGGCAAGAAAATCAACTGATTCATTTCCAGCAATTCCACAATGTGCAGGTACCCATTGTAATATAATTCTTTTCTGTAGTTTTTGAAGTTTTTGGATCATTTGGTGACATTCTTTAATTTGGATTGACCTCATTTTATATGAACATACTGAATATAATGCTGCTTTAGAATCAGGAAGTAACTTCTGTAAATATTATAGATGATAAGTGTTTATTTCTGTGTGTTAAGCAGTAAAGAAGATTTTTAAAAGATCTATAACAGAAGAAAATTAAACATTTAGAAAGAAATAATGCAATATGTGTGTAGTAGACTTATGTCATTACACTTTAGATACATTGTAGTGTGTGGTTTCGCTCCGTTTAAAATTATAGCTCAAACAAAAAATCTTTAAAATACCAAATTTAGCATTTCAGTCAAGCATTTTCCCAGGTATAGGCGAAGCTTTTTAGAGATCTTTCCACAAACAAAGTGCCCTTTAATCTGGATGAAAGAACTGAATACTTGTAACCATTTTTTTGCAACGTTTCATAATTAAGGATATGATAAACTAATGCAGATATTGAATATCTATATGGTGCCCGTTGTTATTATTATACGTTTAACAAGTAGATGTACGTAAAAGGTAGATTTAATCAGAAATACATATTTTCAGTCTTCGTGAACAGAAAAAAAGGAGAAGAAAGAAAAGAAAACAAACGAAAGGAAAGAAAAAGAAAGACAAGGAAAAGAAGTAAAGAAAGAAAAAAGTCTTTGTGTGTGACTGTATGCAACTATCTGTGATAGGATAGGATGCCACACGATGATTTTTCAAGTAAATCCTCTCACCTGACTAAGCATTAGACGAAAACATTTAAAAAAATTATGATTTTCTAAAAAAAAAAAAAAAAAAAAAAAGGGCTTTAAACATTTTGATTAAAATACAGCATGATTTCGATATTTTCATGGGAAATGAAGAGTACATCCTGTATTTTCTTGGAAAAGCCTCTGGATTCCTTTTTATGCTGGATAAGCTTTGCACAACTGGTGAATTGTAAGAGTTAGGCAAAATCTCACTATACAAAAATTAGATTTTTTTTTTAATTTTACGACCTCCAACGTTAAGTCGTATCGGACGATGAATAAAATGGGTGAAATGATGCTCAAATGAGTCCGAGGTCCATGGAGCTTAGAGTTACCCGACATTCGTCTTTCTGGATAAGGGAAAACCCCGGAAAAAACCTTATCCAGGTAACTCACTCTGACCGAGATTCGAACTCGGTACCTCTTGAACGTGAGGCAGACACGCTACCATCTACGCTACCGAGGCGGGCTTATATCTCCTTGGATTGGATTATGCTATAGAGAGGATTCGACACCGAAACCTGTGGTTTGTGGTACCTATGCGCCAGGTGGAACATCCCCGGGAGAAAGAGTGGGGTGAGAGGAGACAGAGGGTGGCCGTCCCCATGAGTTACGATAGTGCAGTGGGCAGGGTCCTACACTTTAGCAGATGTAAACTCCCCGGCAGACCAATACAACCGGTAGCTCACCCAATCGGGCTCAGAGAGTCGGGAGCATCCTACCAGCGGAGGAAGTTTTACTCAGAGCATATCCTCCTGCCATGCAGCGCCGATGCTTCTGTCCTGAAAGAGACCGCCAGATGAGAGACGATGTGAAATGGTAATGGAGATGAAATAGCTGGGCAGGAAATTCGGGGGATGTAATTAACCTACCTGGCGAACCGTTAAAACCCCTAGAAACCCCACGAATCAGGCAGGTCGGCCACGGGAATCGAATCCGGACCTCTCGAATGCGGGCCACAGACGAAACCACCTGAGTGGTTAGATTTCCTTAAAGCACACCTTATATATATATATATATATATATATTGAAAAGAATTTTCAGATGCTCTTTTCTCAAATAGAATTTTGTTTTTCGTTTTGTTCATACTCTGACCATGCATAGAGAATGGAACTTCAAAGCCATCACATATGGACAGTTATTAAAATGTTTGACTTCTATTAAAGCCTACGTATGTCTCTATCTCTATTGTACCTATAAGTAATTATGTAATAAAAACATTTCTACATCGTTTATCTCAATTAATATGAAGAACAAGCGTTTTTAACAATTGTTTGTACTATTAGGGCAGAGAAACTCACGAGAATGTACACACCAGATTATTTTCTTTGAAATTTCGTCCTGAGAAACCGTACGTCACATTTGGCAGATCACGTGTACATATGTAGATTACGTCAAACATTTGGATTTAGTTCCAAACCTTGCCCGCTCATACGATGTGTTACGTCACATCCGTGAAAGGCAGCCGGTGACACTTTTGAAGCCCTTCCCTGTATACCTCACAGTGGCATGATTATCCGACGAATTTATTGGAGAGATGCTTTTCTCAACAGTGAGTCAGCTCACCATTTTCTTGTGAAATGTTTACAGAAACGTTCTAATCTAAAATTTTAATTCACGTTATGTGCTGATCTTGCCATACGATTCCAAGAAACAGCTGAAAATCGACAATTATAAGAATGACAAGTATTCAGTAATTTAACTAATTAATTACGGATATATGAGAAATTGCTTGCGCCACAAAAGGTATTTCAAATTATGTGTTTTTAAGAGATCATATTGTACAGTAAGTTGTCTATCCTTTTAACGTTTACCAGTAATACAAAATAATCCAAAATTCTTTCCGAATAAAAAGGAAATTACAGATTAATCCCCAAAAATTTAAAATATATATTAACTTCACATAAATATTTGAAAAACACGTTTTTTACAAAATGTTCCAATTTTTCTCGGAAATCGTGTGGCAAATTTGGAAAATACTGCACTTAAATCCAAGTTCGCTGCCTACCGATTTTGAATTATTCTGTTTACGCACACACGTCTCGAAACGTGCATTTCTAATGAAATCCCTGTATAAAAGTTTTGAGTGGAGTGCAATACTTTCTTTGTATATCAATTTTGGCAGTGAAAGTGGAAAAAACAAGAAGAACATGAACTTTTACATCCACTGCCACTGTCACGAACGTACGCCAACACAACTCCCTAACACGTGCTGTATAACTGTTTAAACTCAGGTCGTACAAGTTTACTACCAGGTGATTCAGAAAGATGGTACTTTGTTACGGTTTTTTAGGTTATGTGTTCTTTATGGTTAAGGTGTGGCTTTCACGATTGTATTAATGCTCTGAAAATTCACATAGTATTTATGAAGCTGCACATAGTTTTGGTGTGCGATCAATAGGTTAAGATGAATAACTGTGCTGGTTTTGTCTTTAATAGTAAATGCCAAAAAATGTAAATTATGAAGCACTCTACCATCACATGATACAAGAGGGATAACAAACTTTCAACAAGATTCAACAATTCCTTATACATTTCAGGAATCCCCTGAGAAGAAATCCGAAAATGAAGATAGAATAACGAGCTCTGGTGCATATAGAAGTCCTTACACATTGGATGCACTTTAATATAAATAACACAAACGAATTAGAGTCTTTGGACGACTTTGATCTACCAGGATGTGGCTTCCCATTTAGCCGAAGGAGGGTGATAATTTCAGCATCCTACATTAGTTGAAAACATAGTTGAAGCACAGTTCCGCCAGTAATTGTAACAATGTAGCTTAAAGTTATACAGGGTGTCTCTAAAGTCACTATCCATTTCAATGAAGGAAGACAGTGATTGAAAAATCAATATTATTTTGAAGTGTTACACATATTCTAGTGCCCTTCTACATGACCTCCATCTAGCTCACAACACATACTCCATCTTTCAGTAGTGGAACGAAATGTAGACTGTAACATGTCAACCATAATTTGACCTGCTTTTTCCCTAATACGATTCCGTAACTCAGGCAGACAATTCACTTTGCTAGTGTAAACTTTAAATGTGGTGTACCCCCATGCAAAAAAAGTCTAAAGGAGTAAGGTCTGGTGAACGGGAACCCCATAACCAAGGTGAACCTCTGCCTATCCATCTCCCTGGAAAGGTTCTGCTCAGGTAATGACGGACGATGTTTGCAAAATGTGGAGGCGCACCATCTTGCTGAAACACAACTGTATCCAGTATGCCATCCTCTTGGAGCTGCGGTTCAAGGAACAGTTCTAACATGTTGAGGTAGATGTTAACTGTTATTGACCTTTCGGCAAAGAAAAATGGGCCGTACAGTTTTGCCTTTGTCATACCCAACCAAACATTGACTTTGGTGTATCACGTTCTCACTCCGATACCTCATGTAGCTCTTCATATGGCCATATTCGGCTGTTGTGTCTGTGCACTTTCCCACAAACATGGAAAGTGGCTTCATCGGAGAATAAAATGTTGTCCATTAAATTCTCATTCTCTACACATTCCAGGAGGTCAGAACACATTGCCGGACGACAGGCGAAATCCTCGTCCTCAAGATGGTGTACTTGAATGTGATACGGACGTTTTCGTAGAGTGAAACGTAGAATTTTCCACAGTGTTGCAAGGGACGTTCAATTCCATACTGAGGCGTCGAAATGATGCCTTCTGACTCCTACCACTGGCAATTTGAACCTGCTGCACTATATCTGCCAAGACGTGTGGTCGTCCAGGACGTGGCTCATCACACACACTGTCGGTGCGCTTAAATTTGTTCACAAGCAGACGAATGTGTGCGCTTGATGGAGCTGGTTTGTGGAATTTACGGGTAAATTCCGCTCTGGCGTCTTCATATGACCATCCGCGTACCTGTGCACACACAATGACAACCCGTTCTTCTGTGTAACCATCTTGCACTAAGATACCAGTATCTGAAAAGAAACAAAATATTGCGTTTTCATTGAAATGGATATTGACTTGGAGACACCCTGAACTGAAATGCAACTAAGAACAACATAGCGTTCTGTAACGCCACCCCTTCTGCCATAATATCTTACATTGACTGGAGTAGAGTTCGTTGCTACCCCGCTTCCATCCAATAGGAATCCTGCAAATTCCGCTAATATGTGGTGTTTTGTGTTGTTTCTCATAAACTCAAGATTATTCTCTAATACTCTGGAGTATAATAAATGGTCTATTCCATAACAAAAAACACTTATGCCCGATTTCACCAACAGATGTTAAGATTTAACACGGCTGTTAGTCTATTCAGCAATTGTTATAGGTAATAAAATTGTATTTACCAACAAGTGTTAGCCTAACACTCATGTTAAATATCTTCTTAAACTAACAAGCCATACTTCTGTTGTTAAGTCGTTAACAATTGTAGAATTGCCAATATGGCGGGCGTGTACACAGCTGTTGATCTCGATTTGCTATATTTAGTCCGTATAAACGGCATTCGTGATAGAGTACGGCCTATGAGGAGAAAAGATTTTGATGAGCTATCAGAAGGTTTTCTACGGAGGTATAAAATAGTATATATATTTGTCTGACTGGGACCAAGAGGAATCGGCAGGGAAATTGATATGGCCGTTCCGCACCACTTTTAGTAGTTTATCGGTGCATGTGCCTACCACATGTGTATTGCATACTATTTTTGTACTATTTGTATTTATATCAATCTGAATTGTAGTAATTAGATACATCATCGGTGCAGTGATTTAAAAAATAGCAGCATATCTGAAGTTAGAGGATCCAAAATCTTACACTGGTCATGTCATTAGAAGAACATCTGCTACATTCGTTGTAGACCTTGGTACCGATTTTCTATAACTGAAATGGCATGGAAGATGGAAATCAGAGAGGACAGAGGGTTATGTGGAGAATTCTCTGCGAAGGAAAATGAAGTTTGCCGTTAAGAATTTGTACAGTGGGAACGATAGTGAAGGACTTTCAAGAGAGACAGTAGGATCGTTCTCTTTTGGAGAAATGTATAAAACAATTTTAGATATAAAGTGCAGGAATGGAGATGGTGCAGTTGCATTCAATAATTGTAAAAATTGTAATATCACAATGAATATATCAAAATAAATATTTCCATTTACCGTACTAGTGCTTTTGGTCATTCTTTAAAGTTGTGAGATTTCTTTTGTTTTCATACCAACTAGATTGCAGGCGGGAATATCACTTAAGATGCATAGCAACAATAACGAAGTATGGAATATTAGTTACATAGTACAAAAAATGTTGAACTATTTCTTGAACTCTACTGTACTCCCATATTCGCCTTGCACCTGCAAGAAAATAACAAAATATAATTACTGCAAATTTTTATCTGGATTAACAGAAGCTATACGTTTGGGCAAAAATAGAGAACGTTTTTATTTATTTTTATTAACATTTTACAGCGTTAAATAATATCGGACAATGAATGAAAATGAGTGAAGTGATTCTCAAATAAGTTGAGGGTCCATAGAGCTTAGAGTTACTCGACATTCATCTTTCAGGATAAAGGAAAACCACGGGAAAAACATGACTCACCCTGACCAAGAGTCGAAATCGGGAGCTCTTGAAAGCGAGCAGACACGCTACCAACGGGTGCGGGACCGAAGGCTTCCGCGGTCAGAAAAATAGCCTCGAAGCCTCCCGGACCCCTAAAGGTCCTCTATTTACATTTCCCCCAAGCCTCCCGTTTCCAGTCCCTAATTACATAGCCCCAAAGCCTCTTAGCCGAAAGAGGTAACTGTTCCAGTTTGGTGTTTATAATATTTGATGAAGTATTACATACTTCTAGTGGAAGATGTTACAGTTTCTGCGTTTATGATAAATAAAAAAAACACATCACTACCAAAAGAAAATGAACCTCTAATGCAAAAAAATTGAATTAGTGGAGGAGAACTGGCTCGCACCCCAGAAGATTTCGCATCGTCATTATTTCTTTATTTTCTGTAATTTACTCACAATGCATCCGCATTTAGATGCTTCGTTATTTTGACATTCTAAACCTACCGGTTTACATTGGCAAACCAAATATGTAGTTCAGAAATTTTCCGATTTCATTTCTGGAATACTAGTCATGTGCAAGTACCATGTTTTGTATCTTTCACCAGCAGTTTTGTATTAGATTAAATTTATATCCTTGGTTTTTAACATCAGCCCACACTTCTCTCCCAGCATTCATGATGCTTCTTTCAAAGTCAGAGAACATTTTAATGGAGAGAATTTCAGACCTAGCTTATTACATTTATCAACAACTGTTGAAAATACCTGCTTATATGATGAAGTTTTCTTGTCGTTCAACTAAGAAGATACCATTGAAATGTAATGTCCATTAACGAGCACATGGATTGTAAATAGCTGGCAAAAAGAACCTTGTGGTACACTTCAAAGTTCTGTCAACAGATATTGTGTCACACTGACTGAATACTCTGAGGTTTCCGGATTAACAAAATATTACAACGTTCTTAGTAGCATTGTTGTGTAGTAACATCTCAACTCCATCTGCAGTTTTCACATTTAATGTGTTCAGAACATCACGAATCTCCTGTACACTTGTGGATAATTTTGGCAGAATTTTCCTCCTAGCTTTGTATATGGACTTACGTAAACTGTGGACAACTCCAGATGTCACTTCGTCCGTGTTTCCTCTCTTCAGTTTGTTGCATGACGTGTGTTGAGTATTGCCGCTCAGTTCGGCTCCAATTATGTGGCAGGGTTTGGACTCCTTGGGTCGTCAGCCTCGCCAGTGATAATTTGAAAATATCGATGTCCTCGGCTGCTCTCGGAGTTATCCTAACATTCATGAATATAGTATCTCTGGCAAGGATCTCTTGATTCAGGGCGTTTTGGGTGGATCAATTAGGTTACTTGGAAAGAAACATAGGTTAATTCTCTTGTGACGATAGGTTGTATTTCAATTACTCTCGAAATACATGTTAATTAGGCGAACTCTGAATGGTAGGCTTCGCGCTGGCGTGGTTGTACTCCCGTGTCTATAGCACGACTCATCGGATTGGCACCCAGCTGCTAACTACCCTTTAATTGAACGCGATATCTTTAGTTTACTCGTCCGTTCAGTTTGGCCCACAGTAGCCAAACAACCTTAATGAACGCGATTTCTGTCCGTGTGCTATCGCACAACGGTCTAGACTGGCTCTCACTCACCGACTGCTTTAATGAACGCGATTGCTGCCCGGGTGCTGTCGCACGACGGTCTAGCTCGACCCCCAGCTACCGACTGAACTTTAGATATATATTTGTTCCCAGATAGGTCATATGACACTTCGCTTCCTACCAATCCAGAGTTCGCAACAAACTTGACACTGCACACAAGATATTTGTTTCAATACATGTATATATTCCTTTAACATTCAATTAATCTTCTATATATTCCTTAACAGTTAATTAATCAACTCGAGGAAGAGAGTACCGTTTCAAGTTGCTGATATATTAGTTTTGATGGCCTTTCACATATATCTTCCGTAGTTTTTCTCTCCAGATCACAAAGTACTTTCTGTCACTGAAATTTTTTACTAGGTGATGCTGCGTGGTTATGGTCCTCTTGAATATCCAGGACATCTATTTCTTCAATGGAAAAGGTTACAGTAAAACTTTTTCAACTTTTAATATTGCACGTCCATCGCGCTACCCCATTTTTAAACACTTCTGAAATCCGAAAGTGTTGCCGTTCCGAAGTAGAATTTTCCTTCTTGTCCGACTCACCATAATTTCAGTCTCGTCGGAAAACATGCTAACTACTAATTTGCGTACACTGAAAAAAATCTAGGACAAAATTAGGTATGCCCATTCCTGCTGGCTAATTACACCGTGATGCTACTTGCCGACCAAGGGTTGTCAATATTGATGCACCTTATTTTTACTTTGTAAGTTTTGAAGCAGTGTGGCCTATTCTCAGAGTAGAGCATAGAGTTCTGTCAAAGGGTATGCGTGGATATGTATGGGAGTAAGGATGTTCTAATGACACTGGAATGCAAGTTTCAGACTGGTTTAATGACTGCTTCTTTTTATCATCACATCAAACTCGAAGTTGCCGACCAAGGGTTACCAATATATCACTGTTTAGAGTTACAGTATGTAGAATGCTTATTACTCAATAACACTTAATTCGTTATTTACGTAGGAACCGACAGATATCTTTTCTCATCACTTCTGGTCTGCCTTCGCCCAAGACAGAACCAGATGTTTTTCTTACTAGACCGCCAGCTCCTTTCTGTCTTCACTGAGGCACTGCAGTTGTGTGTGACTTTCACCTCTCGAAGTCTGCCGTTATTCACACCAAAATTCCTTTTGTGACTATTTTGTCCATTGTGATTTTTAGTCTCGGCCATGTCGTTATTAAGGGTCCAAACAATGCCTTTTCAAACGGAGTCAAGTGTTATGCACCTAGAATCCCTGCTAAGAACACGCTTTCTCCCGTGTCTTTTGTTAAACGACTCAACCAAATGCACTTGTTTGTGTTTTAACAAATACAATGTTCCTTTGAAATCCATTACGATTCTTTATTTATTGCATCCCTTAATTTCCGTATCAACCGGTTTCGCGGGAGGTTTGGGTGTTGTTACCTGCTAAGCTTACCTGGGTATGGGAGGCTTCAGTCCTGCACCCTTACCACCACTGAAAAGGCGGGCATACAGAAAATGATGTGAGTACAACACATCAAATTATTATTCGGACCATTCAATGAGAACGGAATTCCAAACCCATCACATACAGACCAGTTGTTACAATTTTTCACTGTCGCTTACGTTTACTGTATTCCGTGATTTCTTTTGTGTCTATAAGGTAATACGTAATTAAACAGTTTCTAGAAACATTGATCTAGATTAACATGAAGCTGATGACAATTAAGAATAGTCTTGAGGAAAATAAAGTAATGGGAGTGCACACCCAATTTTTTTTTATTTGATACAGTTGTTTCTCCTTTCAGCCACTATGTGGCACTGGCATTGTAAACAGTGGGAATTCTAGAGCAATCTGATACATTTGATTCAGCTAATGGGTGACCCCGAGATAGCCTCGCGGTCCTTTTGTAGCAGCTGTGGTCGAACCTCCCCATGATTAGCACACGCCTACAACGTCACTCTTCCGTCAGCAAAACGAACGCGTGGTCCGATGGAAGAAAATGCTTATACACATATGTATAATGCTGTTTTTGTTAGGCCAAACGAAAACAAACAAGTTATCTCCAGTGACCCCTTTCGGAGATGATCTGCGCAGAGGCACAGCTCTGGTCCATCTTAAATTCTCTGAAAACAAACTGTTTTGTTTGTTTAACGCTTAAAGGCAGCAGACTAGATTTGCTGAATCTTTTTTTCACTGAAACAAAATTGTTAGAATATTTAGAATTTAATTAGAAGTGAAGTATTGTAAATAAAAATTAAATGTCCTAATCCACGGATGTTAAATATAAGTTATTCACATTGTCTACATCATGGGCTAGAGCGTTGTGTTTTTGTTCACTGCACCCGGAATGCACCCGGGTGGATTTTAAGTCCCGGGTATAGAACCGGTGCCCACTCAGCATCGTGAGGAAATTGAGGAGCTACGCTAGATAGCGAACCCTTGTGTAGAAAGCCAACTTTTGGGCTGGGGATGCCGTAATACTGACCACATCTCCTTCCCCATAGGTCGGATGATCGCCTACTCTGCCTTGCGTATGTGAGCGTGAGGTCGGCAGTTTGGTTGGCAGGCTCAGGCCTACTTTGGGCTATTACTCCATGGCATCTTTATGTTGTAATAGGGCCTATTTAAGATACCCTTAGTATTTATACGATAGTATGCTTATAATACATACAAATAACGTTCTTAGATTACTATAATACTTTTATGAAACAATTTGGTGTGTTAATGGCATGATTTTCTCTACTCTTATACAAATTATTCTTACAAACCCCATATTCCTCTATCTACTTAATGTTAATTGACATAAACGCCGGCATATGTAGCGTAGGTGGTAAAGTGTGTGCCTCACTTTCAAGAGATTCGAGTTCGAATCTCGGCCAGGGTGAGCTATTTAAGTTTTTTTCCGGGTTTTTTCCCTTATCCTGAAAGATGAATATCTGGTAACTCTAAGCTCATTTGGGCATCATTTCATTCATTGTACGATATGACGACGTTGGGGGTCGTTAATTAAACAAAATCGAGATAAACATTTTTAGAAATTATTCTATTGCTAATTTGTTTGTAGGTTCAAAGGAAATGTAGGTATAGGGAATTCATTATGCGATTGTCAAATATTTAACAAAATAGCAACGAATGTCTTCAAAATTATTCACTTTAAAAAAATGTATTTGACATTAAACATATGTTTACTTTTTGTGCAGTAATATTTTATCTACCTATCTCTTACGGTTTATGTTATACAAAAGTAATGCAGATGGAAGAGGACTTCTGAGAACATTCCTAGGAAATTGAACATGTATACATTTAATTTGTCATTAAAATATTCTAATCATGTGTATTTTAATTAAAGTATCATTTTTGAAAAGATAAAAGGATTCGAAAAAACAATGTTTAATGTGAAGGGTTTTCTGGGGCTGAATGATTCTCTTGAAAATCTTCGTTCCGCATCCTTGGAAGATGCTGAAGTAAATATCAAGTTTAGATTCCATTCAACTTTTTCGAGTTACTCTGTTCGCAGTCACAAATCCACTTATGTAGGTAAAAAAATGTAAAATGCACACCAATATATGTACATGAAACGATATTTGTTGGTATGATTTAAACACCATGGCGAGTGTGACAATGAAAGCTGACATTGTTTTAATGTCCTTTTTACCTCTAGGCTATACCATGACGGTTGTCTTAGAGCTACTTTCCATACACGTCATGCAGCGTGAGCAGGTTGTTTTAGCTCCGTAGACGTCATCCAGCATCTTATATGTGACTAAGCTAACTAGGTACCTTCATTTGTGTAACAGTCCTGTACCAAACTTTTATCTATTTATATTTTATTTCTATTCCGCAGCGGCTGACAATCCTTTCTTCTTCTTCTTCTTCTTCTTCTTCTTCTTCTTCTTCTTCTCTTCTTCTTCTTCTTCTTTCTTCTTCTTCTTCTTCTTCTTCTTCTTCTTCTTCTTCTTCTTCTTCTTCTTCTCTTCTTCTTCTTCTTCTTCTTCTTCTTCTTCTTCTTCTTCTTCTTCTTCTTTCTTCTTCTTCTTCTTCTTCTTCTTCTTCTTCTTCTTCTTCTTCTTCTTCTTCTTCTTCTTCTTCTTCTTCTTCTTCTTCTTCTTCTTCTTCTTCTTCTTTCTTCTTCTTCTTCTTCTTCTTCTTCTTCTTCTTCTTCTTCTTCTTCTTCTTCTTCTTCTTTCTTCTTCTTCTTCTTCTTCTTCTTCTTCTTCTTCTTCTTCTTCTTCTTCTTCTTCTTCTTCTTCTTCTTCTTCTTCTTCTTCTTCTTCTTCTTCTTCTTCTTTCTTCTTCTTCTTCTTCTTCTTTCTTCTTCTTCTTCTTCTTCTTCTTCTTCTTCTTCTTCTTTCTTCTTCTTCTTCTTCTTCTTCTTCTTCTTCTTCTTCTTCTTCTTCTTCTTCTTCTTCTTCTTCTTCTTCTTCTTCTTCTTCTTCTTCTTCTTCTTCTTCTTCTTCTTCTTCTTCATCATCTTCTTCTTCTTCTTCTTCTTCTTCTTCTCCTCCTTCTCTTTCTTCTTCTTCTTCTTTTTCTTCTTCTGCTCCTCCTCCTCTTCTTGATATAGCATACAGTCCTGTTCATTTATGGTCCTCTACCCCTTATGCCATTTTAGGTGAAGGGTGAGGGAGCCACAACTATCGATCAGAGACAGAAATCCAAGGATGGGTGATCAGCCCGGTCCACGGACTGAGAGTGAGGGAAGTCGATGAACGGAATGAGGGAAAAGTGGATGAAAGGAAAAATAACAATGGAGTAATTAGTGGAATGATGGCGGGGGAAACTGGAGGCCTAGGAGAAAACCTGCCCCAGCGCCGTGTTGTCCAGCGTAAATATCACTTTGTCAGCACCTGGGATCGAACCCGGGATGCCTTGAAAATCTATCTGATTATAATAAAATATAATAATTTGCCAATAAACTGTAACAGGATTAATGACGTTTAGAATTTTATCCTTCATGGAATTAAGTTTCTGCACCACGTTACGGCGACGTTACGGAGCTGAATTTTCATCTAGCCTTCCTGTTGGCAAAGCCACTTGAAGCCGTTTGAAGTTTTTGTGAAAAAGAGCTTTAAAAATGTTTAATTAATTCTTATTGCCCGGCAGCTGGTATGGAGTTTCTTCTCAGGCGTTTGGTCTCGATGGATGTCGTGTTTCTGTATACAGGCAATTTTTACTGGAGGACCTTCTAAATGTAACAGCTTAGGCATATTTACCTTCAGTCAAAATTTAATAAACAGCTGTGGCAACGTGTTTGCATTTGATTCGTTCACACCATACATACTTATGCGGGGAAAACCCTCCAGAAGGAGTGTTTGCTGACTCATTATGAGGTACTATTGTGTTACGTCATTCGAAGGAAACAAGCTGTAGTTCAAGAATCTATGATACAAAATATTGGTATATAGGTATTTTGAAACATGATTTGATCGGATGCAAATATTGGTGATATGCACAGCTGCAGTTCGAGGTTCAATTGCATCGGCAACATGTACATAGATTTTTCCAATGATTTTTTGTACAGCAAATGCTTGTACAGTGTATTGAGTAAGAATTTATTTGTTAAACCGAATCGAATAAACAATTATCAACGGGGGGGAGGGGAAGTCGACTGAGTCACGTTGATTTTACATGCGCTATATCGCACAGTATTCATATGAAAATTTATTCTTCGTTTACGTCGCTTTGATGATGATGATGATGATGATGATGATGATGATGATGTATAAATAAGGGCGCTAAACTCCATGGTCATCAGCACCCTTTCAAACACTATTTTATTTTACTATAACTTTACTTTGACTTTACCTTAACTTTAACTTTCTTTTGGCTTTGCTTGGGCTTTGCTCTGGCTCCACTTTGTCTTCGCTTTGGTTTTGCTTTGGCTTCGCTTTGGCTTTGCTTTGGCTTTGCTTTGGCTTTGCTTTGGCTTTGCTCTGGCTGTGCTTTGGCTTTGCTCTGGCTGTGCTTTGGCTTTGTTTTGGCTTTGCTTTAGCTCTGCTTTGGTTTTCCTTTAACTTTGCTTTGGTTTTGATTTGGCTATTCTCTGGCTGTGCTTTGGCTTTGCTTTGGTTTTGCTCTGGCTGTGCTTTGGCTTTGCTTTGGTTTTGCTCTGGCTGTGCTTTGGCTTTGCTTTGGTTTTGCTCTGGCTTTGTTCTGACTTTGCTCTGGTTCCGCTTTGGCTTTGCTTTGGTTTTCCTTTAACTTTGCTTTGGCTTTGATTTGGCTATGCTCTGGCTTTGATTTGGCTTTGCTTTGGCTTTGCTTTGGCTTTGCTCTGGCTTTGCTTTGGTTTTGCTCTGGCTTTGTTCTGGCTTTGCTCTGGCTCTGCTTTAGCTCTGCTTTGGTTTTCCTTTAACTTTGCTTTGGCTTTGATTTGGCTATGCTCTGGCTGTGCTTTGGCTTTGATTTGGCTATGCTCTGGCTGTGCTTTGGCTTTGCTTTGGTTTTGCGCTGGCTATGCTTTGGCTTTGCTTTGGTTTTGCTCTGGCTTTGTTCTGACTTTGCTCTGGTTCCGCTTTGGCTTTGCTTTGGTTTTCCTTTAACTTTGCTTTGGCTTTGATTTGGCTATGCTCTGGCTGTGCTTTGGCTTTGATTTGGCTATGCTCTGGCTGTGCTTTGGCTTTGCTTTGGTTTTGCTCTGGCTTTGTTTTAACTTTGCTCTAACTCCGCTTTGGCTTTGCTTTGGCTTTCTGGCTCTGCTTTGGCTTTGCTTTGGCTTTGCTCTGGCTTTGCCTTGGCTTTGCCCTGGCTTTGCTCTGGCTCTGCTCTGACTGACTCTGCTCTGGCTCCGCTTTAGCTCTGCTTTGACTTTGCTTTAATTTTGTTCTGGCTTTGCTCTGGCTCCGCTTTGGCTTTGCTTTGGCTTTGTTTTAACTTTGCTCTAACTCCGCTTTGGCTTTGCTTTGACTTTCTGGCTTTGCTTTGGCTTTGCTCTGGCTTTGCCCTGGCTTTGCTCTGGCTCTGCTCTGACTGACTCTGCTCTGGCTCCGCTTTAGCCCTGCTTTGACTTTGCTTTAATTTTGTTCTGGCTTTGCTCTGGCTCCGCTTTGGCTTTGCTTTGGCTTTGTTTTAACTTTGCTCTAACTCCACTTTGGCTTTGCTCTGGCTTTGCTCTGGCTCCGCCCTGGATTATTTTTGGTTTTGCTTTAGCTTTGTTTTGACTTTACTTTGACTTCACCTTAATTTAATTGACCGAGATTAGGGTCAAAAACGGGTTAGGCATTTGGCATTAGCTGTCTCACCACATAGTCACCCAATCGAGAGATTTGGCTCGGGACCCCGGGATCTCCAATCCCGTACCTACCGCAGTACGCCCCAGGGGGACGTTGCTTTGAGCATTTGGAGTTTTCAGAAAGGAACTTATAGTAACTGGAGCACAGCATCACATATAGGCCGTAGTGGGCCCTTTGAGCTTCTAAGGTGAAGAGAGGCCCTATGGGCAACCAGATCCACATGACGGTGTATGATACCAAGAATGGAGTTCTTTACCATTTAAACATAACATCAACACTGACATCGTTAGCAGTCTAGAAGTTCCGGGTGCAGATGGAACACACCCAGAAAGGAAGGGCAACCCAGCAGCCCAGCCAAATGCCAAGAACAACATACCAACCACTGTCAGTCCTACTGCCCTGAAACAAATGAAATGAAATAATTGGCAGGAAGTTCTTGATAGTGTGACTTTGTGGGTTCGTGAAATTAAAAGTCCAATTGCACAACTCAACAATGTTCTTTATTTCCACTGAATTACAGTCGGAACGCTTGCCGATTACACATAATTACGTAATGCACACAATTACAATTCACCAGTTCGTCTGTCACAGGTCCACTGCACTCGCAGGTCCGATGCACGTTCACAGTCTTCTTGTCCGTTAACTCACTCGGCGCTCCTCACGCTGCTCGCTAAGAACTGACTGAACTCACTCACTGCAGCCCTTTTTATAGGAATATCGCTGTTTTCTCGAAATCTCTCGTTTCAGTGAATCACCGCGAAGGTTCCAGACGGCAGGGGAAGGGGGAAGAGGCGGCCAGCGACAAGTGACACTTCCCTAATCATCCCCTCAGTGACAGAGACTGATGGGTGGGTGTGGCTTGTCTGCCTCTGGTCCCTTACTCAGCTGTCGTTGGTCGTGCTTTCCGATAATTGGGTGACAATAGCATTTGCAATCGTACTTGGGGAAATCATGAAAAAACACCTGTGAGAATAAAACCTGAGATTTCTCGAATGCGGGCAATTTCACTTCAGCTCACTTTAGTCACAACTAGCACTAGAAATGAACATGAACTTTGTTTTTAATGTAAATTTATATTGAGGAATTAATCCTTAAAGAATTAATCCTTTTAAATACATTACTCCGGTATATGGGTGATTTTTAATTAATTAGATCAATATAAATTTACATTAAAAATAATCAGCGATAAAAATCCTGGTAATTAAGTACTTACAATAGTAAGTCGCCACAAATGGTTATCTCAAACATGAGAACCCTAAGTGCTCTACCGGGAAATATAATGAGTCAATTGGAGAATTTAATGTCAGGAAGGCACGGTGGCCAAGGTAGCTCAAGGGGTTAGAGCGACTGAACGGAAACCAGGAGATCCGTGGTTCAAATCCCGGCCATGGCATTGAATTTTTCAGTTGGCTCTAATTAATTGATATTATACGTAAAGCAATTATAGTTATTTGAATATCGTAAGTCATTTTTGTTAACGCAGTAGAGATCGTGTAAGATTGAGAAGCCTTTAGCGTATACAGAATATTCAAAACTCATTCAGAATGAATACAAGAAGCTATTCACAAAAAATTCCATATGTATAATTTTTAATCATGAAAATATCTCAAACATGCGGTATTCTAGATAAAAGTTAGTTGCTGAGACCTGTGGACTACTTTTTAAAATTACGTTTTCAGGTTGAATAAACCTCAAAAGTTGTATTTGCGGAGAAATTACTACCTATATCCAGTTTGGGAATAGCGCGATACTTCCATTACCTGTAGTAAGTGGTAGTCCTGTGAGGACACAAAACGGTTACCCAAATAAACGCGGTGCAGTAAAATGTCTTCTGCATATAAGAAAGCAAAATTTAGAACATAATAACAAAGTAGCTTGAATGGTTGAAGTTTTCAGTTGTTTTACAACTGTTGTGAAAACTAAAGTTGTTATCATTACCATAATGAGCAAGGTCTCGGGATTTTAAATTCATATAGGATTTATCAGTATGTATTAACTGTTCATCACTACATTAAAGTCAGATATGAGGGAGAGATAAATGTGTTTTGCACAACGTTGTGTTTTCAGTTTCACAACACTTTTATGTATTCAGATAAGAACACGTATCTTAAAGCCAAATCCATTTCTAAGAACCAGTTGGCGGTAACGGCAGTTTTTTTTTTTGTTCCAAACAGTATTAATATCATCCGATATATTTGTCTTACACCTACGTTATTCGCGATTAAATACCAGTTTGGATATGTTTAACAAAAAGACTTCAGTCATTAGGATTAGTCAGATGGAGGGACCTCCACCCTCTCGATCTTAGCACGTAAGTAGGGGAACCATGGAGGAAGGAGAGACCTGAAGGACGACTAGTAAGGTCGGCGTCCTTAATGATTCTAGAATGACGCCATTCCTGACGCCGGCAGAAATCAGTCTGTGCTTTTTTCAACCTGGGGTCTCCGAATGAAAGGATCCCAGCTGGCCATCCAAGCCCCACGAAGAAATGTTTATACAGACCAATGTGTACCGACTCGCCGCAACGCACCAATCTTGTCGCCTAGTCCTATAACCATAAAACACCTGAGATGAAATGAAGGATTGAACGTTATTTGTAGAACAGGATCAGGAGAAGCCATGAAAATACTGGAGATAGTGTAATTGGCCAGATGGTAATCGAACGCAGGCTATCTTGATCTTCACATGTTACTCGGAGCCATCTCCCCAAGTAAGACTTCAGCCAGGCTACCCATACTTCCACTCGGAGGAAGCTGGCTATAGAACTTTCGGTACTGCTTCCACTGCAGTCCTTACTGTCGGAAACCGTGTTAAAGCGCCAAATGTAAACAAATATGTTGCAAATTATATGCTGGAAGTATAGGAAGCCCGCCTCGGTAGTGTGGTGGTAGAGTGTCTGCCTCACGTTCAAGAGGACCCGAGTTCGAATCTTGGTCAGGGCGAGTTACCTGGATAAGGTTTTTTCCCGGGATTTCCCTTATCCTTAAATACGAATGTCGGGTAACTCTAAGCTCTATGGACCCTGGGCTCGTTTGAGCATCATTTCACCCATTCCATTCATCATCCGATATGACTTAACGTTGGAGGACGTAAATTTAAAAAGAAAAAAAAGTATAGGAAGCTTGTTTTTGCTGGTTCTCCCGATGACTTCTGTTCTTAGTTTAAGGCTGGACACCCAGAGCGTTGAGACGTATTGATCTTCAGTGAAGCGCTGCATCCGCTTATCTTGTTTACTGGAAGAGCGAAATATTAGTAAACATGGCGTATAGTAAGTGACGAAACACAAATTAACCACTTGGCAAGCTGTGTATGTGTGATCTAAATGGTCAATCAATTAATTGCTAAAGAGAAATGTAAACTAACCTTGTAGTCACCCATTTTGTCACTTGAACAAAGGAATTTTTGACTGCCCCTTGTTTTCCTTATCACGATATTCAATCACGTCATATAGATTTCTTGCGCCTGCCAATGTATGATTGCTTGCTATCCAAAAGACGGTTGCATCTGAACAGAGTATACATATACTGTCTCGCCGGGTATGTGCAATAAGCTTACGTAAACAACTCCGATGTTACACACATTTTCCGATACGCTTCCATGCATATGCATTTAAACATAGCTTTAAGTATTTCACATTATCAGACATAGATACCACGTTAATATCAATGCAGTCCAAGCATAATAACATTTTCAATAATGCGATGTGCACTTTCACATGGCCTTCTCTTCTCTTGTCAAACTCCTTAAAACCGCGTATTTATCCATCTGTTTTAAGTTGCAGGGAACCTGCCCTCTCCTTTCGTCTCTTTTCAGTTCCAGACCCTCTCAGTAACCTCTCACCTCACATCTCTCTCCCAGGCGGCACTTCATCGTTCATAGGCACTGAAGTTTTCATAGACACATAGGTCGAAGTGTGACAGGACTCTGTCATAGAGTCATATCATCTACTTCATGCTAATATAGAAAAAAGCTTATATGATGCTTTTACTTTTATTACATATTTCCTTACAAATATAATAGGAAGAGAACAATACAGTAGGTTTGAAGCGACCGTCAAAATTTTTAAAACTGGTTGATATGTGATGGCTTTGATATCCCATTATCTTTGCATGGTCAGGACATAAAAGGCAAATAAGACTTTCTGTTTGAGAAAAGTATAAGCATTCAAGAATTCAGGCCATTAAAGTTGCCTTTTGTTTTTTTCAGAAACATGGTGGCGACTGTACACCTGCATGCTCTAAATTATCAAACAAAAAATTTGAACGAATGGTTGTTTATTGTATTTAATATTTCTATTGAGATAGAATTGTACGCAGATTACTTTATCGAGGATATTTGTATTTTTCTATTAATTTGGTGCAAGTTACGAGATGACATTAATATTTATTTTTCCCAGTATAACTTGAGTTTCATCTGTTATTTGAAGCTGACTGAGCCGAAAGAGTAATTAATTAAGTAATCCTGAAGGGCAAGAAAAATATGTGTTCTATATCATTACTTAAGTTAAGGAAAAGTTCCATCCTTTTGCAGCGATTAGAGCAGACGTGTTATTTACGTTTTACAATGAACGTAACTCAATATTTCTGGTGATATTTTGTAAAAGAAAATCTCATTTTAGAATAATTGATGGGTCTTCGAACGGGCTGCATTTACAAGCTCTTGTCTGAATTTCCTGATATATACACATTACAGTAATGGTGACATTTCTCAGAAATATTTTAAGATCCACCCGGTATTTGAAATAATTCCTTTAGAGTATGAGATTACTCATACTCAATAAGGATAGAAAAGTTAAGTTATAGATAAAGTCTGCATGTATTTCGTGACTGAACATAGGTTATCTGTTACCATGGCACGTTCTTTCTAGGTCAATGTACGTAGTATTACCTACTTAGGAAAATATCACCACCTTTGCAGATCTCATTCCTGATATAGTTTTGAAATCTTTTACTCGTAAAGTCATTACTTTTATAACATGACTGTACAACTGGCTAGTTTCATAATGCCTAGCAGCAACCGATTGGTCTACTGTCAATATTTTCCAAACTTTTAAAGAATATAAATCACCGGCGCCTTTATTTTTGTTCTGAAGATGCCTACTTTACATTTCAGTAGTTTCATAAAACGCCATTCATCAGTTCACAAGTAATCACGAGTCATGGCTGACTGAATATGTTTTAAGTGGTTTCGTAGCATTTTGTATATCACACAAGCTTTTGATAGAGTATGACACTAAAGACTTTTATATTTACTTCATGGCACTGGTCTTCCGCATTTGTTAATTGTGTGTTAAGAAGCCACCTTGAGAATTACACCTTTTATGTACGTGTTGTTGCCAACGTCCTTAATAACACGTATGATTGCTGCAGAAGTTCCGCAAGGTAGCATTCTTATCCCAACACGTTTAAATATTTACCTCTGATAGTGTAATTTACCGGCTGAGATTTCCAAGTGTGATACAGTGATTTCAAGGGCGGGTCTTCCTTGATGCGTTTGAATCGCTGAGCCACCTACTGTTTTTTTTAATAACTTACATGATTCTGTTTTATGTTCTGAGATTTAATTTTCGTTTATAAAAGTTCTCCAAACTATATTTTGTAATGGAGCCGCTCTTTTGGTACCCGCGCAGCTAGCTTACTTCCCGACTAGTGGTTCGTAATTAAAAGGCCAAGGTGACCATAACACATGTGGTGGGTGAGGAGCGGATGGTGGGTCAGAATGCATTCCTGGTTACCATGGCTACGGATTTGATTCATAAAAGTCGTATATTCCGCACTAATGCCCGATTTCACCAACAAATGTTAAGACTTAACACGAGTTTAGCAATAGTTAAAACAAAAATTGCATTTCACCAACAAGTTTTAGCGTAACACAAGTGTTAAATCTCACGTTAAACTAACAAGCCGAATTTCTAATGTTAAGTCCTTAACAATTGTAAATAGTCAAGATGGCGAGCATGAACTCAGCTGTTGATGTCGATTTGCTATATTTAAGACCGTCTAAATGGCATTCATAATAGGGTACGACTTATGAAGAGAAATGATTTTGAGGAACTATCCGAAGAAAATTGTTTTACGGAGGTATAGACTGTCGAAACATGTTGCTATGAAGGTTACTGCGGAAGTACAAGAGAGTTTAGAACATGCGATTTTATAATTCACTGAATTATGTGGATAATACATTGTCCACCTCCCGTCTTGAAACGTTCAAGTCACTTGTCCTTCTTCGCGCCTCGTTTTAAATTCACGTAATAATGAGTTAGCACATGCATCGAAAGGAATATGGCGATCTCGCCTTTGCTTCAAGTATCAATAACCTTGCGATTTTATAATTCACTGAATTATGTGGATAATACATTGTTCACCTCCCGTCTTGAAACGTTCAAGCACTTATTCGCACCTCGTTTTAAATTTACGTAATAATGACAAGTTGTTTGGTACTTGTGCTTTTGTGCACATGCATTTGAATTAAATTCGTTTCCAATGTTTTCCCCGCGACATCTTTCTCTTTTACATTCACTGCATCCGTCCTCTTATTTTCCACGATATCCTTACACTTCATCACCATTTCAATTAACAATTCTTTCTCCGTCGATGAGAAATATGTCTCACGGCTTTATTTATGATTTTGTTCATCCTCCATTTCTGCAGACGAAAATGAAAACAAAAGCGCATCGGAGTACGTTCAGAAAATCATCCATAGCCTCCTATAACTGTGATATTTACAAGCTTCTTGGCGTTAACACAGGTTTGTTAACATTTTAAGAAAACAGGTTGGTGAAATACAAGAAATTTAACATTAGTTTTAGCGCTGTGACTATTCTTACGTTACATTTGTTAACGTCGATTTTAACTTCTGTTGGTGAAATCGGGCATAAGTCGTATTGCCAACACAATATAGGACTTTCTTCCTACTTTTTCGTTTATTTGAAAATAAATTTGTTGGTAGAAGTGGTAACCCGCTTGAAGCGTGCCTCGCGTGTCATGTGCTATTGTTTATTATCAATTTGCATCCTGTGTAAAAACGTTTTTTCCTATGTGATCAGTGATTATTATCTGATATGTGAAGTGTTTAATTTGTCATATTTAAGGGTTTTACAATAAATCCAACACCCGAATTGGTGTGTCTCCAAACACCCTTTTTTTGTGGAAAGTTGAGGACAAACGCGACGTGGTAAATGTCGGAAGGCCAACACCAGTGTTATGTTTACAAAAAATCTGCGGCGGAGCATCTACAAAATACACCAAGACATTTAAGACTCGTTGGTATGAGGAACATAATTATGTCGGATTGAAGAAGCTGGGAAAAAACACTAACAAAATTGCAGTCGCTCTTCGGGAAAGCTCACGTCTATATACTGTAAAATACAATGAGAACGTTAAGCTTATCAGCATTTTCATGCAATATTCCATTAGGGAAGTAGACAAGAAATGACATTTGTGGACATAATGAAAGCGAGGACTCTTATAAAGGTAATTTTAAGGAACTTTTGGACTCATATACAGAGGGAAGACCCACTGAAATTCAAAACCACTATTCTGCATCGTTTTTGCGATGCTGATTTTGTGAATTTAGATTAGCCAATTTTCCGAATCACCTAATCAATTCGCCCATAGTCACGTCTGAGTGATTTATACTTCTCATAATTTTATACATTCTATTTCAAACCACTAGACCTTTTCTGCAGTTTATCCAAATGGCATATCGAACTTAAAATATGTATTTATTCTGAGAAAACTACTTCACCCTCCCCCAGCTCACTCCTAAGGTTCTTTTAGGTTCGTCGCTTGCATACATATATTAGCAAAGAATACTTGAAGTCCACCCAAAACTCATAAATTTATCTTCCACAATAAGCAGGGCATCATCCCATCGATATGACTGACTCTGGGTGCCTCTGTTGGTTATTCGTTGACCTACTGATCTCAAGGTTCAAACTCAGAACACACGGATGGTTTTCAAATGTGCTTAAAAGTAACATCTCAGCCAAATGGCATCTCCAGTCCTACCTAAAACACTTTATTGAGTTTTTCTTGAGTCCTGGAATCTAGTGCTATGAACGTCTGACTCAAGAAGGCATATGCTTCGTCAAAATAACTGAAAATCGTTGTCCACACTCCAGTGTTACCACTTGGGTATTTAATTGTATCACGTTACCTTCCGGGCATATCATACCTGTTTACTTTTGTGCCTTAATTTGTGTTTAGTCACTTACAATTTAAACACCAAATGGCTGAAGCAGATCCAGAACCATCAAAATGAGCATAAACCCACAATATCCTTTTCGTTATCTGGTAAGCTTTTATCTTCCGGGGTTTTCCCTTATCCTGAAAGATGCATGTCTGATAACTCCAAGCTCTGTGCACTTTGGGCTCATTTAAGCAGCATTTTACTCATTTCATTCACCGTCCGATATGGCCTTACCGGTTAAAGGATTAAAAGAAATACCCCTATACGTTGGCCTTGGCTGATCTGTAAAAAGCAAATGCGGAAATTACAACTCACTGCCTCCTGTAAAATAATTTAAAGTGCGACTACATAAACGACAAGAAAACTCTGATTTTATTAATAATTTAAAACTAGATATATCATGCAACTGTTTAGTATTTTAAAGAGTCAACTGTGGTTTAAGTATTAAATGTTGCTTTTGCCCACAATTTTTACGCTGATGAATTGGTTGTTAAATGAAGAAAGCATAGTATTTCTCTAAAGTACCTGTATAGCAGGTACAATAGCTATACTGTTCCACATATACGCCGTGATAAAGCTATTTACGTTCAATATATCTCTGTGGAATCATCTCGAAGCACGAGAAGGTCAATTTTTATTAGAATGGAATGCTGCTACGTCATCTCAGACATTAGCAGATATGCGCTTATCATATGAGGATAGAACGTTACGTATACTCTGTGAAAAATTCCTAGCCTCATATGCGCATTGGGTTTGTTGGTTCATCCTTTGGGATTTAAGCTACCCTTACGTAGCTCTTTCCTTGTGCTATATAGCGTAAACTGTAAATATCAGACTGTTTTAACGATTTACGGAATGAAATGTTATAGTCAGTAATAACAGATGCCTGTAAAATGCAATGCATTTAGTAGAAATTAAACTGTGTTTCAAAACTACATTTGTTTGGCTTTCTTTGTAATTATTTACCATTTCAAGATGTTTTATAGGTAGAAACATTATACTATTCATGTACAAACTATTATTTCTATTATTATAAAACTGTCATATACTGAGTGAGTAAAAAGTATGAAATAATGCATGTAGCCGCATTGTTGCAACTATATGAAGTTATATTTTTTAGAAAAGCTGTAAGATATCAATATGCCTCCACATTACTATGATTACAAATAAAGGGTGTGAGGTTTTTGTTGTTGTTAAATGGCAACACTTTTTTTCGGACTTCTCCAGCCCCCAATTCTCAGAACGTACAAATACCCTTTCAAACCGTAATTTAAATTTAATTAGGACCTTACTGCATGTGTACTAAGCGAGGAAAATGCATCATCACTACAATTTGAGCATGTTTTGAATTAAACAATACAGTAGGCTTCTTCAATATGTGGCTTTGGACTGAAAAAGTACAGACAAAAGCTAAGCTAACAGGTCAACAATGCTTACTTGGCTGGTTCTTAGCTCAGTCGGTAGAACACCTGCCTGCCGTGCTAGGGGTCCCGGTTTCGAGATTCCCGACAGTGGGGGTGGGGATTTTTCTCCGACCAAGATAATTCATCTTCCCCAGAGTCTGGATGAAATGACAGTGCGAATGTGTGCGTGATCTAATGATTAAAACCCAACGAATGATTACTTCATTGCAAAATCTTCATGGCACAACTTACAGAAACATAACGAATTGAAATACTAATGGTGATCGGATATGGTGATAGGAGGAGGACCCATGAAGAGGTTTGTGTCTTGTTTAATGAAATGCATCCAGAACGAGAGTTTACTCATTCTACGGTAAGCAAAATTTTGAAAAAAAAAAAAAAATCTATAAAACTGGAATTGTTAAAAATAAGGCAAAGTCTGGAAGGCCAAAACGATGTACAGGTGGTAATAAAGCTCTTGATGTTTTATTATCAGTAGAAGAAAACCCTCATTTATCTGCTCGCCAGCACATTATGGAAGGCAGGTGGTGAATTACTTAAATCGTAAATTATCAGGAAGATCGATTGGCAGAAGAGGAAGTACTGAATGACCGCCAAGATATCCTGACCTGAACCCTTTAGACTTTCTTGTGGGAATATTTGAAGTGGAGAGTTTACAAGGACCGACTAAGAGATCTTGAAGAGTTAGAGCGATGAATTGGGCAAAGAATGCACCTGATTAGGCGAACAGTGTTGCTGGAAAAATAAACTAACTTCAAAGACGGACTCTGGCATTATTTGGCAGTAAATGGGGACCATTCATCATGTATTACAACACAGAACCAATAATGTTGTTACGAATGTGTCGTGTTGGTTTAAATGTCATGTAATACGCTCTAGTAAATTTAAATTACAGTTCAAGAAACATCTACCTCTACGTTCCGAGACCTGATGAGCAAAAAACTAAAAAAAAGTTGGCATTAAAAAAGTCACGCCCTACTCACAATCATAATAATATGAAAATATGTTGATATCTTACAGCCTTTCTAAAAAATATCACTTCACAAAACTATAACAAAGTTATAGGTAAACCGCGAACAAAATGCAGCTGGAGGCGTGATTTACAAAACTGAAGCTCTCCAGCTTTCCCTCTCTACCATCATTTTAGGCTGCCTCTCCTCTCCTCCATAGCGCAAACTGCACTGCACTGGTCAACCCATGGAAGGGAGGGAGTCATGTATAGTGACCACGCTTAAAGCATGCCCAACCGGCTCTCTTTGTAGGGAAAAAACTGTTCTTCCCCCTAACTACAATGTCATAAACTTCTTAGGATATACCAACCGGGGTCAGAGGTGAAAAATGTTAGGCACGTGTTTACAGCTGAGAATACTCAGGGTTGCCGTTGTTTAAAATAACGTTTAGAGGCAAAATATAAACAAATAAAGCAGAATTCACTGTAAGAAATCGTCATTGATCTTTTCAAATAAATTTTAAATGATTAATGTTTCCTATAATAATACATAATGTTAGAACTCTTTATAATATAACTGAAAAGAGATATACTACCTATGCTGTTATGGTATTAGTACTTCTATTACGTACAAGAACTAAATGCGTATTATCAACATAATATCTAAGGAAAGTTTAGTAAAGCATAATTACAATTTTAAAGGGGTTAAATTGCATCAGTGTGCATGGATTTGCGAGGGATATTTACTTGCAAAAAAAGCACTTTGGATAATCTGGTAGTTAACAATAATTTATAAGGAAAGATTGCACGTTAGAGCTTTGTTTATTGCAATCGTGAGCCGATTTATATTAAAACATTTTCCTTTATTCTATGGTAAAAATGGTGGTGAACTTCAGTTGATTTAACAAAGAAAGAAATACTTCAAAAGTTAAAAAAAAAAACAACCACGAACCAAGGAATTAAAGAAAAACTAGTGAGGAAACTCTATTACTCTTTTTAAATTCTGGAACCTTCATACAAGGATGTCTGATAATTTTAAAAGTTTGAATAAAGTTAAGCACTATAATTTTTTTTTTGGGGGGGGGGGCTTCTGCTAAACACAACTTAAATTGTCACTTACATTCTGCATAATAATTAAATGTCATAAACGCTTTAGAACTCGAGAAAGGTTAGAAATACTGTTAGGTATATATTACAAGTATGAATGGAAATCCATGTTAGCATATCCATGTTAGGTTCAATACCCACGGCCTCCACATCTTAATTAAATTACACAAGTGCTGAACGCCAATAACTATTAAACACTAATACATTTATAGAACTACACTAAGTAAAACACTATGTAACTTCTATAAATATAACCTCAATTAACACACATAGGAAGCACGTTTGCACAGTCTGAGCTAATATCTGAGTACACATGAAAAATATTACAACAGCGCTCTAACTTGGTGAACGTATTAAGAAGGACCACCCATATGATTAAGGGTGGAAAACCGTTTAATTGCTTACATGTGAGGAGGTGTGGTCAGAAGCGAAAGCTTTGATGTCGTTGGGATGGAATGGACGAGCCTACTATAACGCTTGAATGTTGAGGAGGGGAGACGACTGTGCTCGCCCATGCGCACATCGACTACACTTTGTTCGCGGTCTATCTGTGTAAGCATCGTTCCATACGTTTTACTCACTTCGTATATACTATCTATACTATTATAAAATTGCTTACCTAGATTCTGTTTAGCAGTAAGTACTTGATTATATGCAAATGCAGCAATAGTCAGCCGTTTACATCACATGCATGATTTTGTCAGAAAAAAGAGAGAATAGGTAGTTTGTTTCGAAATGTGCATAGATGATGACAAAAGCAGACTTCGACCTAGAAGTAGAACACTAAATATTTCAGAAATAGTTAAAACGAAGTTATTTGACAAATTGCATACTCTAAAGAACTCTGCAGCTATTATCCTATGTTGATATTTTATTTACCTCCTGTGATTGACCATGTATGTAAAATTAAATTATTATTATTATTATTATTATTATTATTATTATTATTATTATTATTATTATTATTATTATTATTATTATTATTATTATTATTATTATTATTATTATTATTATTATTATTATTATTATTATTATTATTATTATTATTATTATTATTATTATTATTATTATTATTATTATTATTATTATTATTATTATTATTATTATTATTATTATTATTATTATTATTATTATTATTATTATTATTATTATTATTATTATTATTATTATTATTATTATTATTATTATTATTATTATTATTATTATTATTATTATTATTATTATTATTATTATTATTATTATTATTATTATTATTATTATTATTATTATTATTATTATTATTATTATTATTATTATTATTATTATTATTATTATTATTATTATTATTATTATTATTATTATTATTATTATTATTATTATTATTATTATTATTATTATTATTATCATCATTATCATTATCAATCATTATCATTATTATTATTATTATTATTATTATTATTATTATTATTATTATTATTATTATTATTATTATTTGCAGAAAATTCAAGATATACATTTATTTGGTTTGTCAGTATCACAAACTTTGTATCTTTAATAAAGATCAGAGAGAGGAAACAAAATATTTTTCTAGTGTTTGAAAGGGGAAAAAGTGATGAAATAAGAGGAAATGGGGGGAAAAGATTTCCTTACTGACTAGGAAAAAATCTGGAAAAATCCATGGTCAGACTGGGCACTCGCCAGGGTCGAACCCAGGCATCCCGAATGCGAACCTCGAGCATTACCATGGAGTTACCTCGGTTATATCACTTGATAAGATCTCCAATTTCTGTAGAAGAAATTAATCCCTTCACATTTTGGTTTCCTCACAACCTATAACAATAGAAACTATGTTCAATGGCACCAAATTATGGACATATATTTAGCCCATACTCCCCTCTCATGCTCTGTAATTTTCTTATCAGAGTCCTAACCACCCTTCTCTATCTAATTTTTCACAAATCTCTCCTTTTAATTGTCCATTCAGCATTAGAGGAGCTCTTTTTCAGTGTGCAGGTTTATCAGTATAATCAATCTCTTAGTTTTCCTCACAACTAAAGTCAGAAAGGGCAAGATCCGGGGAGCGGCTGGCCAGATGTTACTTTGTAACAGTCCTAGGAACATAAGTTTATTTTCACGCACCGTCGGTGCCGTCACGGGCCACGAAAAGTTCATTGGTTTCTGTGCCGGAAATTCTATCCACAGATGTTAATAATGCAGGGAGAGCACTTTCAGCGCCTTTTGTAAAATGTACCAACCTATTTACCGAACAATGAACCGCTAGTCAGGCTACTGTACGTTACATCCTATGAAGGAGGGAGGAAATGCGAGTGACCAACGGGCGTGCCGGAACCAGGCGCAAGAAGAGCAAGTAACCGAGCTCGGTCCCTAACGTGTGCCTAAGATTCATCTCGGTACCGCGTTTCTTCTTGCGCCTCTAGCATTGCACTTTCCACGTTTCGACGACGCCCCCGACTATGGGGACAAGTAAACTACAGCACCGCCCCTACGTCGAGATAGCACCCCTACGATATTCAGAATGTTCCAAAGTTAGACCAACAAACTTTGGTAGCTAATAATTAATACTTTAAATACTTTTTTTAAGGAAAGCTTTTTGCTGCGGGGCTTCGTTTAAGCGCTAGACGAATTGATGTCAAAACAAATGTTGGAATGCACGCCCATTGCGATTAATACAAAGAGTGCATCGAAGTGCCATATTCTGCTACACTTTCCAAAGGCCAGCCATTTCTCTGATTTCGCCAGCTGTGCAGGTTATTCGTGCCACAAGGTCTTCTTCAGATTCAACAGGTGTTTCATACATTACAGTCTTCATGTGCCCCGACAAAAGGAAGTCAAGGGAATAAGTTCACGGGAGCGTGTCGGCCAGGCAATGGGTCCACCTCTGCCTATCCAGTGATTGCCGTAAGATAACGACCAGCACCGATGAGAGCTGGTGCCCCATCATGTTGAAACCACATTTCCTGTCTGATAAGAAGGGAACTGTCACCATTAATCAGGCAAAACTTGTTGCAGAAATAATAAGTCAGTTTAAGCATTGAGTGGTCCTATTAAGAAGTTCTCCACAATACCGCCCACACATTAACATCAAATCTCAGTTGATGGTACCTCTGAAATGTAGCACTGGGATTTTCTAAGGATCTAACATGTGAATTCTGACAGTTAAATAAGTGCTCACGTGTGAAAATTGCTTCATTTATGAACATGAAATGAGTTGCAAACAGTACATCGTTTTCAATTTTGCCCAGATACCACTGACAAAATTGCTATCGCAGAGGATAGTCTTCAGGACTCATTGCGTGGACCTTTTCAAGGTGAAAAGTGTAACGACATTTTTTGTAGAATTCTTCCCACAGTGCTACAACTTAGGTGCAAATGTCGAGCGATTGCGCGAGTACTATCTGAAGGATTGTTCTCAGTGCTCCGCAACACATCTTCTCGTTCTCAGGAGTCCCTACAGAACGTGGCCATCCTTGACCTTCTGCTCGTCTATCCAAGGAGCAATAGCTGTTGTCTTAGCATGAGTAAGGTACAATATGGCACGCCGAAGCACTCTTTGTGTTAATCGCATGGGCGTGCGTTCCAACATTTGCTTTGGCAATAACTCGTCTAACGCTTAGATGATGCACCGCAGAAAAAACCTTTCCTTAACAAGATTTTTTAAAATATTGTTATTCATCAGCTCCCAAGATTTGTTGGTCTAATTTTGGGACATTCTTTACATGCGTAAGTACCATACTAAGCAGTTAGAGTAACCATCTCTGTAATATTCGTGGCGTTTGCCACAAATTCACACATACATATAGGTACTCATCAAGAGGTCCCGAGTTCGAATCTCGGTCAGGGTGAGTTACCTGGATAAGGTTTTTTCCGGGGGTTTCCCTTATCCTTCAAGACGAATGTCAGGTAATTCTAAGCTCCATGGACCCTGGACTCATTTGAACACCATTTCACCCAATTCATTCACCGTCCGATATGACTTAACGTTGGAGGACCTAAATTACAAAAAAAAAAAAAAAAAAAAAAAAAAAAAATCGAGTGAGATAACCAGCATTTTGGAGATCCTGGGTTGGACTCACGTCGACACCATAATCTTAGATTTTTCGTGGTTTTACTGTACGGTAGTGAAGGGTGGGATAGTTACTAATCAACCACGATTTGCTTTCCATAATTTCTCTATTCTATAAACACAGTTTCTGTCATTTTTCAGGTATGTTTGGAGGTTCGTAGAGTTGGTGGTGCCGGACAGTTGGTGCAGTAACTTGATCAAAGAAAAGAGTGGACACTGGAGGCTGCTAGGTCAACGGGTCTTTTTATTTTCTCTATCTCTCAGTTGCTTCGGCAGTGGATCGGGTCTCCCAATCTGGAACAATTTCTGTAACCTATATGCTTGCGGTCTGTAGCTTCTTGTGATTCCCTTACTTCATCGCTCCTCTTAGCGGGTGTTAGCTACAATAGGTCGTACTGTGCGAACTTTCCCCTTCTCTTATATAGTATATATAAACTCATATAGTACAGAATGTAACTAAAAGGTATGTCAAAACTTTGGGTAAACATTTCTTGCATATAGAGGATAGAAAATTGTTATGTGACTATAGGTCCGGAACTTGTTTATTTCCGTGGCAAAACTCCTATTCTGCAACTCTGCTTACACGGTGAGATATGTAATACGTAGCTGTCCTGTGGCCATAAGCTCAGAACAGAACTGTGGTTTAATTGTACAGTATTTGCTTTTACATCTGGTTAAACTGGGTAAACGTGATGAATTTCAAAGTTGTCATTGCGCTACAGAGCAGTACGTAGTCCACTTGTTAGGTATCGGTACTCAGTTCATCCATCTCATGTCAGTCTTTCTGTCCGTCAATTTCTGAATAGCAGGTTTCCTGGTAGATGGGTAGGAAGAGGTGGAACAATTCCGTGGTCTCTACGCTCGTCAGACTTAAACCCACTAGATTTTTATTTGTGGGGACATTTTAAATCTATTGTTTATGCAACTCCAGTTGCAGATGCAGAGACTCTTCGTGCTCGTATTGTGGAAGGCTGCCAGATAATACGAATTTCTCCAGGCCTAATTCAGCACATTAGGGAGCCCATGCGACGGTGCATTAACAGATGCGTTGGAGCTAATGGAGGTCAATTTGAATAACATGTGCTGTGATTTACTGTTGTCCGGTGAGGCTTAATACATTTAAGAAGAGATTAGAATGATTTTTCAAGGATGATTCAAGGAGACACCAATTTAAAAGAAATTCCTTAATGTGAAAATGAAAAGGAGTGCCAATGATGAACCTTTGCATAACGAGTTTAATGGCAGTAAATGAGACAATCACGTTCTTAGCTGTTAATTTCGTTATTTTTTCGGACACATTTTTCTTCATGTATCAATAAAAACATTTTGTTCTCAAATACGAAAGATACTCCATTATTATATCAAACACGAACAACATTTTTTAATCTGACACATTTGTCCAGCATGAATATATTAGAGTTTTAATTAAATAAAACACAAATGACATATTTGCCCACCATGAATATATTAGAGTTTTAATTAAATAAAACACAAATGATTGATATGGCTACCAGACATGAATATTAAAGATATAAAATCTACTATTTACAAAACAAATACTGTTATACTTTAATAGCAACCACTTACTCAGTACCTTTAGCGTCCTTGTCAGTTTCACCTTTACTCGATTATTATGCATGAAAGAGCACATAATTCATTGCTTAATATACAGAGGTATTTTCCCTTTTTTCTTTCTATATCGCTCTTGTTAATTCGAGGGCTCATGATTGAAACATTTAATAGTGTTCTTATTCTTTTAAATTTTAGGTACTTCTTCGACGTATTTAACTTATTTTTACGTTTACAGACACTCTCACTCCACACTTGAACACTCTGTGGGAGTAGGGAATGAATCACAGAGAAAAAATTTCCATCAACACCGAAAATCGAACCCCGGACTTTGCGGCAAACCCGCATTACAGTGTTAAATTGATTGGGTTCTAATTGCAGCTATGAGTTCTCTTATCCTCAGGTGAATGGTTGTAGGAAATGGATTTTAGTGGTTGTTGGCTACTCAGTTGTATTAATAACACTTTGTTTGTTGCAGAATTATTTGATTTAATTCCTACTAAGTTTGCTTATCGACTTGGATCGGTGACCACCTGTTAGTAAAATTCCTAACATAAATTCAATTTTACTTGAAACCCTGGATTACTTGTTTAAAGTTACTTTCGCGCAGTTTCTATTTCTTCATACGGCAACTACTTTGTTCTACTGTCCGGCCGCTGTATCTCCGGCTCTGACATTTAGTGGCTGCAGGAGGTGGAGGGGGAAGGTTACTAGTACCAACATATAATAATGAGTAATTAAAAACATATCGTCAGAATTATCTTTATAATGAGAGTATAGGAATCTATTAGCTTCAAAACATTGAAATACAACTTGTAATTTCATTATCATGCAAGATATTCTTTACAGCATCACTCCATTCAAATATTTCGTTCACACCTTTCACGCACACCAACTGCTTCTGTTGGTGATACTGGGAGTCTGTACATCCGGTGTCGTGGTCAGGAAGCTAAAACTGTCTGCTAGTGCCAATCAGCGTTGTCGCTGGTAGGCGTGGCTCCCGAACTCAACACCGTGTTGCCAGCTTAAATTTGTTTGAGCCACTTGGCCTAATAGAGGCTTGAGCTGGTGAACTTTCTTTGGTATAATTTTCGTGCGTGAACTCCGATGTTTAGTGTTCCTAAGTCCTATTATTATCGCTATTATAATAATATGGCTACTGGTTCGTGAAATATGCAAATACATGAAATATTTAAAATACGCATTGTTCCTCTGCTTGAAATTCCCGCTCAAGAACTGGCAACAGCCCGCTTCCCCCTCTCGAGAAATGTCAGAGCCGCAGATAGAACGGCCGAGGTATAATAAACTTCTAATGCTGCTTCCACTTACGCTGGTTGCGCTATTCTTAACTTCCCTACATTTCAGACTTATAAATCTTCGCTTCTCCTCTTAATGCGCATGAACACGTCCTTCCTGTCGTAGTATCACCTTTGTTTTTTTTTTTTTTTTTTTTTTTTTTTTTTTTTTTTTTTTTTTTTTTTACTTCACGATTCAGTTCGAACCTTATTCTGACCTCCTCTCTAACTTTATCACATGACCAAACTAGCTCACCCTTCTCAAATGTTACATTATTATTGGTTTCTCATTTTTTTCGAATTTTTGCATTGGTTTGCAAAATGCATCTAACTCATTGACGTTCAGCCCACCCTAAGTTGGGGAACGCCTACCCTGAGTTGTTTGTAACGGTATACATCGTTATGAAATCAGCGAAGTAAATCCCTTTAGCGTTCATGCTTAGCTGCATTTTGAAGGCTCCTTTGTCCCGACCTGGCTGGAAATATTCTATAGTTCTCAGACACTGAACTTTTACTAGCACAAAGAAGATAACGGTCCTCCCTTCCTGTCTCTCCGAAATGTACAGATCTTTACAAGAATGATTTCTTTTCGTTGCCTGGATGCTAGTATGTCTCCTATATTAAATTATATTCTTCCCTTCTTATTCTTTAAGTCAACTGCTATTTTAATCATTACTCTATCCATTCTAATTTCATATTATTATAACAAGATTTTTTATTAGAATAGCAAAACATTTTTATTAATTTATCTTCTTTTTTAATTATCTGATTTCGATTGATTCGCCGCCTCCTAATCGCTGCCAGATACTGCGGTTACAACTTTCGGATGAGAAGTCAATTCATTGTCCACTAGAACACCAGTTAGTCGTTGAAATTTTGTTTTAGTATTCGAAGTAAATCTGCGACATGTTTCGATTTTGATTGAAGTAGTTGCAGAATTGAGTGCAGCTTATATGAGCGCTCCATAGAAATGTGTTAAGCGCTGCATGCAGTTCATACACATGAGGTCCAAGTACTTTTGTTGAAACATTTATGATTTAGCAAAATTTGTGGAAATTTCAGAGTCCCTGGGGGATGCACCAGGAATGTGCCAATTTTAGATGGACCTTTGCATACACTAAATTGAAAACTTATTATAGATACTCGCATTCATTGGCCTGGAAAAGGCTTTTGATAGAATAAATAGATCAAAACTGCGGCAAATATTAGAAAGTAAGGGCTACCCACCACATATTATTAATGCAATAAAAGGCATATACACAAATACAACTATGAGAATTGATACTGGGGATAGGTTAACAGAACAAATTGCTACCAATACTGGACTAAGACAAGGGTGTAGCTTATCACCTACTCTTTTTAGTATATATATGGACGATATTCTAAATGAATGGAAGATTTTAGTAGACCCAGGAATCAAAATAAAAGAAAATATTTATATTAATACCCTGCTGTTTGCGGATTACCAAATATTGATTCATCGGAATGAAAATCAACTGCAAAAATCAATGTATATTCTAAATAATATAGTACGATAGTATAATTTTAAAATATCAGAAGAAAAAAAAAATTATGGTTTTTAAAGGAAATTACAGTGTAAGATCAAAAATTGTTTTAGGAAATAAGATTTTAGAAGAAATGTCGAGTTTTAAATATTTAGGATGTAACATAAGTTTTAGAAACAATGCTGATATAGAAGAAAAAGTAAACAAATTCCGAGCAATATGTGGGACAATCCAAAAAAACTTTTAAAAACAGAGTGAGAAAGGATACAAAAATGAAAATGTATAAGGTAATGGCTATTCCAACTTTACTATATGGAAGCGAAACCTGGGTGCCAACACAAAAGTATTTAAATAAAATACAGACTGCAGAAATGAAATTTTTAAGAAGTGTTAAAGGTTGTACAATATTGGACAAAATAAGAAATGAGGATACTATAAAGGAATTAGAAATCGAACCAATCCATGGCAAAATATCAGAATGAAGGCAACAATGGCATGAACATTTATTAAGAATGCAGGATGGAAGATATCCAAATGCAGTATTAAACTATAATCCAAAAGGAAGAAGAGACAGAGGACGATCCAGGAAACGCTGGAGAGATCTATGAAGCCAGAACGGGCGATATGCCCAAACCATGGAGTGAAGAAGAGGAAGAAGAAGAAGAAGAAGAAGAAGAAGAAGAAGAAGAAGAAGAAGAAGAAGAAGAAGAAGAAGAAGAAGAAGAAGAAGAAGAAGAAGAAGAAGGAAAAAAATAAGAAGACTATAGATACTTGTCGAAATCCTTTAAGTTTGTAAATTTAGCTCAAATTAATTAAAAATGAGTATTTGCGAAGGTTTGTCAGGCAAACTGCTGTATTTGCATACACAGTTTGTGAATGTTTCAAAACTTTGTTGAAATAGGTGCAAAATTAAGGACAAATTAAACAAAAGTGAATTCCTTCCAAAAGTTCTGACAGAGAATGACCTGACGATATAAATAGCCTTGATGAGTCAGCTGCTTATTGATCATAGTAAACCAATGACAGCACATCACATGTGATGATATCACTGACTGAAGGAGCAGTAGTTACGTGGTATCACAAAATATTTCGTAATACAATAATATTTTAATCTAGAGCGATGCTTTTTATACTTTCTCTACCTCCTACCTATTGTAGGTAGCGAAGTAGTGCATTCCATTCAAAACTACTTTATCGACATTTCATTGGAAATGCATGTTTTGATATTCCCATAATAAAAACATTCTAGATGAAAGTGCATGTGCAGCGTACTGAGAAGAAAACACGAACAAATAGCAAATTTCATAAGTTCAGCGTTTTCTAAGGATATAAATATCTTCAACAAAATCTCCTGACCCGAAAGTATCTTTTACATAATTTAAGGATTATGAATTTTCGTCGTCGTCGTCGTCATCATCATCATACAAACAAGGTTTAGACCATGGATGATCTGTTCGGACTCCAAACTAAGATGCCTATCCATTTTCTGGCAGGTCTTACACGACTTCGTTGTCCTCTTGGTCTGTATCTTGTTATGTTCCATTCTGCATACATGGTTGTATAATCATTTCCTGTACTCTGCTATTTTGTCTGATACTTTAAACATTCCCAACTGATTTCGAATAGAAGGGTACCATACTCCTGCACAACCCCCAACCTGGAGAGCCAGGAGTTTGATTTTAGAGTCATCTTCTCCAACACTGATTGCTTTCTCCACGGCTTAGGAATCCTATCCCCCACGTTTCTCTGTGGATGGGACCCTTACCAGATGCTACCTCTCGGATCATAAGGCCCTGGAGCTCAAGTGGGCAAGGGCGCTACTCCCTGAGAAAGGCTGTCTCTAAAGAGTTCTTACCTGCTACACAGCTATGATTTGTACATTAGTAAAATACGAGGGCTGTTCAATAAAGTATGATCTTAATTTTTTTACGGTCATAATTATCACTAAAATTCAGTCTTATTATATTCTGTTACCTTAATGTGAAACAAACACGCCGTAGTAGTTTCATTGTTGGTACTCCTGGTTCCCGCCTGTGAGAACCAGGTAAGTTCAGACATGTTCAGTATCGCCTACCGCTGCAATGGAGGTAACATGCAGTTAAAGTTGATGTTAGAGGAAAATCCGGAGTTTCTTTCAAACGTAATCACTGCTGATGAAACTTGGCTACATCATTTTGATCCTGAGGGCCAACAGCAAAGCTCAGTGTGGAAATCTCCTTCATCAACAACCTCCAAAAAAGCAAAAGTGATTGCTCCTGCTGGGAAAGTTATGGTCATCTCATTCTTTGGTATTCATGGAATGGTTTGTCAGCATGTTGTATCTGCACACATATCAGTAACTAGACAATACTACAGGGATGTCCTGAAAACATAGCAAGTCCATATCAGGCGCAAAAGACCACATTTCCATGAAGCAGGCTGGATGCTGCAACAAGATAATGCGCGGCCGCATATTGCCAATGTTGTTGCTGAATATCTTGCAAAAATCAACGTGAAGTGCATCCCTCACCTTCCCTATAGTCCGGATTTAGCCCCCTGTGACTTTTTCTGTTCCCTAACTTGAAAAACGCCTTCGTGGGAGGCATTATCCATCATCAGAAGCAGTGGTGATGTCTGCGGAGGTAATTTTGAAGGATCTCTCAAAAATGGTTTCCAGCATGTCTTTGAAGACTGGCAGAAACGCTGGGACAAGTGCATCGCATTCAGGGGATACTACTTTAAGAAGGACCATCAAAATTATGAGGATGAGTAAAGGTATGTTGTCAAAAAAAATTGTGATCATTCTTTATTGAACAGCCCTCGTATATACCTTGAATTTTATGCAAATAGCCTGCGAAGTCCTCTTCATTTTGAATGAATTTTGTTGTATAACATAACTGGGAAATCGTAAGATATACAGGATGTCCCACCTAACTCTGCGACCTCAAATATCTCCGAAATGAAACAAAATATGAAAATTCCAGTTGGCCAGGAATGTACATATGTCAGGGGCTCACACAATGAAAAGATGTACACAATCCATAAAGGTATGCAAATACTACTTCCAACACCAAGTTGCGTTTTTATAAATGGAACATGTATGCTTATTCTAGCAAAATGAAAACTAGAGATACAGTTACTGATGACACACTTGGTTTCACGTGTCTAAACCTCATACGTTCTGAAACATGCATCATTTCTGCAACGAACTCTATCCCTGCTCGTGGAGGATGTGGTATTGGAAACGCGTCTATCAATATGATTCCAGCATGATGGATGTCTCACACATTATGCACAAGTTTCCAGAGACTTTGTGGATGCGAAGTTTTCAAATAGGTGGATAGGCGGGGAGGTCCTGTGCAATGGCCAGCTCGGTCCCCAGACCTGACGCTATTAGACTTCTTTCTCTGGGGCACAGTGAAAGATAGAGTGTATCAAGAGCCGTCAATGACTGTAGAGGATATGCAACATCGTATTACTGCGGGTGTGTGGCAATATTTGTAGAAACACTACAATCCGTGCAACACTCTCTTGTTACCAGATTCCAAAAGAGTATTGATGCAAACAGAGACACTTCGAACATCTGTTGAAGTGACACGGTTTCATCGGACAAAACTCTGCTGGTGATTTGTAGGCGCATTTTCCATGCCGGATGTAATGCACAACAATGAAGTTTCTGCGGGCTATAGGCCACTAGTAAATGTGTTTAGAAAAACGGAACCAAGTGTGTTAACACCAATTGTAGCTCTAGTTGTCATTCTGCTAAAATAAACATACATATTCCATTTAAAAAAACGCAACTTGGTGTTGCGTTGTTATTTGTTTACCTTTATGGATTGTGCATACCTTCTCACTTTATGTGAGGTAGGTGGGACACCCTGTATAAAAATTTTATTACATAAGTCAGGCCTTTTTAAAAACATATTATTTATTTTAAAACGTTTAAAACAGTTAAAACATTTCTAAGATGGAAATATAGAGTCAGTCTGAAAAATTCAATGTCATAGCCGGGATTTGAAACACGGATCTTCTGGTTGACGTCCAGCCGCTCTGACCATTGAGCTAGTTCTTTCACACTGGCCGTATGTAGGCTAAAGTATGGAAAGATAGATTAATTTCCATTAATTTACCTAATAGTGGTTAACTATAAAGCCCGGGCCTTAAAGTACTTACACGTTGTAAGTCGCCATTAAGGTAATTATCTCATGTGTTTATGAGAACTCCTAAGTGGCTTAGCGGGAAAAACACGAGTCAGTTGGAGAATTTAATGTCATGTCGGCACGTTGGTCATTGTAGGTCAAGGGTCAGAGTGGCTAGATGGCAACCAGAACATCCGTGGTTCAAATCCTGGCCATTGCATTGAATTTTTCAGTCTGACTCTATCTTTCCATACTTTAGCCTACAATTAATTTCCATTTCTGAAATGTTTGTTATTATTGGTTTGCATTTTCTACTGTTTATACCTCTTTAAAATTGATATTCTTTTGTTTCTTGTTATGTCAAGAATATGGAATTTCATATAAAGATCTGACTATCGCTTCGACCAACTGAACTTCTTCAACGAGTACTTACAACGAAGTGTGTAATGAGCCAATTCTGCAAACGTACACCTGATCACAATCAATATATACAGGTATAAAGCAAGTGGATAGAAAAAATCGTGTGTATAATGAATCACAACTCTTCTTTTGTTTAAGGACAAGTTTTTTAGCCTATTTTTCAGTATTCATCTTTATTAAAATACTTACTGCTTGTACATACCAAAGGTTTCTGAACTAAGATTTTTAGTTTTAAGAACTTTCAGTTTCCTTTGGAAATAGATTTGATTTTCATAAAACATATCGAATATAGGGGAGTACACTATTCTTTTGTAAAGAGTTACTGGAATTTTCAGATGTTATTTGCCGAAGGAAATATTCAGTGTCTGTAGGGTTATTGCATAAGTCAGCGAAACACGTTGTTTATGTAATTGAGCTACCGAAAACTGGATGCACGGTATCTGTAGATTGTGAAGGTCAGACTGATTGAATATGCTCCATAATGGCTTGATTACATGATTGCAGATTGTTCTACTAGACTGAGCATTTTCTCACATGTCTGGTTTACGGTAGTATAACATTTAATACTAACCAAGGTTTTCTTCTAAACAATTTCAATAACAATTCTAACAAAATGCTAAATGTATTATTACGACTGTGAAAAACAGAGCTGCATTAACTGACTGTTTCTCTAAATTAAAATATTGTACATTTATTCCTTAAAGTTGAAGTGTTCTTTGAAATAAATTGCCGCTTGATCTGCCATAAAAATGTAAACTTTTATGTAAAATTAGCAGCAACTGCTGCTTTCGAAGCATCTCAATTGATTTGTGCAAACATTTAATATTTTTGTATTACTTAAATATTGAATGGTTTTAAATTTGTTACCTTATTTAGTTTTTTTTAATTAAATGACTTTCAAAAACGAAGTTTTGGTATATGCCATTTGTTTTTAGAAATAATAATTGTTTTAAATAGTCACAAAGTTTATATTTCACAATGCACAAATTAGTTTTAATCTGAAATAAAAATTTTTAAAATTGGTCACCTTTTTCTGATTTAAAAATTATTAATGACCGAAACATATATAGAATATGATAAGTTATATGAAAGGTTAGTTTTTTTAATTCTCAGAATATGTTTAGACATTTTCAGATAATTTAAATGAAAACAGTCCTGCTCAGTGGCGTAGTGACTAAAGTTGTGCTTTGATTACCTGCGCCCGGATTCGACCCCACCCCTGGGTGTTGCGGATTTTAAGCCCCGGGAATAGGACCGGTGCCTACTCAGCATCGTGAGGAAATTGAGGAGCTACGATAGGTAGCGAATTATATTATAGAAAGCTAAATTTCCGGGTGGGGATGATAGATACATCTCCTCCCCGTATTGGTTGGATGTACGTGAGAGTCGGGTTGGACGACTTTGGCCACGCTCGCGGGCTGTTACGCCATAGATCATCCTGTTGAGCACTTTTAACAAGCACAATCGGTGAGAAAAGAATCTCAAAACTCAAATTTTAAAATGTAAAGGATTTAAGTTGCGTTTTGACCTATTGTATATATGGGTAAACAACCATAGGATAAAAATGAACAACTAATGCCCGATTTTACCAACATATTTTAAAATCGACGTTAACAAATGTAACGTAACAATTGTCACAACGCTTACACTACTGTTAAATTTCTTGCATTTCACCAACCTTCTGAAAATGTTAACAAACACGCGTTAACGCCAAGAAACTCGTAAATATTACAGCTATAAAAGGCTATGGATGAGTCGTATTATTTTCTGAACGTACTGCGATGCGCTTTTGTTTTCGATTTCGTCTGCACAGTGCACACAACTGAAAAAAATGGCGGGTGTACAAAATCGTAAGCAAAATCCGTGAGACAAATTTCTCATCGATGGAGAAAGAATTTTTAATTGAATTGGTGAGGAAGTATAAGGATATTTCGGAAAATAAAAGGACGGATGCGGTGAATTTAAAAGAGAAAGATGTCACGTGGGAAAATATTGGAAATGAATTTAATTCAAAAGCATGTGTCACTACTACAAACACCAAACAACTTGTCAGTATTACGTAAATTTAAAACGAGGAGCGAAGAAGGGCAAGTGACTTGAACGTTTGAAGACGGGAGGTGGACAATGTATTATCCACATAATTCAGTGAATTATAAAATCGCAAAGTTATTAATACTTGAAGCAAAGGCGAGATCGGCATATTCCTTTCAGTGCATGTGCTAACCTCTCTTGTACTTCCGCAGTAACCTTCATAACAACTTGTTTCGACAGTCTATACCTCTGTAGAAATTTTTTTTTTCTGATAAATCCTCAAAATCATTTCTCCTCATAGGCCGTACTCTATTACGAATGTCATTTAGACGGTCTTAAATATAGCAAATCGACATCAACAACTGAGTTCATGCCCGCCATTTTGACTATTTACAGTTGCTAAGAACTTAACACCAGAAATTTGGCTTGTTAGTTTAACAAGGGATTTAACACGAGTGTTAAGCTAACACTTGTTGGTGAAATGCAATTTTTGTTTTAACTATTGCTAAACTGGTGTTAAGTCTTAACATCTGATGGTGAAATCGGGCATAAATGTTGAAAATGCAGCTTTTGAAAAAAATTTAGTCGAACACTATAATTTTTCATAGATCGTTAAGAAATGTTGGTGATGCATTCCTTAATGTCATTTTTTAAAAAAAGGAAACAGGAGAGATTACCTTCTTCTTCACTTATTATGTTATTGCTTTATTAAGTATTATTATTGGATTGAATGTAAATAAATGAACAAAGTATAAAACTGAAGCAAATCTTTCACATTTGGAGGCATAGTCTTTTTTTTATTCCAAAAATTAGGAGCTGATTAATTTTGGAAGCAATACTACAAAGATTTCTCCCGATAGTAATAAGACCTATATTAAATGGCGACAATATTGTTGTAATGTTTTGATGTGGTTACCAGTTATTGCTTCTCGTGATCTCATGGAAGGAATGTGGAATTTTAAGGTCAGCACATATACATCTGATTATCGTCACAACCTCCTGTTTTTCCTTTGTGCCTATAACAAAACGAGTAGTTAAATAATTCCTACAAAAATTATTTCGAATAAGAAACCGCTGGAGAAAAATTGGCATTTGTTAGAATAGTTTCTAGAAGGTACCTATAGACAAATAAACAATAGTAGTTAGAATAACTCACGCAAATGTAACACAGCAAATGTTCTGTTTCAAATTGGTGTCCTTGCCCTTCTTCGTCTTATATAAAAGTTACGTAAAAATAATCACAAGAACATTCACTTTGTTCCGACGAGTAAATGAAGGTATTAACTTTTGTAGACTTTTAGGATAGAATATACAACGGAAGATAACATTTTCTGCTCAGGGATCTATGCAGATATATTGTGGCTATCACTCTCCGTCCCATAAAGGATGAAACGATTAAAGCACAGGAGGCTACAGGTAGCAGAGATGCGCAAAGGTCTTTCCTTGGAACAATCATATATCCGGCACTCCTCATCTCACGAAACTTGAAGCATACTCGAAACATGAAAAAGAAACGGGGTGAAAATGTGACAAGAAAGAAAGTACTACACCATTTTCCAGACTAGAAAAAATATGTGTACTTGCATGACTGCCTATTCTGTACAAACTGTTTCATAAAACGCGTACATCTCTCTCTACCTCAGATTTTGAATGAATTATTTACTGCGCATATTCCAAAATTTTACAATTTACAACTTTTTGCTACCTTGGCTTACATGACACCCTAGTCCTCTGCTCTACCAGTTAGCTCTTAACCTCCATACCTCATTCTTACTTAATTAGCCCCATTCTTCCCCCCCTCATCTTCCTTCCTTATATTCTTTACATTTCTTGTCCATTTTCTTTTAATTTCTGTAAGATCTCACCAATGCTTTTTACTTTCTTGTCCTCATTTCTCGTTAGCATTTTTATAGCTACTATCCTCTTCTCTACTTTCTCCCATTTTCCTCCCAAATCTTTTTTCTCCACATTGCAACCTCCACGCATTCTGTTACATAGTGTTGTATGCTTTCTTTTCCCCCACACAATTCACAAATTCACTTTTCCCTACCTCTTATCCCTCTTAGAGGAGAGATGTCACAAGTGACTGTTTTAATTAATATAAATAATAGTTAATGTGACTTCAGTAGTCACTCCCCCACTCCTCCACCTCTGGTATAAGTTAGTGTAAAGTGTGGATCTCATCCTCTTTGTGTGCAGGTCTTCGACCTGACAGGGCGGAATGCCCTAACTGCAAGGTAATGGTCCGAAGGACCATTTTTGTAATCTGCGTCTTTGTAGTAAATATTCTTAAGTGAATTGTACCTTTAATTAGTATTACCATACCTTTTGTAGGAATGAACCTAATAGAAAACCCAACTTCTCACAAACATGTAAAGGTTACCTTTGATCTACTCTCCTCCGTGTACGATCTGGTCATGTCTTTCTTACCTTTCCTGTACAGTCCATGGTTAGCTCGTCACAATAGTCAAATTATTTAACAGTTGCTCGTTCTGTGTAGCTTTGACATTACATTCTCTTTACAGGCCAGAATAAAATAGAGAACTTCGTATTTGATAAAAAAAAAAAAAAAGTATAAATATTTGAAAAATCAAAGCATCAAAGCAATAACAAAGAATAATATGTCGAAAATGGTTAGTGCCTTACCAAAAAAAAAAAAAAAAAAAAAAAAAAAAAAAAAAAAAAAAAAAGACATAACGGTGTATTTTACGAGAATTATGTACGTAGCTTTCTTATTACGAGGGCTGTTCAATAAAGAATGATCATAATTTTTTACGGTCATAATTTTTCGTTCTAAAATTCAATCTTATTATATTCTGTTAGCTTAATGAGAAACAAACATGCCGTAGTAGTTTCATTATTGGTACTCCTGGTTCCCGCCTGTGAGAACCAGGCAAGTTCAGACATGTTCAGTATCGCTTACCGCTACAATGGAGGTAGCATGTAGTTAAAGTTGATGTTAGAGAAAGATCCAGAGTTTCTTTCAAACGTAATCACTGCTGACGAAACTTGGCTACATCATTTTGATCCTGAGAGCAAACAGCAAAGCTCAGTGTGGAAATCTCCTTCAACACCAACCCCCATAAAAGCAAAAGTGGCTGCTTCTGCTGGGAAAGTTATGGTCATCTCATTCTTTGATATTCATGGAATGGTTTATCAGCATGTTGTACCTGCACACACATCAGTAACTGGAAAATACTACAGGGATGTCCTGAAAACATTTCAAGTCCATATCAGGCGCAAAAGACACATTTCAGTGAAGCAGGCTGGATACAGCACCACGATAATGCGCGGCTGCATATTGTCAATGTTGTTGCTGAATATCTTGCAAAATTGAACATGAAGTGCATCCCCCACCCTCCCTATAGTCCGGATTTAGCCTCATGTGACTTTTTTCTGTTCCCTAACTTGAAGAAACGTCTTCATGGGAGGCATTATCCATCATCAGAAGCAGTGGTGAAGGCTGCGGAGGCGATTTTGAAGGATCTCTCAAAAATGGTTTCCAGCATGTCTTTGAAGACTGGCAGAAACGCTGGAACAGCTGCATCGCATTCAGGGGAGAATATTTTGAGGACCATCAAAATTATAAGAATGAGTAAAGGTATGTTGTCAAAGGAAAATTGTGATCATTCTTTATTGAACACCAAAGCGGCCACTCAGGCTATTCTTTCAACTGACTGCTCTAAATGAAAAAAGTTAATAATTAGATTAAACATTTTCAACATTTAAATAATCGTATAGTTTTCCAATGAATTCTATTCCACTGTGGAATTCATGGTAATGAGCAAGCGGATATGGCCAAGAAGGGTAACAAAATTACTCATACAAAGAAACGAAATACCACTGTGAAAGAGTTAAAAGATAAACTAAAAACATGTTTAAAACCAGTTATGACAAATATCTTACTTCCTGAATTGGAAGGATCTCCAAAATAAATTTAAAACAATTCCAGATCCACTCAGAAAAATAATCTGTTGTAATGTTCAGATTAATCACAGACCAGATTGAGTTCAAGATTGGATTAATCACTCCTCCAGTGAACATTGAACACATAACCGTACATAAAATTCTAAAAACTCAAAAATATCCTCTAAATATTGGGAGATGAAAAGAAGACTGACTTTACTAACAAATTCTGAGAATTAGACACACACATTTTTGTTTGTGCCCGCCTCGGTAGCGTAGATGGTAGCGTGTCTGCCTCACGTTCAATAGGTCGCGAGTTCGAATCTCGGTCAGGGTGAGTTACCTGGATAAGGTTTTTTCCGAGGTTTCCCCTTATCCTGAAAGACGAATATTGGGTAACTCTAAGCTGTATGTATCCCGGGCTCATTTGAGCATCATTTCACCCATTTCATTCATCGTCCGATATGACTTGATGTTAGACGACGTAAATTACAAAAAAAAAAAAAAAAAAAAAAAAAAAAAAAAAAAAAAAAAAAAAGTGTGATACGATTTGTCTATCTCTTAGAGTTTATAAGTTACGCAAAAGCCATCCATTATTATACGGATTTTCTTGAAGATCTTTGTGTGGCATCATTTGAAGTTACTGAATTTAAATACCAAGTCTGGAATTTCGTTACTATTTTTCGTTTTTGAGTTATACTGTTCATAGGTACATGGGCATTTATCAAAAGTGCTTTTTCTCTGATTTAGAGTATCTCAAAACATGTGTTTCCGGAAAATCTCCATATTGAATTTTTTGTTTTAATACAATACTAGATAATATATCTGCAGTAGGATGTGCTTTTGTTGTTTATGAAAACCAAACGGAACTAACTCACTCCATGTTTAAATTGTCACCTGAATGTTCTGTATTCCAGTCTGAGCTCTTAGCAATTAAAGAAGCTATAAAATGGTGTACTGTTAATGGGAACAGTGCCCGTATTCTTAGTGATTCACAATCAGCTCTACTCGCTATTAATGATAAATACAACTTAAATTCATTAGCATATGAAATCAGAACCTTGCTTCAAAACCACCCAGGACATATTTGCATGGGATGGCTTAAAGGACAGAGTGGAATTTTAGGTAACGAGAGAGCTGACTGCTTGGCTAAGAAGGCTGCAGAATCCAATCTTCCTGTGACATACACTTTATGTCCTATTTCTACTGTAAGGAGAATAATACATCAACATATTCTTGAAGAATGGAACCAACAATGGCTAACAACTCCAAATGGAAGTTTAACAAAAACATTATTTTTCCCTAGTGTATATGACAGAGGAAAATGTGAAACTCTTGTACCAAATTTTGTTTTGACACAATTTTTAAGTGAACATGGTAAATTTGGTGAATACTTATCACGCTTTCACTTAACATCCAACCCCGAGTGCATGTGTGGTGAAGAATTTCAAACTGTGGTTCATCTCCTTTTCTGTTGTCCCATTTTCTGGAGAGAAAGACAAGAATTATAGACTCTCTAGGAACTGAATTCTTTGCTCCGCTCACATCTTTCCTAATGAAGCAACAACAGTATAATTACTTCATGATGTTTATAAACTCAGTGTTTAAACGTCTGAAGTAGTTTAAATTAATATGCATCAGATTAAAACATCATTTCTTCCTTCTAATATTTAAAATATTTTTGTTAAAATTGTATATAGTTTATGTATCAACTCTAACCCTAATATACTACTGTGTAAAATAGGGTTCAATAAATCTCAAATAAAAGAGCACATGGTGAATTGCCTCCACCTACTGTTCGCTTCGAACTTGATGCATTCATTGAACTCAAAAATAAAGCCCCCTAATGCTTGATTACCTGATTGAGTGCTGGGGAAATGCTTCATATACAGAACGATGTAGGGAGATTAAAGCAACAAGGTGACGTCATTAGTTAATAAGAGAATACGTTGGGCACCGCTGTAACAAAGTGCCTTGGGAGAAAAGAGTAATGAGAATAGGTATGATGTGTGCTGTCAAGGTGGGGGTCCCTAACGATTCCAGCATGAAACTATAATCCTGTCGCTGGGATCTTACCTTAACTATCTTCAACTGGTGGTCCAGGATAACGAGCTACTCCCCAGGAAGGGGCCTCAGCACCATTCAAGAGAAGATTATATGATAGAAACGGCATCATGCTAGCATTCGCCTATCAACCTAGGAAAACCATGAAAAGACCAGTGTCCGACGGGAGTCGAACTGGACCCCCTGACTGGGAGCCTCAACGTTACGCGGAACTTGTAAGAATGCGGTCAGCATCTTTGAAGCTGCTCCATGGAAAAGTTTAGAGGGGACGACTACAACACGGGTTTCTTTCTTCCCTGGAGTAACGGGAGATTATTGGATGAGAAAGGAAGTCATTATGCTCAATTACCTGTCCGTGTGTACATCATCGCATGTTTATGTAAATGTTATGTAAAAATGAAGAATGGCATGACTTTTGCGGATTATTATATTTACTAAATGGCAGTAAAGATGAGAAATTCAAATTTAAAAGACAATGTGTGTGAATCATGTTTCAGAGGACCTGTGTTCGAATTCCTGTTGAGATAGGTATCTGTGTTATCTAGATAACTTATTGCTTCCTCTGGCGTCATTACTTTGCATAAAGTTGGTTAAGTCTAAACCAGCCGGGTTCAGTTTCCGACGACCGCCTATTGTCTTTTAGTGATTTTCCGAAATAACCACTTTTCTACCTTCATCATCATCTGTTTCTAAGGAGTGCAGGTTTTTCTGAATTCTAATATCGACCGTGTTCACGCTAAGTTGTTGAACTAGTTTGTTTAGCGATTTTTGATGCGACCACTCTAAATTGTCCCTGATTTCATCTAGTTTATTTTCTGTTAAAACGGATATAGCAGGGGAAGACAGGTAGTGGCTGTGTGACGTCAACTCCGTCAGTTCTAACCGCCAAATATGCCCCCGAACGAAAGGCAGGTTAGCGTGTGACGTCACCGCACTGATTTCTGCTGCCCAAGAGCAAGGAAATAGTTTGATGTGTTGGGGTACCGACAGTGTAGGAAAGACAGGAAACTATCGGGTATTAATACGAGTAATATGTACAACTTCAATCTTGGGTGTTGTAATATTAATGTTGACTGCTTTAATTATACAACTGGTCACAATTTATAAACAATTACTTTTGGCTCTGTGCTATGAGAAAATATATATAAAAAAACTTCAACTCGTTTATCTGAAGGTTTTTTTTTTTTTTTTTTTTTTTTTTTTTTTTTTGTAATTTACGTCCTCCAATGTTAAGTTATATCGGACGATGAATGGAATGGGTAAAATAATGCTCAAATGAGCCCAGGATCCATAGAGCTTAGAGTTACCCGACATTTGCCCGACATTTGTCTTTCAGGAGAAGGGAAACCCCGGAAGAAACTTATCCAGGTAACTCACCCTGACCAAGATTCAAGCTCGGGACCTCTTGAACGTGAACATGCTACCACCACGCTACCGAGGCGGGCATATCTGAAGGTCAGGCGTATTATAAAGTAAATATAATAAAACAACCGGTTACCCCGCATGTCTTGCGGTCATTACCGGTAACTATATGATCCCCATTCCTGCCTAAACTGAATTACAGCCACCCAATATTTAGTCTGGATAATTCAAAATTCTACCTATCTTCTTCCAAGTTCATTTACTTATTCACCAGCGGTGCATGCTGACTGTAGCACCCGGTTCTTCATTCTTCGAGGAGCAACAAGATACCTCCATTCTCAACACCCACTCAATTTTCACCCGTCATCCTGCAACATCCACATCCCGTCACTACGTGGTTAAGCCCTTTCCAGAGCAGGTACACGATTTGACCACCCTTCGGGCTGTTCCAAACAGCCTGCCAGCCTGCTGTGTGTGTGTGTAAGTAATTTTCCCTGCAAATTAGAGGAGACCCATTCAGAATTAAATTACGTGGACATTTTCCATCACTTTCTGTTTCGTTTTTCTTTAATAGTTTATCAATCTCAGGAAGTAATATCTGGGAAATTTGTAATCGAAGGCTGTATGTTAGATTGCGATCCGACAAGGTACTTCGAGGTTTGGACTTAGCTAATTTCATAACATATGTCGAGCCAACCTACACAATGCCTGTGCGGCAAGTGAATACAACTTCCGAAATATGTTTTGGGACATACTTGTAAAAATCAGCCAACTCTTTATTGTGTGTATATTTGCCCTTCAATAAATCGTCACAATGTAAATTTAACAGTTTCATTTGGTACGTGGCAGCTACATTGTTGTCATCGAGTGTGGTACACTGCGGCATACTCCAGTGCCATTAAGTTGCAAAACCGCATATTATATAAATTGTTTGGGTTCTTGTTGTGGAAATTTGGAGCTATGAGTTCTCTTCTCAGGTGAATGGTTATAGGAAATGGGTTTGTAGATGTTGGTTGCCCAGTGGAATCAATAATTCTCAGATGACTGTGAAATTTTGTTTAATTATCTTGTAGTGTGTTTGTTCCATTTAAGACTGAGTTTCAACGGTGACCACTTCCAATTAAATTCTACCAACGTATTATATTTTCTTCTCCCGACTAATACGTCTGACTTCTTCAAGTATGATGTAGCAAGTCTTTTACTAAATGTTACATTTTCTTCTCCCGACCGACACTAACACGTCTCACCTCTTGAAGTACGGTATAGCAAGCAAGTTTTACAAAGATATTACATCTTCTTCCGACTAATACGTCTCACCTCTTGAAGGACGATCTAGCAAGTAAGTTTCCTCGACTTCGCGATTCAGTTCGAACCTAATTCTGCTCCCCACTCTTATCACATGACCAAAATAGCTCACCCTTCTCTCCATTTTTCAAATCTTACATTATTATTGGTTTCTGATTTATTTCGATTTATTTTTCATTGGTTTCCAAAACTCATCTAACTCATTTACTTAACGCCTACCCTGAGGTCTGACACGCCTACCCTGGTCTCTCTGTAACGGTATACATCGTTATCACATCAGTAAACTAACCTTCATGCTTCATCGCACCCTGAAAGCCTTTTTGTCTCAATGCATTTCTTGGTACTAGCGATCTATGGTTCTAAGACGTTCAACCCTTTCTCACACAAAGAAGGTAACGGTCCTCTTTCCTGTCGCTTACAGAGTGTAGATTTTACCCGAGTATTCTTCCTACCTTGCCTTGATGCTGACATGCCTTGCTATATTAAATTATGTTCTTTCCTCCTCATTCTTTAAATAAACCGCTATTTTATTCATCATCCTAACCATTCTAATTTCATATTAATATAACAAGATTTCTTTATATTGGTTTATCAAAGCATTTTTTATTAATTAATATTCCTTTCTTCAATATCGAGATTTCTATTAATTTGTTGCCTCCTAATCGCTGTCTGATACTGACTGCGGTTACAACACCTGACTGAACCCTCAGATTATGTACTCATAGCACCATTTATATAGGCAACTTGGTACCTCTATGATATAGTATGTTTCTTAACGAATACTGAACCCAAAGCTTTAGCTTTTTTTACGATCACGTTAAACGCCCTACGTTGACATGAAAATTGGCGTGTAGTGTGTGATAAGTCTAGAAAAATAATAGAACCCATTTTGTTTAATGAAACAATAAGAAACATGCTGCTTCGCTTGTGAGGTACATATGTACTTTAGTGTGTATTTTCCTGCAACATTTTCCCGGTGACTCGATTGCAGGGAACCCGTGAATGTGTTACCATATATTTTAATGATCCTACTTATATAGTTTGGTAGGTATTCCGTATATACACCAAGGAAGGAGGATTCATAGTGTGTGCAATTAACATTTAAAAACAAACCACAGCAAAAGAGGAAGAGATAAATAGTTGTATGACTGGTACCACATTCGTTCCAGAAACCGAAAGTATTCAAAATGTGGTCGTCGCCATGGTTTTTGGAGCAGATCCAACGCGCATTAAATGTAACACTATGTGTACTTTCCAGTTTTTATAGGTAATTTATTTTGTCGTTGTCCTCCTTAGAAACCATTGAGGAGTTTATCGTTTTGTGTTGTTTTCTTCTGCATTCCAGACGAAAGTTATTAACTTTGTAAGAGATGTTTGCCCGAGGCACCAAACTGTTGATGTAACTACTTTCTCCAAAGATGGATCCATTGAGCACATCTGAAGAGCCTTCAGTCCACTTTCACAACGGTTTTGGAATGGGGTTCTTCAATGTAATCCGGACGTTTTAAAACCGATTAACGCTCCAAGGAAGAGCTTCTTTCCCTGCGTCAGCAGAATGTAAGCCAACAGAGTTCTTATCAACAAACCTTCAGCTAATTAATGTTTTAATTTTAACGTTCCAAAAATAACTATGAGTCAATGCTGCAGTTTTCTGATAATACTATTTGAGCAAAAGGTTTACTGGAAGCGTGTTTCTTCTCTCCTGGGTAAACAACCGTTGGTGAAGGGTGAATTTTTCAGTGATGAATAAACAAACACGTCTGTGCACATGTTTATACATTTGTAGGCATGCACCCTACTTCATTCACAAATAACTGGGGCAAGGTCTTCATGAAATATTAACTAATTAGCTATTAATACAAGTTTATTATTATTATTATTATTATTATTATTATTATTATTATTATTATTATTATTATTATTATTATTATTATTATTATTATTATTATTATTATTATTATTATTATTATTATTATTATTATTATTATTATTATTATTATTATTATTATTATTATTATTATTATTATTATTATTATTATTATTATTATTATTATTATTATTATTATTATTATTATTATTATTATTATTATTATTATTATTATTATTATTATTATTATTATTATTATTATTATTATTATTATTATTATTATTATTATTATTATTATTATTATTATTATTATTATTATTATTATTATTATTATTATTATTATTATTATTATTATTATTATTATTATTATTATTATTATTATTATTATTATTATTATTATTATTATTATTATTATTATTATTATTATTATTATTATTATTATGATTATGATTATGATTATTATGATTATGATTATGATTATTATTATTATTATTATTATTATTATTATTATTATTATTATTATTATTATTATTATTATTATTATTATTATTATTATTATTATTATTATTATTATTATTATTATTATTATTATTATTATTATTATTATTATTATTATTATTATTATTATTATTATTACTACTACTACTACCACTACTATGAGGCCTGCCCGTAAAATAAGGTCTCCAATTTTATTTAATATAGAAAATGTGTTTATTGTCAATGAATGTTACATTGATGGAAAGGCGGTACTATTTTTTCAACGTAATCACCATTGCAATCGATGCACTTCTACATGCGCTGTGGCAGTTTTTGTATACCCTTGTCATAGCACTTTCCCGCCAAGTTGCGCAGGTAGCGCTCAACCTCGTTTTTCAAATCATCGTCGGTCTGGAAATGTGTTCCACCCAGGTGTGACTCCAACTCAGGAAACAGATGATAATCACTAGGTGCTAAGTCTGGACTGTAGGGGGGATGGGTGAGGATGTCCTATCCGAACTGGGCCAGGAGATCAGCCATTGCATGTGCAGTATGTCATGATGAAAAATCGCTCCCTTCTTTGATTTTGAATGGCACGTTGCAATTTTTTTTAAAGTCTCACGGTAGTTATCGGCGTTTATTGTTGTGCCGGTAGGCATAAACTCGCACAACAATACACCTTTTCTGTCCCAGAACACACTGGCCATCACTTTGCCGGCATAAAATGTCTGTTTGAACTTCCGCGGCTTCGGCGAATTCGAATGCCGCCACTGACGAGAACGTTCTTTAGTTTCTAGTGTTGTGTAGTGCACCCAGGTTTCATCGCCAGTAACAATTGAATCCAACAATTCCTCGCCCTGTTCTGCTTACCGCTCCAGGAATCGGTGGGCCGCTTCAACACGTTGCCGTTTACGGTCTTCGGTGAGCGTTTTGAGGACCCACCTCGCATACACCTTGTGATAATGCTAATGTTCGGTCAAAATTTTGTCAATCGTAGTCCTACTGACTTCAGGGATAAGTTTGCACAGCTCGCGAACTGTCACACGCCGAACTTTAAGCATTTCCTGCTCCACTTTTGCAATTGTTTCGGCTGAAACCGAAGGCCGACCAGAACGCTGTTCGTCATGGACGTCTGTACGTCCGTCTTTGAACTCTCTGACCCACTTTCGCACGTTTTGACGTCCATACACTGTGGCTCATAGACTTCGCATAACTGACGATGAATTTCAGTGGGGGTTGTGCCCTTGGCACTCTAAAAAACGGATCAGTGCACGCAACTCGCACTTGGCGGCGGAAGTGATAGGAAGCTTCATCGCAAACGGCTGCCCAGCCAAGACTAATGGTTACAACGGGTTCGTTGTGGTGGGAATTTGAAGGGGTGAAACCAAGATACACGCCAGTGTTGCCGGATCTCACGTAATAGCGTTCCTCACGGCTCCAGCGCCTTGGAGACCTTAGTTTACGGACACGCCTACTACTACTACTACTACTACTACTACTACTACTACTACTACTACTACTACTACTACTACTACTACTACTACTACTACTACTACTACTACTATTGTGTTAACTTTTCTCGTGTCATACAAAAAAGACATAAACGACAAAAATACATTATTTACTTCAGTGGCATTCTGAAATCTTGACTAGAAGGAAAGTCTTAGGTTTGATTCACAAGTGATGATAGGTTGTCTCATAAGTACCTAATGTCGGTTTTTTTTTTTTTATTTTGGTGCTTTGGAAAATGTATTTGCTTGGCAATGATATTTACACGATGCCATGGCTAGTTTTGCGTACATTGCGAGCGTGTATCAGTCTTCATTTGTTAATAAACAATCACAAAATGGAGATAGCAAAGTTTGAACTTAGAGTTCCTCTGAAATATTACTGGAAAGATGTTTATAAAGCCGCTGCCGCAGCTCGAAGAATATGTGGAGTGAAAGATGGAGTTAATGAGCGTGTGGCACAACAATGGTTCCAACGCTTCAACAATGGAGACGAAAGCACTGAAGATATACCACGTTCTAGAAGACCTAACGTATGAAATATTGAGAATATACAAGTTTTGCGAGAAAATCCGCAAATAACCAGGCTTTCAGAAATTGGTACTTCAAAAGATATCACACATCGCCACATTTGGAAAAATCATACAAAAGCTGTATTCTACAACCTCTTGAAATTCCTTCTTCTTCTTTCTCTAACTCCTTTGTGCTTTTAAGCGTGGAGTACAAGCCTCTTCTACCCATTCCCTCCACTTTTCTCGGTTCATTATCATTCTCTTCATTTCTGTCATGGTTTTCCCTCTATCCTTCCCCAACTTCTCAATGTATTCCTGATACAACATGCGTGGCCTTCCCCTAATTCTTTTACCTTCTGGTCTTGCTTCTAAATATTGTTTGGGTTTTCTTTCTTCTGACATGCGGAGTACATGTCCATACCATTTAAGTTGTCTTTTTTCCAATATTTCTTTAACGGAGTGTGTACCCAACTCTTCCCTTATTGTTACATTTCTAATCATATCTCTTTTTGTCTTCCCTACAGCTCGTCTTAAATATCTCATTTCCATAGCTGTTATTTTGCTTTCTTGTTTCTGTAGGAGAGTCCAGCTCTCTGCTCTTGAAATTCCTCCTTACCTAATTGGTATCAATACTGCCAACTTAGAGAGCAACTTCAAAGTCAACTTATAAATAGTTACACAATTTTAAATAACTGAATATCATTTCGGTTTTGTCCATACTTTTACTTTCAACGAATTATGTAATGAAACTATTTCTCCGAAGTGCTATCTTGATTAACACGAACTGAGCAGAAAAAGGCTTTCTTTAAGGATTATTTCTAGTAACTAAGTGTATAAAAATAGATCACAGTGGGTGGAGAAAGTGATGTGATTGTAACACATAAGCTTTTTACGTATAAACGTTGGCATGAAAGATGTTACTGGAAATTAATCGTTCTTCCACACTACCTGTACAAACCTTAGCCTATACACGGCTAGAGTCAGACGAAAAATTCAATGTCATAGTCGGGGTTTGAATCACGGATGTCTAGGTCTTCGGTTGCTCTTAACCATTGAGCTACCATGGTCAACATGCCGGCATGGCATTAAATTGACGATGCGTATCTCATTGTATATGACGACTAATGGTTTACGGGGAAAAATAAGCGTCAGTTGTTCAGTCTGACTCCAACAATCCAAAGAGGCTATTGTTTTACTTTTATACTTTTAAATTATATATATAATTACTCACAACGAAATAATACACCCTCTCGGTAGCGTAGATGGTAGCATGTCTGCTTCAAGTTCTAGAGATCCCGAGTTCGAATCTCGGTCAGGGTGGGTTACCTGGATAAGGGTTTTTCCGGGGTTTTCCTTTATCCTAAAAAAGACGACTGTCGGGTAGCTCTAAGCTCCATGGACGCTGGGCCCATTTGAGTATCATTTCACCCATTCCATTCATCGTTCGATATGACTTAAATGGTTAAAGGACATAAATTACAAAAAATATAAAAAAATAAAAATAAAAATAAAAAAAATAAAAAAGGAAAAGAAATAAATAATGCATCACGTTATTGGCTTTATAATGCCTATAGATAATGCTTACTAAATCGAGCACAGAAATTAAATTATATTTATTAAGCTAATTAACTTTTCTCCGATAAAAACAATTCAACTCCATGGTACCAATAAATGCTTCAAATGTAATAACTTAAACTTAATAACTTAATAAGGTTTAAAATATAAACAAAAATAAAACGAAACAAAATAAAACAGAACGGAGTATCGCTAGCTTTTAGATGAATATTTACCAAGATATGCTTGGCCATTCTATACTGCTTGCAGCGGAAGAATAAAGTAGATGCAAACAAAATCACGTGACCGTTGATCGTAGCGCGCCTTTTTCACAATTTCCATGATGCCTCCGCCGTGTAAATAGTCCCTTGAAAAGGTACCGCTACTCAGGTGTGGAGTCTTGAGTTCGTTTTGCTAAAGTTCACAACTGCGTACTAAGCATATTTCAACTATAAAAAACATATACTAATAGATAGTTTGCAATTAAAGTAAACCATGCTGCGCGCATATTGAAGCTGACAGGCGCATCCAGTTGTAAGTCATGGCGGAACTGGCGAGTACTGTTAAAACATGCGCGCGGAAAGCCTTTACGAAGTGGGGAGAAGATAATAGTATTGAATGTATTTAACAAGTTAAGTGAAAAATTTCCAGAGCTTGCTATCGATGAAGTGGTGAAGTTAACATTTGGGTTTACCAGTGTGTCGGTTTCCAGCATTTATAGTGCACGCAAGCAAAAAGCCACATTCGGTGATGTTTCAACTCCTGGCAAGAAGAGACCGCGGGCCAGATCAGTGTTGGGTGTTGTCTGTGATGGGTTTGTGAGGTCAACAATCCACCGAAAAGTTCATCAATTCCCCAAATTACAACCGAATAGCGTTATTGTGATGGACAGTGCCCCCTACCACAGAACGCATACCAAACAAGTGACATCATAACATGGCTACAAAGCAAAAATATAATTTTCCACGAGGGTCATGTTAGGGCGGAATTCTGGCAATGGTCAAGTCTCGTGCTAAAGAGTACGAAAAATACGTAAGTGGCAGTTAATCTCCATGATATTAATAGTGTGCTACCTGATACTTAGCTCGATAAATGTGCCTTTAGTGTCGTAAATTTATATTAATATCATACTTAACGAAGCGATTAAGCGGTTGGTTTGAATAAATACGTGCTATACATGGTTTTTGTGTTGAAATGCATATTAATATTATAAATGCATATTAATATTATTAATACATATTAATATTATACTTAACGAAGCGGTAACAGTACTGTCATTTCGAACGCTGAGAACCATGGTAATGAACTGGCAGACCAACTTGCTAAGGAGGCAGCAAAACAAAATGACCTACCAACAATATACCAGAAGATACCGAAAACTGAAATAGTACACCACATCAAACTGCAAAGCATAGAAAATTGGCAACTTCAATGGAGCCAAACAACAAAAGGAGCAGAGACCAAACAGCTCTTCCCAGACATCAAGGAGCGATTAAAGACCAACATTAGGCTCACGCCGAACATCACTGCAATAGTTACTGGACATGGCAAAATAAGATCATATCTCCACCACTTCAAGTTGGTTGACTCTTGATACCGAAATTAAGAATTGCAATGTATAAAGAATCATGATGGATTTCAAAGGAATGTTGGTTCTCTGTTACGACACGTGCAGGTGTAGTTGAGTCAAATAGCAGTTTGGGTGAATAAGTTGTTTTAACAAAAGAAACGCAAGAAACAGTGTCCTTAGCAGATTTCTAAAGGGTAGCACTTGACTTTGTTTGAATAGAGTATTCTTCGGACCCTTCATAATGGCATGACAAAACAGTCACAAAGGGAATCTTTGGTTGAATAAGGGGCTTCAAGAAAGTGAAAGTCAAACACACCCACGCGTAGCTGTGACCAGTAGGGACTTTCAGCTCGTGGCTGGCAAGCCATTAAGAAAGTCCTCTTCTTCTGTCTTGGTCGAGAGCAGGCCAGAAGTGATGAGAGAAGATATTTGTCGGTTCATATGTACGTGTAGAATGAATTAAGTTTATCGAGTAATAAGCATTCCACCTTCAGTCTCTCTGAACAGTAATATTGGTAACCCTTGATCGGCAACTTCAAGTTTGATGTTCTGATAAAAAAAAAGAAGAAGAAGAAAAAAAAAAGAAACAGCCATTAAACCAGCTTGATACGGGCATTCCAGTGTCATTAAAACCATCCTTCTCATCCATACCCACGCATACCCTGAGATTAACCTCATTGCTATACCCTGAGCTAAACATTATTGTATCAAACTGTCCCGCCAAAGTGGAACTCATTGTTCGCCACATTGTTGCTTCACTCTCTATTGTGTTCCTGCAATGCTGGAGATCAGACAGTGGATCATATGCTCAAAGTGTTTCGAGTGAAAGACAAAAACTAGTTTGCAGTGTTTTGAAACGAGAAAACTGGCCAGTGTCAAAATATACTATAATTAAGAAATATTTTAACGCCTTCTGCAGGTTTATAAACTCAATTGATTTTGAGAAATTGCTAAAGCAAGGGCAAGGAAACTATATAATTACAAAGAGCGAATACAAACTGTCACAAGAACTTCAGTAATGTATACCAGTTAAAAAAAAACAACAGAGAAAATAGCAATAATGTTAAAAGTAAACAATTATATGTAATGTAGTAACAATGTAAAAATGATACAAGTCTGTATAAAAGGCATGTGGTGTTACATTTGTAATGGAGCATGCCGAAAAGGAATAAATAAATTTAAAAAAATGTGGACGTGGAGTGATACAGTACTTCATTCTCTCATTGGACATAGTGATTTTGCAGTAGTATAAATATTTTATAAATTACATTGTTGATTATGCCTAATTATTTCTAAATATATGGTAATATGTTTATAGTCTCCCGTTTAAAATTTTACTTTTTTTTCCTGTAATTTATTTCGGGTAATTTAAATTTTTACCTTCACTAAACTATTAGAGGCCTCCCCCCTCTCCAGTTCATAGTCCACTGAAGCAGTTGTGAAGAGCTTCTCACTAGGGACGGGCCCTCGATACTAATCGATACTTACATGGTATCGATATCGAACGATACTTCAGAAAATTTGCTCGGTACCTTTTCGATATTTCGGTGGTGATTCTGCGATTTTTATTTTATTTTTAAGTCACAAAATATTACTGCCGCAAGTAGAACATTGCAAAGACCGAGAAATTTTCAGGAATGTGGTACCTGCACAATAGCATTATGCAAGAAAATAATCGTGTGTGAAATCCAATGCCAATTACCAGTTCCCAAGAAGAAATCACTACAAATCTCAACGATGATTTGTCACCTCTTTCTAGTGCACTGGAATATTGAAAAACAAATTCAAAATTTGCAGAACTAAGAAAAAAAAAATCAACCGCTAAATATTTGAGTAATCCACTTACAAACCTTTATCTCTGAAAGACTATTTAGCATAGTAGGACTCACATGTGACAGAAAAAGAAATAAACTTGACCCCGAAAGATTAAAAACAATATTTCTGAACAAAAACACAAAGGTAGACTGTTTTGCTTTTAAATGCCTAATGCAGAGTTTAAACATAAGAACACTGATGGTTTTAAGTTTTGTCTCATTAAATATGTCCACCTACTTAATTCTATTGGCATTACACAGTTCTCCCAACATTTGAAACTAGAAGTAGAAATGATGGTATCGAGTTTCGAAGTATCGGATATCATGGAAAATATCGAGTAGCGGAATCGAGTATCGAGTAAAATGGTATCAAGTCATTCATCCCTATTTCCCTCTTGCTTATCGATTACTGGTAAGTGTTACCAGTGCCTTTGAAAGCATCAACGCCTTTCCGAAGCACTAAACTGGAATGCAACAAGAAATACGTTCTTTTTGTTGCCTGCTGTGTGAATGAAGCGAGCTGCAATACCGATTCAAGCTTCCTCATTATAGTACGATGCGTGACGTTCAATATGGCGCCACTGTATCAGCTAGTAGGCGGAGACTTTTTACCACACCACTGCCGAGCCAGCCAATACCGTTCCTGCTGGTAGACGTCATCAGCGCAGAAGCGAATTATGCTTTCCGATTGTTTACATCTTATCAAACGGGAACCTTGAGTTAGCGTAGTAAAAACAGGATGTTGCTGGTGGAAATGATTAGATTCACTGGAGAAGAAGAGAAAGCAAGTTCGGTGATCACTAGAGTTAATTTACGTGCAATACGGTAACGCGTAATTGTAAAATTCATTAAGTGCTCGTGTTGACAAGCAGTATAAAGGACGAAACATGAATCTGTCATTCGCCGGATGTGGGTTTTTAGGAATATATCACGTTGGTGTCGCAGGATGCTTCAAGAAATATGCTCCACATTTACTTCTCAACAAAGTATCAGGTGCATCTGCAGGGGCAATTGCAGCCTGCTGTTTGCTCTGTGATCTGCCTCTTGGTAAGTTGATGCTTATTTGCAAACATTTTTGTGTCTTGAGAATTTAGATTAAATGTTCGCAAAATATGTTGGTTGTGTTATAATTTTCAAGAGCATACCCTAATGATAATACGATTAAAAATGACACTGATCATAGTAGCTACAACATGGCAATTATGCAACAATGCTCTGTGTCTTGTCACACATGTGGCGGCTTTCATTCAAATCTGCTTTATTTATGTCATGCGACAGTGTACGTATCTGTACGTTTATTTTGCATATCTTCTTTGCCAAGGTTCTGCCAGTTTCATTATACTGGATTGTAAATATCAAAATGTAGTGATGAATAAGAAAATCGATAAGTCAAGCAGGTGAACCTGACCTTAAGTAACTGACAGTAAGTAGTAAAAGGTCTTTGGTCGGAAGATGCCAGCTGTTGCTAAGTGGGTCAGTAACCTCTTTCTTTTCTTTTTTTTTCTTTTTTCTTTTTGTTTCCTTGTTTTCATCTTTAAAAGCTTGTTATTAAAAGGTTGTTATATTTGGCCTGAAGTTACACATACGTGCTGTTTCTTCCTTAAAGTACCTATTGGTTAGTGGCAAAAGCATCGCTTACGACTTGGATCATGTTATGACATGTCAATATTCACGGTCAGGGTGTGCCTGAAAGATTGTCACTGCGAAACTGAATTAGCGAAGATGACATCACGAAACATGCTTTACGAAACTAAAAGTTATTAAGGTTAGTGGAGCGTCTGGAAGAAAATTGACGTCTCAAGGGCATCTCTTACAGCATTTGCAGGATTTCTTAGTGGTTCACAGACGAAATCAAAGTATTGGAGTGGTCTTTAAGAACGGGATATTATTAATGAAGTAAGCAACCTTTTATGCCGAGTGTTTAAAATCATAACCACTCGTTTCCATTATTCCCAGTTTTCGAGAGTATTGACAGAGTTGTTTGTCGTTTTAGGGATACAGATACTAATTATGAAGTGTCTAGCCTTAACCAACCATAGTAAGAGTTGAATAATACCTGTCTTAATTCCATTATATTTGTGGGTACTCCAACAAATCACAGTTAATGATTATTTTATTTCATTGCCAGTAAACAAAATATGGAATAATATAGATAAGTCTTATTTCAGTTGATCAATGTTTACAAACAGGCACAAGTAGGCATGAAGTCAGGTTGACTATAACATTGTGAATGTTTCACTAAACAGGAATAATCAGAATGTTGGAAAGCAATTTACACAGGACAAATATATAACTAAACTGAAACTGTAAACACAGAACAAAGGCGACCAAGTAAGTGCCCCATGTTTTGCGTTTGTATTTAAATTTAATTTTGCACATATGTAATTATGCGCAAATGTTCAGCGGAATTTGCAAATCAGCTGTAATAAATTGTACAAAATTGTGAATAACTTGCAACACTATTTCAATGACCTCAGTTATTTTAAAGATATAAAAGAAAATAAGGGCTAATTTTAATTAGTTATGGTTACCACTAATATTTTGCCTTCTTGTTATGCTAACTTCACTAGCTTTTGTTTTGTTGTTATTATTTCACAGAGTAGACAATTGAATTGCTGTGGCGGGAAAGTTCTGTTTAGAGGTTAGATTGCTTATCAGTTTTATTATATAAGTTATTTATATAATTTATGTCCAGTAACAATGTCATATAAGAAGTCATTTTGTTTTATTTAATTAAAAAACCGTATATGTTTGCGGTAGAGAGAGTGTAACATTTTGCTTTTTAAATCTTCCCTTACGTCAGCGGTTCTCTTCAGGGTTATTAAGTTGCCTCTCATAGTTGTTTACAAAATGCATTCATGCATACAATAACATTACCCAACATCTTCCGGTTGTTTCTTTCCACTTATTACGTTCTGCATGCGATATAGTTAGTAATTTGTGTAGAAAAATCGTAACATGCAAGGTGCAATGTATTTTAAAGACAATACAAATACGTAATTTCCTTTCATCGTAACTTCTAGATTGTGGTTTTTTCTTGGAGGTTATATAAATCTTTTGCTTAGTATGTTTTGAGTTTGTATGGTTCAAGGTAACATTTTCATTTTTTTTTTTTTCGAGTGTATAAATCCTAATTTTGAATCTCAAATTGAAACCACAATTTGTTGGATTAAATTCTTGATTAAAGTGGTATGATTAGACTTCCATTTTTCGTCAATAAGTTGTTTGTAGTTTTCATGCAATACTTTTCGCGACATTTTAGTTTCAATCTAGGAGCTTTTTCGTTCCGCAGATGAATTCATTACCAAATGGGCATGCTCAAAATTAAAGATTCGTGCACTTCAGCTTCTGTAGAATCGCCATAAGGAAGCCAAGAATACCAGTTTTTTAAAGTTTGCAGGTAAAAATAAAATATGTAGATCTCGAATTCAAGGACGTACACTGTCGTTTTAAGGTGGGATAACGGTCTCTAAAAAGATAACCGCCTTATATTGTTCATGTTAAAATAAAAACTTGCCCAGCACACAAAGATGAAAGCGATCTTTGGTTATCGTCAGGAGCGCATGCGTGACGATAATAGCTTTAAAAGGTGCTAGATAAGGTAAGTATGCAAAACGTGCACTACAAGCAAAATCTCTTGTCAAGTGTATTCATGTTTAAACATGTAGTAAAATATAGAAAGGATACAAGAATATACCTGGAAACCTGGAAACATTTGGTTCTCTACACAGTTTCAAAATAATGAAATTATCACTACAGCACCAAATGAGTTGATAGTTAATAATTGAGTTCTAACTTAAAATTGCTATACCTGCAAAGTTTCTGATATGGCCATAGACAGTAAAATGTTTATTTTACTTAAATGTTTATTTTAATGCCTAGACCTCAACGATTATGTATTTGGCTTAAGCACGGTCACTACAAGTCCACAATATGCCAGTCTTCTGATATAAGAACATACGCAGGAATGCCTATGTATATTATAATCTGTCTCAGATTTGAATGATCCCATTATAAACATCTGAAAGTGAAGAAAGAGAGGAACAGACCTGCTGTAACGGAATGCTTTAGATTGGTGGAAGAAACTTCAGAAGTGGTTTCCGCTTAAAACCTTAAAGCTAGGATTACGATGAACTTAATTTTACATTAAATCCTAATACCTACTACGTTAAATTGTTTAGAATTGGCTTAAAGTGCCGGCACAACAAAGTTAAACCGTCATCTTTTCTTTCCGGTTACGAATTCACTTGGTAATTTGAAAAATATGCGAGAAGGAGTAGATGAAGTAATAAAAAAAACCACAATGTAACAACCAAGAGACATTCCCGCTACTGCATTTAAAGTAGGTCTAACAAGTTTCCAGAACATTTAATTTTATCTGTACACAGAGGATCATACAAACAAATAATGCAGCTTAATCAAAGTTGTATTCGTACACCCATGACGTAGGTTAGTGCCGCTGAAGCCCTTGTTTAATCTTTCCGACACATGTCTCCGCGTGTTGTGGCATTCTTGAAGAGAATAACCCTTGTCACGTTTGGAACGAAGCATTACATGAGTTGCACGTGACATCATTGATGCGGAAATGAACTCCAGCGTAATTGTGACCTGTTGCAGCTTTTCATTACAACTTCCGCTTATGGTGACATCTAGGTCAAACTAAGCAACATATTATAATCGATGTTTATCATTCGATTGTTTTCGTTATAGAGAGTTTCGCACAGGCGACGGAAACGAGAGTATCAAACAATGGAAGCCTGAAAACCGCCCACCTGACCCTCTAGCTAGAACATAACGCCTTGTTTGGAAGAGAAAGAAAAATCTCACGAATTCAACAATCAAATCTACCTAAAGAATAGAAAGGACCAGATAGTTTTATTACCGGTTACGAATTGGTCATTCGAAATTCTCACATGAGCACCTCCTAAATAAAAGTGAAGCCACTTTGTGTAACTATTGTAGTGTAACATTTACAACAAAGCGTATATTTGAACCTTTAGAACCTTACAGACAACAATGAAAAGTTTCTTCACAACAAAAGGAAGCACTGAACAATTCCACATCTGTTTTTAACACTATTAAATTTATACATCTAATTAAAGTACCAATATCATTGTGAGTTTTACAGTGTATATATACAGTATAGCAGTATAAATATACATTACTATTGATGTATAAATTGTTTACCACGCTATATTGTAATTTATTGTTGTTATTACAGTAATTGTATTACTGTTATTGTTCGTATGCTGTTTCCAATATGTCTGTATTGAAACACAATTTAAATTTTGTTATCTAAATGGTTGGCTCATGACCTAGTTGTTCATGCAACCTAAAATAAATAAATTTTTAAAATCTCACGAAGTTATTCACATTATCGTTGACTTTCCTTAAAGATGTAACTATATATGTGTCACCACGATTCTATTAAAATGCGAACAGCGCAGCTGTAAATAATAAAAGTATACAATATTGGTGTCATATTATATCTGAACATAGAGTGGAAATGCTGTTTATTGCTTCAGTAAGATTGAATATTACCACTTGATTGTGTTGCATTATTTTTAATGCAGTAGGTATATCCATTAAAACAATAATGGCATATGACACGAAAATTAATGAATTAAGAACAACATGTTAGGTTTAATTTATCGAACTTTCGTATAGTGCTTTGTATTAGTTTAAAATGTCAAACTGATCGAATGAAAACTAGATTCGCATTGTATTACTTTAAAGCAGTAGCACTGTTTAGAAACGTAAAACGAGGGCTATAATTATAATACATATATAATTAAAATTAATCGTAAAGGATTGAGATAAACGAAGCACGACACAGCCAAAATAACAATAAGCTGAAATGCGGAAAATGTGCTTGAAGTCGTGTATGTCAATATTTTTATGGTGCTTGATTGCATGTTGGACTTTTAATTATATTTATTGTTAACACCTTAAGCTGAAAAAAAAACATGGGGTTTAAAAACAAATTCATATGCTGATTATTCGACCCACATACGTTAAAGCAGTCTAGTTCAGCAAAATGCAAATCCTGTATCGGCGTTTCTGTTAAGGCAATGGCTTATGCTCCCCTCTCAGACTGCGTCACATGTTGGGAGGGCTGATTAAACTCGTCACGTTTTTGCCCTGCAGTTCACGTGATCCACACAGAATGACGCATTCTTAAGAGGATTATTCCAGGGACACCGTCATTGCATTTTTGTGTAGGAAGGTTAAAGTTCTTACTCTTGGCTGGAAAACAGAAGTTGGTGTTGAGTTTTGTAGGCTTTAGTGAGGTTCTTAAAGTTTCTTTCTCCATCTTAACGTAAGGATGATGATTTTGTTATTTAAAACGTCTTTAGACTTACAAGTGCCATATTTGTTCAGTAATTAACAGGTCCCTTCCTACCGAGACTAGAAAACAACGAAAGTGCGTTAGAAATATATGAATGCCGTAACACAAAAAAGCAGGAATTAATGGTTTCAGTATACTGTCAAATTAGTGCAGTTCCTGTCCCCTATCAGGCACAGAAATGATTTCATTTTGATTGTTGATAACGCAAATTGGGAAGTCACGCAAACGTAATCAAATGTTACGCCTCATTAAAATTGCCGTTTTGACGTCAGAAGTACTTTTTTTATTCAGATCAGCTCCTGCTGGTTATAAATATATCCAGTGTTTGTCGAGCGAGCTTTTTTATGAGATCTAGAATTTCCGCCAAGGACTTTGAATCCCTGAATCGTGTATTCAGAGAGCTGACAAATTAGTTCTTGTCAAGATGCGTTTCTTCATCTATTTGTCTTATGGAGAGGTAAAAGAAAAGAAAACAGTGCGGCGTTTTCGAAATTATTTTTCGGTACATTTAATGTTGCAGTTTTGGTACAAAGTTAACATTCCTAACGAATAAAGGATGTTGTAAAATCGCATAAGCTTTTGAAGAAGTGAGTATGGCTAAGTCACCTGATGTTTCTGCTAGCCAAAGTCTTGGTATTACGAAAATATTAACGCAGTTCATATTTGCATAAATTAAAACAATTGGAACTAATATTATAAGGTGCCCGCCTCTTTAGCGTAGGTGGTAGCGCGTCTACTTCACGTTCAAAAGGTTCCTAGTTCGAATCTCGATCAGGGTGTTATCTGGCTACGTTTTTTTCGGGGTTTTTCCGTATCCTGAAAGAAGAATATCGGTTATCCTGGGCTCATTTGAGCATCATTGCACCCATTTTATTCATCGGCTGATATGATAACGTTGGAGGACTTAAATAAAAAATATTATAAGATAGTCATACAAATTTGAGAAAGTGTCAAATAAAAGCTTTAAAATGTAATAAAAATCCTATTCTTTATGCTGTTCTGTAAATTGGCAATACTGCTATCAAACTTAAGTAGAAAGATTCATCCATTAGATGTCAACAAACGAAACGCTGCCACACTACCAGTTTAAAATCGCTGTCCCGTTTGCGACATACATTAACAAATATCTAACGTGTTCTGAGTGATAAGGTGAAAACCTTTTGAAATCCATCGGCGAATCAAGGTGTAGTATTGTGATTCATGTTTGTCACTGCAAGAAAGTGCGTGAGCGGAGTAGAAAGTTCAAAACCGGCGTGACATTTGTGGCAGTTCATCTCCACTCAGGTTAAGGCACAACGCATTGTGTCATCACTTCAAAGTCTATTGAAGCAGTTGAAGCCATGGTAATGAAGGATGAAATAGCACAGATCGGAACATATGGCTCGGCACATTACGTCATTCATTACCTGCCTAAGTTTCCAAGTGGGCCACGGCAGCTCACTTCAGAACTGAAAGAAGGACGCATTGACGTCTTTGAAGAACGTTTTCGGCGGATTGAAGCAGAAGGTGATGTTTCGGGGGACAAAACCTCAATACACTGCCACCAACCTTAAAAAAAAAAAAAACAAGCGAGAAATGGCGCTATTCCTCTCGCCAAAACCCAAAAAGTGTCAAACGCACTCATCTTCAGGGAAGATCACAATGACTGTTGGCACGAACGGATCATTTATCTTCAAACTCCAGTTTAGGAGAAACACCACCACCAGTATATCATATTCTGGTGTGTGGTAAAGTTGTCTTGGACCTGTAATGAGATCAAGCTTCTAACTGCAGGTGTTACTTTGCAACAGGACAGAGATTGGCCTCATTGCCCGTGCAACCATCACTGACCTTCACTTTGATACTCTCTTACATCCATCACGCTCGTCAGAATAAATTAGCAGCAGAGACGTGATGGAAGGAAAGAAATTTTGTTCGAATGCACAAGTGGCTCTAACATGACCACTAACCCCCCCCCCCCCCCCTAGAGACTTCCTAATCACTGGAGAGCGTGTGTTCAACATGTCATTAAATGATGCAATCGTATTCTATTTTTGTTCAATAAATTATATTTAAAACCTATTAAATTTTTTCATTTGACTTTTCCTGATACAGTGACAATCCATTTTTGTCACATGAAACTGGTCTAAGTTAAGTATTACTGTACTATTCATATTTCATTCTTAGATTGTATAGCAACTTTATATGAAACTCGAATAAATATCAAGATTATTTTATGGTGTACATTGTTATTAAAGTTGCTACATTGTTAGCTACTGTTTGAGGATCAAGCCAAATAAAGACAATACAGTATAGTACTAAATTGTAAGTAGGCAAATCATACTCACCTGCATATTTTATGGTATACACATTTTTATTTAATGGGGTTTCGGCACAAGGTAAAATATCTCCTTTGCAGTTATGAGAGTTGTACTTATACCGGACATGGCATATCCACCCCAAAAGAAAACGATGTCGAACTGTTTAAGAAAAGAAAGAAATTGTCATTAGTGTAGCCCATTTACTGAATAGTAACAAATGACAACACCAACCATTGTTGCTAAACATACTTTTATCACTTAAGTGCTTGGCGACTGTTACACACACTAAGAACAAAACAATTGACGTAGAATCAGATATCAACTGAAGTGCTTAGTCGCAACTCAGCATTTCTCTTCAGTTCGAGTTGTTGTTTTTAAGGTTGAAAACATAGTTTAAATGTCTAGCAGAAAACAACAGTTTAGTCCAATTAAGTTTATATTGGCACGTTTGAGTGGAGGGGGGTGACCTTTCAGCAATGTTGCATATGAGTCACTAAGATTGAAGTGGTTATATAGGCCCCGAATAGAAGGAGCGGCCTTCTAGGTAGGGAAACTACCAGAAACAGGCAAAGCAAATGTTCTGGAGCGGAAGGCGGCAAACATTAGCTTTTGTTTTGCACGGGCTATTGTTCCGCGGACAACTGGCCATTAGCCGCGCCCATATCCAAGTAGCCACGTGCCAGGCCTGCGGCCGACAGGCAGCCCGCCTGGCGCTATGAGGACAATACAGAAATAGCTGAAACGCGTAAACAGCAATGACCATCTCCTCACGAATTAAGTTTAACATGAACCGTGTGGAATGTCCGTGTTGTAACGAATCCTGAGTCCTGTTCCAGACCTCGCAGGAGAGGCTGAGTCTTAGTGAATATTTTTACGTCAGATATTTTACTCTTATGAATTGAAACCTTCTGATTTATTGCACATTTTCTCCAAAAATAAGAGTTATTATAATTATTTGTGAGAGGCAGAGGGAGTATGTTAATTATAGAATAGAACTTTAAAGAAAACACCAACTGGAAAAATTTAAGAACTGCTGCTTCGATGCTTATATGTAAGCAAAAGTTCATTTGTTCCAACGTTAGGGGAAAAAAATTCTTTGTTGGAATGTTTTGAAACATAACATACAATAGAACCGTTGTTAAATGAAACACCTTCAGCAAACAAATTATACGCAAGACTAGTTCGGTACTTTGTCCGAAACTTGATTTTGTCGGCCTACCCGTCAGTATATGAAAGTGCACTAGGTCAGTTAATTGCCTCTTCTAATTTGATATATTTGTTAAATGAATCTCGTCATCTCTGGACGTACATGAACGTTTTGAGGTTCGTAGAAAATGTGAATAAATAAAATAGAAATATTTTGTCGTGTTTTGAAATATGCACTAACTGCATTATTAACATTCTATGAAAATTCTTCTTCTATACTGTTGGGATACAAAAATAATTTCTTTACTGGTCTTCACCTGTTATAAATTGGGTTATCATCACACAGATAATGCAGTTTTAGATAATTCTCTTAACATAACCTCATTCTTGATTTTTAATTAGACTCCCACCATAATATGACCCATTGTATTTTTAACGAGTTCTGTAACCTCGATGGGCGTTCGCATTGAAGTTTCTACACGTGTAACTGAACTATTGTTTCGAGAACAAACAGGTATGAGGTGTGATATGAGACTTTGATTTTTCTTTGTTTTTGTAATAAAGGAACGGTAAGGGGGAATATGATTTCCTTTGTTTAACTGCCCCTGTGGCGTTTGACCTCCGGACCTTAGTGGCCTGGTGCTTTGCCAGAAGTGTCTTTGACACTCGTTTGCTTTTTGTAAACATCTAGTATAGATTACATTTACAGTAACGTCACTGCACAAGAATTTAATTGTAAAAATAGCCAGCGCGTGACGTAGGTTGAAAAAAACAACAATTTTCTGCAACATCTAGCCAAGTTCTGGATTTGTTGATTTACTTCACTTTCCAGTATTTTAATTGTAAGACACCTCCCGAATATAAGTACATATATCTGAAAATATTTCCTTCAGAAAACATCTGTCATGACTATGCCGTTTTACGTATAGAGCGTGTATTATATATACAATGGTGAATCACAGAAAAGAAAAGGAAAGGGACAGACTCTATCAGTAGACCAAATTTCAGGGTTTAGCATGCAAATATAAAACAAAAAAGCGATATAGTCTAAAAGAGACGGATGTTAAAAACTATCCCAGAACATCTTTTACGTGAAAAATGTTTTGTAATATTCTATTTTATCAGAAAATGGTTCTAGCCGTTTTGATTAGAAATACCATAGATATTTGTACAAGTAAAATGTATTTTAAATTTCCCCTAATGAATAGCCCGTGAAGTCATTTTGATTCCGAATTATTTTTGTATAATTTTGTATCTAGTAAACCAAAGACACAAGTTAAAACTTTGTACATGAAAATGTAGAACTCAGTGAGTTATTCAGCTAACATTTATATTTTTGTAATCATATTTCTTGATAGGAAAAGAGTACGTAAAAATATTTTGTTTGTTAACGACGCTGTCAAATTGCTGCATCGTATCAGCTCTACCGGTGTGCCGCATTTCATCTCAGGAGTTCTTTTGATATGACAGAAAATGTACTGACATGGGGTATCACTTTTAAGCACGCCGTTGGTTTGAACCCACGACCTTGGGGTCAGTAGACCAGCACCATCAAATGGGTCACTCTCCAAGAGAAAGGTATTTGATATAACTCAAAACAATTTGTAAGGAAACTGTTTTTGTGTTTATATATGTATGTTATTTAGTTTGGTCCTCGAACGTTGTCATATTGGACGATGAATGAAATGGATGAAATGACGCTCAAATGTGTCCGAGAGCCATGGAGCCTAGAGTTACCCGACATTTATCTTTCAGGGTAAGGGAAAACCCCGAAAAAACCTTTCTAAGTAACTCACCCTGCCCAAGATTCGAACTCGGGACCTCTTGAACGTGAGGCAGACGCTACAATTTACGCGGGCATGTGTGTGTGTGTGTGTGTGTGTGTGTGTGTGTGTGTGTGTGTGTGTGTGTGTGTGTGTGTGTGTGTGTGTGTGTGTGTATTTTTTCAATTACTATTAAATAAATTTGCTCTAAATGATGGTAGATTCGAACGCATTTAAAGATAAATCCCACAAAATTTCGTTGACCCTGCTAAAAAAATAACAAAAATTTGGCACGATTTAGTGATAATAAGTTTTTAGCAACACGCTAATGTGTTAACTTTAGGGTTAATTACAATTAGGTATTATTTCACAGAAAAACATTACTGTATGAAGACTAAATTGAAGCAAACAGCTAGACAGTAAATGTAATTCATCAGGCATCCATATCATTTTCATATTCTGATAATGCAATGATGTAAACGTTATTAAGAAGTTTTATATACTTTGTCACATATACAAATAGCAACACACAACAGTTGAAGTCATTGGGACATCGATTTGTGAACGGGAGGTCCACGTCTCGCCAGGATCGTCCTGCCAGACAGGGTTTCCCAGATTTCCTCAGGCCTCATAAACAGAAAATGTTAGGAAGTATCCTAAACTAGGTTTGTAACGTTTGCTTTCCAAAATTTCTTCCCTAATCATTGCTTGATGTATCATCAGTGTCACAGTGCCTTATTAGCCCCACTTTGGACATTTTACGTTGTCTATTCCTAATCCTTCTGGGAAACGTTTGGATCTCCCTAACTGAACCTCTCATGTGATGACGCGAATGTTGTTTACAAAGTTTATGGTCGCTGGTGAAACGGTGATTGATTTTAATACGCTTTACTGTTGATCACTTAATGTGTATTCGGCTCATTAACGTTTTGCAATCGTACAACCACGTCATGCCTATCAGGCATTCTGTCGTTAAGAACTCCATAAAAAAAGAAGTAGCGTTAGTTACCATGCAGTTAGATAGTGCACGTTAGTGTAAAAATCTGTTATCATTTGCACGGCTAAGGATAACCAGTATCTTGTCCTATTGTCTTGGACAGTAGTAATGGCACTCTACGATAACACGACAGGTTGGATATGATAAATGATAAAGCATGTCCTTGCACTTGAATCCTTTCCATTATCATAGCATACTTCGTTCATGATCCAAACTGCTGTGCTTATGAGGAATTGGCTACGGTCCGTTGGCTGCCCTTTGGGTTGGGCAGTTGCATTTACTGGAATTACTTCATTGCCAAGGTTGTGGGCCAGTCCACGCCTACGCCACTACTGTCCGATGTCCATCGGATGAGTTAATTGATACACATTTATTTACTCCACTGTAGTTGATCCATAACCTCAAATGATAAAATACATGCGCTTTGGCTGCAAATCAAATGGAAATATTTTGAACAGTCAGCAAACTTAATTTTTGATTTGTAACATATATAAAGGCAGAGTGGAAATTAGAGAAGATGAATAGGAGGTTCATTTTCAGGAACCAAATAGTAGTTTTACATATTCGGCAAGCACGTGGTGCTGGTAATAATCCAGACCAATATCCACGAACATTGTAAAAGATTCCTGCGTATTTTTATTTTCAGAAACACCGAAATGCCCAGTAAAATAGAGGACAGAGAGAGAGTGAGAGAGATATGTTAGTGGAATTTTAGCTTTAAATTTTCTTTAAAATGCCCAGCAAAAATGGAGGGGGCAGAGAGAAAGAGAAGGGGGGAGGAGGAAGATGGATATTATGTTAAAGGAATTTTAGCTTTGTATCAACTACTTTAGAGATTGAAAAACTAAAATTTTAATTTAAATTTTCTTAAAAACGCCCAATAAAAACGTAGCGGACAGAGAGAGAAAGAGAGAGGGAGGAAAGGAGGGAGATGTATATTATGTTATAGGAATTTTAGCTTTATAGCAACTATTTTAAGGATTGAAAAACTAGAATTTTAATTTAAATGTTCTTAAAAACTATTTGTACTACAACTTTCCAAATTGTTAAAGTGTTTTGTTGAACTATAAGTAAATAAAAGAACTGGAGAAAAATCGGGGACTAAGAGTTGTGTGGCCCCTAAGTACGCCATTTGGTATTATCTGTTTTTTTTTATATAAATTTTCGATCGGGTTTAAGCGATAAAATTTATCCAACATAATGTAAAAGCGAAATAAATACGTTATAATTTATTATTAAATAAAGTCATAGAATCTAAGCACAATATGATATTCCTCTGCTACCCCGGCGGTCTTAAAGAATATTTATAAAATTAAACCAGAGAAACGATCATGTAGAGTTGTCTAGCTAGCTGGTTAGGAAATGTTAATAAAATGATCAGTAACTTATCGCGTAGATAAGTAAGAACTTTTAATATGCCATCATTTTACGAGCGAGATGTCACAGTCGTAATGTGCTAGGATCACATTTGGGAGGTCCGGAATCGATTCCCGTTGGTCTGATCAGTTCGACCGTGTTTTTTTTCGGGTATCCAGGTGAATGCTGGGGTGGTTCCTTTTCTACAACGAATTTTCTGTCCATTTCATGTCAGCAAAATTTGTTCAAGTATTTCACCTTTATCTGTTTACAGGACTAGGCGACAGAGATTCGTGCGTTTGCTCAGTGCCGCTTGTGGTTGACTAATTTAATCATATTAATTTAATACATTTCAGTTATTATTTATGGAAGGAAACCATGCTAAGCGCCTTTATGTCCAAAAAAAAAAAAAAAAAAAAATCCAGTGGCCTGCAAATGTTCATCCCTGGGGGAGTGGGAGTCTCTAGGGTGGGTCCTTTCATCCCTATCTATCAGAAATCAGTAGGTACATTTTAAAGGGCTTACGTATGCTGCTGACCGCCAGTGTCTGAGGACCTCTGCGTTTGACTATCATCTCTAGACATTGCATACGAGTCAGTATCTCCCCAATCTATTTCTGTTTTAATTAGATTATTTTGAAACATGTGCACAAGCTTTCTAGATAATCGAAAATTTGGTAGATTACTGCTCAGTCACCATCTGTGGAGCAGTATATAATTGCTGCGATAATAAAATATACAGATAGCTAAACTATATTTGCTGATAAAGCGCCAAAATTTTTAGAATAATATCAATAAAAGTGTTATCAAAGGACTGAAAAAAGATCATAAATAAGTGGTGTGGTTCTTGATAAACAGCTCAGTAATATTTAATGACACTGTTTATCATTGGCTGAAACATGAAAATCATAATCACTTGTGTGTTTTGAAGTAGCATTTATAAATATCTGGCTTTATTTGCAATTCTTGTTTCTACATTCCCATTGAAAATTCATTAAAAAAAGATTACGTTTGCGGAAAAACTGAACTGTTTATTCAGTCAGCTAAGTGTAAACTTATAAGGTGTCTTTTTAGAAGCTCTTTCCCTTGTAGAAAAGTGCAAAAGTCTTTGAAATGTGATGTAGCATTTTCTGTATATTAATCCCTTGTGCAATTTCAGGGTATAATATTAACATTAACTTCTTAAGCAAATTTATTTAGCCATTTTTGAAGCGAATGATCTAAACTAGCGTCAATTTAATGTAGTTTATGTTCTCTTAATACTAATCCAAAATGTTTGCTATCAAATACTGAACCCGAAGCCTAAAATTCATTATCGATCAGGTGAAAAGCCTCTCTGTGACTGAAAAAATATGATGTGCAATAAGTACTAGAAAAATAATAGAACCCATTTTGTGTAATTAAACGATAATAGATATTCTGCCATTTTGAGAGGTAAGGATTTTAATGTCCCTGTTCAGGATTATTTTCCCAGCGCAGTGGAGACCAAGTGGACTATTGTTACTAATTATTATTATTATTATTATTATTATTATTATTATTATTATTATTATTATTATTATTATTATTATTATTATTATTATTATTATTATTATTATTATTATTATTATTATTATTATTATTATTATTATTATTATTATTATTATTATTATTGTTGTTGTTGTTGTTGTTGTTGTTGTTGTGATAATCCAGATGAGTGAAGTCCAGAGACTATTCAGTAGCAGGAAAAACATTCTGGATAAAATTCTGGAAATAGCTAAGACACAAAATTGGCGAATTTGTGGCAGATTATGGTTTAGCGGTATGTATTTTTCTCCTTGGCGTGTCAAGCAGAAATCATACCTTCATCTTGCAGATTGCGTAATAAACTTCTGCGCACCGTTAAAATATTTCATATACCTCAGGCTTCAGGAATTGTAATGCGCAATTTGTTTTGACATGGAAGAGATAAAAATAAGGAACAAACAACTTAAAAAAGGAGTGTGTTGACTTAATATTTCATTTCTTCATTGTTTTCCGCTTTTGACCAAATGGGAGCGATTTTATCAGTTTAGGCTAAGGGTCATTGGTTTTAACAAAGAATGCAGGCTAAATATACAGAAAGAAAAGCGAAAAGTTCATGGCCCATATTATAGGTCATCGTTTTTTCGGCCACTGAACCGAACCTCTTATAGTTAATTAGATGGGCTTTTCGCTGTTTGATAAATTAATTGATGCGTCTGCAATTAAGGGCTAAAATGGCTCATTTTTCTTTTCTTTTAAAGAACATATTGTAGCATCCACCATTTCTTAGATATACGCTATTATTGCTTTGACGTTTTCAATATTTTCGTATTGTTTGAAGTGCTATATGTTTATGACGATGTAATGAAAGGAATGTGAAACTTTAAGGCAGGTTATAGATCCAGGTTTTTAAACAGTTGGATATTTATTCGGTTCCCTCCATCCCTCATGTATCTACAAAGAAATCGCAATGAAAATATTAATGCAAAGATTCGTTATCTCTATATTAATATAAAAATACAATTTTGTAAGCGTACTATACAGAGGCTGTATATAAATAATATCATATAGGTAGTTATGTGAATGTAACCCCGCTTTTTTAAATTTAAGTTTGTAATATGTTGTAAATATTACTTGCCCACTGCTTTCAAAATGCTCCGTTAAAGTTGTAAATCATGGAAAGGAACTGTGATTCATGCCTGTTTAGTAGGCAAGTAAACTGAAGGGGAGGCAAAATTTGCATCATAAGAGCGAGGAAAGCAAAATATCTTTGCACACCAATATGTTAATGTCTACTCTAAATACTTCAAACGGTCCAGGAAGCGTTTATTTGCTTTTCACAGTGCGTAATGAATTATGATGAATGACGTAGCAAATTTGGAAGCAAGTTTATCTGAGGAGTTGAGAGGTTCTTTGTTGTGCAAAAAAAGAACAGTAGAAACGACTGTAAACGACCTCATCTTTGTGGCCTTGGGACGGCAGCATGGAAAAACAGAATGCATATATAATATGACACTTAGCCAACCTCAAACTCGGAAGCTGCTGGTTTCGAGATCTCATCCATGCGGGGGGAACCGTTGACAGCTTTGCCAACTCTGCAATAAGTGAACCTAAAGTTCCTGCTAAAGAACTGTTTGCGAAGTTTTTTGTAGTAGAATAAAGATGGCTCCAAAAGTTTGATGGACGGCTTCTTAAAATGTTGCAATATTTGAAGTAACAAACCGAAAAATCATTATATTGTCGCATTTGTTTAAAGAAAAATTAGCGGCTGGAGAATATGAGGCATGAATAGGTTTCCATGGAAGTCGAGGCAGTTACTTCAGACGGTTGATCAGAATTAAACTACTATTTCAATAAATCAACAATCAGTGGTCATGAAGTTGGATATCGCGAATTTCGAGTATTTAAATTTGGACGAGTATTTGTTGTACTATTCATCCTGCAATTTAATCCAGCATAATATTTACTAGTAAAATATGCAATGGTATCCTAAATATCGCCTCCCCCATTCCTCCCTCTGTTTTGTGCATTCCGAAACAAATATTCGTAAGTAATATAAAACATTCCAAATTCCTGGGAAGCTCTTTGGAGCGGCTTAGCTATGAACCTGAGTTCCATCCCTATCCGGGGATGGAGGTAATTTATGTTTTCAAAATGGGCATTATGTAGGTAATACCGCTACGTAATATGTAGTAACAAACCATCACTATACTTTAGCATATACTATGGGTAAGTCATGCTTTCTGCACACGGCCTAGCCTTAGTTTTAAGCACGCATTTAGCTATAACACTTCTGAACAGTTTGTCAGTTTTGCCCGAGAATATTCAATAACTTCAAAGTTTGAATGCGGATATTTTACTATTTTCGGTAAGTTAATACCTTGAAATGGAAAAAAGTGCTATATCATATCAATATTGGGGCATTAAATTATTTATAAGTGAACTATTTATTGCAGAAGTTAATTTTGTAAATGTGGCATAAACTTCGGAGCATTATAATGAGCCTCAAGCACGTTTATTGGTATTAAATAAGTGTTGCTCTCCGCGAGTGTAGTAAACCTATAATCTCTGCCTAACCTGTCATTCAGTGCTCCAATGTACTGATGAATTAACACTCGCGAGCATGTAGATGTAGTTTCCAAAAATAGGGCTTTGCCGTAGTAACCTTTATGTTAATATGACCATTAGTATTTATTTCATCATAAAATACGTCATCCTTTATCAAGACATCAATTAATTGTAGGTGTGGATCCTTGGACACATGGCATATTTGTATTTGTCTTGCCCATTTTTAAAGTGTACCCTGTGAAAATGTTGCGACTAGAGCACTGTTAGCATTAGAAGGCTAATGTGAGACGTTTGGACAACATAAAAGGGCCAGAACCTTCTAGCAATTGCCATCCAAGGGCAAGGAAAAGCGGTTGTTGCCTTGCGCATAATAAAGCAGTTGGCACAATACGTCATCACCGAGGTTCAAAGACATCAAGATGATAATATTGCTCGCAGGCCAACACGCTTGTATGCCCAGAGCATCTTCAGTGACAGCTGATAAAAAAAAGTTAAGCTTAAATGTGACAGCTGAAATAAAACGAGTGAAAGATACATCTGCATATAAATGCTCAAATCCTTGCTTCTACTTCAGGAGATAATTTGAAAATGTTCTGTAGATTCAAAACAAAATCAATATGAAATATGTACAGTTACAAGCGTAATGTTTATCAAGCAATTCCATTGGTTTCAATACTCTGTAAGCAGCATTGGTTTGCATTTATCAAAAATGTTCATTTTCCTGTTGACAGATACGCATGAATCAGAGAAAACTAAAAATGATCTTAATGTCTATCCTTACACTTCCTCTGTTAGCATTATCAGTTTGAGCGTTGCTCGTCTTGTAAGGAAACATGTAAAGACGTGCTAGATTGGATTGCAAGCTTGTTCAAGGACGCATGTAATCGTTAGCGCCTCGTTAAATTTTCCTGTAAATGCAATCAAGGACAAATTAATAGAGTTACAGCGATAAAAATTGTCTAAAAGCGATGCGTAGGGCAAGTAAATCTTTTCGTTGGAAACTCGCATGAAGCACAAGACCTTGCGTATCTGATGCTTAAGCATGGTTGCTAAGAATCTCCTGAACAGTCTTTGTGAAGCTCGTTTTTTTCCCGTAAGATCAGAAAAAGGATTTATACTCTTTGACTATAACTATACTCTTTGTCTCTTTAACTTATTTCTAAAAAGAGTTAGAGAGGTGTTAAAAAGGGATGGAGTTACTTAGTACTTGCCCATCTGCCTCTGTAGTTTGAAGGGGCAAGTATCAATGAATTTGAGGGCTTTCTGCCCACAAACTATTGTTTTTAACCCTTGACCCTGACTTCCACTGTTATGGTTCTGGAGGCAAGTAATTCACTACATCTATAATTGAAAACTTCATGCAATAATTTGCCACTTCTCAGACAACAGGTGTTCGCGTGTTAATGTTTAATTACAAATTGCTAATCAACTACCAATGTACATCCTCCATTTGTATTTCACTAAAAAGTTTGATACCGAGATTTCACCGGAAGTAGGTATGTAGAAAATCTTTTAAAAATTGTGTATATGCGTATATGCAGCATAATTCAAAAACGAAAAGTCGGCTAAATACCAAACTTGGTACCTACTTACATTCAGCACCTCCCAATGATTTTCAATAAAACTCCCAACTTCAAACTCCTCTATAAATTTAACATTTTTGGAAAGTTCTAATCTTCTCAAAAATGGCTCTAATGAGTTTGATTAAAATACCATATGATTAAGATATTTTCATGAGAAGTGAAATGTATATCTTGAATTATCTTGGAATATCCTTGAAAGTCCTCTTCATTTTAGATAAATTTTTCAGAAATTGTAAGCTATAAGAAGTAGAAAAACATTTCTCAAAAATGATCTATTTAAAACATTAATGTTCAAATACATTTTTTTTTTTTTTTTTTTTTTTTTAAACTGCAGAGTGAACCATTTTAGAGATATTCCTTGTTATTTGTTTGAATTTTCTATACATATATTTTTCTCAATTAGGAAGTCTGATCAGCTCAGAGGTCATTGAAGGCAGAAAATGCCTTTGACTATAGCCATACCGGAACATTGCCACTTACTGGCATAAAGTGTGGTTTTTAAATGACAGTGGGTAAAGGATGGCACATTTGCGGTTATGGTTTCCTTTTAAGTATAAATATAAACTTCTTTTTAGTATAAATATATCTTCATTTTTTAAGGTGAGCTTAAAATAGGAAGTCTATCTATTCTTTTTTTATATCTTGTCATTCAAAGAGGGCAGAATTTCAAAGGTGTGACATTTCTTAACATATGGCAGTCCCTTAAAGCTTATTGCATGCCAAATTCTCCTTGCACCTTAATAAAATTAGCAATAAGATAAGCATAGTTTTGCTAGAGTAGAGAAAGTTATTGAGCCCAGCACATCAGGCTTTTTTCTAATAACAAGGTTATCATCTTGTTACAATAGAGACTCGTCATTGCTTACCAACCAGACAAGCCATTTCTATTGTTAAGAGTTGTAACAACAAAATATATGGCACCAACTTTTTTGCTGTTGTAAATTATGAATTAACTATCACTGCTTTGTGGAAAAACCTATGAAAAAAAATGAATTTTCTCTAACTTATATTTTTGACAACTTAGAAAATAGAAAATAAAAATATATATATCTGATTACATAATGCTAATTAGTAAACTATCTTAACTTTGATTTAAATTTGAAGCAGTCAAGATATGCCACTGACTTCAAACATATTTTATCAACATTAAAACTGTAGGAATTGTTTATTCTGTTAATGTGGTTCAAACTCTTAATCAGAAAACTAACTCTACAGTGAAATTTTATTCTTATAAAGCGTTCTGTGAAACTTTTTCATTGATTTACTCAAAATTCTTGAAAATAAATCTTTTATTTTTAGCACCATTGCTAAAACTTTTTGTTTTTGTCATAATACCATGTGTTATTAAATCAAAATATAATGCATTTTGTTCTTAACATTACGTTCTTTTGTTACAGATGAAATGATCACAAATGTGCTGAGAGTAGTTGGAGAGGCAAGACAGAGTGCACTTGGACCATTTAGTCCATCATTCAGCATTCAGAAAACCTTGATTGATAGCTTTGAAAAGGTGAGGATCGTGACAGCAGAGGATAAATTATGTATTAATTAGTTTTAAGATGTTCTTGTCGCTGTAGAAGTTAGGTGTTAGTCTTGTGGAAGCTTGAATACAAATTATTTTGGGGCAAACTTTTTGAAACACCAGAATCTAAAGGACTTGTTTTGTTTAATTGATATGTTCAAAGGTTGCTACTGTGAACATCTCTTTCTTATATCCTGTGCATCCATATGTGTACAACAAACTAATAAATGAACAAGTGCTCTGTGCTATTTTGTGTATCCTAAAGTTCATGTTATTAATTATGTACCTAAGATAGTAATTTTGCATTAAACTGTAATCTCCATGCTTGTGGCCTTTGAAGCTGAATCACTGAATCTTAACATTACTGCACATACTGGCAGTTTCTCAAAGCTTTTGCAAGCATTCGCAGCTGCAACTGCATGTCTGTTTCTGATCCAAGGTTGGTTGCTGTTCTCCCTGACCCTGAGAATGAGAAGGCCAGGTAACTTGAGACAAGTTTGCACTCCAAGCTCTTTGTGCCAGCTCTTATTGTTGAAAAGAGTTCCTCAGTAAAACCTTGTATTCACACTAAATGTTTGTTGACTGTCATGCAATGTTTCTAAGAGTCATATTTCAGACTCCATTGCAGTATATCTCATTTCCTGTTTTTCAAGTAAATTAGGTTTACTATTAACAGGTTTGATTTTGGGGAAGTTAAATGATTTAATTGCAAGTGTTGAAGAAAGGCATAAAATAACCCTAACATTTTTACCTACATTCAAAAAGCATAGTGAAATAGGTGCATCTATTGGTATTAATGTTTATTTAATTTAGAGAGTTTTTGTGAAATAATGCTTAAATACAAAATAAAATGTATTGTTGATTAAAAGGTAGTAGTAAAAATAATCAGTGTAATGGTTTAAATTCATAATATTCCTATATCTCATGCTGTACACTCAAGTTTGAATTCCAATTATTTATGCTCTATTAAGCAGTTATTTGGCACTGTTTTGTTTATATTTCTGAATTAAGTTAAAAGCCATTCTTCTTAACTTTATATGAAAGAATAATTTAATTAAAATGGTGTGAAAAACTTAATAAATGAAAGTATTTTAGTGGATCTCATTCCAAACCATTAAGCAGCAAGATATGCTGAATGTTGCGGCAAGTCATGGACTTTTTAATAGGTAATATATTTGCAATGAAAAATTCTAGCCATCTTTTCTATATTGTTTCAATAACACAGTGTTCAATCTCAAAGTTATAATTAAGGAGCAGATTTCTATGACCTAACAAATGGAAAATATGCATGCAATTATGAACTAAAAAGACAAAAATATGACCTTTATAACTTAATGGATTTATTAATATGATATTAATTGACATTAAACTTTAATTAACAATTAATAATTGTTCATGCATAAACATTTTTAATTGTTTCTGCGGAAAAAAGATCTTTTCTACTTCTTAATTCAGCTCTTTATGGAATAAGTTTAAAAAGCCCTAAATTAGAGAAGAATAATTACTGTAACTTAAGAAAAGAATAATAATGAGAAAATAAAATATTTATACCTGAAATTTAGTTTTCATCAGTAGCGAAGTTACATTAAATGACAATGTAAATTTTTAGGTTGTCAAACTGGAAGTCTCTTCTATTGTCAGAGAGAATGCTCTTATATCTGGAGAAACTATGTTCCACATCACATGAAGTTATACGGGCATATTTGAACAAATTAATTCCTTTGGGGAAAATAGAGGCTCAGAATCTTAATAATTTGTTTCAAGCTTACAAAGAGTGTCACTGATCTTGGAAAGGGTAGTATAACCTGTATAAGACACCAACAATCGTTGCAGCTCTGCATTAATTTATTCAGCCACTTTACCTTTTCTTTCATAATTTTTAATGCATCACTAAGTGAAATTTCAACAGTTTCTAGGTGGGTAACTGGACCTGATATTTGACTTAAGTTCAATTTTACATATGCCAAATTTGCTGCCAAGGTCGTTGAAGAAAATGCATATTGCACAATCTTGCACATTCAGAAGAATGAAAATCTTGAAATAATTTTTCTAAAAAATCATAATTGTTTTATTTTTAATTGACCGCTGACTACACTATAATAATCCCCAAAATATGACCAGAGACATGAAAAAGTGAGAATATGACTTTTAAGACCCAATAAATGACATGTCATAGGAATCTACCCCTTAGTTATAATTTTATTTTTTTGCCAACAATGCATTTATTAGTATTTGTATTCAAACTGTGTTCACATTTGATGGATAAATTCTCTGTGACATTATAGAAGTTTGTTTTTATTAGAGATATAGTTCCATTTTTATATTGTAATATCTCATGGTTAATATTTGTAGGTTCTCCCTGAAGATGCTCATGAGAGAGTGAGTGGAAAGCTTCATATTTCAATGACAAGGGTTTATGATGGAAAGAATGTTGTCGTCTCGAAGTTCAGCAGCAGAGAAGATCTGCTTCAGGTGAGTGGCAGTTTTAAAGTAAAACAGACAATAAAAAAAATGACTATAATACTTCAAATGTTCAGCTTGTTAAAAAAATGACTTAGCACTTACTATATCCAAATGCCTCGTATATCTTATAAAAAGTGCCCAAACACTGTACAGCAAAATTCTGATTTTTTTCAGGCTCTTCTTGCCAGCTCATTTGTACCAGTTTTCTCAGGCTTGATTCCTCCAAAATTCCATGGTATCCGTTACATGGATGGTGGCTTCAGCAACAACCTGCCCATTATGGATGAAAACACAATTACAGTTAGCCCATTCTGTGGAGAAAGTGATATCTGCCCTAGGGATTACTCAGCTCAATTGTTCCATGTAAGTAACAATTATTATTCTTATATGAAACTAAGCAAATAGCATAATTTTGTGTTAACACTAATTATTGTTAGATGTGATTCCTAATATTATTTTTTAAATTTCAGATAAATGTTGCCAATACAAGTATAGAGCTGTCTCGTCACAACTTCAGTAGAGTGTGTAAGATTCTATTTCCGCCAAAACTTGAGGTAAGTATCCTACATATTCAATCTTATATTTTTAATGCTTTTTATTTTATTCCTTTTTTCTAGTACTTTAAAGTACTTATGAAACTAGAACAATAAAAGAATTACATACATCAAATTGGCTATGAAACCATAGGAAATTGTGAACAGTTAGAATCGTCGTCGTCATCATCGTCATCGTCTTCTTCTTCTTCTTTCACAGATTAAGTCTTTGCCTGTTCCAATATTACATCTGTTCAGCCCACACTTTCTTGGTCGTCCTACCGATCTTCTTCCTCTAGTTTTAAATGTCTCCTAATCGTTTGTCCATTTTATGTAATCCAAGTCACCATTCTGTAATTCTGTCCAGCTTACTCATGTGAGTTTGCTGAGAAAGATCTTTTTCCAACCTGGAGGACCAGAGGTTTTTTGTTATAGTCCCTTTCCCTTAGAAGGTTACCATCTCGTCGGCTAATGAGGGTCCTCTTCCGGGTTTATTTTCAGTTTTCCTTCTCCTATACCCTCACCAATATTCACTCTTAGGGTGAAGTGTTTTGGGGCTTTTTATTGATAGCGAACTGCCATATTTAGTTTAAGCAGGGCCACTTCTTGCAGAATGTAGTTCTTCACCATTTAGGTCTTTTTATTTTTTTTTTTTTTTTTTTTGTAATTTACGTCCTCCAACATTAAGTCATATTGGACGATGAATGAAATGGGTGAAATGATGCTCAAATGAGCCTGGGGTCCACGTAACTTAGTTACCGGACATTCGTCTTTCAGGCTAAGGGAAAATCCCGGAAAAAACCTTATCCAGATAAAGGTCTTGCACATCTCCTGCACTTAACTATGGATTGGTGAGGACCAGTGTTCGTAGAACAAGGAGAACTTTTCTATGCCCCACTGATTATTCTTGCCGTAGTTGCAAGTGAAACGTCTGGGAGAGAGATGAAGAAGCCCAATGGACTACAGCCCTTTAGCCCAGAATCTTTTATTGACCAAGATGCCAGCTGTGAAAGCCTTAGTATATTAATAACCATAATACCTTTCATAAACCAGTAATGCTGGAAAATCTGTTAATGTATGTAGAAGTAATAATGTTAGGATTCTCGAGCAGAAGGTCTCCTTTTCATGTTAAACAAAGACGAGAGGACCACATCAACATCCTATTTTTGACATAGAGAAATATTTTCTGCAGACAAATAACAAGTTGCCTGTTTGAAGCTTCCCATTAAATTACTTTATGAACATATCATAAATGGGATGTATCCATATACCAATGATAATTTTAAATGAAGATTTTGTATATCCATTGTGTCAGATGCTAGTCATATATGAAATATGTTTTGTAAAATACCTATAATAAACAAAAAATTTATATTAATAAAATCTATGTTAAAGTTGTTCATTTCAAGATAGATTAAAAAGTAATTTGTAACATTTAACGTGGCAGTTCATAAAACTGAACAAATTATTTTTTAATCTATCATGAAATGAACAACTTTTAACATAGATTTTATTAATCTAAATTCTTTGCTTATTATTTTACGAAACATATATGCTGAAATTGCTTTACATAATTTTTGCATTCAGGCTACACTGACAACCTTATTGCAACACTTTAATTTCAGAAAATGAAAAGTAATTTTTTCCATATGGTTTTAATTCTATACTTGAAATGGTCTTCTTTAGTAAGATGCTGCAGTTGCAGTTGATTGTTTAATAATTATTCTCCTTTCTATTTCAGATTTTGTCGAATATGTGTAAGCAAGGTTTTGACGATGCTCTTGCATTCCTGCACAGAAATAATCTGATAAACTGCACAAGATGCCTTTCTGTCCAGTCGACTTTTACGGTTTCCGATACTTTGGATGATAGCCTTGAGTATGATCCTGAATGTAAAGACTGCAAATCACACAGACAGGTAAGTGCATTTAAATTTATTGTGTAAGTAAAAAAGAAATTGAAATGGCTCATTCTGATCACACACATTTTTGTGCTGTTCTTTTGTGATTGATCTGCTATAAATATCATGTGTTTTTGGTGGATTGATGAACAGTGTGAATTAATTTAAAGAAGTGTTCTGCTAAAACACAAATATGACAGCTAGCTATTTGACCTGTTATCTAGTTATCTTCCATTGTATAAGAGCAAAAGTTTGCATTATTTGTACAATTGAAATATAAAAATTTTTTAAAAATATAAAGTTAAAGTTAACTGTTTTCTATGAATGCCTTGTCATAAAGCTTTATGGTGTTTAAAAAGATTACCAGCTCTATCTCATGGTCTTAACATATGGGATTAATTGTGCCATTTTCTGCAATAAATTTATTCATTCACCATTTGATACACAAGGTTAAAGACATAAGCCCCCCACCTGCAATGATTATGATCATCACAAACTGTCCAATTTATTGCATATTCTTTTCTATATTGCACTAAATCATCAGCTTAAGTATCAAAATTTATAAGTAAATGTTGAAGATGGGAAAACTCAGTAGTAACATCTCTTTAACATGCTGAAAAGCACTTGTTTATGCTTATAGCAGTTCACACTTTAAAAATGATGCAATTGATTCATTATACAAGGGGCATCCAGAAAGTAAGTTCTGTTTCAATTTATCTCTGCTGCAGCGCTGTGATCACAGTTCCGCACATGCGTGGTAGATGCTCTGTATCAAGGAGAAGAAGGTGTGCCATTGTGAGATCGCTGTCAGCCATGTACGCTTTGTTGTGCTTGTTTACAATGTCGGTGTTGATTGATAATCCCGCCGCTTGTGAAATCAGATCTGTGATTCGTTTTCTGAATGCTAGTAAAGTGAAACCAATTGAAATTTATCGTCAAATTTGCGATGTCAAAAGTTGTTGTGTTTCTTCACGACAATGCACGACCACACACTGCAAATGCGACGAAAAACATCCTACAAGGATTTGGCTGGGACGTGTTTGAGCACCTCTCCCCCCCCCCCCCCATACAGCCCTAACCTCGCTCGTAGCGACTTTCATCTGTTTTTGCATCTCAAATCTTTCCTTGGCGGTCAACACTTCAACAATGATGAGCTGAAAGAAAAGGTTTACAACTGGTTGAAGACATAGGCGGCAAATTTCTATGAAGAAGGTATACAAAAACTTGTATGTCGCTATGACAAATGCCTGCAAAATTTCGGCAGTTATGTGGAAAAGTAGTTTAAGAGTTGTAGAATTTTGTGCAATAAATAATTTTTCTGTATCTTTACACAATTTCATTTTATTACCAAACAGAACTTACTTTCTGGACGTATTTTGTATAATCTCAATGTAACAACATTTTTGAGAAAGTTATTTGTAGTTGGTATTTTTGACACTTCGTCACTTAGAGTTGGAGAGAGATTGAGGATGGAAGCAATGGCTTCCGAAACTAGTTCCTCAATAATATAAAAATGTAAGTGACAAGGTGTCGAAAAAACGGACTACAAATAGCTTTTTCAATTAATTTTGATGTCACTATTACTAAATTCCTCCAATTATGCATAACATTATGTTATTTATTGTTTTAGGAAGCACTTTTAACAAGTCTGCCAGACACAGTATTGCACCTATTCCAAGACGCTGTTGAAACCGCTAATAAAGGCCTAGTGAACTGGATATTTAAACATCGTGGAATGAAGCTGCTTTCAGTGCTCAGTTTGCCTTATACACTGCCTGCTGACATTGTGTATGCCACATTCACCAAGTAAGTAACTTTTAGTTTAGTTTAGTTCTAAGAAGATTGATTTTAAGTTTCCAAATAGGCTATAGTGTTACTGGCCCGAGAGAGGGTCCTTACATAAGAAACATATTTAGTATCACATTCTGTTTGAATCTCATGAATAATGAATCTTCCTCTGCTCCCCTCAGCTATTGTTTACTTTCAGAAGAAGCTCTCAAGCTCTGTCTTTATCTCAGTTTTGTTTTTTAATTGTATTTTATCTTTCATTGCAGTAGCACTGAGTGTTAAATAAATGCATGCACCTATAGTTGATAATAGTGAAATACTAATATAAGACTGAACAAAGAAATTTTATGGATATATAAATTTTATTATTGTTTATTGGAGAAAGCACTATGTCTAGGTAGAAGGGCTTATGGTTCTTTTTTCAAGTTTTCAATTTCCTTGCATTGGAAACAATATTCAAAACACACAAGATGATTCTGATATTAATTTGATGACATCTTGAAAGTAAAATTCCAACAGAAAAGTTAAATACATTCAAAATATTGACTTTATGACAACTTTTGAAGTCTTTACCACATTGATGTTTAATTGTGCTGCTTTGACCTGCTGTACACTTGGCAACATTGTTGCTTTGCTCCATTAAACAGTGCAGAAATACTGACGTCCACATGGCCATGATACATAAAAGCTAATTAATTATGTGTAAACTTAACAATTATAATTGTAATTTAAATGTGAAATACAGCAGAAAACAAGAACAATGAATATAAATTTAAATATCTGTATTCTTTTTCTATATCAGTTATGTAGGTAATAGTGTAGATACACACACATACAAGCTCTATGTAGTTGGAAATGGGTCATATCGTCAGATGAGAAATCACCATTACAGACACATCCTCTCTTCAGTCTCAAAAAATAAAAGACACAGGTAAGCAGAAGCATTTACAAAGTCATCCTGCCCTGGTTTATGTGTCAACAAATATATGTAACATAAAGCTGTATCCTGTATACCATGTGCTTATGAGGAATTATTTTTCTATTTTGTGGGACTTTGTTATCCACGGTCAGGATGTCTTTGTGATGCTTCTGCTTATTGTGAATGTAATTATGTACTTTAAATGTGCCATTTGGGGAATATGACAGTATTAGAGATTCGTGTAGTCTTGATGCTATTCATCCATGTCTCTGGACTGTGTGCATTATTGTAACAGTCTCTGTGTTGTAATATGTGACCGTCTCTACCTATTTGCAGCCTTTCATCTTTTTCCAGCTTATACACTTATTTGTTCAAAATTTGTATGTGTCCTCAATCTGTCTGTAGCTTCTGTGTACTACATTCTACTTTTCCAAACCTATTGATTATACTGTCTCAATCTATTGCGTTTCTATTATGCTACTCATTTATGCAAAAAGTCCCTCCCTTGTATTTTGTTTTTTCCTTCAATGTTAAATTGAAAGTCCTATATGAGTAGAACATTTAGGAAGGTGGATGAATGAAATGGGTGAAATGATGTTCTAATGAGTCCGAATGAAATGGGTGAAATGATGTTCTAATGAGTCCGGAATTCACTGAGCTTACTTGCCCAATCTTCATTTTGTGAAGAAATGGGAAAGCTTTCAAAATATCTCTTCTCCAGGAAGCTTGTCCCAACTCAGTTTGAACTTGGAATTTTAATACAATACTTAATTAGCATTTGAGGTAATTCTTGCAAAAAACATGAATGTCAAAAAAGTGCAGTTTTGAGTAGGACTAAGAAATTTCTCTCAAATCTGTCAGAAGTTAAAATCCAATATTATTTTTTCTTTCATATATCTATGCTCAGCACCAAATATATTGTTTTCAAAATATTTCACAATCTAAATATCAGCAATTGTTATTTAGTAAAACATTTTGTGAAAGATGACAGCCTTTTTTATTGGAGCTTTTGGGTGTGATACCTCATTTATAGATTAATGTGGTTGGAGTGAATTAAAATCCCTTTAAGTATAAACTTGAAAGAAGCGTAGGGACAGTGAAGCACAAATTATTACATAAGTGAATCGAGAATATATTGACACATTGCTTCACTCACGCTGTTTATTGACAGGACATGTTTCAAGAGCTCTTGAAACATGTCCTGTGAATAAACAGCGTGAGTGAAGCAATGTGTCAATATATTCTCGATTCACTTATGTACTAAAATCCCTTTACATCATGACCACAAACTATGATAACAATGAAGAAGATTATTGTGCTTGCAGCAAATAATGATTTGAACTTTTAGATGAAATTCTCTTTATTTGTGATTATAAGATAATTTAATGGAAATAATTTATTATATTAGATTAAATACAAATTAATAATTTAATACTGCATAATTTAAAGTGTCAATGTTTTGCATTACAGATTCTTGGCAACTGCTCCCAGCTTAGGCAGTAATCTATGGCTAATGAGCGAGTTTCTCATGAACCAGCTCTCTCTTCTACTCCAAAAGGTCAACACAAGACGCCAGCAAGTTAGTGCCAATATAACCTGTCAGCTTGCCCTCACAGAATATGGAAATAGTGAGTATTTATGACACATAGTAATACAGTAAAATCTCGTTAACCCAGATGTCTGGATACCCCGACCAGTTAAAAAAAAAGTTGTTTATCATAGTAAATCAAGACTTGTTTTACAGATGATAAATTGCTTTTCTCAGAGGTACATTGCTTGAATTCTCTTGGCAGTGGGCAAAGTCATTGCACTCGCCCAACCTGCTTGGGACAAGATTGGAAGAGAAACTTTAATGAAGTCACGGAAAATGTTGTGGTCTGATGTGTGTGATTTGCCAGAAAACAAGATTGAAGAAGAAGAAAAAATAAGTATGGAATAAGATTTTATAGACATTTTTAAAACTATCAAAGGCTGTTCCGATTTGATGAAGACATTGACAGTTGGTTGTTAATCAACAGTGACAGAGGTTATAAACCGACTACTGAAAATGAAAATGAAGAGTATTCAGATTCAGACAGTATTGATGAACCAGCTGTGGAAATGACCTTCATACAAGCATAGCATATATAGAGAAATTGATGCTCTATTTCGAGAGTCAAGTTGAAACATTCCCAAATGAAGTAATGTTAAAGCAAATGCAAGATGGCGCTGCTCGTAAGCAACATACTAAACTGGGAAAGCAAAAGCTTACTGCCTATTTTACTATCAACTAGTTTGTAGCTATATCGTGTACAGTGCAAATGCATAGGCTATTAGTTTTTAGGTGAAAGTGTGCCGATAGTAATGCCTTAAGTACATTAAAAATATTCTGTTTATGTACATTTTTTTAACGTTTATCCATCATTCTCTGGATTTTCATTAACTCGAAATGGCCGTGGTCCCAGTTGATCCGGGTAAACGAGGTTCTACTGTACTATTAATCATTGACTGACTTATCACTTAGTTTGCAATAAATAATACATTGTATTAAGAAACAAGAAGTACTTTAGGTACTGGTGTATAAGTGGGGAAGGATGAGGGAGAAATAAATAGATAATGTACATATGAAATCCTATAATGAATTAAAATTAATATAAGTTTTTCTGTTATAAAACCTAAAAATAATTTTTCTTTACAGCAAAACATGATATTGAGTCATCTAATGAAGTTTCAATCCAGAACAAAATGAATATCAACTTCACACTCAATTTGGATGAAAGGTAAGCAAATATTATAATCTTGGAATTTATAACTGTTAACATAAATGTAATCACACTTTTTAAATTGGTAATAAAAATATTAATACAAGGAAATAGAAATTCTTTGTATTAAGTGCAACCTGATTTTCTTAAAATATAAATAATTGTGTGACTGTGTGCCCCTCCACTTGTACACATTTCCTACCTCCCTCCCTTTTGTTTCTTTTTTGATTGTTTTGCAAACTGATTTGTTTTATTACATATCTTTCAGCACTGAAAGCCATATGGTCCCAGGGCAAAGGACGATCCCAGCAGTACTATCAAGAAGATCTAGCATGACAATTAACAATGCAGACATATCTCTACCATTAGAAGATGATACTGTAGAACGTATTCTTCAGGAAACCGCCCGTCATGATGCTGTGATGGCATTTTATTATTTGGATGAGAACAATAAGGTAGGTCATAAATGCAGTTAGAAATCTGATAACACGTAATCTTGGATATTTTGGAAGAAAGCATATAAAAATAATGTCTTTCTTCAAAAACACATGGCAGTATTTTGGAGATTATCTGGGGAGAGGATCTTAAAGTTATAAATTTGCTATGCTGTCCTCCAACAGTAGAAGAATAACTCTGTATACCATGAGCTTAATTTCAAATATGAAGTCTGATGGCTATTTTAAACACAAAACTGATATTAAAATATAGTTTTTCTACACCAGTTTTCTTTAATAAGGGAATGTTACAGGGATGGAAACTCTAAACATGTTTGAATGGATTATTTATTTTTGTTTCAAAATGCACAAAATTTGAACATTAAACTATTTGACATGTTTATGTTTACATGTCCCTGTTTTGTTTCTTGCTGTCCAGACACCAGAATAACAACACTGAAAAGTAATTTATACATTTGTTATTCTTTTATAATTATTGTCATATTATTTACTGAATTTGTTAATAACTATGAACAGATGTAAAGACAAAAATAGTTAAATATTAAAGTAGTATGCATAATAAACGAAGAATATGAGTAGTAAATTTAACTTTCCTTTTTATTTCATAGGTAAAAGTTACAGAGATCTATGATGTAACGGATGCAGACTCAACTGTCATGCTATCACCTGAAGAAAGGGAAAATAATTTACAGCTAGAGTTTGATGATGGTTGGAATGTTCAGCCCTCTAAATGGATGTCTCAACAAACTCTTAATTTTGAAGGTATGTTTCGGGACACACATACTGTCCCTTTGCAGTCTACATACTTGCACACAAACTGGACACAATTCTACAACAGCTTAACCTTTTTTTTCTGGGGGAGGAGGGTTGCGGGTGCTAATATTTAGGAGGCAACTTGTACACTTTTTCTTTATCTACTTGGAGGAATCAACACACATACTTAGTATGAATAAACATAATTCCTACAAGGTAGATATATTAATAATCGTAGCTAATACTTAGCTCAAAGACTAGAAATAAAAGCACCTGTCAAGCAGTGAGTCCCCTTTGAAGTTATAATACTTGGATAATTGAATATGTTCGAAGACTTCCCAATAATATAGAGTAATACATAAAAAGTTCATTGTTCAATTAGTGATAAGAGTTTTGGAGTGTAATGTCGAAGATTGCAGTTCAAATCTCAGTTGCTGCATTTAGTTTCTCACATCATCCCATCTTTCCTCTAGATATACTTAGTATGAATCAGGACAATTTCTGCAACTATAATATACATAGGTAAATAATAAAATGAATTCCTTAATCAGTGATTAAACTTTAGTTAGAATTCAGAGTAGTTTTGCAGACGATTTCTTTAATACACATTTTGAGCACAAAAGGCATCTTTATTGTGTGATAAATGGCAGTTACTGAATGTTTATTTATCAATAGTTAGATACTAGATGCGCTTGTGGGCACATCTTCCCAGATGTTTCATCTGCAACTTTGGCAGATATCTTCAGTGGCAGTAGTGAGGTCAAAGTACTTGGTGGAGGTTTCAACAGTGACTGAAGAAGCTACTGAAGATGTCTGCTGCAGTCGCAGACGAAACGTCTGGGAGAAAGAAGGAGCCCAGTAGACCACAGCCCACAAGCTGTGGCATTATAGGTATATCTAGTATTAACACCAGCCGTGAAAGCCTTAGAACTTTGACAAATAGATATGTATAAAAAAAATAAAATACTTACTATTTAAACAATTTGTATCTTCTGCATTTCAGAAGATCAGTATGATGGACTCTCTGATGCTTCACTTGAAGATGGGAATACTGATGGAGATTCGAAAGCCATATTCTCTGATCCAGAAAGTGAGTGGAATAATGCTGAAAATTGCAATAAGTCCAATAGCCTTGAAGAGGGCTTTAGCAATCGACCAAATTTTCTACCTGAGTCAGATCAAGGAACAGCTTCAAAGCAGATTGGTCAACTTTCGAGACGCTCCTCCTATGCTATAATGGAGAACATAGTGTGAAGAGAAGAACAGGAGTAAAGAGTGTTTACAGCATGAAAGGTGACAGAGAGAGAGGTTAATAGCTTCTGCTAAAGTTCATAGCAAACCATATTATCCACTGAAAGCAAACTTAGAGCAGTAAGGTTGAGGTTAAATCTTTATTAAGTAATGAATGACATGCATTTCCCTGCCATTTGTCATGAATCTTGAAAAGATTACTTTTACAGCGGGTTTTAGGTAATGGTGTGAGTGTCTAGTGGTCAGTTGAACACTTTTTAATTTGTGTAGAAAAATAGGCTATCAGTATTGTGATTATCAACTATTATTATACTTCTCTCTGTAACATTTGCTGCTATAATCACTCTTTGTTTCCACATTTGTTCCTTGTTAACCCTCTGGGTTATTTATCTTTCACTATTGTGTGAAATAAGTAACATGCAATACTGAACTATGTAATTCTTTATAAGAATTCTTTCAAACCTATGATGGTTGAATGCAAAAGAAGGCAGTAACTGCCTCTATAGCATATGCTAGAACCATGCCCTGTTATGGTGTGGTGGTAGGAAATGTAAGAATGGGAAAGGATTCTGTTTAAATGACAACACATTCTGTGATGATATGGTCAAGTGGGTAGGTTGAGTAAATTATGCTCTTAATTTGAATTTTGAGTCACAGAAATGTAAGTATTTTAATCTGAATGTAAGATATACTTACAAGAAGTATAACATGTGCATTATAAGGAGCTAGTTATCTGTACATCACTTTTTGAGAAAAGCTCCTTTTCCAATGCAAATTAAGTAAAGGAGAGCAATCTGTTTGAGTGCTGAAGTTGCAAATCATAAATGGATAGAGTCCATTTTTATATTGTAGAATGAGTTAAAAAGATTCCATCAAATATTGTAAAGAAGAGGTGGTGTGTGGGCTCCAGTAAATTTACAGAGTTCTCTTATGTATGTTTCAAAATCTGGATTTTAACATTCCAAAACTATTTATATTATGTGGTGTGTATACTAAATGTAGTATGGCTTGGTAACTCATTTTAGACTAGTGATATACTCAAAATCAATGAAGGGGCAGTTAACTGTAAGTTGTAACTTGTGATAGTGTGATTTGAGAAACGTAGGAAGCACAAACGTTGAGAAATGGCCTGCGCTCTCTGCCATGCACTGCTCTGCTCCAGTTTCTGGAGGCCCCTCCATTTAACTACTTGATCACTGATCTGTTATCTTGTAGTTCTAACTATCATGTAAGAATGAGTAACCAAGCTATGCATAATACTGTGATCAAATGCAATGCAAGAAGTAATCCTGTATTCTTCCACTGCAACATTTTATTTGCATGTTGTAAGTACTATTTATAAGTCTGTATTATTATTAATATTAGTTAAGATGTAGATAGTAATAAACCACTTAAGTTATTTAATTAGATTTAGGGTATAAGTTAACCGTATTTAATTAATATTTTATACATTGTATAACATATGCAATGACACTGTAGCTCGCTCATATGTTTGCATTAGCAATTCAGGTACTACGATACAAAAACAAAAGATAGGGGAAGGTGTTTACCAGATATATAAGTAAATAAAAAATCAGCCGAGGATTTTCAATCAGTTTCTGAACATAATGTGATGCACTTGTTAGCATTCAGAGAGTTTAGTTCAGATGAAATGCAGTTTTATTCATGGGCCTTTAGCGTACAGAAATCTTCTGTCTCAAAAGTAGGTACAGGTGTTTGAGCATTGATTTGTATATTCACAAATAAAGCTGGTTGGAGAAATATGGAGCGAGCTACAGCTGCTAACCATCAGTTTTCAAAGCCTAACATCATCTTTCCACATCATCACATTCTCTAAGCTGTGTCAAAAGGGTTAATGTGATATAAAACATTCTGTGTAAGAAAGAAATTCCTATTTTAATAAGGAGTATTATTTTTGTACATAATTTATAATTAAATGTTATGAAATTGTTTAAAACAGAAGTTATTTTTTATTCTTCCTGATCCTATATGAATCCCTTCATTGTGCTACACCGTTTAATAATGAGATTACATTCAAGAGCTAGCTATCAGTTTATTATAGAGTAGAATGTAGGACAAAAGTTCTGCATGTGAAACAAGAACTATGACATTGCCCTAAATCCAAAATTATGAAATGGGGTGATAAACCAAAAAAAAAAAAACTGACATGGGAGAACATATTAATATGGACAAATAAGGACCAAGTAATGAACTTTGAAATTCCACCAGTCGATAATTTGATAAAGAAGTTTAATTCCATCACTGAGAGAAGACAGCAGAGGACAACAACAGACAATATTTGGATCTTCAAAGTTGAAAATAGAAGCAATGACTTATGAAACTAGCCCCTCAATAATATAAAAATGTAAATGAAATGTTAAAAACTGACTACGGATAGTTTTTTCGATTGCATTTTACTTTGTTTCAAATGTATAGTACCACAATCTGATGTATTACATTCACATGATTTTTCTATCATTTATTACTTTCTCTACTATACACTTACTATAATTATAGGAAGCAAAAATTTGATACCTTGCACCTTTTAAGGACTCCTGAATTGGTGTGCATGTTTGTGAGCAGCATAACTTGTAAACAAAAATTTGGGTAAATGTCAAACCTGGTGTTTAAAGTCAGCAACTTCCAAAGATACAGCATGAGTATTTTCAAAAGAATCTCCCAGCCTCCAGTGTCCCTTTACATGGAACATTTTTTGAAATTTTTTATTTTCTTTAAAATAGCTCCAATAAATATTAAAAGCACAAGCATTATTAACAGTGAAGTATTCTTCATTTTTGAGTTTGATTTATGAGTCACTATGTTTACACTCAAACTTCACTTACTTGTTGTATAATTGAAACGTTTTCAAGATCATTCGATCTCATCCTCAGCTGTTTGGTGACTAAATGAACATTCCTCTTCTTCCACTACTATGATGCTCCGATCCCTCTGCCATCTGGTGTTAGGGGCACTAAGTTTTAATACTTCATTTAATGCCGGGATTTCAAAATTTATACCTTTATCATGGTTTTTGGTTATGAATATTTTTTCCCAAATATCCAATTCTATGGGTGTACTTAAAGATTTTAACAGTTTAATGTTATGGCCAATGTTGTGGTTTTCTGTCCAAAAATGGTGTGACACTGCAGATTTTTCTGTTCGTTTCAACTTTATGTTCCTCTAGTGTTCTTTTTGCCTGGTTAACAAGTTTCTCTCAGTTTTTCCTATGTAGCTTTTTTCACAGGTTTCACAATTTATCTGATAAATTCCCGATTTCAAAGTGTTGGGGATTGAATTTTTTAGTGGTTTATTTAGCAGGTTCTTCAGACAGAATTTGTTTTGGGGTGCTAGTTTTAAGTTTAGTCTTTTGAAGATTCGTTCAAATATTCTAAAAGCCCATGGATGGTAGGTGAATTTTCTATATTGCCAATTTGTGTTTTTAAGTGGTGTGAGAGTGGTATTTTTTGATATTATCTTCAGTTTTTCGTTTCTATTCATCATGTTCCTTATGATGGCTGGGTTGAATCCATTTAATACTGCTATCTCTTTTATGCGTTGTTATTCTTTCAAAAACTCCTCTTTACTCAGTGGGATGTTGTATAGCCGGTGAATTAGACTTCTAAAGGCAGCTAGTTGATGTGAAACTGGGTTGTATTCATTTTTCTTTATGTAATTATCTATGTGTGTGCGCTTCCTGTATTATTTTTTTTTTTAATTTACGTCCGCCCCAACGTTAAGTTATATCACACTTTATCGCACTATATCACATTTGCGAAAAATCACCACCCCTACTTATAAGCACTCTGTGGTTTTTAGTTCCCATTCTATATTGGGCATGAAAGACTGCTTAACTTTGCACAGAGGTCTCTTTATCAGACTTGAGTTTCTTTTACATGTAAATGTACAGCACTGTAGCACAGCTTTACATCCCTTTGAAGAAAGCCCTGCTAACAAGGGAACTATCACTATGCTCATACCTGTGTTCACTTGAGAGTTTGATGGCATCATCTCTGTTCTTTGTGGAACCTGTGCACCAAAAATCTTCAGCTGCAGAGTAGAACCACAACACCCAAAACTGAAGTCTGAAAAGTGCCACATGTGCCAGTAGCTACTGGACAGCCCTGGTGAGCTCTGTGCTGGTGCTCCTTACGTATGCCTGTGTGTAGACTGCTATCCATTAGCGGTAAACAGTCCTTTCTGATCAATGCAATGCATTTTTTTAGTTACTTGTGTATTATTTTTCTAATAGTCTGGAAACTTTAGCTCACTGATTTCCTATATTTTTGAGTCTTAATTGTGATGTTTTAGAAAGTGCAGCACATGTGCCGCTTTCTATCTTTCTGGGAAACATCCTTGCATTAAGATGTAGTTGAAGATTTTTGACAAGAGTTTAAGCACAACATTCAGTAGGTTCTGAAGGACTTGTTTGTCCTATCATGGTTTATTTCTATTGCACAGCCTCATCATGCATCTTATTTCAGATGAACATGTTTTGCATATTTTTCTATGTTTTATTAAGTCGTCAGGGTTTCAGTTTCTTCGTTAATGCACATGCATAAGAGGATTTTGCTCAGTGTTTCTGTTTGTTGAAATGCATTAGCAAATGCATTAGCATTTAAGGACATTTGTGCAAATTATTTTATTATGATGTAAGAGCGGTATGTGCACTTTGACTTTAGTTAAGCCTGCATGATGGCCCAAACCGTGACTTTTTACTTTTAAGATTATCGAAGGTGTTTTGTCACTATTGTGCCATAAAGTTATCTGTACTTTCCCTGATCTGAGCATTAGATTTTGGAACCTTTCGAGGTCTACTATATGTAAAGATTTTGATACCCTCCTGTGTAGTGTGTCCGACAGCATGTGTGCCTCAATTCCAGAGGTCTCAAGTTTGAATTTCAGTCAGGATGGATTATGTATATAAGGTTTTTATCCGGAGTTTACCCTGATCTTGAAAGATGAATTGTTGGGTAGCTCTAAACTCCATGGACTCTGGGTTCGTTTGAGCGTAACCTCACCCATTACATTCATTGTCCAATGTTACTTAAGTTGGAGGAAGTTAATTAAGAAAAAGTTTACACCATTTTCAACTAGCACGATTTTGTTCTGCTTTGAGTGCCTCTATGTTGGAGCTTGGGTTTAAACTGGTTTTATTGTGAATTTATTGGCTTGTTCCAGATTCTTATTGTGTATAAAACTGAATGTTATTAAGAACAGTTAATACTAACTTTAGGATTGTATAACAACATTGTGCCTACCATAAGGAACTCTATGGCAATGTCTCAAAAACTATAAAAGTGATTAGGGTATTATAAAACTGCAGAAAAATCTAACATCAGATTAGTAATCTTATGTTTGTGTAATCGATTTGTACTTTTTTGTCTTGAGACTTGACATTCTGAGCAAGAACGAGGGGAAGGGATTCAATCATACAAGGCCACTGTCATGCAAATTCTGCAAAGAAGGCACAAAATGTCCTAGTGAGAATCAGCAACAACAGAGGCGTTGGGGGCCTGAGGAACAGCCTGAGGTGGATCAAATGTATACCTGTTCTGGCTTGGGCTTAACCACAAAGGGACTGGATGTAGATGTCGCACGGTGATGGGTGAAAATTAGCTGGAGGAGGTAGCATATTGTTACTCAACCGTTGCAGATTCGGGTGCAACGGCCCTCATGCACCGCTGGTGGAATTATTTATCAGGAAAAGGAAGACTGAAATTTGATGAACCAGGCAAAATCTTGGGTGTGTGTAATTTAGTTAAGGCTGGTACAATGGCCTTAAGGTTATTGGAAATGTCCGCAAGCCCAACGGGGAGGCCAGTATCGTTTTAAGCGACGTTCTCGAGATAATAGTCCCCAAGAGATAAACCAGGGCACTCTGGTGAGACTGCAATTAGTGGTAAAATTTGGTGACATTTCGCTTAATTTCATCTTCCACATAGTGGAGAGATGAGGCTTCGTGGAGCAGTGTTACAGGTAATCGTCTGTATAGAATAAATGACCCGACAGCATACGTTCGGAATAGCAGTAAGTGGACGCCAGTGGCCATTCCCCAGACCTCGCACGCGTAAATCATGATAGCGAGGACTAGAGCCTGGAAAAGGTGCACTTCAAGGGAACTGGCATCCTAGACCCAGCATGGGGTAGGTATAACGAAGCTGAGGCACCGAACGCCTGATGCAAGAGTTCTCGGATGTGCTCCTGGAAAGTTAGATCTTTATCCAGATTCACTCCCAAGTATTTGATAAAATTCGTCCTCCCTATCCTTTCACTTTTAGATGAATGATGGGAAGCTGGTGGGAAAGTGGCACTTGGTAAATAGGATGGCTCAGCTTTTCTCCAGGTTGACCGACATTCGCCAAAGCCTGAATAATTCTTGGAGGAGACGGAAGTGGTTTGGAGGTTCGGCATCTGTGTATAGGTATGGTTCTCTGAATAACAAAATATTAGAAATTTTTTAGACCTATCAAAATTTGTTGATAAGGCGGATCGCCATATTGTGGAAATGAGGAAACTTTTCTACAAATTCACTTTGCTCGAAAAGTAAATATTAATATAAGGGGAATATATTATAGCTTGTTGACCTCTATCTCGAAAACCGAAAACAAATTGTAGAGATTATTGACAAAAATAACTGTATAAATGAAATTGAAAATTATGCTTCAAACGTAAGGTTTGTAGCGAGTGAACCAAGTACTATAACTAGATCGCGAACAAAATGCAGTTGGAGGCGTGGCTTACCAACATTGGAGTCCTCTATCGTCATTTTAGATCGCCTTTCCTCCATCGCGCGGACTGCACTGGTCATGTTTCATTCACTGTTACATTCTCTCTTTGCATTTTCTGCCGAATCACTGCGTTGTTCCCCAGGGTTTAAAGAAACTATGATTCTATCTATTTGTTGATCGATTGTGAGGTCATGTCTGAGGTAATTATTTTCTGTTAACTTTGAAAATCAAGAGTATTAAAATACACTCGTTTCGTGTGGTTTGCGCTCTTCGCATGCAGGAAGGGAGGGGTGGGAGTCACGTGATGCTTGGATGGCGAGAAGGGAGAAGGCTCTCCTCGTGCATGCGCACACCGACCGCAGTTTGTTTGCGATCTACCTGTAGTAGGTTTCACGTGCATTGCGGTTCCTTATTTATATAAACAGAAATTAAAAACCAAATTATGACATACTCTGAATCAGTTTTGTTTGGATCCTGTAGTTGGATCAGCATCTTAATCCACACGTATGCAGCCATTATCATTAAAGTGAGTGAAAAGCACTTTTGTATACAATAAAGAAAGTGCCACCACTGGATATGGTTGCCTTATTTTTATAGTTCTCATGATTTTTAAAGACAACAACCACAATTAATAATTCATCTTTATCTATCTTTAAAATCTTTATTTAATCTGAAATAGCTTATATTAACTATTTGTAGGGTTACTGACCAATATTCAATACTGTACGAAGATTACTCCGAAAGCTTTCAGCAACAACCACAAACATTTTTCAACTGACTTGATCATTTTACATCTTTTAATGTTATCCTGCATAAAGACGAACACACTTCAACATTGATTCAAACCACTTTGAGAACCCATCTGACTAAAATTCTTTCGGAAGGTTGTTCAGAATCTCCATGTAAGCCCCAATAATATTTTCATTCAATGAGAAATGATGACGTCACCGTTTTTCTTTTCTTTTGGGGAAAATGAAAAAGTGACACTAAGTCAAATCTGGAGAATAAGGGGATTAGGAGATCTGACGCTTTGATCAACCAAACACAATGGAGTTTTCTGGCCACTATGTGTGGAGAAGCATTGGTATAGTGAAACAGCAAACGAGCGGGCGTCGATCGTGAATGCTTGATTTGCCCTGCTGCAATGACTAATGCCAGACATATTCACACACCATTCTGAAGAAACTGTTCTGTTTTTTTTAGCACGGGGAGGTGGTAATTCAAGTGTCTGGTGATAAGTTAACGGTTTTTGAGAAGAGGAAAGTCACCATTTTCTTTCGTAGACGTTTACACCTTCATATTTTTGTTGGCTGGGTTAACTGTTTTGTTTCAGCATTATAGTGGTATATCCAAGATTCATATTCTGCAACAGTGTTGCAGGTATTCTTCCTTCTCCATTTTTGCTCATCATAAAACTGGGTCAATCTAGCTGCTTTCTGGTCCTCTGTCAATGAATGCGGTACCCAACTAGAAAACACTTGATGAAGGGATCTGAATGTCGACAAAGGTGAATGGGGATCCTCCTTTTATAATTTTCGCTTAGTTGAAATTATTTACCACATACCACATGACACACACACTTAACCTGCCAACAAGAATCCAAAATAGTTCATCCAAAGTTATTGATAATATATTTGTAAATTCAGATATAACTAAGTTTTGCTCTGTCTCATCAAAAACTAATGGACTATCAGATCATGGTGCACAAATTCTAAAGATTGATAAGATAAATTTTAAACTCAAACCTAAATACATATACACGAAATATAGGGAAATAAACGAAAATACTCTGAATGAATTTAGTAAGAACCTTAAACTTGAATCTTGGAAACAATAATAGCTTTCTTCAATGCTGTAAAACTCACTTTGAATTTTGCTTCCCATCTAAGTATAAAAAAACTTAATAAAAGACAATTCCTGGATCAGTTTAGGAATTAGAACCTCAGGCAGGCGTAAGAAAGAACTATATCAGCAAGTTAGAGTCAGTAACAATCTGTATTTAAAAAACTACTACAAAAAACATTGTAAACTTCTAAAGAAGGCAATAATAGCAGCTAGAGTATTGCATTATAATAAACTATATCAAAACTCAGACAATAAAATAAAAACCACTTGGGATATAATAAAAAATGTGACACGTGAACACTCATCAGAAAATTGCCCAATAAAACTCAATGTTTACAATCATGAAATTGCCAAACCTCTTGAAGTTGCAGAATTGTTTAATAAATTCTTTTTGGATGCAACAAAAAATTAAATATTAATTATGGAAGTAAAGATGCTGCACTAGAATTCCTGAGATCAAGTTTCACAAACTCTGTACCTACCTTTAAAGCCAGTTTAACTACACCTACCGAAATAAATAAAATTATTGGCTCTTTAAAAATGAAGAATTCTTCCGGTTATGATGAAATAACTACAAAAATCTTAAAATCTTGCTCCTCACAAATTAGCATTCCCGTTAGTTATCTATGTAATGAGCCTCCAAAGACTGGTATTTTCCCTGACAGAAGGAAATACTGAGTTGTTAAACCTCCTTTCAAAACAGGCGAACGCAAAAATGTTTCAAATTATAGACCAATATCTCTCTTGCCAATTTTTTTCAAAAGTTCTTGAAAAAGTAATGTTCACCAGATTGTATAAACACCTTGAATATAACAACATACTTGTCAGTGATCAATGTGAATTCAGAAAGGGAATATCGACTAATAATGCAACTTACAAACTTACATATGAAGTTTTGACGGTCTTAAACGATAAAAGACATGTAGATGGAATTTTTTGTGATCTAGCAAAGGCTAGATCTAATCATGCCATTCTCATTGCAAAATTGGAATTCTATGGGCTAAAAAATGAACATTTAATATGTTTTGTATCATATTCAAATGAAAGAAAACGGAGTGTTGAAGTAGCCATCATTGATATTGGTTATGAAAAACAAACTTCGAACTGGAAAGTAGTAACTCATGGAGTACCCCAAGGTTCCATGTTAGGGCCTTTATTATTTCTGATCCATATAAATGACCTCTCACTTTATATAAAGGACATTGCAAGTACAATTCTTTTCGCCGATGACACTAGTGTCCTGGTGACCAGTACAAATTTAAACGAGTGTATAATTAAAATGAATTATGTTTTGAACTGTATGTCGTGCTGGTTTAAAGTGAACAAATTATCTGTGAATCTAGACAAAACGAAAGTGGTCAAATTTACAACCTGTCGTACGTCACATACTCAAATAGAAATCGGGATTAATGATATGTTATTAGAAGAAATTGACAACATAAAATTTCTGGGCCTTCAAGTGGACAGATGTTTAGATTGGAAAGCTCACATAAATTATATCGTACCTAAGCTCAGCTCTACCTGTTATGCAATCCGAGAGCTGGTTAATGTGAGTTCTATTGACACAATTAAATTAGTATATTATGCATACTTTAACTCTATTATGGAATACGGAATATTGTTTTGGGGCAATTCAGTAAAAAGTAAAAAAACATTTCTTATTCAAAAGAAGGTTATAAGAATCATTACTGAAACCCAAAACAGATGCTCCTGTAAAGATCTTTTTAGAAGATTGAAGATATTAACGTTTCCTTGCATGTATATATTCTCGATCCTAAAATTCTTTGTATGCAATCGTGCCTTATTTGCAACAAATAATGTAATTCACAGAATAAACACTAGACAAAAGTATAATATCCATTATCCTAGTGCTAAACTTTCTTGCTTCCAGAAAGGTGTGTATTATGAAACTATCAAAATATTTGGTGCACTTCCTAATGTTCTTAAAGAAAAAATTGATAATTTCGGTGCCTTTAAAAATGCTGTTAGAGAGTACCTTTGCTCAAAATCTTTTTCTTCTGTACAAGATTATCTGAATGACAAATTATCCTGATAATGCTTCTGTAGCTCTGTAAGTAATATCTAACTTTTCCAATGACAAATCATTACCAATAAATCTTTGATGCATGTTGAAAGTTTATTTTTAATATGTATTTACGAAATAAAAGAATGGTATCCATTGCAAAAAGGTTGAGAGGTACTGGCATAAGCCAAGTGAAAGCTGAATTAAAAAGTGTTTAACTTTGTTTCATATATAATTATCCCTGCTTTGTTTTCTATAATGTTGTTCATATAGTCCGTATACTATAATATGTATCTTATGTTAACTTTTGTACATACATATGCTATTAAACTTTATACCTCTGGACATGTTCAATGTTCACAGTCTTTTCTGGCTACAAGTGAACCTACTGATCGCAAATCAATCTAATCTAATCTATTTCTGAGCTTACCGATGTGCAGGGACGACCCGCGAGATTTGTCTTCCAGAGATGCCCGACTTAACCAATCAATTTCCAATGGGTACCAATTCTGAAATGTGTCCAACAACGTTTTGTGACAATGGTCCACCGTTAGTTCCTGTTTGAAGTCGTAGTAAGTAACAGTTCGAAAATAACTTTGTGACAGCTTCTTTTGCTTGCCATTGTGTAATAAAATTCATTATTTCAAATGAAAATTATGAAAGCGCTTTCATGGTTTAACCGCTGCCGAAAACTTTCCGAGCGACTTTGTACATATGTTCTTGTCCTTTTTATGTTAATGAGGATTGTATCACTCGTTTTCATTTACACTGTGTAAAATATAATTCTTATTTATTGTTTTTGAATTGTTGAAAATGACAAACGATATGATACATCTTATAGCTTTTATTGCACTTGTAAATTTGGTTGAAAATGACATTCCTATATGCTGCATCATGATTGTGATCGTATAAATCAATATACACATAATTGCTTGGGTGAGCTCTAGGACCTCGAAATGAGCGGATTCTGGGGTCTCAAAATGGATATTTTGTTATCGTTTCTCAGATTAGCAAGTTGTTGAATCCATCATACGACTACGTATAGGTACTCAGGACAGCTAGTATACCAGTGTTTTCTGATGTTATCAACTTACGTAGCCATCAATAGTACTGGAAAGTCAGTACATACATTAATTCAGATATATGCTATAGCTACGATTATCCTAAGATATGCCATTATTTCAATTATTTACAGTTTTTAAGCTTCGTTAAATCGTTTTGGAGCGAAGCGCGGCAACTTCAAGAATGCAAAGAGATCTGCAAGACGAGAGAATGAACAGCTGGCCACTAGGGTGTGCGGAAATAATAATAAAAAAGACATCTGAAGGCATTTGTGTATTTTGTGAATAACATTGCCTTAACTCTTAACTAAATGAGAAAGTGAGCACAGTAGTTAAAAATGTAAATATTGTGCAAGCATTATAATAGCTCTTAAAGAAAATGTTACAAATGTTGAACTAATAATGTAAAGGATACTATTAATAAATAGTAAATGTTAATGGTCTTCTTTTATATTATGTACTAAGTTGTAAATCAAGATATTAGGAACTGTAAGACATAAACACACATTGCTAACATTAAGCATTAAATATTATAAACCATGTAATGTTACTGCAAGTAATACGGCATGCTGATAAACTCATTAAAAAGCCTTGTTAAAGCACACAGTAGTTTTAACATTAACAGTGGCTAATAACAATTTTTGAAATAAGCCGCGTGTATAAAGTTCGACATGGGCGTAATTTGTGGCCTAAACCAATCATTGTTATACAAGTATGACTTGGTTCATGTATCAACCATCTCTGCACTACCGAATCACTGAAATGCGTCAGCGTTCATATGACATCCTGTTCCGGTTGTGTCTGACAACAAGTCAAAAATGGAGGATAAAGGGCCTAGCAAAAATGACATACAGATAGTATTTAAAAGATTACGATCGATAACTACAAATAAGGTATGCTATTTTAACCAAAATAGTATAGTTATAATTTATCATTCGAAAAAATAGAGAGACAAGTATCTAAATTAATCGCCACTTAAGCAAGTACCTTCATTAAGGTTGCATGTTAATTACAGAATTCTAGGAAAAAGGAGTTAATTTACTTAATGTATTGAACATGTTAAAATGAATACGTAGAAAAAGTGAAAGGTAATGTGTTCAAATGTGTTAAAAATGTATATATGTTTTAGAACAGTACTTAAAAAGCTAAGTAGTTTTGTCAAACGCATTGATTTAATATGCAGATGGTTCAAATGTATTCTATACCTATGAATTAACGCATGCGGGACGTATGTAGAAGAATCTGAATATACATTGTAACTGAAAGTACCGATTTTGTTTTTTAATATTGCGCACTTTGTCAGTAAGTTCAACCGTTTATTTTGAAGGTTATATTCTCATAAGCACCTCACGTTGTAGAACATTTATATTGTTACAAAGTTAAAAGTAAAAGTATCATGACGTTATAGTATGTCATTTAATGTCATTTATTATTTATCACTCGTTAAATATCTTGAAAGTCTTGCAAACATTAAGCACATTTGGAGATGTAGGGTTATTTCCCTTTTGATACTGTAAGCTTTGTTTTGAATGTCAGCAAATATAATGTTCAGTCCTTCATTTGGCAGGATTTTCATAATGTAAACTTGAAACCGAATCCACAGCACAAAATGATCACAAAAATGTGCTAGTTAATAACCGTAACATATTTTGAAACTTTGCTGGTGGCAAAAACATTTATATGCTCTAGTATTGAACATTATTTAGCCAACTAAATGAATAATTCCAATTTCCGTGAAATAACTGTTAGTCAGCTTTTGTTAGTCATTTGAACATTTTGTATATGTACATATGCTGTTAGTTTCATCTGTGAAAAGATTGTCATAATTGCTTGTACATACTTTAAAATAGTATTATTATATGTAAGGATATTAGAGCAAACATTAAATTCTGACACTTAAACCCAATTATTTATTTCAAGTTGACCAGTAAATGTGATTTAAAAAAGCAATTCAGATATTGTTGCATTGTCATTACCTTTAGTACAAAGACTATTTGATATAAATAAGGAAGTACTTTCTGACTTGCAGATTTTATATTGATATCCATGTACTATTAGTGAAGTAACAAAGTATTAGAGCTCCTGGTTGGTAATGGTCCATCTTGTGGCCTCTTGTTCAGTGTTTTGAAATGTATGTAGGTGTAAAACATTTTGAGAACATTGAAAGAATAGTGATAGAGTATCCCCGTTTCTTGCATAATGAATTTGTTTTTCTGAGAGGAATGGTTACTTACATTTGGCAAACATTTTATAGTGGTTTTCTGGAACTTGGCTGCAATCCCATGTATGGTTATAAATAAGTGTAAAAACAGGCTGAAAAGCCCATACAAAATAGCTAATGTTTATCCTGTATGGTACAAACTATGAAATTATGGTTGATAACTGCAGTTACTCTTTTGAAATTAATAGGTTTATTTCAAACTATTTTGAATATAAATTAAGGTGTACAAAACTTGATCCTGAGTTATAATGTACATTTGTTTGTATATTTTTTCCAGGCCTGCTTTGATTGCAATGCCAAAAATCCAACATGGGCCAGTATAACATATGGTGTCTTCATATGTATAGACTGTTCAGCAGTACATAGAAGTCTGGGCGTTCATGTTACATTTGTTCGCTCAACTCAGCTGGACACAAATTGGACATGGCTTCAGTTGCGGCAAATGCAGCTGGGAGGAAATGCAAATGCTGTTAGTATTTTCACATTTTTCAACTCTTAAGCTACTTTTTTTTTAGAAATATCTGAGAGCAAGTCACAGATATTATATTTAGGCTATGGTTCATACTAAGCTTTGTTGGGACTGATACATTGAAAAGATACTACTTAGTGCCAAAAACTTGGTTTAAATTTATGGCTAACAGTCTATGTTTAAATGCTGTTCAAACTCTGATATAGATGACTTACCATCTTGGAGATTACTTTTGTACAATTACTTTGAAAGCTTCACAAACACAGCATCATGTAAGACAGCATAAACCCAGAGCATATCATGATAATGTTTTCTGCACAAATTAACCTTTCTTAGGTAAGAGGCATATATATGCATTTGCTGTTGGTGGTTATGCATCAGTTTATTTAGTTATTGTGCATTCATTAAGCCATCATAGCCAGCATTTTGTTTGTATCAATGGTCACTAGAAGTCACTAGATCCTCATGAGTATTTTTCTATGCTTCTGCATTCATTTTGTTGCAGAAAGACAATAGCTTGCAACACATGGACAGTTTTGAAAATAATTCTGCATGGGGAGGGTTAAAGCAAATTAAGCATTGTATATTTTTTATTTTATATTTTCATATAGCTGTGTTTATAAAACAGATTTGACATCCTACACATTGTCTTCAGGTAATCAGTTGATTGTAGCTGGGTTGTAAAATAAATCTTACTTGGAAATCAGGCACACAGAAATATGTCAAATATGTCGTGTGGATATATCTGCCATGGGATTAAGAGAGAAGCAGCCATTGGGGTTGTTAGCAGAAATGCAACTACTAATTAAGGAATTTTTAATTACACAGTTGACATTTTTCCGGCAACATAACTGCACAACCACAGATGCTCAGCAGAAATATACATCACGTGCAGCACAGTTATATAGAGAGAAGCTTCATTCACTCGCAATTCAGGCAATGAGACTTCATGGGACTAAGGTAAACATCCAGATTCTTGTTTTTTGCTTTAAGGCCGAACAATTCCATTTGCCTTGCACCAAAATGTAGAAAATAACCTAAGATTAAGCTAGTGCTTAAACTTAAGCTTACCCCATTTGTAATTAAAGCACAGGATTAGTTTTTTTTTCATCAAACTGAAGTAAGAGCTAGTGTGGTTATGTATCGAGTGTCTCAAATGGTTCTCCACACTGAGGCGGATGCACTAGCACACTCGCTCATGTCAGTTAGGTTGGCAATGGTCAACATATTAATTTCGCTTTACAAAAGCACCCTGCTCAATATGGTATTCAAGTGATAGTAAGAAGGAAGAGTGTCCTCTACCTGCTCGAAGGTCAATGCTTCGCTGTACCAACTTAACCATATCCATATGCGTCTGAATACACTGGAGACTCATTTGAGACACCCGTTCTGAGAGCTTTTCTGTGACGTTACTCAAGGATCTCTTTAAAGTTGCTGTCAGTTACACAGGCCAATGATCTGGATGTAGAACGATAATTGTAAAGACCACTGATGGCATCTATATAGGGTCATTAAAATATATGGTAATGCATTTGTGGACTCTCTCCACAACTGACAGTTCCCAGGAAGATGGTGCAGCAAAGGTGCAGTAAAATCCACACCTCTCACACAGGCAGCATATCTCTTATTGTTTTATTAAATATGATTCGGTAATTAAAAAACAAACATCACTTAAATTATCCTTACTTGGACATGTTTCGGAGAACGTTTTGTCCCCATCGTCAGCAGCTATCTGACTGGTTGGATCCGTGGTTTCTTGAAGTGAGCTGGTTGTCTGTGGCAGCATCTTTGTGAGATGAACTTCCAAAGAGAGTTTTCAGGCAGCAATTCGAAATTTAAAGTATACTGTTTGTTTTTTATAATTAGCAACTTTTCCCAAACATCGAGTTCGGCTGCATTACTGGCTGATTTTAACAGTTTTATATTTGGTACAATTTCATGATTGGTAGACCAGAAATGGTGAGCTATTGCTGATTTTTCTATTTGTTTGTATGTAATGCTTCTCATATGTTCCTGTAACCTAATATGTAAACTTCTTTTGGTTTTTCCTATGTAGAACTTACTGCAATCTGAGCAGTTGATTTTGTATATACCTGATTTCTTTGTTTGTTTTTGAATTACCGACTCATTACTTTGAAAAGGATCCATTTTGTTTAATGAAACAAGAAAAATACTTGATGTGTGTTTGGAGGAATTTAGTAACAGTGACGTCAAAATTAATATAAAAATTATTTGTGGTTGGTTTATTGACACTCGTCACTTACTTTTTCATATATTTATGAGAGACTAGTTTCAAAGGCCCTGGCCTCCATTTTCAATCTCTTCCCAACTGGCAACTGTTGTTATCCCGCCAGCAGATAATTTGACAAAAAAGTTCATAGTTCCACCACCAGAGAGAGCAGATAACAGTTGCCAGTTGGGAAGAGATTGAAAATGGAGGCCAGGGCCTTTGAAACTAGTCTCTCATAAATATATGAAAAAGTAAGTGACGAGTGTCAATAAACCAACCACAAATAATTTTTATAAGAAAAATACTGTCTGTTTGAGAGGTAATAATTTTAGTGAGCATCTACCTGCATCATCTTCTGAGTTCTCTTATGATTGAAGAGAGTCTGTGGATACATTACTACTGTCCATTTCAAACCATAGTTACCTCTGATGTAAACAAAAGTACATGCTATTGCTTGTCACATGCCTAAGTATACACTCTTAGGCTAATGTAAACAGTTCTCTAGCAAAACAGAAAATTGGTGAAGGAAGGGTATAGAAGTGAACGTTTTACTAAGGCTATCATTGGTAAAACTAGTGGATGTATATTAGATGTTAAGATATTACAAAGTATAACTTTAATGCCATCTGCTATTGCAGTAATGCAGAGTTTCTTGCTTGTAAATTGTGAACTGTGTGCATGACTGCCATTTACTTGCTTATACAAGAAGTGCACCAATGAATTCTTTGAGGTGCTATCTAAGACCAAGTAAACACTTCGCATAACACAGGGAATATGAGAAGCAAATAGCCATTCATAATAGGCTATCACAGGTATGGTAAGCTCAGGTCATTCTTGTAATTTATGATTTAGTCAGTGTTGGAGTTCTGTGACAGAGGAGGTGCTTATAGTGTGAATAACTATTCAAACACAAAAGAGGAAAACTTTTAAAAGTTGGTAGAAAACTAATAATACTTAATATTAATTGAACATAGGCTATGTTTACATGCCTCATTAAATTTTGTAAGTGGAAATGTAATTTATGTTCTATTAATAATGTGATTAACTTCATTGTTCAAAAACTTGCAATTATAATTGAAAGACTTAATATGTTGAACTCTCCATTAGGAACATACCTGTCGCTTGCAGTAATACATATTACAAAAATATCTGAGTTTACTTTCAGTGTAAAGTGTAATGAAAATACTCAGGGAATATAAACAGATTGATTCCAATATAGTACCTGAGTCATTGGTGGTTTCGGATTTGAGTATTGCATTCTTATCTGAGGTTTGCAATTATCGTATATATTCATTTCCTCATGCTTATAAGATTGATCATTACTTCAGGTTGTATTTTGAGTTATGATTTTTACATAGGGTGCCTTTTTGTACATGAAACAATGTTCAGCTATTAGTGATATGTAGCATCCATGTGCAGGAAGAAGAGGCAGCTGTTAAGAGGTGGGGTTTGTGAACTACTTGCATGGATAATACAGTTTGTTTACGGTGATAGGCACTCCAATATGGAATGGACTGCATATATTTTAATTACCCAAGCTTGTTAATGGTGTTATGGTTGTCTCCACCTTATGCATTTCAAAATGCTCCTTTTGCTGCTAGAGTTAAGATTCATACAGCTCTTGTAAGTTTTGTACTAAAGAGTTGTGACTTTCTTAGATGAGAGCTCAGCAGTAGCTATACTATGTGTTATGGTTAAAGAGGAAATTATGAATTTGCGCAGTCATGTATGAATATTGTTTGAGAGGGATGGAGGAAAGTGTATGATTAACAACTTATAAAAAAGAACTACACAGTGTTTATTATTATTATTATTATTATTATTAATTTTTAGATGAGTCTTTAAGGAAAAAGGATGTAATCTTCTCAAGGGCTGATAAAGGAAACAAAATAGTAATCTTAGATACAGCTACATACAAAGAAAAAATGTTAGAGTTACTACAACAAAAAGAATTCCAGGAAATAGATTCTAATCCACTCAACCGATGCATAAAAGATGTACAAAAAACCATCATTAATAGTAAAATTTTAACAACTACAGAACAAAAAACTATCAAACCAGACAACCCTACCCTTGCAAGAATATATGGTTTGCCTAAAATACACAAACCCAACATACCCATGAGACCCATTGTAAATAATATAAACACTCCTACTTACCTTCTGGCAAAATGGCTAACCAAAAAATTTCAGTCCTTTCCACAATTCCATACTCAGAGTATAAAAAACTCTTTAGACCTGGTAGAAAAAATTCAAAATCTTAAACTTAAACCTCATGACACTTTAGTATCCTTTGATGTCCGCTCCCTCTTCCCTAGCATTCCATTAGACAAACTTTTGATTCAACTGAAAAAATGGCTAAATTCTATAAACCTGGATGCCAATGCAATAGAAGAATATGTGGCAATGACTGAATTATGTATACATCAAAATTATTTTGTCTTCGATGGAAAATATTATAAACAAATTTCAGGACTAGCTATGGGAAGCCCATTATCACCATTTTTGGCCAATCTATACATGAGCTTTTTCGAAACACATATTACTAAAGCCTTCCCTCATATGTTTAAAACATGGTACAGATACGTAGACGACATCTTTGCAATAGTGCCCTACAAACTAATAGATGATGCTTTGAAACTACTCAACCTGCAAGAACCCAGCATACAATTCACAGTAGAAACTGAAGAGGACTGTACTCTACCTTTTTTAGACCTTAAAATCAAAAAAGGCAATGAAAAACTAGAATTTGGCATTCATAGAAAAGCAACACACACAGATAATTACATCAAAGCAAATAGTTTCAACCCAATTCCACACAAACATGCAACCATCAACAGTCTAACACACAGATTAGTAAATCTACCTCTCAGCCAACAAGAATATCAAAACGAATACCATCAAATCTTAAAAACTGCAATCAAAAATGGATATGGAAAAAACCTTGTAGATAAAAAACTAAAATTATTCAAACTTCAAAAGAAATTAAAACAGATCACAGCTCTCACACCAATAAAACAAGAAACTAGATTTGCTAAATTTACTTACCACCCCTGGGCCACAAAAAAGTTCCAAAAAATATTCAAGAAATACAATATAACATTGGCACCAAAAAACAATTACAACATTAAAAACCTACTTCACAGTAATAATACTGATAAGATAAAACCAGAGGAAAAGTCAGGCATTTACAAAATTAAGTGTAAAGACTGTGAAAAAATTTACATAGGAAGGACAAAAAGGAACATAGGCACTAGAAAGAAAGAACACTTCAGGCACTTAAGATACAAAAATATTGATAAGTCCGCAATAGCAGCTCATTTCTGGTCTGAAAATCATGAAATTGAAGATAGCACAAAATTACTAAAATACGTACAAAAACATAGTGAACTCGTCATATGGGAGAGGATATACATAGAAAAACATAAAAACCAACTAATGAACTTTGAAATCCCGCTAGAAGAGAATCCCACATTTCAGTTCATCACTAAATCAACAGATGGCAGCAACAACCCCAGAATTACCCACACCGCTGGATCTAGCGTCAGTCGCACAAGAGCCGTAGATGCAAGCGAAGATTTGCGAAACATGTCCTCAAAATAGGTACGAAAGTGAAGCAGATGTGTAAAAAACGCGACTCATCTAAAATTTAATAGTAATCTCTGTTTCATATAACCTTGCCCCGCTGAAATGTATCGCTCCGCGTTCAACTACCCTCCCCCTTGCCCTAATTGGCTAATGCTTTCGCGTCATAGGCCATAGGCGGTGCCTTCCCGTTACATTTAAACCTGCAGTAAATGTTGTAATAATTGCCAGGAAGATAACTAAAATCATACAAATAAGGATATGAAGGCATGCAAAAATACAAGTTTATAATGAACTGAGCAAATTGAAACAGAATGACTGAGCAATGAAACTGAAAGAGTTTATAATGAAAGGCCTTTGGCCTTTTCCACTGGGATTTTTTAAACCAGCACACATACCTTTCAAAAATGCTTGTCTTTCAGTCTTAAAAGTCGTGTCACGTCATACTTTACTTTTCACGTGTTCTTCGTGTATATTTTGCGATTTGTATCTCGGTGAGTGTGGTTGTCCTTAAATAACGTCTTCGCCACACAGCAATATCGCCTCTGTCTTTTAGCACATTTTTCTTGCCTCTTTTTTCATTCACAAATCCCAGCTGTATAAGCAAACTGCTGAAATTTGGTAAAGCTGCATCCTCATTTACAGCAGACGAAATGTTACTTATGCTAGGGAGTTCGTTTCTAAAGAAAAACTACACACATGACGACGCACAACACTTTTCACGTATTTTCTCCAAGCACGCACTTTTGTTTATTCCTGCTTTTGCCTGGAGTGGCAAGTTTTCCTGTTTTCTCAATTTCACATCGCGATGTTCCTACGGATCTAACACTCACACCTGTAGCTTCAGAGCACAGCTGTTCGACTTCTCTCACTGACAAAGACGGATTCTTCTCTGTGCGTTCATTAAACACATGCAACACAATTCTTTTTTCGCCTGTTTGTAAATAATTATCCTTGCGATTCTTCAGCGAAAAACTGGCGGTAGACTCTGCCATTATACATATAATAAGTACATGCGCAATAAACGATCAATAAAATAATTTAGCTCCCGCACTCTCGAATGGCGATGCATGACTAATCCAGTTCAAAACAAGGTCAGTGATAAAAGTCATATAAACAAATGTCACCACTAGCGCTAAATCACGTGCTATCGTGCCATGTGCTTGAGAGCAAAGGAACCTCCTCTTTACTTCATTTAAGAATTAACATGCATTTCAGATAAATCAACTCTGTTGCATAATATATTTAATTAAAACAGTTACGAAAATATAAATTTGACAATTCTCTTACAACATATAATGGTATATCACCATGTTAAATAACGAACTAATTTTTACCGCACGACAGTCATAACCACAACAGCAACCAATGAGAGGTGATTAGGTCACGTGACCGTTAAGAGATACTGGGCAAGCTTACGTGAAACAAGGTATAGTTGAGTGGTGGGTCGTGCCCATGTAATATAAAGCTGCATAATTTCGCCTGGTATGTACATATAATAACTGTTGTAGTTGGTTTTAATGAATCTGAACACTATAAATGATGGATAAATACAAACTATCTTGCAGTTTGGTGTTTGTGAAGATATATAACTTCGTATAATTTAATAAAAGGATACCAAATTAATAACAGTATTAGTTTCAAAACATTTTAGTAAAGAAACAGGATTTTTTTTTGTCCTTTCAAAAGTGCACATATCAAACGAATAACTGAATGAAACAGGTGATATGATACTCAAATGAGTCTAGAGTTCCTAGTGCTCTGAGTTACTTGACATTTGTCTTCGTAGGATAGGGGAAAACCCTGGAAAAAACTTTATCCAGGTAACTCATCCTTAACAAGATACAAACTTGCAACCTCTTGAGTGTGAGGTGCACAAGCTATCTCACACCACGAAGGCAGGCAAGAAACAGATGTAAATTAACCAAATATGAGGTGCTTCTATATGTTTATCAAAACAGTGAAACCAATAATTGTTAAACATTAACTTCTATGAAGGGAATTAAATAGTAAGAAATAGCTGAATACAAATAAGTAAATAAATAAGTAAAGCTGAGCCAATGTGACAGATTAAATATCAGTAGTTCTTTAAATTCATGGTTCAACGTGACCACCGTTGAGAGCAAGACACTTCCTTACTCTTCTCATCATATGCTCATGCAGTTTGCAGCATCACAGGTATAACAAAATACTGTAGCCACCTGTTACTATACAACATGTTCAGACTACCTGCAAATACATATCCAGGACATAATAGATGTTTGTGATAATTTCACATGATTACAAATTACTGAATGTTCACTTTAAAGAAGTCTTTCTTCTGAGTTATGCCTGCATATAATGTTTTTATGTTCATATTTCTTTTGCAGATAAAGAATGCCCATATAAACTATTATCTTGCTACTACATAATGTGTGCATGTTATTGCCACCTCTGAGTATTTTCAAAACAGGTGGATTTTCGCTGCTTTCTATATGTTCTTAACAGATGTTAAAATCGAATAACATCAAGTATTTACAACATTTTAAATAAGATCTGAAGCTTTCCTGGCAACGAATATGCTCAAGTAGTTCTCGGGAAGCAAGCCAGGTGAAAAGACGATTAGAAATCGTTTCGGGAGTGTGCATCTCTACCATCATCAGGAGAACAATAATTACTGGGAGCGGAGAATTAAGGAGACTTTAGCCATTTCCTCCGAGAAGAGCATGCTTAATCGTGATGCTGGATTTCAGTTCAGCTCCTCTTGGAAACTGGCCTTAAAAGTGGAAATTCGTCAACTTAAGAAGCACAGATCAGTACAGCTTGACAATCAAGTTAACTAGTTACATTTCTTTGACCCAATTAATTTTCTATACTCACGTCATCTCCTGACCTGGCATTTAATTTACTGTAAAGTCTTTTGTTCAGTAATGTGAATTTTGATAGTGTTTTGTCTTTGTTTATATTTGTGCTATATGCAGTGATTTATTTGTGGTTATAACATTTAATAAATATCCTGATAATGGGAGAGATGCACACTCCCGAAATGTCGATTTCTAATTGTCTTTTCACCTGGCTTGGTTCTGAGAACAACTTGAGCATTTTAAATGCTTATTTAGTTAGTATGTAATAATTACTGAAAGATGTGCACTGGAAAACCATAGCATAAGTGGAGATAGTGGCAGTACCTGTATTCCAATCATCTGAGAATTGTATCTTCTCACATACATGCAGAATCACAGTTGTGTTCACGCTTGTTGACCTTTTGATATTTGTTTTCTGTTATCTTTAGATTGGTAGAAAGTTTTCTGCTATGATGTATTTTAAAATTGCCAGAAATTTTTCTGCTATGATTTATTTTTAAAAGTGGTAGAATGCAAAGTCACATGTGGTGCTTTTTTCCTTGTCCTTTTTTTTAAACACAAATGTACCTTGCACTAGGTTTTAAGAGCACTTGTTAATGTTATGAGAATAAATAAGTTTGCAGAAATAATATAAAATATTGGGAAAATAATTGTTTTTGTGACTTGTAAATTCATTTGCTTATGAAAAGAGAAAATGTTGGTGCAATATTAGAATATCTGAGGTATATTTGCACTATAAACCTCAATTACAGCACAAAACAAGCTTTCTGCTCGAAATAGTTATGAATAAAATTGTTATTAAAAGAGTAGCTATTTCATATTAAAAGACTGAGTCCTATTTTATTACAACTTAAAAGTTCACTTGTGTCACTTAACAGGAATGTAAGTGAATTCCAATGTGTAAGGACTATGATACAATGAAGCACAAAACTAATATTTTGAGTCGACTAATACTCTATGCTCCACTTATTGCTAGTATTTACCTAGAACGTGTTTTGTTAGGATCTTCCTAACATCAGCTGTTGTCGACTAATGGATGTTGGTTTGGTGAACTCATTGGAGGCGATGGGTGCGTCTCTATCGGTATCTTGATGAACTTGAAGTTTGAGTTTTCTTTGAAATTAAACAATTTTCTTTCATATTCCTTTATTACGATTTTTCATATGAAAAACTTCAAGTTCATCAAGATACCACACCTCCAATGAGTTCACCAAACCAACAGCTGATGATGTTAGGAAGATCCTAACGAAACATGTTCTAGGTAAATACTAACAATAAGTGGAGCATTGAGTATTAAGTTTGACTCAAAATTATATTAACGTAAGTGAAGTGTTAATAAATCATGACTCAATAAGCTATTTAAGTTTTCTGCTGTTTGCCTTTTTCTTTTATTACTTATTTGTATTGCATTCAGTATTTAGACTTCATCAGAAATAAATTTTTAAGGGGCTTAGAATCCAGAGCAAGCATTTTTAGAAAAAGATCCTTGTGTGTATTGCATCTGTAAAGAGCATTGCTTGAAGGTTTTGAAGCTATTAAATAGATGGCACCTTACCAATCATGTAAGGAACATTAACATGTTAACATTTTGCAGGTAGAGTTGGTCAAGCATAGTTTAATGTTAACAAATAACATTAGTATATTCCTAATACCTGTTAATGAAATCAAGCCTTAATATGTAGACCTTGTAAGTTCTTGTTTTAGTCCCTAGGAACGGCAAGGCACGCTATTCGACTTCCCAATTAATATCTAAAGATTTATTATATGTAATCCAGTGACCTCAAGTGAGGTTGTTCAAAGCAATCTAGAAAACAGAACAAGACATTTAAATATAACAATGTATTTAACTATAGCCACCCTAAAATCCATTATTTATGCATGTACTGTCTTAACTATACTTTTATATTATTTGAAGCAAAAGGTTAGAACTATACTTTAGTTTATTTTTATAATTTTGTTCAATGCAATATATATTGTTAGCATTAAGTATGTAATTTATGCAGAAAAGATAAGTTATTACTAAAAAGGAGTAGTAAAAGTGATTATTCTTTTCCATGACAGCTTGATGTAACATTGCATCCTGAAGCTGGAAAACTTTGTCCATCTAAGAACATTACATCACCAACGGTGGTGAGCAACCTTTATCAGACATTTCCAGCACCAGGCAAATGTGTGTTGATTGCTTTTGCATAATGGCTTTCTCAAAGCTTGTTGAATGCTTAAGCCTGTATTGTAAACTTAAACAGTTGTTACATTTTTGGAAATTAACATTTGTTTTGTTACTGCTATTTGAGCTTCTCAGCAAATGGACTAAACTGGCTTTGAAACCAGCTCCATGTGCGATTACTAGATTTTGAAGTTTTACATATGCTAGAATGAATATTTCAACTTTCTGGTAGACATATATGTGAATATTGCATGAGTCAACTTAAAATATCCTTCAAACTTATTGTTGCCTATTTTACCTTTGCATAACAATGGATTTTCGTAACAAAATTTGTGTGTATGCAGCTGCTAATCTCTGTTTCATATAACCTTGCCCCGCTGAAATGTATCACTCCGCGTTCAACTACCCTCCCCCTCGCCCTAATTGGCTAATGCTTTCGCGTCATAGGCCATAGGCAGTGCCTTCCCGTCATATTTAAACCTGCAGTAAATGTCGTAATAATTGCCGGGAAGATAAATAAAATCATACAAAAATCATACAAATAAGGATATGAAGGCATGCAAAAATACAAGTTTATAATGAATTGAGCAAATTGAAACAGAATGACTGAGCAATGAAACTGAAAGAGTTTATAATGAAAGTCCTTTGGCCTTTTCCACTGGGATTTTTAAACCAGCACACATACCTTTCAAAAATGCTTGTCTTTCAGTCTTAAAAGTCGTGTCACACCATACTTTACTTTTCGTGTGTTCTTCATGTATATTTAGCGATTTGTATCTGTGTGCATTGTGGTTGTCCTTAAATAGCATCTTCGCCACACAGCAATATCGCCTCTGTCTTTTAGCACATTTTTCTTGCCTCTTTTTTCATTCACAAATCCCAGCTGTATAAGCAATCTGCTGAAATTTGGTAAATCTGCATCCTCATTTACAGCAGACGAAATGTTACTTATGCTAGGGAGTTCGTTTCTAAAGAAAAACTACACACATGATGATGCACAACACTTTTCACGTATTTTCTCCGAGCACGCACTTTTGTTTATTCCTGCTTTTGTCTGGAGTGTTAAGTTTTTCTGTTTCCTCAATTTCATGTCGCGATGTTCCTGCGGATCTAACATTCACACCTGTAACTTCAGAGCACAGCTGTTCGACTTCTCTCACTGACAAAGACGGATTCTTCTCTGTGAGTGCATTAAACACATGTAACACAATTCTTTTTTCGCCTGTTTGTAAATAATTATCCTTGCGATACTTCAGCGAAAAACTGGCGGTAGACTCTGCCATTATACATATAATAAGTACATGCGCAATAAACAATCAATAAAATAATTTAGCTCCCGCACTCTCGAATGGCGATGCATGACTAATCCAGTTCAAAACAAGGTCAGTGATAAAAGTCATATAAACAAATGTCACCACTAGCGCTAAATCACGTGCTATCGTGCCATGTGCTTGAGAGCAAAGGAACCTCCTCTTTACTTCGTTTAAGAATTAACATGCATTTCGGATAAATCAACTCTGTTGCGTAATATATTTAATTAAAACAGTTACGAAAATATAAATTTGACAATTCTCTTCCAACATATAATGATATATCACCATGTTAAATAACGAACTAATTTTTACCACACGACAGTCATTACCACAACAGCAACCAATGAGAGGTGATTAGGTCACGTGACCGTTAAGAGATACTGGGCAAGCTTACGTGAAACAAGGTATAGTTGAGTGGTAATAAAAAAAATAATTCTGAACATGAATAACATACTTCAGAGCAAACATGGTAATCTTTATTGATATGAGAGCTAATTGCTCTCATATAATAACAAATAACAGTTGATGGTTCATGTTTACATATAACTCATTTTGGAATGGTTCTGAGAATTAAATCATTCCAAAAATAAATCTTAGGCCAATTGTATGGTTGTTAGTTAATGGTACTTCATCTTGGTATCTGAATCATTCAAGTGTTTTTATAACTGACTTCTAAAGTAAAACTGCTGCAGTAGGATATAACAGTTACTTGTGTGTGTGTATAATGTGAGTCTTTGGAATAGGAATTTTCTAGCCAATCAGATTAATTATGCTATTTAGCTGTTAATATGTATGCAAAGAGCAATTTCCTGTGATGCCATTTTCTAACATATATACTGGGTAGTTAAATTATTGAACCCACTCACAGCCTCTCTACTGTGCGAAACAACCATAATTTGCTGGGGAACTTATTCTGCCAAAGGCAGACTAAAATCCTTACCTTGATGCTGGAAATGTTGACCTTCTGCTCTCAAACAGGTAGCATATCTCGTGTAAATATTCCAGCTTACTCTCCGAAGCTCAGGAGCAGGTATTCTTATGATTTCTTGCATAATGTTTACTCTAAGTTCTTGTAGTATGAGGATTGGAATGATACATTTTATCTTTTAAAGAACCCCATAACTAAAAGTCGCACCTTTTTAGTTCAGGAGAATGAGGGGGCCACGGATCAACACTAATTATTCTTCCATTGTTTAAGGACTATGATACAATGAAAATCACATAATACAAAGGAGATACCCACAGGCAAAAAATCAGGAGTGTACCGGATAAATTGCAAGGACTGTGACAAATTCTACATTGGAAAAACAAAAAGGAACGTGAACATTAGGCTTAAAGAGCACTTTAGGAACATCAGGAATAAAGAAATAGATAAATCGGCAGTAACGTACCATTTTTGGAAGGAAAATCATGACATAGAACGAGAAATTCACTTACTAAAAAGTGTCCAAGGTCCAGCTGCATTAACCATGTGGGAAAAAATCTTTATAAAGAAATATGAAAGTAAATTGTTTAATTTCGATACTACCTTTGAAGACAACCCAAATTTCAAGTTCATCAAGATACCGACAGACGCACCTATCACCTCCGAGGAGTTCACTGAACCGGCATCCATTAGTCAACAACAGCTGATGTTAGGAAGATCCTAACGAAACGCGTTCTAGGTAAATACTAGCAATAAATGGAGCATTGAGTATTAGTTTGACTCAAAATTGTACTAATTATTCTGTCATCAAACACCTCTCTTACTGCATTTAATGATTCGACAGCCATATGTGTTGCAGAATCTTGCTGAAACCAACCTTCTATCAAGCGATTGAAAAAGTGAGTTCAGAATTAATCTCTGATATCGCTCTGCATTCATTATTTCAATTAAGAATATGGGCCATATTATTCTTCTAGCACTTGTTGCACACCACACTCCAATTTTCTGATCATAATGAGGCATTTCATCCAGTAGCACAAGTTTTTCTGAAGCCCAGTATTGACTGTTGTGAGCATTCAAACGTCCATTTAAATCAAACCAAGATTTATCAGTGAAAACTAAAAGCTGTGAGTCTATGAAATCCCTTTCTACGGATTGGAAAAATATTACAATAATTCACACGTTTAGCAGGATCATTTGTCTTTAATGCTTGCACACGTATTTAGTTATAAGGCTTCAGTTTCAACAGACATGTATTGTTCCAATCCTCATAAACGACAGGAACTTTCGAAAAACACTGTGCAAGAAATCACAGGAATACCTGCTGCTGAGCTTCGGAGAGTAAGCCAGAATATTTGCATGATATGCTGCCTGTTTGTGAACAGAAGGCATCATTTCTGGCATCTATTATAAGGTAAGAATTCAAGTCCACCTCTGCCAACATAAGTTCCCTGGCGACTGCTGGCCATTTGGCACAGTAGAGAGAGGCCGTGAGTGGGTTCGATTATAATTTAACTACCCTATATTAGCATCATGGAACTAGTACAATACATTACTATGCTTATGCTTGTGAATCAGTTAACACTAGAAGGACCAGCTGGTCAAATTGCTATTTAACAATTTATAATTTGTACATATCAGATATTGTTCAAGCCAGTGAAGTGAAACTTAACTTCTCATGGTTAGTTAACTATACAGCCCATTAACATTTTATTCTTGAAATATCATAATAAATGTTTCAATTCTACATTGCTACTGTTTAAGGCTGCAACCAGTCAATTTGACTGGTAAAATATTTTGATCATCTTTCTGGCTTCTGCAGTGTTAAAATACTTTTTCTGTTGCTGTGTAAATAAAAATCAGTTTCATTGTTAACTTGAGAATTGTTTACCATTATTTATCAATGTTGTGTATTAGTGACATGAGTACATGCAACTCATACTGCATTACTTTTGATTTGAGTTTATGTACTAATGTAGCATGAAGACATTTGAAAGATGGCAAAATGTTGTTAAACTTTAAAAGTTTGGCCAGTATTGAATCAGAAGGGAAAGATTCTGCGAATTTATGTGAAGGTCTGCTTGCTGTTGATAGTTGGAACAGCCATAGTGATGACATACTTTTACAACATGATAAAGATGATATTGAGACCAAAAAGCACTAAAAAAAAATTAACTCTAAAAATATTGATTAAAGATTAAGTATTACACAAACTTGTACTTATAATGAAAATAATTCTAATTTATTTATTGATATTTCTTTTTATTAATGTAAAACATTAAACAAAATATTAACTCTAAAATTAAGGTTAGCACTAAATATAACCTGGAAAAATGAACATTGTTAAGGAATGATGTACTACAAGTCAAAATGGTCATTATTCACAAAAATCCTGGTTAATCTGATGTAATATGGGCAGTAGTTACAATGAATTTGTTGAAAAGAAAAAAAAAAGATAAGTTTTCAACTATAATAGCACATTTCTAAGTCTTCCACTCAATGATCAGCCGCCTAGGACTGTATAATAAAGTTTGCTATCCACAAAGGCTATGATTATCTGTGTGCACTAAAAATAAAGAGTTGACAGAAATTAAATTAATTGGGAGTCGATTAATAACACAAAACAACACTCACTTTTAAACTTTTCCGGAACATGTTTCTGAGGCCTTCCCTCTATCTTCAGCCGGACATCGACTTGTTCTCATTGGTGTAGCTGGCAATATTTTGTCATTGGTCTCCTCTGGTGGCGGTTCGAGGAACTTGCTGAACATGTTCCGGGAAAGTTTAAAAGTGAGTGTTGTTTTGTGTTATTAATCGACTCCCAATTAATTTAATTTATACAACAACACTGTTTTCAACACTTCCATGAAAGGATTTAGTTGACAGAAAGTTTCTCCCTCAGCTTTTTAGCATAACTTCTTTACACACAATGTTTTTTTTTTTTTTTTTTTTTTTTTTTTTTTTTTTTTTTTTTTTTTACGAAAACTCCTTTCTATACTTGGGTGAATAATTTGGGAAGTCATCTCTTGTTCACTTTCTCAGTATTTTGTATGGCATCCCTGATTATGAAGACATTCATCTCGTTAGCCAAAACTCTACTCGAGCACTGCCATCTCTTCAGAGATGACTGTACATAAGCTCGTCTCTTTCATGGACACAGTTCTTTGAAGACTGAATTATGTAGTCTGGCCCATAGGTGCTCTACAAGAATTAGGTGTGGGTTATTGCCAGGCTAGTCATCCCAAACAACAGGGAATGAATGTTCTCTTGAGAAGTGCTATTGTTGTTTTGACTGTGTGAACTGTTGCTCTATCTTGCATATAAGAGCAACAATTTTTTAATTTGGGTAAGACCATTCTGAAGTGCTTGAGCATAGATAGGAACAATCCTCTCCTGATGGTAATCGCCACTGATGGTATTTTTCTTATTAATGATTTTCTTGTGGGAGTCGTCTTCCTGTTTAATATTTAGTCATATTAATTATTTTTAAGTCCTTTCATTAGGAGAAAACATAATAAGCCTAGAAAAATTACTGTATGACAAATTTTCACTAACTTATACCAAGTACAGAGGTGTCAAACTTATGAAATGTTTCTGCTTTAAGAAAATGCACCACACAAGAACACTGCTCAGCAGCACACAAACTATAGGAATGTGTTCATAATGATTCAGCAAAAAGTAAAGAAAGATATACAGATCATATAGTTGGCACAACCTGTTGGAGTAAAGTGATACTCTCTCCACAGAGCATCACACCTCAATTTCTCATTTAATAAAAAAGAGAAACTTTCTGTCCACCCTGTAATTTACATCCAAGATTGCATGTAGCAAAGAGAAAAATCAGCCACAGTTACATTTCAATTTAGTTCTAGTGACGAGTGCCCCAAGAGGAATAAAAAGTAGAAAAATTGTGCATTTTTGTAAGATCTTTGGTTTAATATCTTTTAGACACAGATATATGTATGCAAGAAACTATTGGTGAATTTGTAACTATTTTGTAGTTGTCAAACTTGGGCCTGTGGTAAGAAAGCAAGACATGAATATTTTTATTTTTAATCTACTTTTATTAAAACAAATCCCAACTCTTTCTGTAACTTACATGCAACAATATACCCTTGTAAAATCAGTAAATCAATTAACTCTGCTTAAGGCCATCAACCCATTTAGCTCAGAAAACATTTTAATGTTATATAATTTTCATATTTTCTGTATATTTATCTCTTTGATGCCCATGTGCTAGAGGTTCATGCATAAACTAAATATGAGGCAGATTCTAAATAATTAAACATTAGTTAAATATAATTATCAGCAAACTTTTACATTGTGAAATGTATTAAGTGGATTTCATTCTGTGCAATTATCCTTTCTGAAATGTTTCACTGTATGATTTTAATGGAAGTTTGAGGTTCAATTTTTAGCTGATGGTAAAATACATTTTGCATAGATATAATGGGGGGGGGGCAGAGAAAATCTGATGCTGAGATAATGGATTCAAATATCTGCTTTGAAGTGAAATGTGTAGTATTTAATGCCCAATTTTACTACATACAGCACAGCAGGCTGACACTGATGATACATGAGATGAAGATGGAGCATCAGTGGAATGAGATGGTGGGGGAAACTGGAGATCTCTGAGAAAACCCAAGCCGCCTTGGTGAGACCCAAGCAGGCACTCAGCCATGGTGTGGCCCATCTGCTTTAAGCTGAATAAAGACCTAATTCAAGAAATTGCATCTAAAGAAGCGGGAAATATGAGTTTACAGTGTCATACTTTAAAGAATATTGCAGCCTCAAGTAACATTGGTTAGGCCTATTTTTTATATCCTGAGGAACAATAATGTTGAAAACAGTGTTGTTAAGATAAATTAACTTTAAAGAGAGTCGATTAATGACACTAAACAACACTTACTTTTAAATTTTTCCGGTACATTTTTCAGAGGCTTTGCCTCTATCCTCAGCCGGCCATTGACTAGTTCTCATTGGTGTAGTTGACGATATTTTGTTACAGGTCTCCTCTGGTGGCGGTTCAAGGAACTTGCTGAACAAATCTTTCTGGGGGATGTCGAAATTGAATACTTTGTTCCTATTTTTTGAAATGATTTGTTCCCATGTGGATAGTTCTTGTTTTCCTGATGTATGTTTTAGTAGTTTTGGTTCTGGATTTATGTTGTGGTTTTTTTCCCAAAAATGTGTGGCAACTACTGATTTTTCTAATTGTTTATATTTTATATTTCTAAAGTGTTCCTTTGCTCTTGTTTCTAAATTTCTTTTGGTTAACTTTAAAGAGAGTCGATTAATGACACTAAACAACACTTAAATTTTTCCGGTACATGTTTCAGAGGCTTTGCCTCTATCCTCAGCCGGCCATCGACTAGTTCTCATTGGTGTAGTTGACGATATTTTGTCACAGGTCTCATCTGGTGGCGGTTCAAGGAACTTACTGAACAAATCTTTCTGGGGGATGTCGAAATTGAATACTTTGTTCCTATTTTTTGAAATGAAGATTTGTTCCCATGTGGATAGTTCTTGTTTTCCTGATGTATGTTTTAGTAGTTTTGGTTCTGGATTTATGTTGTGGTTTTTTTCAGGAAAAATTTAAAAGTAAGTGTTGTTTAGTGTCATTAATCGACTCTTTTTAAAGTTAATTTTAAATGTGTTTATGAAGTGGAAAGCGAAAGGTCAAAATTAATAAAGTATTCATGGTGCAGTAACACAGAATATTATAAAATATTGTGTAGCCAACTTTCAGAATCATGGCTTTAATGCCATTTAAAATGTATCAGTTTTTAGAAAACATTTTATTGTATACAGATTTATTTATTCTGTCACTACTCAACCTTAAATATTAGTCAGACTAATAAATATAAATAATAAATATATTGATTTTTTAAATATAATTCTTAAAAGCTAATTTGTTTAGATGTGTTTAATTTTTAAAAATCTGACTATATTATACACAAACATCTTTAATTAAAAAAGCTTTTTAGCTACAAATTGGTGTTAAACATTTTAGCATGTTGCATCAATTATTAGTTTGTAAGATAACAGGCCATTTGAATAGAAAATTATAGTTCTTTACATATTTCTCTTAAATGAAAAATTTGGGGGTAGGCTTCTCATTTATGCTGAACAGATGTTTATCTTCAAGTCATTAGTCTTGTGTTATCCACTTGATTCTGCCAATAACTGCAGTGAAAGTTCTTGATCAGCAAAGGACCTCTGCTTTATCACTGATTTTTACTAAATTATTAATATTTTAACGGTAGGAGCTACCTGAAAATTGTAAAACTGTGCATAATGTTCAGTAATATTATTAAACTTTTTATATTAGAATGAGCAGAAGGTTTCAAACATTCATATGCAGCCAAAACTTTAAAATGGGAAAAAAATCATGAAAATCCTTTATTCTGGATTTGAGAAAGTAATGGGGACCCAAATATTAGCTCTTATCATTCTTTCAGCTCTTTGCAGTCACAAAAAATAATTTGTTTGCACTTGAAAGAATATCTTCTAAATGGCCAGTTCCAGGTAAAACCTCTTATGTGAATTTCTCTGGTTCTCATACTGTGTGGCAGCTTAATGCTTGAAAGTGCTAAATACTATAAAAAATTGTCACAGAGCTGTGAGATAAGTATTTTATGCATAAATCTAGCAGTCACAATACTGAAATGATGTTGATTTTAAGTATTGGTAGCATAATAGTTAATATTCACATTATTCTCAGAAACTATTTGTAGTTGGTTTATTAATACTCGTCACTACAATAAACCAACTACAAATAGTTTCTGAGATTAATTTTGACGTCACTGTTACTAAATTCCTCCAAACACATATTCACATTATTGCTGATTTTAATTGGTCTTTTGCAGCTACATCTGGATTCAGGGTTAGAGCAGCATACTTCAGAAGACAAAAAGGAGCAAGAGCAAGAACTTGATTTTTTTGCAGAGCACACTAGTTTTGAGAGCCCTATGCAGTTCAATAATTCAAGTGAATATAATCCTCCAATGCCACAAACGGAAGTAAGTAAAAGTAACAATTAGTAATACTGTTGTAGCTTTATATCACTTTTGACTAATCTTTTAAATATATTATATAAAATTGATTGTATACTAGCTGCACATGAAAGAACATTTTATAGCATTGTGGGACTTGATTTTGAAAGCTGTTTATTTATTTATTTATTTATTATTTAGCTCCTGTCATTGAATGACTGACCAGCCAGACCAGACCACACCACACCAGACTTGTTTCCCTTCCTCATATTGAGGACTTACACCCTCCAGAACATACAAGGTCATCAAAAGAATTGAAATAAATTAATCTTTTATTTAAAAATAGCCCTAAAAAGTTATATAATTGAAAGTAACAATGGGCTTCCACTGATTTGGTTAATTTTGAATGATAACATTGTAATCTAAAATAGTATGTACTGTTTGCCCCTTTGTTAAGTTGAAATCATAATATTTGCTGCTTTTACAGTCATACATAAGTTAAGACATTAATAAAAAGTGTCATGCAATGCAAACATATTATAGCATTACAAAAACTTCTAGTATTTAAAACAAGCATTTTCATTTCAGACAGTTTCTGATCCAGCCATGTCTCTTGCAAAAAGTCAACAGCCAAATGTAGATACTGCCGCTCTTGGGGTAAATCTGTCTGATGCAACCCAGGAACAGAGGAAGCCAACTATTGGTGTCAGGAAACCTCAAGCCAAACGTCCAGGAGTAAGTATCATAAAATTAAAAAATGGTTTTGAGACTATTTTAATGGAATATTGTCAAATATTGTGGTCTTGTTTAGCTTGGTGCTAAGAAAGGAGGCTTGGGTGCTCAGAAGGTGAAGACTAACTTTGCAGAAATAGAACGTGAAGCAGCGTTAGCAGATCAATTGAAAGTTCAAGCTGCGGAGGAAGCTAAGCTTTTAGCAGAGAAGAGTGCTGAAGAAGAGCAGAAGCAGGTAAAGATAAAAATTGTAACTGCACATTTTAGAAAGAGTAAGCCTGAAACAAACAAGCAAACATGTTTTGATTTGACTAGGATGTGGGTATATTATTAAACATTCCTTTAAAGCTTCTTCACTTAAATAATGGCTTCAATCCTCTTTAAAGATCTTTTTTAATTCTGAAACCTTCTTTTGTTGTACAGAAACTTTAAATCTTCCTTGCACTGCTAGTTTTGTTATTCATAATGTGTCCATTACTAGAAAGGAAAAAGGAGATTCCTACCTTAAATACTGTAAGAGGCTAAAGAATTATCTTTATTTCTCCATGATTTCAGAGGTTATTTGTAGCTAAGATTTAACACAGTGGCTTCTCGATTTTATAAGCTTATGAGCTATTTATGGGAAGATGGCATATATGGGAATGTGCAGCACCAAGTAAAAAACTTAAAATATTTGGGATCTTATTTAGCAACAATGGAAGAATAGATGACAGTGTGAACTATAGAATTGCAGAACCTGGAAGATTGTATTATGCTTTAATTAAAAACTTCATTAGTAAGAAAGAGATCTCAAAGAAGACTAAATTAACAGTGTATGTACATTAATTTATGAGTGCAAATCTTGACCATTAACATCAAGGCAATTGGTGAACTACAAACAAATGAAATGAGATATTTAAGAAGAGTAGGAGGAGTAAAAGGAAAAACTCAATGAGATAGAATTATAAATCAGACAAAATGAACAAATTTGAAAATTCAACCTTTACAGCAACAAATAGAAAATAAACATTGAGATGATTTGGCCATGTTCAATGATGCGTGAAGAGAGGATCCCAAAAACAGGCTTTGAAAGCTAGAGTGTAGTGGAGATCAAGGAGATCAAGGGGAAGGCCCAGTTGTTTCTAGGAAGATTGGATGGAAGGGATTTTGAAGGAAAAAGGATTGGGTATTAATGGAGCAAAGAAGCTCGCAAGGGAGCCTGTAAAATGGAAGGCTCTTTTAGAAACTTTGAGAGTGGATGGTAAAGAGGATTGACTAAGTAAATTTCTAAAAAGATTTCAATTTTTTAAGTCTACTGTAGTGCAACATTATAATGTTTACACATTTTGCAAGAACTTCAAACAAATATCTTCATATCTTCCATCATCAGGCGGTAATTATACTGAGGTATTAAGTAACAATTAATTATTTAATAACACATTTAAAGTACTGCTGTGGATTATTTTAGGTTATGTTTTATCTTCTGGGAACTACCAGTTATCTACATTTCATGATGCAATTTTATGGTATCCTATTCTTGTTATTAATATTTGGCAAGATTTGAAATAATTTGTGTTTAAATTCAAATATAGCCCTTATAGTGGTGATATTGTTCTATCATTACCTTTTCTTTCTTTCCTTCTTTTTCTTTCTTTCTTTCTTTCTTTCTTTCTTTCTTTCTTTCTTTCTCTTTCTTTCTTTTGTATTTGAAGTTTTTTTTCCAAAATCAGTGAGTAATTGCTTGCAGAATCTTAAGAAAAAATTTTGGAAAGAAAATGTAAAATTTCTTCAGACTGAGGGTCATAAAAATCAAGTAAAAAATTATCTTTATAACAGAGGCACTTCCTGATGTATTTGAATGCAAGGACTGCACTCACATTGCCATAGTAAACCTTTGAGGAAAAAGTGCAAATATACAAAAATGGAGAATGTGGGATGTCCTTTAATTTTTAAATCATAACTAATGCACAGCTGCAAATTTTTGACATAGAAATAACTTGGGTCTTGATCAACGCACGATTCCAGAATTTTGATAGCAGAGGGATTATGAGATTTGATAATGGAGATCTCCAGAACTTCTTTTTGCTTAATGGTGGTGAATACCTCCACTCTAAATGTATACGAATATAGTCCAATTAATATAAAATTATTTGTGGTTGGTTTATTGACACTCGTCAAGTAAGTGACGAGTGTCAATAAACCAACCACAAATAATTTTATATTAATTTTGACGTCACTGTTACTAAATTCCTCCAAACACACATAGTCCAATTAACTTGAGCGGGCAGTTGAGTAAGGATGTTCACTAAATGGATTACTCTGATACTAAATCTGAAAGAAGGCTGAAGATAATTTATACATGTGGAGTAGTTGATACATGTACCATCAATGGTTCCAAATGTATAAAATCATCCTCAGTCTTCTTTTAGGATTGCTAACAGACTAATTCATTTATTTAGTGTGCATCTTTACCCAGCTGCCACCTCAAGTTAATTGGTGTGTACAAGAGATGTACTTTTTGTGCACCAGTTGCAATCACAGAGCTGACTGTACACAAGTAGGTGATCAGTAATGATTCTAGCTATTGCCAGTTATGTTTCTGTTATTGCTAACCTAAAAGAACTTAGCATTAAACTTTGTTTTGTATTTATCGAACTGCAGTGAATTATACATAATCGCAGCTATATTCCTGTAAGGACTATGATAGAATGAAGCACAAAATAATATAATTTTGAGTCGAACTAGTACTCAATGCTCTATTTATTGCTAATGTTTACCTAGAACGTGTTTTGTTAGGACTTTCCTAACATCCTCAGCTAAATATTAAAAGCAGAAGCATTATTAACAGTGAAGTATTCTTCATTTTTGAGTTTGATGTATGAGTCACTCATAAATCAAACTCATAAATCCTCAGCTAATGTTCACTTTTGAATGTTGGTTTGGTGAACTCCTTGGAGGCGATAGGGGCATCTCTATTGGTATCTTGATGAACTTGAAGTTTGGGTTCCCTTAAAAGGTGGTATTGAAATTTAACAGTTTTCTTTCATATTTGTGAATATTTTTTCCCACGTGGCTAATGCAGTTTGAACACTTTTAAATATGTGGATTTCTTGTTCTATATCATGATTATCATTCCAAAACTGGTACGCTACTGCTGATTTATCTATTTCTTTGTTCGTGATGTTCCTAAAATGCTCTTTAAGCTTAATGTTCAAATTCCTTTTAGTTTGCCATTTAAAAGTTGTCGCAGCCTTTGCAGTTTGTCTGGTAGACACCTGATTTTTTTGTCTGTGGGTATCTCCTTTGTTTTTTTTTTGTTTTTTGTAATTTACATCCTCCAACATTTGGTCATATCGGACGATGAATGAAATGGGTGAAATGATGCTCAGTGTTTCCGAGGTCCATGGAGCTTAGAGTTACCCGACATTCGTCTTTCAGGATAATGGAAAACCCCGGAAAAACCTCATCCAGGTAACCCTGACCGAGATTCGAACTCGGCACCTCTTGAACGTGAGGCAGACATACTACCATCTACGCTACCGAGGCAGGTATCTCCTTTGTATTATGATACTAGCAATAAATGGAGCATTGAGTACTAGTTCGACTTAAAATTATATTAACAATTTTATTGTTACTAGGATCAAGGCAATATATTGCCTTGTTTAAAAGTAGCCATTAATCCAAAATTGTTATTAACTCATTGGAATATTTGGAAGCTACGTTAAATGTTTGAAGGTGGCCTTCAGTTCTTTATTAAGTTGACTAGGACAAAGTTTGTAGTTCTAAAATAAGACTGTTTCCTAGCTCACCCTTTACGAAGGAAGGTATAAGGGTGTGTTTTAAGCATCATTGAATTTTTCAATCTGACTTTACCTATCCAAATCACCTGCACACAGCTAGTGTGGAAGAATACTAATTTCCATCAGTTCCATCCTTCCTTAGCTAAAACTGTGATATCAGAACGTATGTGTATAATTTAACTTTGAACATGAAAATGCAAGCTCTGAAAATGCAGAAGGTGGCTACATTTATTAATACTGACAAGGGCAGTTTAAGATCATCTAAATAAAGGAGTCTGCCAGGATACAATAATCCTAACCATTATATTTTACAGATTGCATCCATGCGCCTGGCATATCAAGATCTTAGTCTCCAACAGAAGAAAGAGGAGGAGAAATTGAAGCAAGTTGATCCAAAGAAGGCTCAGCAGATTGAAAGGCTAGGAATGGGCTTTGCTTCAAGAACGTAAGAAAAAATCTGAAAAGTTATTTGTTTAGTTTATCTGCTTGTATACTCTCTATGCTTATTATTTTCAGAGAATAGTGGCTGCAATAGGTTAGGTCTACATCCAATTATTTTATTTGCTGGAATGTTCTGTTGTGGATACAGGGAAGATACAGGGCTTCACAAAAGTAATGGATTATGCACGAAGGTGGTCAAACTTTTCAAATCCTTTATCTTTTGCTTCTTTATTTCTGTTTATGGGATTATTTGAAAATGTTACTACAAGCTCTAGCAATATGAACAAATTGAATAAAATATATGATTGCCAGTTAAGTGCATTGATTGCATAATTATTAATTTAAAAAATAATTGCTTTTAAGGAATGAATTGCTATGTCAGGGCATAAGCAACCCCATATATCGCAAAACGGGTTTAATACAACTGCTTTTGTTAAAGGTCTGTTCAAAGCAAAAGAAATTCTTAGATGCTTTTAGTTGAGGAGGAGAAATAAAATGCCTTGCCAATTTTGTTTACAACTCATACCCACTACTGATGTGATCTCAGCAACAATAGTGCAGTGATTTTTAACAAGCTCATGCATATCCTTAATATTGTCTTCATAAACACTGGTTGTCAGACAACATTTATTTTATTTTCCAGTTCATCGTTGGTCCATTTCAAAACTCTTAGACCCAATTGAACACTTTGGATTTTTTCAGAGTAGCATTGCCAAACTGTGCTTAGTCTCTTAAAATTTTTACGTGATTTTATAATTTTGTTGACAAAGAAACAAATAAAATACATTCATTGTACAACAGATGCTGGTACTTCCTATTCAATGAAATGAGTGGAAAGCAGTGGACATTGCTATTCCCTCTCCATTCTCCTGTACTGATTCCCTGGCATGCCATACTGCTTATGTCAAACAAATGAAATTCTGGTATGTATAGGCTGTTAGGCATATAAATGCAGATAATTTCAAAGCTGGTGCCTTAATATTTATCCACTTCAGTGCATTAATTGTTCTTCTAACAGTTTTCCCATAAATACATAAAATCCTATAAAATGAACAATGCCTGTTAGTCTTTTATCTTCGCTTCCACGTGATCATACCATCAATATCTGTTACCCAGGTAGTCTTGGGTCATTATTCTTGGAGAAAGCTCGCTCTGCTTTACCTCTCATAACCTTCCCTGCACTCTTGGGGAAAATGTATGTGGCTTGTGTGTGCCATGCTTACTTGGAGCTACTAACCAACCTGAAAACCTATTGAATGAATTCTTGTATTTCCTTTTAAGTGGAACATAGGACCTTATGAACTGCACAACCTCAAGGCCCGTAGGCAACATGTGGAGGATCAGAGGTTTCCTGATCAGAGAGATTCCGGGATGAGTTATCAGGCCAATGCCGGAAGTGAAAGTACGAGAGATGAGGTGATAGGAAAGATGATGAAGCAATCGGTGTAATGCTGGTGGGGGAAACCAGAAGACCTGGAGAAAACCTGCCCCAGCGCCATGTTGTACATCACAAATCTTACTTTGCGGTCGCCTGGGATTGAACCCGGGGCACCTCGGTGAGAGCCAAGCGTTCTAGCCACTCAGCCATGGCGTGGCCTGAAAACATATTGCTTATTAATTAAAGTTGTTAGTCTGCAAATGAAGTAATTATTGATGTAATGTTAGCCAGTGTTGAATTACCAATATAAATATCTGCACTTACATTCGCAACACCTTGTTTGTGAATAATAAAGGTAAAAGGAATTTATTCCTGTATTTCCTAATAGTGATTAAAAGGTGTCTTGTTCAGATGAACCAACTTTTATTTCAGCGGAATAAATGTTATATTTGAAATTTAAAAAAAGAATGATTGGGTGCTCTTGATTTCATATATTAATTTCCTTTGGCTTTCTAGATCATATCAGATGATGAAGGAAGTCAGTGAAGTGTACACTCCAATGAGTCTGGCTTTTTAGACTTAAATAGAATATGTAACTCTTCAGGATGTTTCTTATCCAGCTAAGTCCTTTGAAATTTTAAACTTTGAAATTTTTAACTTTAGTTATGAGAATTTAAGCTATGTAGATGCTACGCTTACAAAATTAAGATAGGCTGTTAGTACTGTGCTGCTGAGGAGTCTTATTATAAATTTTGGGTGTTTGACATTCATATTTCACTTCCTCCGCTGCTCCTCCTGCTCATTTCTATTCACTGCACAAACCCTTTTGTAAAATTTCTCTGCACTTGTGACGAAACTCACTAAAAGATTTTAATAGCTGGTGCATACAGACATATTTGTATCAATAATACTTTGTTTCAATAGTTTATGATGATGAGCACTAATGATTTCCTCCTTTAAGTCAAATCAGTTATAATGTAATGAGTTGCATTGGACATATGAGCATCAGCAAATCATGTTATGAATTCTCAGGAGGGTAATATTTCCAATGAATACTGATGCATTGTAAAATCAAGCAATGGACACTAGAACTTACTCCACAGCATTGGATAGCAGTTACCAGGTGTTATTGGGATAGCACATTTGCATGTCATGTAGTGGGCATAGTTTTTATAAGATTTTATTTAGTACATAGAATATCAGATAGTATGAGGCTTTATTGATGTAACTCCCTAAGCTTTTAGCATATTCATTTTATATTAAGGTTTTGCCAGATAAAGTTTAAAGTGACACATATAAGGCAGCTTCACAAATCAAATAATCTGAATAATAAATACATATCTTTAGTTTGCAAAATATAATAGCTGAAAATATAAATTTTCTCTTGTGGAAATTACATGGTGAAAGAAACATTGCACAAATTCAGTTGGTATACCCATAATGAGGGAGTTATCACTTCAGGAATTAATTGAAAGGCATGTTATATTGAAATCCATTGTGCAGAATATGATGAAAAATTAGTATTGTGACTATATAACTAGAAGAGGGGAGACCCTATATTCACAGTGAAGCACACTGTATTCCACAGGTTTTGAACATGTCCTTTATAAAAGCAAATTAAAAACAAAATTTGGAAATGATACTATTTAGAAAAGTAACATGGTTCTTTGAATTGTCAAGCAGTGATTAACCATAGGGTTTTTCTTTTCAGTTTCTTAAATATAGAAATTTATTTAATAACTTCACTGTTTTACTTACTACTTATCATTTCTGCATCACATTTTAGTCTCTAAATAAATGATTGAAATTATAGTTATGTGCTAGCGTTGTACATTAAGAATGCTTAAGATTATTGCTGTAAAATGCAATCATTCAGTTGATACTCCAAAGATTTTAATTTGTTTTGCAGAGGTGTGAGTCATTCAGCTCTAAGTGACATGAAAACTATTGAACAGGAGAGTCCTAAGAAATTGGGAGGTTCCAAAAATTCCTTGTTTGATAGAGATTCGGACAGAGATGGATTTTTTGACGACTTCCGCTTCTCTCCACCTTCACCTGGATTTGGAATGTAAGTGAAAGCTGTTTAAAGTAGTTTTTACAGATAGTAAGTTACATTTTGATTTTTAAGATAGAATACAGTTATGTCTCAAATCAAATATTAGAAGTAGTAAACAATGAAATGCATGATCAATTTTTTGAGTAACATTCAAATTGATTTAACACTAAACTTGTTTTGCCAAGCTGCTTACTTATGTAGGACATATTTAACAGACATGTGTGCATTCTAGGCTCTATCTGTGTGGTCAGTCTCATTTTTTGTTGAACTTGCTAACTAATGAATGAGACACTAAATTTATATTTTATATAGGCAATCTGGTTTGACATCCTACTTGTTGTTAATACACTATTTATTTTATCTCTAGGTACAAAAGTAACTCTAATGAAAATAAAACACTGGAAGCTATGTTTCTTGATGGCAACACAAGTAGGGATCGATATAGCTCAAGCAAGCCATGGGGATCATTTGAACCTGAAAGCAGACAGCCTTCATCAAATAGCTATTCATCTGATGACAGGCCTTCTCCAAGAAGGGAACCTTTACCAGCTACTCCAACAACGAACGAGGCTCAGAAGAAATTTGGTAGTGCTAAGGCTATTTCTTCAGACCAATATTTTGGGGATACTATGGACAGTACGGTGAGCATTGTAAAGTTGATGTTGCAAAAATATGTATGATTAAAAAAGAGCATTTTTGTATACATATAATAACATTGTGAATTAAGAATTAGTTTTGCAGAACTAAACTTCCAGAAATAGGGAGGTTTGGGCATAAGAAAAACTTCGTTGAAACATCTGTTACAGTTTCCATTTATAGGGGCAGTCAATGATAATTGATAAATAATGATGGAACAGCCACACATGGAGCGGAAGATCTATGGTTAAAATCCCCACTTTGGCATTGAATTTTTCAGTTCTGATTCTTTTAAAGTTTATTAGGCATGATTTGTTTGTGTTAGAACAGTCAATTATCATTGATTGCCCTCAAATAGAAACTATATTCAGCCCGAAGCTTATGTATGAGTTGTAAGGTGCTATTGGGGTAGAGGTTTCCTCTTAGACTACCAGAAAAATACATTCAGTTGGGGAATTTAATGTTATACTGGCATTTTACCATTGTAGCTCAGTGCTAGAACAGCCGTGGATGAAGTGGAGGATCTGTAGTTCAGGTCCCGGCAATGAGATTGAGTTTTTCAGTTCTGTTTCTACCTTTCATCTGTTAGTATTTGTTATTAACCTTTTGTTGCTCTCATTTAAAGCATTAGTACATGACTAGTATAGCTGATTTTAAATTGACATTTAAATTCAGTTACATATAGAAACAATTTTTTTTCCACTTTATTACAAAACAAAAAAATGTGGATGGCTAACTCACCTAATTTTGCACTTGTACACAAAGTACACATTTTTGCATGACATGAGATTTGCTCTGAGTGATGAAAAAGACTAGGGAATGCAGTTCAGGTAGACAAAACCTTATTTTGTTTTTGTGCTATGTAAATGTTCATTTAAGTTGGCAGTTTTTCGTGAAAGTGATTTGGCTTTATGAGATCATATAGAATGAATTAGTTCACAATATTTCCATTGAATACAAAATTATATATATGCAAACTCTTAGCAGTTAATGCTAGAGCTTGGCATTTTCATCCTATTGCCTATTTTATGCTTTATTTAGAATTAGTCTTTGTATACATAAAAATGTTTGACTCATTGAAGTAAAATGTACTAATTTTATACACTATAATTGTCTGATCCCTTTGTCTTCCTTTTTGTAGCTTAAAGGCCTATCATAGGTTTTTTTCCTTTTTTTTTTTTTCTTTCTGTATGAAAACTTTACAATAATACCTAACACTCAGTAATGATTACAAATCAGGTGGGAGTGTGAAATGTGTTTCAAGAGAGAAATTACTTAAAACTGATAATAGGGTTTTTCATTAACAAATGTGTAACTGAAGAGTGGAAATTTCAAGAAATATTGTGCTTACGCGCTTATCATTACTGACATTGCTTGTTTTAGTGACTATTTTGAATTTAGGGTCTAATTGCCTGCTTATTATAAGATTTTTAATGCTATTGTGCTGAGCTCAGGCTATTACTGATGTCCCCGATCTTCCTGTTCTCTTTCAGATGCAAATTTTATGAGATCACTATCAGTGATTTTTGTGCAGAATTTGCAAACTTTCCATATCTGTTGGACTTTTGAGTACAATATATACAAATATAATTTGTAACATAAAACTTCACCTATCTTATAAGAAATGATGAAAGTTTTCTTACTAATTGTTTAGTCCAAAAAATTGTAAAAGCTTAGTACCTCATTATTATTATTATTATTATTATTATTATTATTATTATTATTATTATTATTATTATTATTATTATTATTATTATTATTATTATTATTATTATTATTGTTATTGTTATTGTTATTGTTGTTGTTGTTGTTGTTGTTATTATTATTATTATTATTATTATTATTATTATTATTATTATTATTATTATTATTATTATTATTATTATTATTATTATTATTAATTGTTTAAGATCACAATTTCGTGAAAAAAGATGTGTAAGACGTTTTCACAAAATCACAATCCTAATTGACCTATTAGGAAACTGATTGTGTACCTTGTATTAGCATTTAGCACTTATTTAATGTTCATATATGTGCAAAATGTTCATTAAACAATTTACATTGTCAGGTTTCAGGCAGGTGCTTTCCATTCTCACAATATGATTAGTAAACATATATGTAAGCAAGAGCATTCAGGTCCAGCAGGTGGTTTCTGTAATGTGCATAAAGCAGTAACTTCTATTCCCTCATAAATTAAGTTTTTATAACAATGGAAGTTTTTTTTTAGTAGACATCATTTTTTCACCATTTAGATTCTGTGTATAAATAGTGCTAATACTGAACATGTGAATTTTGTAATTATGATCCTAAATTTGAGAAATAATATAGTGGTTAATGTAATTTATAATGTTTGCCAAAATGAGAGACGGGATAGGTAGTGATGTAAAAACCATAGTAGTGTGCTATGTTGTTCTGACCATTTTCTTTTTTATATAGGTTTAATGGTTATTTAATTTTTGCAGTGGGAGAGGAAAGCAAACCTATCGAGGTTTGAAGGCTCATCAAGTATCTCTTCAGCAGACTATTTTGGCACTGGTAATAGTCAAAGCAGTGGAGGAAGCCATATAACTACTCCAGATTTAGAAGATGTTAAAGAAAGTGTTAGACAAGGAGTAACAAAAGTAGCAGGCAAACTTAGTTCAATAGCCAATGGCGTAATGTCAACGATTCAGGTAAGCATTGAGCATATTAATATACCTGTATAATAAAGGTGATAAATATATTAAAAATTTATAATTGCCGAGTCTAATTTTAACAGTTTAGTGTCACTTTGCTTTGTGCATTGAAAATGCTCTAAGAATCTCTGTTGTCAATCATCTCAATCTTAACTGATCTTTGAAGAGTAAAACTTTTTCGTTTAAAGTTTCAGTATACCATTTGGTCCTTTTAAGATTGATTTGACTGTACAGTTGAACCTCAATCTATCTTCGCTGGAGCTAGTATTTTTCTGCATTCATTGTTAATTTACGCAGTCTCATGGTAACTTTATTTAAATAAAAATCATATTCATTAAACTTAAAGGTGAGTTGATTAATGACACTAAACACTTTTAAATTTCCTGGAACATGTTTTGGAGGCTATTTTCCTCCATTGTCAACCAGACATCGACTAGTTCTCAGTGGTGTAGCTGGCTATATATTGTTGGAGGTCTCTTCTAGTGGTGGTTTGAGGAACTTCCTGAACAAATCTCTTTGGGGATGTCGAAATTGAATACTTTGTTTCTATTTTTTGAAATAAAAATTTGTTCCCATGTGGACAGTTCTTGTTTTCCTGTTGTGTGTTTAAGTAGTGTTGGTTCTGGATTTATGTTGTGGTTTGTTTCCTAAAAATGCGTGGCAACTGCAGATTTTTCTAATAGTTTGTATTTTATGTTCCTAAAGTGTTCCTTTGCTCTTGTTTCTAAATTTCTTTTGGTTTTTCCGATATAAATTTGACTAGTCATAGCACTCAATTTGGTATATGAGATTTTTTGTTAGATGGAATGGCATCTATGATGTTTGAGCATATTAGGATTTTTAGGGAGTAATGGTTGACTGGTGCTGGTTGAATGTTTTGTTTTTTAAAGACGTTTTGAATTTAACAAAGGCCCATGGGTGGTAAGTGAATTTTTTGAAGGTCATTTTAGTTTCTGTAGCGCAGAGGGTTGTGGTTTCCTTAAGCTTCTTTTTTGCAAGTTGACTAGTACCTAATATAGTGGGCCAAACTATGAAGCCCGGGCCTTAAAGCATAGTAAGTCGCCATTAAGGTTGCCTCGTGTGATTATGTGGAAAATACATGAGTCAGTTGGAGAATTTAATGTCATATTGGCTCGTTGGCCATAGTAGCTCAATGGTTAAGAGCAGCCGGACGGAGAGTGGAAGATCCATGGTTCAAATCCTGGCTCTGGCATTGAATTTTTCAGTCTGCCTCTACCATAATACATTGTCAACTTCCTGTTTAGATATACAAGCACATAACATACACAAGGTGTGATAAAAAAAAAAAAAAAAAAAAAAAAAAAAAAAACCAACAACAAAAGTTTACTAGTGGTAGAAACATCTCTAAGAGGTAATTATTAAATTTTAGATGAGTCGCATTTTTTAACACATCTGCTTCACTTTCGTACCTATTTTGAGGACATGTTTCGCAAATCTTCGCTTGCATCTACGGCTCTTGTGCGACTGATGCTAGATCCAGCGGTGTGGGTAATTCTGGGGTTGTTGCTGCCATCTGTTGATTTAGTGATGAACTGAAATGTGGGATTCTCTTCTAGCGGGATTTCAAAGTTCATTAGTTGGTTTTTATGTTTTTCTATGTATATCCTCTCCCATATGACGAGTTCACTATGTTTTTGTACGTATTTTAGTAATTCTGTGCTATCTTCAATTTCATGATTTTCAGACCAGAAATGAGCTGCTATTGCGGACTTATCAATATTTTTGTATCTTAAGTGCCTGAAGTGTTCTTTCTTTCTAGTGCCTATGTTCCTTTTTGTCCTTCCTATGTAAATTTTTTCACAGTCTTTACACTTAATTTTGTAAATGCCTGACTTTTCCTCTGGTTTTATCTTATCAGTATTATTACTGTGAAGTAGGTTTTTAATGTTGTAATTGTTTTTTGGTGCCAATGTTATATTGTATTTCTTGAATATTTTTTGGAACTTTTTTGTGGCCCAGGGGTGGTAAGTAAATTTAGCAAATCTAGTTTCTTGTTTTATTGGTGGGAGAGCTGTGATCTGTTTTAATTTCTTTTGAAGTTTGAATAATTTTAGTTTTTTATCTACAAGGTTTTTTCCATATCCATTTTTAATTGCAGTTTTTAAGATTTGATGGTATTCGTTTTGATATTCTTGCTGGCTGAGAGGTAGATTTACTAATCTGTGTGTCAGACTGTTGATGGTTGCATGTTTGTGTGGAATTGGGTTGAAACTATTTGCTTTGATGTAATTATCTGTGTGTGTTGCTTTTCTATGAATGCCAAATTCTAGTTTTTCATTGCCTTTTTTGATTTTAAGGTCTAAAAAAGGTAGAGTACAGTCCTCTTCAGTTTCTACTGTGAATTGTATGCTGGGTTCTTGCAGGTTGAGTAGTTTCAAAGCATCATCTATTAGTTTGTAGGGCACTATTGCAAAGATGTCGTCTACGTATCTGTACCATGTTTTAAACATATGAGGGAAGGCTTTAGTAATATGTGTTTCGAAAAAGCTCATGTATAGATTGGCCAAAAATGGTGATAGCGGGCTTCCCATAGCTAGTCCTGAAATTTGTTTGTAATATTTTTCATCGAAGACAAAATAATTTTGATGTATACATAATTCAGTCATTGCCACATATTCTTCTATTGCATTGGCATCCAGGTTTATAGAATTTAGCCATTTTTTCAGTTGAATCAAAAGTTTGTCTAATGGAATGCTAGGGAAGAGGGAGCGGACATCAAAGGATACTAAAGTGTCATGAGGTTTTAGTTTAAGATTTTGAATTTTTTCTACCAGGTCTAAAGAGTTTTTTATACTCAGAGTATGGAATTGTGGAAAGGACTGAAATTTTTTGGTTAGCCATTTTGCCAGAAGGTAAGTAGGAGTGTTTATATTATTTACAATGGGTCTCATGGGTATGTTGGGTTTGTGTATTTTAGGCAAACCATATATTCTTGTAAGGGTAGGGTTGTCTGGTTTGATAGTTTTTTGTTCTGTAGTTGTTAAAATTTTACTATTAATGATGGTTTTTTGTACATCTTTTATGCATCGGTTGAGTGGATTAGAATCTATTTCCTGGAATTCTTTTTGTTGTAGTAACTCTAACATTTTTTCTTTGTATGTAGCTGTATCTAAGATTACTATTTTGTTCCCTTTATCAGCCCTTGAGAAGATTACATCCTTTTTCCTTAAAGATTTAATTATCTGAATTTGTTTCAAATGTTTTTTTGGCTTTTTATTTATTAAGTTTTCCAATATAGGAGCTGTTGAATCTCGATATCTCTAAGAGGGTTGAGAAAACACTAAAAACATTCACAGCTGAATCACTGTCTGAGAGGTACTGCATAATTATGGCAAAACCACTTGGAGATTGCATGCAATAATACTGCCGCTCACACCTCAATGCTTTTTGGTGTCTTTTTGGCAAAAAACAAAATGTTAAGCTTTCTCAGCCACCATAGTCACTTTCCTTGTGACTTTTCTATTCCTGAGGCTGAAGAGAACCATGAAAGGATATCAATTTGGCACCATTGATGGGATTAAGGCAAAATCACTGAAGGAGATTACACCACAACAAAAAGTTATTTCCAAAAGTGTTTCAAAGATGATAAAAAGTGCTGGCCTGAGTGTACTATATCTGATGGGGATTACTTTGAGGACAAAGTTGATAGTGAATAAATATTTTTTAAGAAAAATGAAACTTCCTGTCATTTTTTTTATCTTATATTTAATTATCTTTTTATCGTGCATTTCCATTTGTGTTTTACTTTGAGTAAGTAATTCACCTATGTTCTAATAATTTCTCTCAAAATCAGGCTTTAAACCAGTTATTCTGCTCATTTTAAGCCACTTTTCTCCAACATTTCAGTTTTTCATGTCCCAAGTTTCTTTAGATTCCAATACTATATGCTGAATATTTTTTCTTCTCTTACACACAAATTCGTTCTAATAATTAATATAGTCAAAAAGCAACACCAAATGTCTCACCAAAAATAAAGAAATATTTGAGTTAAGGTGAATTAATTCTTTCATAGTTATGTGTTTCAATGTTGAAAGCTACATATTTTACGTTACGTAATTGTAGCTAGTGCATTAGTATTCTGATATGAAATTTGAGCTTATTAATAATCAAATGTTCTGTTTATACAGGATCGCTATGGTTATTGATGTAAGGACAACTCGGAAGATAATGATTCTGCAAATTGGACTCATCGGCACTACACTGAAATCTGGAATTTAACTTAGTTGATTTGAAAAGCGTAGAGCTTTACAAAAGGTGCCTTTGCTTTGAACATTTTCTTATTCATTCATCCATCCTATGATAGGTTCTATTTTTTTCATCTTCTAAATGTAAATGTCGGCAATAATTATTTATAAAGGTGAATTAATAGCCCTGTTTTTGTATCTATTTTTCAACCACTGAGTTCTCATTTGGTTTTAATAATGAAAACTATCAAAAATGGTTGAAGAAGAAATGGATTTAAAGTAAGGGTGGATGATGTTTTTAGATTAATTAGCTTATGATATAGCTATTTGGAACTCTTTGTTTTGTAAATATCACAGGTTTGGTTTTAGTGCACATATATAAAGTTTTATATCACTTTAAGCTGTAAAATATATACAAAATATATATGCTAATTTGAAACACTAGACTTAAGTCTTTTGGTTATTTTCCTTTTTTTTTATTTTACTTTTGATTATTTTAGGCTGATGGGAATTCTTTTAAGAGCTAAATATGTAATATATTTTTCTTTCATGCAAATTTTGACTCTGGTTGTAACTTTAAAATTATTGTATATCTGTGGGGCAGTGCCTAATAGAAAACATACCTCTGGACAGCCATCTTTTATATTGGTTCGAGTTGCTCTTGATTAAATAAAATTTGTGACCTATTTTGTGTTTTAAAACACAACATGGCATATATTATGAATTGTTATTAAAACGTCTCTTTTCCTCATCCACTTAGAAAATTGTTTTTCTATTTTCATTGTAGGCTCTCTATTGTGCCATGTGGAAAAGAGCTTCCAATGAGCAATACATGATTCACTGTTCTTCAAGATGTCTTCATAAACTAAGTTGTATGTGGTCCTTTAGAAAAGACTTTATTTTATAAAATTGATTCAAACTGTTTCATCAGGAGCATTTTATTTCATATTTTGATACCTTCCACTTTCCTTCATAATGCTGATTTAGAATTACCGTGGTATGTATTTTGTTTTCCTCCACTTTCTGAACCAAAGCAATGTTTTTCAGACAGTTTGGTTTATATACTAGGGATAGGATATTAGCCATTCTAGTCCTCAGTATCTTCACCTTCAATGAATGCAACCTGTTGCTATTTCAATTAGATTATTACGAGGGTAATCCAGAAAGTCCCAGATGTTTAAAAATAAACAAAGTGAAAATATCAACGTTTATTATCTACATTTGAAAGGTACACTATTAAGCTATTTTTCTACATAATCTCCATTCAAATTGGGGCATCATGCCATGGCACAAGTTTTTCAATATCCTCTCTGTAGAAATCTGCTGCCTGCAATTTCAACCACTGGTTTACACTGGCATGGAGTTCAGCATCAGTTCAGGATTTTTGGAACCTACCTAGCTCAAAATTTTTGGTAACCAAGTTTCTCCACCACAATAGATGGAATTAATACCAAACTTCATGAAATTTGGGGAAAATGTTCTGAAAGTTCTGTAATAGTGAAATGATAATTTTTGCGAATTTTGTTATTGATTTGCATTGACAGTTCATCAGGCTAAGCCTACCACAGCGATACTTGTCGTGAACATTGGTACGGCCATTTTTAAAATCAGTGCACCATTGCCCGACTCATTATTCCCTGATTGTAAACATCACAAAGTTGACAAATTTCAGTTGGTTTAAGTTAATTAATGAAAATTTACTTAAATAAGAGTAATGATAGAGCCTGGGACTCAAGTACTTATAATAGAAAGTTGCCACAAACGTATCACAAGTACGAGAACCCCTGGTGGTTTACCGGGAAAACATGAGTCAATTGGAGAATAATTTAATGTCATGGTGGCACGTTGGCCCTGGTAGTGCAATGGGTAAGAGCGACTGGATGGAAACCAGGAGATTTGTGGTTCAAATCCCGGCCATGGCATTGATTTTTCAGTTTGGCTCTATCCAATTGGTTTGTTCGTTTTAGCCAACAAAAACTTAATCACAGACTGCAATTCACAAGTGGTGGGATTTGCTATTTTAACAACTCAGAGAGCACAGTAAGGAAGGCACAGTCCTCATGCTGCCACAGCTGAATGCGTACTGAATGTAGGAACTTTCTGACACCAAGATGGCAGCTCTTGTCCCACTCATAGCCACGATAGTCCAAAGCATCTGGGACTTCTGGATTACCCTCATACGTCTGATACTCAGTTTTCTATTAAATTATTACACCAGATTTATAGTTCATAGTTGATAAACTATCTGAAGGCATCGTTCTGTATCTGACTTTAGATATGAAGGTTATACTCCTGCTGGCCTTACAAGGGAATCTGACTGTAATCGCAGTATCTGGCAAACCGTGTGCATTGGCTGCAGATTATAACAGTGTAATTCCATGTTGGACTACAAAATTAATGTAGTTTTATATTATTCAAGAATTTATTTTGTTAAAAGGCATTGTTAGTGTATTAAATTGAATTCTTGGTGCATTTAAAACATATATGTAATTAATATAAACTTAATAAATAGACATGTACATATGCATCATTTCTATTACTAAAATAAGTTGATCAGCATTTTGCTTCCTTATTTTCAAATTGTTTCTGCAGCATGGTTAACAGTGGTTAAGATTAACAACTATGGTACTAAAATATATACTTGAAACATCCCATAGTAAAAATTTTGAAAATAGGTCAAAAAAGTCTATTGAAAATGTTCATAAAGTTTTGCAAGAAGTATCTAGTTTTAGCCATTAAATATATTAATTTAATATCTGCGTTTATTGGTGTTTCCATAAAAAGTATCAACCCTAACAGCATGGAAAAACTGGAAAACTGCTTTTACATTCAAGGAAAAGGAAATGTGAAAAAAACTGCTTGGCACGAAATATGAATTCTAAGAAATTCTGTGTGCCGAAAAGTGTGTTAGTTTCACTTGGACAATGAACTGCCAACTGTTGGGAAAGTGCTAGTAGTCATTAATAGTGATTAAAACCTAACCTGACCTCAAAGAAACAAGTTTTGGTGTCTTTTTTTTTTTTTTTTTTTTTTTTTTTTTATAAAGAAAATTAGGTGTGAGTATGTGAATACTTGTTCAGAAATAAATGCTGCTGATGTGCATTTATGCTGTTCAAGTGATGAAGGTCAAAAGTAGTTTCTAGATAGTGCATATGCTGTATACAGAAGGATATGTAAAGAGCTACTAGGCTTACCAAGATCAGCACCTAGGAAAGTAACTTTAGTGGAATTAGGAAAGACAAGACGAAATGTAATAATAATGGAAAGAATATTTTGATGTAGGTGTTTGGCCAAAGAAAGGGAAATTATGAAATTATGTATGAGACAGCAAAAAAGATTAGAGAACTCAAATAGTTGGTGGGCAGAGTTAGGAGGAATTATGGAAAAAATAGGAATGGTAGATCTATGGAGATTAGAGGAAAGGAATACAAGTGATGTGAGTAAATTGGTAAAATGCAGAATAGAAGATATAGAAAGGTAGGAAATATGGGGAAGTCTAGAAAATATGAATCACTATAATTTTACAAACAAATAAAAAGAATTTGAATAGTTATAAATAAAAGCGTTGTTAACAGTGAAGCTAATTTCATGTATAAAGACTAAAATTGAGTCATACGTTTTAAAACTTGTAACTTCACTCACATTGTTTTACAAAATCAGGAATGTTTTCGAAACTGTTGCAGTTTTATCATCAGCTGATTAGCGACTCATCCCGGTTGGATGTTGACTGGATCTCTTGTAATTGGCTCCCTCTCTCGGAAGATTCTTTACATAAGTTCAGTAGACCACTCACTGATGGCACATCAAAATTTAGAATATGTGGAATGTTTTTAATAATACAAATTTTTTCCCATGTTGTAAGTTTTGTTGACAATGGTTTTAGTAGTTTGATCTCTCCGATGTGATTATCATTCCAGAAATGAAAAGCAACTGCCGATTTTTCTGTTTATATTTTATGTTCCTACGGTGTTCTGTTAATCTAATTTTTAAGTTTCTCTTTGTCAAACCAATATAAAATTTATCACAGTCTTCACAATTTATCCTATATATGCCTGATTTTTGTTCTGGTGGGATCGTGTTTTTTAAGGTATTATTTAACAATTTCTTGAGTCAGAATCTGTTTTGTGGTGCTAGTTTGATGCCATAATCTTGAAATATTCGTTCAAACTTCGGAAATGCCCAAGGGTGGTAAGTGAATTTTTTTGTATTTCCAGTTTTTATTTATCCTTTGAAGAGTACTGATCTGTTTTAATTTCTTTTGTTTGTAGTCCCGATTGATCTTTTTTTTTTTTTTTTTTTTTTTTTGTTGAGTTTGGATTGAAACCATTTTTTGTGCTGTATTTAAAATATATGTAAATCCTCATTATATTGCTTTTGATCTAAAGGTATGCTGTTCAGTCTATGGTTCAAACTTCTAAGAGCAGCTAATTTATGTGACAGAGAATTGAAACTGTTGCATTTTATGTAATTATCTGCGTGAGTAGGTGTTCTGTAGATTTCAAATTTTACCCTGTCATTTTGTCTTATGATCATTAAATCTAAGAAAGGCAATTGTATGATTTGATCTACCTCCATATCGTTGATCTTGATAAACTTTAGCCACTTTTTTATTAGGTTTGGAATTTTATCTGTCGAAAGTTGTGAATAATGACTTAAGATCAAATGACACCATAACATCATTTTTATTGTAATTTGTTTCATTTTATCTATTAAATTTTGGGAATTGGATACACTTAAGCTGTCAAATTTCTTGAAGGAGTTTAATGGTATGTTGGACCATTGATTTGATTGATTGGTCTCATGCTATTGTCATTTTTGTGTATTTTTGGTAGACCATACATTCTTGGTAAAATTAAATTATGTGTTTTTATTGCATATAATTCATCCCGAAGTACTGAGTGACAGTTTTTTTAAGCTTTTTCCATCGTATCGCATTGTATTGTTTTCCATTGTTTGCCGTAGATGCAAATGATGATTTGCGAAACATGTCCTCAAAATAGGGACGAAAGTGAAGCAGATGTGTAATAAATACGACTCATCTAAAAATTAATAATTTTTCCATTGTGTTTTGGCATTTAGTTAGGGAGTCCATTGGAATTTCTGCATAATCACCATTTTCAAGTAATTGGATCTTTCTTTTATTTTAGTAGTCTGTATCTAATAAAACCAGGGAATTGCCTTTGTCTGCTTTTACTATGGTTGTTGCTTTTTTATTCAGTTTTCTAATTTCTCTTTGAAATTTCGAATTTTGAGGTTTCTTCATTAACAGAGACACAATTATTCCGTGGCCTTTTTCTCTATTTTGTCACTTTCTGAAAGGTGATTTGTTGCTATTTCGATATCTGCTATGTATTCATCTGTGATGAAAAACTGATGCACGTAGTGAGGCCTTTTTGTAGTAGATTCATTTGTGACTTTGAAATCGTTTTTGAAGACAGGTTTAGCACTTTTTGTGTTATGCTGTTTTTCCTGATACAGGGACGTATGGTTTTTCTTGATTTCTTTGAAGCTGTTTGAGTTTCCTGTTTAACTTTTTATTTTTGGATTTCATTAAATTGTTTAATCTCTCGTAAACGTGCAATTCGAAGTTCTGTCAAACTTGCAACAAACAAGTTCTGTCAATGGGAATTAGAGCTATACAGTCTTCATATATTTCTAAGTAATCACTTACGCTCGCAAGAGCCCCAGTCTGGGACTCAAGTACTTACAATAGTAAGTCGCCACAAACAGTGTATCTTGGATGCGAGAGCCTCTAGTGGTCTACCGGGGAAATCTACGAGTCAAATGGAGAATTTAATGTCAGGACGGCACGTTGGCCATGGTAGCTCAATGGATTAGAGCGACTGGACAGAAACCAGGAGATCCGTGGTTCAAATATGGCATTGAATTTTTCATGTTGACTATCAATCAAAAACCTTAGCCTATATACGGCTAGTGTGAAGAAATGATTAATTTCCATCAATTAACTAAAATAAGAGTTAAATGATGAAGCCTGGGACTCAAGTACTTACGATAGTAAGTCGCCACAAACTGTGTATCTCGGATGCGAGAGCCCCTAGTGGTCTACTGGGGAAATCTATGAGTCAAATGGAGAATTTAATATCAGGATGGCACGTTGGCCATGGTAGCTCAATGGGTTAGAGTGACTGGACGGAAACCAGGAGATCCATGGTTCAAATCCCGGCCATGGCATTGAATTTTCTCTATCAATCAAAAACCTTAGCCTATATACGGCTAGTGTGAAGAAATGATTAATTTCCATCAATTAACTTTTCCTAAATGTTTAAATTCTGGGCCAGATATGTTGATATTTTTGCTGTAGTCCCTCAAAAATTTTTAACTGACTCCTTAAAACTACTGAATATACAAGATCATATAAAATTCACAATGGAAGTTGAAAACGATCAATTGCCTTTCTTAGATTTAATGATCATAAGACAAAATGACAGTGTAAAATTTGGAATCTACAGAAAACCTACTCACACAGATAATTACATAAAATGCAATAGTTTCAATCCTCTGTCACATAAATTAGCTGCTCTTAGAAGTTTGATCCATAGACTGAACAGCACACCTTTAGATCAAAAATATAATCAGGAATTTACATATATTTTAAATACAGCACAAAAAATGGTTTCAATCCAAACTCAATCAAAAAAAAAAAAAAAATGATCAATCGGGACTACAAGCAAAAGAAATTAAAACAGATCACTACTCTTCAAAGCATAAATAAAAACTGGAAATACAAAAAATTCACTTACCACCCTTGGACATTTCCGAAGTTTGAAAGAATATTTCAAGATTATGGCATCAAACTAGCACCACAAAACAGATTCTGACTCAAGAAATTGTTAAATAATACCTTAAAAAACACGATCCCACCAGAACAAAAATCAGGAATTTATAGGATAAATTGTGAAGACTGTGACAAATTTTATATTGGTTTGACAAAGAGAAATTTAAAAACTAGATTAACAGAACACCGTAAGACATAATATGTAGACAAACAGAAAAATCGGCAGTTGTTTTTCATTTCTGGAATGATAATCACCACATCGGAGAGGAGATCAAAACTACTAAAACCATGTGTGTTTGGAGGAATTTAGTAACAGTGACGTCAAAATTAATATAAAAATTATTTGTGGTTGGTTTATTGACACTCGTCACTTACACTCGTGACGAAGTAAGTGACGAGTGTCAATAAACCAACCACAAATAATTTTTATACTAAAACCATTTTAGTTAATTGATGGAAATTAATCATTTCTTCATACTAGCCATATATAGGCTAAGGTTTTTGATAGTCAACATGAAAAATTCAATGCCATGGCCGGGATTTGAACCACGGATCTCCTGGTTTCATGGGTTAGAGTGACTGGATGGAAACCAGGAGATCCGTGGTTCAAATCTCGGCCATGGCATTGAATTTTTCATGTTGACTGTCTACTAAAACCATTGTCAACAAAACTTGAACTTACAACATGGGAAAAGTTTTTTATTATTAAAAACATTCCACATATTCTAAATTTTGATGTGCCATCAGTGAGTGGTCTACTGAAGTATGTAAAGAATCTTCCAAGAGAGGGAGTCAATTACAAGAGATCCAGACAAACGAACTGGGATGAGTTGCTAATCATCTGATGATGAAACTGCAACAGTTTCGAAAACGTTCCTGATTTTGTAAAGCATGTGAATGAAAGTGTAGAGCCAGACTATGGCACGTTGGCCATAGTAGCTCAAATGGTTAGAGCGGCTGGACGGAAACCAGAAGATCCATGGTTCAAATCCTGGCTATGGCATTGAATTTTTCAGTCTGGCTGTATACTTTCATAGTGTGTCCTACACACGGCTAGTGTGAAAGAACAATTAATTTCCATTAATTGTACCTAATAGTGGTCCGAACTATAAAGCCCGGGCCTTAAAGTACTTACAGCATAGTAAGTCACCATTAAGGTAGTTGTCTCATGTGTTTATGAGAACTCCTAGTGGTTTACCGGGAGAAACACGAGTCAGTTGGAGAATTTAATGTCATGTTGGCACGTTGGCCATAGTAGCTCAAATGGTTAGAGCGGCTGGACGGAAACCAGAAGATCCGTGGTTCAAATCCCGGCTATGGCATTGAATTTTTCAGTCTGGCTCTACACTTTCATAGTGTGTCCTACACACGGCTAGTGTGAAATTTCCATCAACTTGAATGAAGTTGCAAGTTTTAAAAGGTATGACTCAGTTTGTCTTTATAAATAAAAAGAAACTGGGGACGAGAAGCATATGTAGATACTGCAATAGACAGAGGGAAGGGCTAGCTTGGATGAGAACAGGAACAATATTTCTAAGAGGGATAAGAGAGGGAAAAGGGAACTTGTGAATTGTGTGGGGGAAAAGAAAGCATAGAACACTATGTAACAGAATGCGAGGAGGTTGCAATGTGGAAAAAGAAAAAAAAAAAAAAAATTTGGGAGGAAAAATGGGAGAAAGTAGAGAAGAGGATAGTAGCTATAAAAATGTTAAAGGGGAAAGGAGGAAAAGAAGATAACAAGTATTGGTGAGTTCCTACAGAAAGTAAAAGAAAAATTGGCAAGAAATGTAAAGAATATAAAAAAGGAAGATTGGGGTGAAGAATGGGGCTAATTAAGTAACAAGGAGGCATGGAGGTTAAGAGCTACCTGGCAGAGCAGAAGACCAGAGTGTCATGTAAGCCAAGGTAGCAACAGGGTAAAGACAAATAAATGTAGCATAAAGTTGTAAATTTTAAAATTTTGGAATATGCATAATAAATAATTCATTCATTTATAATACCATTTTCTGAGAGTATTTCGCATAACTTTTGGCTTATGTCAGGATCCATTCTAAGGCTGGCAAGATTATCCAACAGGCAGTGAAAAAATCAAAATTGAGATAATCACTCACCTATTTTGCTATATGAAAAGTTTTTAAGCACTTTTTAACAGACAACGAAGGGGCATGTTTATTTTGTATACAGTTTGCAATAGTGGTTCGAGTGTTACATGAAGGAAATCATTATTATGATGCGTAATACAAAACGGAAGTATTTTTTTATCAAAGTAACTATTTTTTGACATATTTTTGTAAAGTCGTCAAATACTCTATACTTTCCACTGCAATTTGCTGTTTCTTTCATGGGATCATGCAAGAAATGAAATTTATGACACATTCATTACATAGTGAGTCACTTCTCAAACCTCACTTGGGCTGTTGTAATAAAGCAGTTCACCAAAAGGTAATATTGATTAAAAAGAAGTGGACACAGAAATAGTAATACTTTCCAGAGGGAGATTTAGAAAGTCATGAGAATGTAATAACAGTTATCTCTTTACAATTCCTTTCTTGGAAGTGTTGAAAACAGTGTTGTTGTAATAAATTAAATTTAAAGGGAGTCAATGACATTAAACAACACTTAAATTTTCCCGGAACATGTTGATGTCTGGTTGACGTGGAGGCAAAGTCTCTGAAACATGTTCCGGGAAAATTTATAAGTGTTTAGTGTCATTAATGGACTCCCTTTAAATTTAAGGTTTCTCTTTGTTCATATATATCAGAAGTATGAGGGCATTTAAGAATGTAAATTACATTAATTTTTATAAAGAGTCCTGCCTTAGTTTGGAACTTTTACAGGAACTTTTACTTTTACTTTATTTTTAGCATAATTTCCACTCACATTCAGGCATTTGCTGCACAACTTCATAAGATTTGAAATCCCCTCTATGTAGAACACTACTGTCTTTGTAGCTACTCTGCAACATTCTTCTTGAGCTTCCAATTCAAAATTGATCCAAGTAATTTCATGTTTGGAAACAGGTATAGTTACTCTGTCATGGCTATACAGTGGATGGAACTATTGCAGGAGATTTTAAGTGAATGAAGCAATATGTGGCTGAGCATTATTGTGAAAAAAGGGAGGGGGTGGGTAAGCAATCGATTTAACATGTCGCATCATTTGTTCTGATTGCTTTCCTAAGTTGAATGAAATTTGTTCAAAGGTTCAGAAATAGTTTTGTTATTGTAGGGTAGCTGGAGTGATCCTATGCCACTGGCCATTTTGTCTATACATTCATACATTGAATCCATGTCTCATCTCCGATATCATTTTGGTTGAGAAAGAGTTCATCTTCAACTTCATAGTGTTGAAGAAATGATGGTGCTGCTTCTATCTTCATGGTTTTTTGGGCTTCAAACATAATTTTGGCAACCACCAATCACAACCCATAATTGCATAATGTTTTGTAAGATGAACATTTTTGGGAACAGCAGGAAAGATACAGGGAAAATGCAGGGAAAAGTTTTTGTCAGTGGAATGAACAAGAATGAAATGAAGTACACAAACTGATCCGATTATTGGGCCATACTGTCATTTGAATGTCATTAGTGGCACCACCAATCAGCCAGAGGATCCAGTTTCTTTTCAAAGCATGGCTGCCATGGTACTTCCTCCTTACAATTTTGCATTCGTCGATCTGAATGCCATGGCTGGCATCACCTATTTTATCCTGGTTTATATATTGTGACAAAGATGAAAAAATTGTCTCAAACTGCTTTATTTGTCAGCAACATCATTGACTCATTGCTAAAGTACCAGCCTCTTTTATATAAATAAACCTCTTCAGCATTTCTGTACAGTGTTTCTTTGTGTCTCTGTAGCTTGCATCCTTTGTGCTGCTAGAACAAACAGGTCCACGTCTTACACAGAGCTACATGCCAATTTTGAGCATACCTCCAACATTTGCATGTAAACTGCTTCACTGCCTGTTCCACAGCCCATTGATTGCTTACCATGGAGAAGCACAATTTTATTTTATCAATACAGATTCCAATCATTTTTCTGGGTACACTTAAGCCTAGGGCTTATTGGCTTTATTCACAACATTGGCTTTATTAATCCTTTCATGGAAGTGTTGAAAACAGTGTTATTGTATAAATTAAATTTATTGGGAGTCGATTAATGACACTAAACTACACTTACTTTTAAATTTTTCCGGAACTAGTTTCAGAGGCCTTCTCTCTATCCTCATTGAGTCGATGTCTGGCTGAGGATAGAGGGAAGGCCTCTGAAACTAGTTCGGGAAAATTTGAAAGTAAGTATTGTTTAGTGTCATTAATCGACTCCCAATAAATTTAATTGGCTTTATTATTGAAACACAAACTAAAACTCTCACTAGTACTCTGTTCTCCAGGCCTTGCATTGGCTTTATTCACCTATTGGGTGTAGACAGAAACTTTTGGAAATGGAAACCTTGAATTACAGTATTGAAAGGTCTTCTGCATAGTAATAATATGACTCGCTTCTGTCTTCATGATGTCAAATATTGGGTGTGTTTGAAGGCATGCCCTTCATGTTCTTCCAGCCAAGTAACAAGGCGAGGCACCTCCCTTACTCCTGCTCCTCCTACAGGCAGCCACGTGATGGCATAACTTCACCATGACAAGCTCCATGATTGTCTATGTGACAGTATTTGTCCATTGAGGATAAGCATGCCTGCTGACAATAACTGAACCAGTCAGATATTGCTCTCCTCTGTGGCTTATTATGTCTGCGATGGAACAGTGGATAACAGTTTATCGTATGAGAATTCATGGGCATAGCTGGGTATAACTAGGAGAACTTGAGCAGGTTGTAATCCTGAGTTTTTGAACCAAGTATGCTTTGTCACAGACTTCGAGAATGTTCATGCCCTCGCTTACATGAAAATATCTAATATATCTGGCCCTTTTCCTAACAGGTTGAAGGGTGACATCACACTCCAATGTAACACATGCATTTGTTCTTAATAAATTTTCATCACAAAGAAACATATGCATTATTCATTATGACAGAATGGTCCAAGATGAATAATATTAGCAAGTCTAGCCATGGCAGTGAAAATAATATTACAAAGTATTTACTGAATGACAGGGACTGAATGGGATACGCATTTTCACAATAAATGCCAAAGGTAGCATACTTCTAACATGGTACACGTGCAGTTTTAACACCATCTGCAAGATACATATATATATATATATATATATATATATATATATATTTCTAGGTCATTGGTACCAAGGTTGACAGCGAATGGCTCTGCAACTATCAAGGTTACCTGCACTGCTTTCCCTTGTAATTTCAGTAGATTTTGTTAGAACTCATTTCAGACTTTCTGATGTTGGTCTTAGAAGAATTTTTCTTATGGTCAAATTTGTGCTACTTGATCAATGTTTCCATAAATGTTCCTTTTAAAATTCAATGTTTAATTGCATTACACAGAAGTGTATTAATTACAGATTTTCCTCGTTCAGTGCAATTAAAAATGCACTGTAAATTCAGGACTTTCCATCCATATTACTGGAAGCATTCACATAGGACCACATAAGTTCTTGAGGTTACTCTGTTTAGATTAAAGGTAGGTGCAGCACAATTGTACTTGATTCAGTAATTTTGATTGGCTGTAGCATAATGCAGAATATAAATTACCAATAATCCCTTATAGTAGAATGATGAACCTAATAATCATTTAAGTTATTGATGGAAATTTATCATTCCTTCACACTATCTAATAATCATTGTCATGGGCTTAAGATTTTCTTTCAAAGGACAAAATGAATTGGGAGAAAATACAAGCTCTGGGGATATAAATAGTTAAAATCAATTTGTGTTTTAAATCTTCTGTATGAAAATATCTTTTTGAGCTTTAAATTCACTTGCGTGCAACTGACAAACACACTAGAGTATTATAATCCACAAAATATAGAAAATAGATTCAGATGCTCTAAGGGTACTTTGTTGATAGGTATGTCTGCTCAATTTACAAGAAGTTGTATGAGAAAACTTTCTCCTCAAGGGTTACCTTGGACCAAATTATCAATGGACCAAAAATGAATCTGAGTGAACATAACCCAAGAGTGACTTGTTTAAATGCATTCCAATTAGTTTCTCCAGCATTTTTATATCATTAAATGAAACATGTATTCGTCAGTATAAACCAGAAATAAAGAAGTATTTGAAACTGTAGAGGACGAGGAAAGTGCATCAAAGAAAGCAAAAATGGTTCATCTGCAGTGTTTCTCATACTATGTTGCTCATACACTACCTAAAGAAGGGTAGGATCATCCCTGAGAATAACCTTTCTCTACTGGGCAAATGAACATTATTCAGAATTTCACCCACTTTATTCACTACCTCTGCAATTCTGAGCTTAGAAGGGATGTTATACAATCTCCCCTAAACAAAAAGTTGTTTCACTTAATAGCTAACATGATTATCATGAAAGTTTGTATGTAATATGCTTTATCTCCTGTTAGCGAATAATCCACATGACTCTTAAATAGGATAGAAAAAGAATTAATTTATTAACGATGCTATCAATCACCAAGATCATATAAGTGCCCCGGTGGCAGAATTTAGTCATGAGGAGCTTTTTTACATGCCAGTAAATCTACTGACATGGGGCTGTCACTTCTAAGCAGACTTAAAAATCATCTATGTAGGCCAGATTTGAACCTATGACTTTGGGATCAATAAGCCAGTGTTAAAACTGGGGCAGATATGCCAATAGTTGACCATATGAGGGAAAAGTTACTGTCAATGGAGCTGGTACTGCTATCCGACATGGTCAGTTACAAAATTTACTTGTTGATTGTAACTTATCATCGGCATCATGGAAATGCTAAACAGTTAAGACTTGGTGATATAACGTTTATTACAAATTTGATCTAAGAGATATGTACTATTTTAACCTTGCAATGTTTATGCAACTACAAAGTGTATAATAAACTCCAAGGGCATAAATGAAAACAAAATTAAAAACATTTCATAGTTAATATATTGCCCAGTTGTTGACCAGAATAAGTCATAAATGATCATTCGTGTGCTAGTGATTAGTGATTCCATTAATATAATTTTGAGTCAAATTAGTACTGTATTAGTACAATTAGTATTGCTAATGTTTACCTAGAACACATTTCGTTAGGAACTTCCTAACATCCTCACAAGGGAACTATCACTATGCTCATACCTGTATTCACTTGAGAGTTTGATGGCAACATCTCTACTCTATGTGGGGTCTGTATGCCAAAATTTGGGTGTGAAGTATAACTGGAAGTACCTGAAAATGAGTGCAGAATATGTAAGAACGTATAGATATAATAACACAGCATTGTACAGGAGGGACTGTTTCCCTCTTGAGGGGTAGTGGCATATACATGACATATGTAAGGAATGCCATCCCCATCACGTAGCACAGAGCTGACGAGGGATGTCCAGCAGCTACTTGCAAGTGGTTGCATGCAGTACTTTCCAGGCTTCAGTTTTGGGCATTGTGGTTCTTCTCCAGCAGATTTTTGATGCACATTGTTTATACGAGGGCTATCCAGAAAGTAGATTACGTTTTGGAATAAAAAGTAAACAAAGTATAGGAAACAAATTTTATTATATACAGATGAAAGCCACACTCAAATACTACTTTTCGACATAGTCACCATTCAAATTAAGGCATTTATCGTAGCGATGTACGAGCTTGGAAATTCCTTCGTCGAAAAATTCGGCCGCCTGCGCCTTCAACCACTTCGTTACCTCTTCTTGCAGCTGTGCGTCGTCATCAAAACGCTGCATAGCCAGCCACTTCTTCATTGCTGGGAATAGGTGGAAGTCGCTCGGTGCCAGGTCGGGACTGTACGGCGGATGAGGAAACAACTCCCACTTAAAAGATTCAAGAACTTCACGAGTGACATTTGCCGTGTGGGGCCGGGCGTTGTCGTGAATCAACAAGATCTTAGAGCTCAACATTCCTCTGCGCTTGTTTTGAATGGCTCTTCTGAGTTTTTGGAGAGTTTGGCAATACCTTTGAGAGTTTATTGTAGTGCCTCTTTCCAGGAAGTCCACCAAAATCACACCTTTTCTGTCCCAAAAAACAGTTGCCATCATCTTCCTTGCCGACATTGTTTGCATGCATTTCTTGGGTTTTTGGGGAGAACTTGTGTGCCCCCACTGCATTGATTGCAATTTCGTTTCACAGTTCACGTGTTTCACCCATGTTTCGTCACCAGTAACGATGCGATCGAGTAAAGAGTCACCATCCTTATGGTAAACGTCCAAAAAGTTCAACGCTGCAGCCATTCGCTGATTTTTGTGGTCCTCTGTCAAGATTTTTGGAATCCATCTTGCACAAAACTTATGGTAACCAAGCTTTTCGCTGATGATTTCGTGCGACAAACTTCGCGAAATTTGTGGAAAACTCAAAGAAAGTTCCGTTATTGTGAACCTTCGATTTTCACGGACTTTAGCATCGACTTTTTCGACAAGTTCGGCAGTCACTATGCTGGGTCTCCCACTTCGATCTTCGTCGTGAACATTGGTTCGGCCATTTTTAAATCTGATGACCCACTGACGCACTCCACCTTCAGTGATAATGTTGTCCCCATACACTTCACCAAGCTGCCGATAGATTTCTATCGGTTTACAGTTTTTTTGCAGTCAGAAACCTTATTACTGCACGCACCTCGCGGGATTTTCAATTAACGCAGACATTTCAAACCGTCACAGTGTCTGAACGGAGCACAGCACGAACCTCTCACTAGCACGGCTAGATGCCGACTGAGCTGCGCAACGCTCTGACCCCAAGATGGCCGCGCTAGCCCCGCCCCTAGCGGAAACAGACGAAAACGTAATCTACTTTCTGGATAGCCCTCGTATATAAGGGCAGTATACCATCAAATTTTCAGGTGCATAAATAGTTCCCTTATCAGCTAATACTGAAATTAGCTATGTTAGGAAAGTCCTAACAAAACGTGTTCTAGGTAAACACTAGCAATATATGGAGCATTGACTACTAGTTTGATTCAACATTATATTAATTTTATGCTTCATTGTGTTGTAATCCTTACTCATTAAGAATAAAACTCTATATTCAATGCAAAGTATGTTGTTAATGGCAGTGGTAATACAATTAGTTGTTAATTTTAGTGAGAAATAAACTAGATTATATAAATTGAAAATTGGAAGGAAAAAAAAATTATGTAGACATTGTACAAATAAATACAAATAATTTTAGTACAAATTGCAATAGCTATTGGACACATCAAAATAAAAATATGTGCAATAGATTATACAAAAGAGAGTAGTAGCAAAATAATAAATATATAAATTAAATGAACATTTTTACGCTAATAAAAACATACATTATATATATCATACTTAATGTGGAGTAAACTTGGTGGTTAATTAGGTGTCCCTTTAAAGCTTTTTTTTAATCTTATTGTATTTTCTTTAAGAAGTTCATAGAATTGGTTGCTTGCATATGTGCAGATAAGAAGATGCACTGGCATTAAAATTCCTAATGCTTTATATGAAATGGATATTTAAATATTTTTTCTATCTCTACTACCTAAAGTAAGCACTGTAAGTATTGCATTCCATTCAAAAATGTAATTTCACTGAAAATACATGTTTTGAAGCTGCATAACGCTCTCTGCTTCCATCCAGAAAAAGTATTTTTAGTGTGTCTAGGAACAGTATAAGTCTAAAATAAGTCTGATAAATATCAAACTCTGTATTTAAGTTGAATATTTTTGAAAGACATAACACAAAGCTCTTCAACTTAATCCTTTCCACAACAAACTACCCTTTACATAAAATATTTTTTGTTGTTTTTCATTTTCTAAAAAATGGCTAACAATTTTGATTGAAGTATCATATGTGTAAGATATTTTCATGAACGTGTATTTTGAATTTTCTGGGGATAGCCTGTGATGTCCTATGAGTTTTTATATATTTGGTAAGGAAAATCTTAATATACAAAAAATATAAATCTCACTGACGTACAGGATTTTTGCTAAACAAATCTGTGACATTAAACATTTTCAAGATATTATTTATATTAGTTTAACTTTTAAATAAACTTTTCTCGAGAGAAAAATAAGATTTTTTTCATTTTTTTTTTTCCTTCTCCTAGTGGTCGCGGAAACATGACATGCAATTGATGGAAATTGTCCTTCCACAATAGCCGTGTGCAGGCTAAGGTTTGGACAGGTGGAGTCAGACTGAAAACTTCAATGCCAAAGCCAGGATTTGAATCACGGATCTCCCATAGTCTACACATGGCTAGTGTGGAAGAACGAGTAATTTCCATCAGTTAACGTAATAGGGGTTTAACTATGAAGCTTGGCAAGTTCTTACAGAACAGTGTGTCACCACAACTCCACCTATCTTATTGTATATGAGAACCCCTAGTGGTTTATTGGAAGAAATACGAGTTAGAGAATTAATGTCATTCTGACATGTTGGCCAAGGAAGCTCAATGACTAAGAGCAACCGGGTGGAGACCAGGGGATCCATGGTTCAAATCCTGGCTATGGCATTGAATTTTTCAGTCTGACTTTACCTATAACATATAATTTTAATTGATCCACTATGAACAGATTAGACTTATCACATGTCTATTGTATTCCCCTAATCTCCTTGTAAATACAGAAAGTAAGAACTAAAAACATTTCTGCAAAATGAATGTCACCTAACATGTAGTTTGTAGAAGAATAAGCTTTTATAATAATAGTTCATTGAAGAAGGGACGGAGAAAGTAGTGTGAATTTAAATAATCAGATTTGAGTTCGATTCCCTTCAATTGCTCTATCTGACTGTCTTTTCGTGGAGCTCTAAATGTAGGGTTTCTTGTATAGGGTTTCTTTTCCACCGTTTCCCTTTCAGTCTGTTTCCTCTCATCTTTCAGATGTGCCTTTAGGTATTGTGGCATATGGCGCAGCCGAACAGATGGCGTGAATGTTTTCTGAAAGCAAAACTTAATCCTTTAAATACTAGATGGCTGCTCGTTCGAAGGGCCATTCATCTCCCACTACTACCGTTCTGCACGGTTCCCTCACTTCATCCATTCCTTGTAGAAGAGGGTAACCGCAATGGAGTACGACGGGCCCTAAAACACCATACACTCATTCACTCACTCACTCACGCAATGGAATACGAAGTGTCCCTCTACACTGTATAAGCCTAAAAGAAACACCAAAGTATTTTTTAAAGCATCCATTTGGTACGTTTAATAAAGGAAATAACTTCTTATACTTATTTATGCAGAACTTTTCAACTATTATAGTTATGTATTACAATCATACTGGCCTACCAAACATAACAAGCTTTAAGTAACTAATAATAAAGAAAGAGGTTGGTTAGCCTTTGTCAGAAAATGATTTGGAGTGAGCTTCTATTCCTCCCCTCCCCTCTCTCTTCCTACATCCACAATTAACGATTTTCTTTAGTATTACTAGCATCAAGCAAGGTCTTGAATAGCATTGCTGGGCATAGTGAGAATTGAACGAAATATGTAATACCTACACTAACTCCCATAAATAATCGGGCAGACTGCATTTCACTATGGAGTGCTCTATAAAGCAGGGTAGATTATGTGTATCAATCTCAAGCTACTCCTTGTGTTAAGCAAAAATCATTTGTTATGAATTTTAGAGATTGAAAATGTGGCTAAACTAAGAGCTTCCCTATTCAACCTTGTTTACAGCATAAGTTTACGACTCAAAAAGAATCGGACAGCACAAATGAAATGCAATACAAACAAGTAGATGAAGTCTGTCAATGGACAAAACAACATCGTAGGAGAAGTACGTCAACTGTGCACCAAGAAGAAGGCAAAAGCATATTATAGGGCCCAGAGGTAAGCAGAGTACCTTTGATCAGAGACAGTGATCTATCACTATGAAAAGAACAAAACATACCGGAAAATAGCAGAGATTGTGTATCTTAGCAAAAGTACAGATAGTGACATAAATAATCGGTATAAGTATGAAGACAATTGAATCTCGAGCAAAGCCAGGACGACCAAAACTTCTTAACGATAGGCAGGAATCTTATATTATGCGGAAGGTAAAACGGAATCCGCATATAAGGGCTCCGGTAATTTCTACTGAGATTCAGAGAGAACTGGGGCTGATAGCCCTGAAACGGTCAAAAGGGTCATGCGAAAACAAGATTTTAATGGTCGCGTAGCCAGGAAAAAGCCATACATTTCCAGTAAGAATAAAAGGAAGCGATTACAATTTGCCAAAGACTTCGTTAACAGGGCAATCTATTGGTGGGACCAAGTTATTGTTTGTGACAAAAGCAAATGCAACCTTGCTGGTTCCGATGGCAGGGTGGTTATGTGGAGGAAACCAAACACGGAACTGGAAGAGCGCAATTTACAAGGCACAGTCAAACAGGGCGGAGGGAGCGTAATGGTATGGGGCTGTATTTCCTCTACGGGAGTGGGAAAGCTGGTGTTCATAGACACAACCATGAAAAAGGAAGTCTATCTTAGACTATTACAGCAAAATTTAAAACAAAGTGCAGAAATGATGGGTATTTTGGACATCTCATTTTATCAGGATAATGAACCGAAGCATACGTCCCACATTGGGCAGCTATGGATACTTTCCAACTATCCTCATGTACTGCATCCACCTCATCAGTCCCCGGATCTTAATCCCATTGAAGCAGTATGGGATAAACTGAACAAGTCCGTGCGGAAGACCCCATCAACTCCAAGCAGCACTTGAAGGAGAGGTTGCAAGAGGAATGGAACAAACTTTCTACAGCCTACCTGAGAAACCTGGTTCACAGTGTGCCAAATAGGTTGCGAGATGTAGTGAAAAGAAGAGGGAGAGTCACAAAGCACTAAGCCATATTTTGTATCACCCTCAACTTATGTCCGATTACTTTTGAGGACCAAAAAATGTGATTTTTCTTTTTAGTTCTTAAAAAAAGCACGCATTATATAATTTTTATGTGAAATAACATTTGTTTTCTTACAAGAAGGAACCGTGTAACTGTCTATTCTCATTAATTTCAATAAAACAGCACATCAAATGTTGATTTTCACTTTCAAAACTTAGTATTCTGCTTTGTCCGATTATTTATGGAAGTCTGTATATGCGGTGAAGTTCATCTTTAGTACTATAAAGTGAAAATAGGAGATGACGAAACTTCGGAGTTTCTGCAAAGACTTGATACTATATTAATGGTGGCGAGCAAGGGTTACCACACAGCCCTGTTTAGTGTTACTGACGGCAGAATGCTTATTACTCGATAAACTTTATTCGTTCCTCACGTATATATGAACCGACAAATATCCAAGACAGAACAAGAGGACTGCCCCTAATCGCCCTCACGCCTCAGACTGCTCTCATCGGCCTGACGCCGAAGACTCTTCTGAATGACCACAGATGCGCGTGGGTGTATCACTTTCACTCTGAAAACTCCTTTTCAACTAAAGTCCCTTTGTGGCTATTTTGTCATGCCATTCTGAATGATCCAAAGAATTCTCTATTCATACAAGTCAAGTGAGCCCTTTTAGAAAACTGCTAAGGACACTGTTTCTTACATTGCTTTTGTTATAACAACTTTCCCCCCAACTCAACTGGCCTTGCCCGTTTTCTCAAAGAACCAACATTCCTTTGACATCCATCATGATTCTTTACTTATGGCAAACCTTAATTTCGCTATCAGACTTCACGCATGTGTAGATAATGCGTACTGTTTTTTTATTATGGTGATTAATCAAATTATGTGCAAATAAAGTTAATTACTTTAAAAATTAGCCTCTGTGAATTAATGAAATAGTCACGCTTCTACTAAGTCAAATCAGTGAACAATTGAAGGAGACAAGGCGGGTGACTTGCTTGCACCGAAAGATATATTTAAATGTTGCATTAATTAAATGCACATGTTATCTAAGGAGAAGTATGATTTCATTGCATCCTTGGCAATACATTTATCCACATTATTTTAAAGATTAAATGCATTTTATTAAACTATGCGGCAAAAATACAAAACGCGCCGAGAAAGTCAACTTCAAACGCATAAGATAGGCGGGGAAGGGAGTTAAAAAAAAAGACGGCAATAGCATTTTTAAATTACTACAAGTTCATGCTGTCATGTTGAACGTGAGTTCCGTATTCAGTATAAGCACAGAACCACAGAACATATTACTCGGCAGAGCGTTGAGGGGCATCGACCTTCAGGTGACCAGCGCTGCCATCGTCTCTTTTCGGGTCTTATCTGGTCGATTAGAAGAGTGAAATATTAGTAAGTTGATGCAAGTTACGAAACATAAATAGAACGATTGGAAGCTGCGTGTGACTATATGATATGCTTTCTCGCGCCTGCCGATGTATGACACATTGCTGTCCAGAATACATGATTACATCTGAACAGACCATACTATTCATACTACCGAGGTAACCTAACCTGCTTGCGTGATTTTCCTATTTCGTACATGTGTGCATGAGCTACATATATTAAACACTCAAATTTTGGACTATGTATTATTGTAGATACCTATAATATAATAAGTAATCATATCTGATAGTTTATGTCAAACCTTTCAGTCTTCTTTACTTATACAACTGAATTCTTGTAGTTGAAAGTTATCTTTTAAAGTTCAGGAACTAGTCTTGGACAGTCTATCGCCAGTTCGCCATCAAGTGTTAATGTTGCAGACCTTGCTACTGGAACCAATGTTTAATGCTGATAGTATTTAATTTAATTTTGACGTAAGTACTGTTTCTATTATGCGTATAAGTGCATTGTAGAATCTCGGAAGTTTAGAGTACCTACTCAACTTGTTTCGTATTTTTAAACTTGTCATTATTCTCCAATGAAGCACATTTTGTATCGCAATATACTTATTAAGTAGTTGAGAGTAAATGAAGTAAGTACTTGATTTAGGAGTACAGAATGCATAAAGGGAAATAAAATGACGACGCTAAACTAGACATGCAGGAGACTTCGTAAATGGCATCAGTTTGAATGGCCACAGAGGTTATGGAACCTAACTTCAGTCGGTAGTGTTTGGGCTACGCTGCGTGAGCTCATGTTCTTACAACGGACAGTAGGAGAAGCTGGCACTCGACTCCGTCTGAGCTCCAAGCAATAGAGACATATAATTTTAGACTAGGTTCTCGGCCTGATTCTCGCGTTTCCGGGAGCAACCCTTATATGGCTCGAGCCGTCCCACTGCCTGCCGGCCGGCGTCTTATCCTTTACTCCCCCTCTAGCGCGTTTCTTTAGTACGTGCAACGTTCAGTGTCGACCCACAGAAATTATAGTAACTCCACTACTCTCTACAGACTCTTTTCCATCAATGAATCTATTGAACCATACAAATGGAGGATCCGTTTAGTTCACACTATTTCTTTAGTAATTTTATCCTTTGTAACGCTATATTGAGTGTTGCAATGCCAATTCTGTTTCCACAGACTCCACACAAGAGTTCACAAAGATAGCGAATACAGCTATCAACAGAAGGTATATTTCCAGGACAAATTGCATTGTTTTAAAGTGCATCAATAGCTATATTAACTTTAAAAACGAAGATACATGTTTCAATACAAAACTAAGACAGTATTGGAAAGTTGATTGTATGCATTGTACATTCACTCCTGCTTAAGTACAGCAAATAAACAATGCATTTCACTGATACAGAAAAAAATGTGTAGTGTTTATCGCCCGCTTTTACTACATACGGCACCGCAGGCGGCTACTGATACAGAAACTTCAGTAAAAATATGTATTTTGAGGTCTCCTGAATTCTAAAAAGTTTTTTTTTTTTCATTTTTTTTCTCATAAAAACATTCATATTTGTCAATGTATCTGAGCAGCATAACTCAAATGAAAAGTTGATTAAATACAAAATTTGGTATTTAAGTTCAGCATCTTTTAAGGATGGAAGATATGCATTTTCAAGGAACTCTTTCCCCCCACAAACTTACATTTACATGGGCTAATTTTTCTCAAAAATGGCTCTTGAATATTTTATATCTTATAAACTGTAAGAGATATGCAAAATCTTACTACAAAAATATGTGAATCTCATTAAATTATAATTTCTGTGCAATACTTTTTGAGGCATTGGCCATCTCTGAGATATTATTTATTATTTATTATAGATATGAATTGTCAGATACTTATATTTTTTCAACAGCAAAATTGCTATTCATTTTTTTTTGCAGTCTTCCATAGTATACAATATTTCAAAGCTATCACATAGTAACCTGTATATACAAATATAACAATTTGTAACTTAAAACTTCACTTATCTTATAAGAAATGATGATACTTTTCTTATATATCTTTTCCCAAACCATTAAATCTATCGGACAAATATCCACAACAATTTATTCATCCATCCACCTAATTACCCACCCACTCATTCTCACCTACCCACACATTCATCCATACAACAATTCATTCACCCACCCACTTATCCATGCACCCATCCAAACACTTACATATCCACACAATAAATCCACTCACTCTCCCACCCACTCACTCATACATGCACCCACCCACTCACCTGCTTACTAACCCACTCACTCCCTCACCTACCTAGTCCTTCACTCACTCACCCATGCACCCACCCACTCACCTGCTTGCTCACCCACACATCCGCTCACTCACCCACACATCCGCTCACTCACCCACACATCTGTTCACTCACCCACAACCACCCACTCACTCCCTCACCCATCCACCACCCACTCCTTCGCCCGTACACTCCTTCACTCACATACCCAACAAGTCATTCACTCACTCACCCACCAAATCAATCACCCAACCATTCACTCCTTCACCTATCCACTCCTTCACTCACCCACCCATGCACCCACCCACTCACCTACTAGCCTACCCACCCGCTCACCTATTCACTCAGTTCAATATACAGGCTGAAACTACTGAGAAGACATTCCAGTTCTTATTAACAGGAAGCCAAACCAACATTGAGTGTTCTTTAATGCTCCAAGTTATTGATGTAAATAAGCTTATTTGTTGCTTATACATAATAAAAGTGGAAATGTAGCTTTTCACAGTAATGATTTAATAGTAGAATTCGTAATTACTCAGCAGACATTTTGCAAATTTGGGTATATCTTTCTCAAGTATTGTTCATACAAGCATGTATTAGCTTTTTTTTCCTTTTCTTTCCTGAGAACTGCAACTCAGCTTTTACTGGCACTACTCTGTATTACCTTAATACATGCACAACACATTAAAATGGTGATTAAAATACGCAATGTGTTAAAAAATAAGCTTTGTTATGCATTAAAGGATATAAAGGGATACTTAGTGCAGATTTTTCACTTCTTATCTTATATTTTTGTCCATAATATCTTGTACTTTATGCAAAGTTGTACTTTATGCAAAGTTGCTCGATGACCAATGTGCAGTATGGTATTTTATTCTCTGCTATTTTATGCCCTTTAGTTTAAATTTAAGATAACTGCAATGTTGACATGTATTCATGAATGGTATTTCAATTGTCATCTAATAAGAAAGTGAAATTTTGGGTCTGGCATCATCACTTACACGAATAAAAGTTAATGAAAAGTTGTTATTGTGTAAGGCTTTAGGGCATACCATTTGTTGACATGCAATATCATTCTCTTACTTTTCCCATCATTTATGTGTTGCAGGTGCTCAAATTTTACAACAAACACAGTGCTAAAGGATTGAACTCCTTCGACATAGGCAATTCCCTGCTTTAAAATTTTGCAATTTAAAAGAACTTTGGAATGACAGCAACCAAGAATTTTTTTTTCAAAAGATTAATAAAGCACTGTTTAATAGTTTAATAGTCTAGTTTAATGTTTCGTCTGTGACCCACATTCGGGAGGTGCGGTTCAATTCCCGTGACCCTCCTATCATTCTGATGGTTTTTTGGTTTTTTTCCTGGGTTGCCAGGCGAATGCTGGGTAGGTTAATTGCGTTCCCCAAATTTCCTTCCCTTCATTTCATCTGCATTAACATTTCACATCATCTCTCATCTGGTGGTCTATTTCAGGGTAAAAAGTGTCGCTGGGAATCTCGGCGCTGCATGACAGGATGACATGCTCTTTTTAAACACTTCCTCCACTGGCACTGCGGTAAGTTTTGATCTATTGTAACCATGCCCCCAAGTGTGACATTCCCAGGAGGAAGGATGAGGTGAGAGAAGACAGGGCGGGTCTCCCTAGGATCCAGGAAAGTGCAGAGGGCAGGGTCCCTACGGTTCACTCAGAGCATATCATCCCGCCATGCACCGCCGAGACACCCGCTGACACTTCTACCCTGAAGGAGATCACCAGATGAAAGATGATGTAAAATGATAATGGATATGAAATGGAGGGACAAGAAATTCGGGGGATGTAACTGACCTATCCAGCATTCGTCTGGTGACCCGGGACAATCCCCGGAAAAACCCATGGGTCAGGTAGCTCGGCCACGGGAATCGAACCTGGGCCTCCGAATGCGGGTCACAGACGAGACCGCCTGAGCCACCCCACTCGGTATACTTGTGCATCGTGTGATATAATTTTGAGTAGATGACTTTAAATTATCATCTTTCAAAATCCAATTTTAGCCTTTACTACAGAAGAGTAATAGGTACGTTTATTTGTAGAAATTCGGGGGAGGGAGTAAGATTTACGTTGAAACCAATTAAAGTCGTCGCAAAATAAATCTTGAGAGAAAAGGATTGTGTTTATGACTCAAGATCCTTAAAGGCTGTCAGATTAATAAAGTTCTGAATTCGGCTCATTGTGGAATGCCAGCTAAAGTGTAGAGAGAGTAATGTCCAAATCAAACACATCGGACTTAGCTGCAGCTTCGAACAAAACTGCGTTAACACAACATATTTCTGGCTGATATTATCGACATATAGGAAGTAGTCAGTGCTTTTTATTACGTGTCGCACATTAACAGAACTGTACACTACCGCTCAAAATGGTTTGAACACTCTTGATTTTCTGAGATGAAAGATATTATGGGACCATTAAAAGTTAATTTTAGAGTTTAATAAAGGAAACGTAGAAACATAAATCCATTCCATAATGCTACCTTCCTTTCCTGAAATAAGTAGGTAAATTTTGAAGACAAAATCGGGACACTTTTGTTTTGAACATAGTGTTGTTGTTCAAAGCATCGTTGTATGTAAGCTAACAAACTCTCTTTTGGCAGTCAGAAACAAGTTAGAGGTCATACCTGAGTACAATGTTGACATTGCGATGTGTGTAGTTTGATACCGAAATTAAGGGATGCAATGAATAAATAATCGTAATGGTTTTCAAAGGAATATGGTAAATTTGTTAAAACGCAAGCAGGTGCAGTTGGGGTGAATAGTAACAAAGTGATGGTAGAAAGCGGGTTCTTATTGGGGTGAATAGTAACAAAGTGATGGCAGAAAGCGGGTTCTTATTGGGGTGAATAGTAACAAAGTGATGGTAGAAAGCGGGTTCTTATTGGGGTGAATAGTAACAAAGTGATGGTAGAAAGCGGGTTCTTATTGGGGTGAATAGTAACAAAGTGATGGTAGAAAGCGGGTTCTTATTGGGGTGAATAGTAACAAAGTGATGGCAGAAAGCGAGTTCTTAGCAGGGATTCTAACTGGATAACACTTGACTCAGTTTGAAAAGGCATTGTTCGGACCCTTAATAATGGCATGGCCGAGACTAATAATCACAATGGACAAAATAGTCACAAAAGGAATTTTGTTGCGAATAAAGACATGCTTCGAGAGGTGAAAGTCACACGCAGCTGCAGTGAGGAACGCACAACTGGGCTGGCGGTCCATTAAGCAGCACAACTGGTTCTGTCTTCGCGGAAGGCAAACTAGAACCGAAGAGAAAAGGCATCTATCGGCTCCTATGTAAATAACGAATTAAGTATTATCGCGTAATATGCATTTGACATACGTAAATCTGAACAGTGATATATTGGTAACCCTTGGTCGGCAACTTTGCATCAAGTTTCAAAGTAAAAAATGGCAGAACAAATGAGCTTTCAAAGAAAAGTGTGCTGCTATAGTTTACACAAACCAGGTCATAGCATGCATGAAATAATGAAATGTTCTCTTGAAAATAAGTATCTTCTATACTCTGGTGAGATATTTTCACACTAATAGTAACAAGGATAATGATCACAAGGGAACACCTAAAGTAACCTCGAAATTTGGAGATAAATACTTAATAGTGACTTAGTAATAGAGGCGATTGCTTCAAAGGGGCATTCACTCCGGCAGCGGAAGTCATCCAGTCGAGGAAATGAACTGTGTTTCTTGACAGTAAAAAGAAAGCTTCCGGGTGCAGGCTTGAAGGAATGTATTGCTGCTAAGAAAACCAGCGAAGTGGACTACTAATCAGTAGCAGTATATGTTGTTCTCGGACGAATCAAAGTTTGAATTCTTTGGCACAAAACTTTTCAGGTTATGCAGACGTATGAAAGGAGAACACATGTGATATATTCCCTTCAGTCAAGCATGGAGGTGGTTCAGTAATGGTCTGCGCTTATTTTGGAGGCAATAAAAACAGGCAACTTTGTAAAAATAGAGGGAATGAAAAAAGAGCAGTACCACAACATTCTCGAACACGCAACATGCGTGGAATGTATTTAATTGAGAAGGGTTTCACGCTGCAACAACATCCGAAACATTCATCTTTGCTATGCAGAAAGTATCTAGAACAATTAGAAAAGAGCAAAGAACTGAAGACATGGTATGATCTCCTCAAAGACCCGATTGCAACGTCACTGAACTTCTTTGGGATCATTTGGACAAAGAGGTCAGAAAGAGAACCGTGAGTAATTTAAATGAACTATGGAGCCATTTAAAAACGGCATGAAAAGAATTTTCTAGAAATACTAATAGACTTGATGGCAAGAATGCCTAGAGTGGGCGAAGCAGCGATCAAAGCACCAGGTGGCTACTTTGATGAAAGTAAAATCTGGAATATAGTGAGTATTCTTGATTTATATCATTGAAATAATACTAGGGGAGTCCAGAAAGTAAGTTCTGTTTCAATTTATCTCCGCTGCAGCGCTGCGATCGCAGTTCCGCACATGCGCGGTAGACGCTCTGTATCAAGGAGAAGAAACGTGCACCATTGTGAGATCGCTGTCAGCCACGTACGCTTTGTTGTGCTTGTTTACAATGTCGATGTTCATTGAAAATCCCGCCGCTTGTGAAATCAGATCTGTGATTCGTTTTCAGAATGCTAGAAAAGTGAAACCAATTGAAATTTATCGGCTGTCAAAAGGTGTTGTGTTTCTTCATGACAACGCACGACGACACACTGCAAATGCGACGAAAAACATCCTACAGGGATTTGGCTGGGACGTGTTTAACCACCCCCGCCGTACAGCCCTGACCTCGCTTCTAGCGACTTTCATTTGTTTTTGCATCTCAAATCTTTCCTTGGCAGTCAACACTTCAACAATGACGAAGAGCTGAAAGAAAATGTTTCCAACTGGTTGAAGACACAGGCAGCAAACTTCTATGAAGAAAGTATAAACTTGTGCCTCGCTATGACAAATGCCTGCAAAATTTCGGCAGTTATATGGAAAAAGTAGTTTAAGCGTTGTAGAATTTTGTGCAATAAATAATGTTTCTGTATCTGTACACAATTTAATTTTATTATCAAACAGAACTTACTTTCTGGACGTACCTGGTATTTACAAAGCAGTTTTCTGTTATATCTTTTCAATAAATCCTGATATAAAGGGATGTCCAAAAATTTTGAGAGGAGTATGAGATAAGATCCTTATGAGTAAGGAAATGTCAATTTCAATGCTTTTGGTTCCAAGATTGTTTTGTAGTATACAAACACGTGTTTCGGAAGTGCCATCCGAACTATACCCACTGTTTCTAATACAGTTTTGTGAATAACAATTTAATAATTAGAAAAACTATGCCTAGGTAGCATTAAAACAATAATCTAGACCCTCCCTTCTTTGGGCAAAATGACTAAAGTATTAGGTACATAGGTATTTTCTAATTCGGACCTAAGATATAAGACATAGTTCCTTTTGGGGGCTATGGGACTTAGCCCCACATTTTTTTCTGTTTCAAGAACAACACATACCAATATAAAATTTTACTTACATTTCCTTAATAGTATGTTTCTAGAGGTAGTTTGGTTTGACATTACAGTATAAGCAAATTCCTGCTGCAAAATTCAGATAAGTATATGCCGCTTTCAAGAAGTGATAAAAAGCTATCATTCTTTCTACAAATTTATGATGGTAATTCCATCCCATTCAAGCAAAGACGTGTCCGCACTATAGCCTTTTTAGAAAGAAGAGGCATGGCAAGTGGCTTGTTGACAACTTGCGCTTATGATTTGTACCCTTACTGAATTTTGCGAGAAATTTCCTACAACCCTAGGCTTGGTCCACTTCCTGTAGACAGATACATTACAGCAGCAAAAGCGAACGAAGACATATTTTTATTTAAAAATGTTTGGTTTCTTCAGATATAGTTATTTCTAGATTATTTTCCTTACAAAAACCGTAAAGATTTAGTACCGTTAGTACTCTTAAAATATTCCCATTGAATGATTATGCCATTTAGAAAGTTATTGAAAATAAAATTGCAGATTAGCTATTCATTTTGAAATGCATTTTAGAAATATTTAATATAGTTACGAGCCGCCACTGTTGTACGTATCTATGCCGTTTCACAATGACTTTGATCATTCCTGGATGAAAATGTTTCTCACTCTCTCTTCTTCTGAGAGAGCGGTAACGTTTGTAACTTACATTCGGGAAGTCCCGTGTTCTATCCTCGTCCATCGTCTACCACTGGTTTTTCGTGTGCTGGGATAGTTCTAATATGAGTTTCCTGTGCCCATCGTTTCCTTGTCATCTGTTAGGTTGTGGTATCAGCGACGATGTTCGGTGGGTTGCGTCTGGGCGGTGTAAAGGTGAGTAAAGGGGTGGGGGTATTTTCATGAAATATCTTCCTGTCTCATCCATGGAAGATGCTAAATTTAAATACTAAGTTAATTGTTTTGTTTTTGACTTATGATGTTTCTCTCATACACACAGGATCTTTTTCTAAAGAACACATTTCAGCGAAAGCTCAATAGCAACTTTTTGTTTAAAATGCACATTTTCCTTACTATACCTACGTAATAGAGACATTAAAAATACACACATTTTTTGTATATAAATGTACATTGGGCATAAATAGCATTGTGATAGTAGAGGACTTTTAACACAGAATTTCCTCCTAACCTGCAGAACAATAAATTTGTGATAAGAAGGACGTGGGTATAGCGTAATAGTATTACTTATTACTAGAATTCGAACTTTGATGTTCTAAAACAGCGGTGACCACTAGCCTTAAATTTGGGAGCCGCAAATTTTGAAGTTAATTCGAAGGGAGTCACATTGTAAGAGATGTTTATAAAATTGTTTATAAAATGAAGACACATTTTTCCTTTGATAACAAATGAAGGAACATTAAATTTTTGCACTATACAGAACATTATTGTTCAGGTAAATACGAGTATGAAGGAATGAGGTTTTACTTTTGAGATGTTCTTTTTCGAGTGTTCATTTTTGCTGTTAGTATTTAAAAATCTGGCTGACAGTTATTGGTAAGCGCAGCTCGCACAATTTCACTTAAATTTTCATCAATTAGTGCACATCGATATTTACATTTAATGAATTGAAGCGTTGAGTTCACTGATTCGCACACATAAGTAGTCCCAAAGATTGAAATAAGTTTCTTAACACACTTTTTGTAAGTATTTTTCTTATGGAACGTTCTAAAATTCTGTGGTAGAAATACCATTTCGTTTGAACCCATTTAGTCCTTCGTCCTCTTATGCCCGATTTAACCAACAAATGTTAAGACTTAACACGAGTTTAGCAATAGTTAAAACAAAAATTGCATTTCACCAACAAGTGTTAGCGTAACACAAGTGTTAAATCTCATGTTAAACTAACACACCGAATTTCTATTGTTAAGTCCTTAACAATTGTAAATAGTCAAGATGGCGAGCATGAACTCAGCTGTTGATGTCGATTTGCTATATTTAAGACCGTCTAAATGGCATTCATAATAGAGTACGGCCTATGAGGAGAAATGATTTTGAGGAACTATCCGAAGGAAACTGTTTTACGGAGGTGTAGACTGTCGAAACATGTTGCTATAAAGGTTACTGCGGAAGTACAAGAGAGGTTAGAACATGCATCGAAAGCAATATGGCGATCTCGCCTTTGCTTCAAGTATTAATAACTTTGCGATTTTATAATTCACTGAATTATGTGGATAATACATTGTCCACCTCCCGTCTTGAAACGTTCAAGTCACTTGTCCTTCTTCGCACCTCGTTTTAAATTTACGTAATAATGACTTAGAATATACATCGAAAGGAATATGCCGATCTCACCTTTGCTTCAAGTATCAATAACTTTGCGATTTTATAATTCACTTAATTATGTGGATAATACATTGTTCACCTCCCGTCTTGAAACGTTTAAGGCACTTGTTCTTCGCACCTCGTTTTAAATTTACGCAATACTGACAAGTTGTTTGGTGCTTGTAGTAATGACACATGCATTTGAATTAAATTCGTTTCTAATATTTTTCCCGCGACATCTTTCTCTTTTACATTCACTGCATCCGTCCTCTTATTTTCCACGATATCCTTACACTTCGTCACCAATTCAATTAACAATTCTTTCTCCGTCAATGAGAAATTTGTCTCACGGCTTTATTTATGATTTGGTCATCCGCCATTTGTGCAGACGAAAATGAAAACAAAAAGGCATCGGAGTACGTTCAGAAAATCATCCATAGCCTTATATAGCTGTGATATTTACAAGTTTCTTGGCGTTAACACAGGTTTGTTAACATTTTCAGAAAACAGGTTGGTGAAATGCAAGAAATTTAACACTAGTTTTAGCGCTGTGACAATTGTTACGTTACATTTGTTAACGTCGATTTTAACATCTTTTGGTGAAATCGGGCATTACAGTTGTAGTAGCTCCAATTCTTCAGCTGCTGCATCCCTTGTTATTGGTGATGATTCAGCACAGCGATCGGCCACAGCAGCAAAAGGACTTTCCAGGAATGAAACTGAATGTTTAAGTGATCGTGGATAATTAAATTTGCCATTGATTTCTTCAGCTAGTCCAGACATGTTACTCAAGTAATCTTCAGTTCCCACCTAAACGTCAGAAAGGCTTTCAATAATTTTCTGCAAATAAGTTTTTCTCTTCCTTGTAAAGATGTGTTTAACGTTTGTAAATGCTGGATCACATCTGTAAAAAAGAGCCAAATCTAACAATCACTGGGGGTCACTATGTTCAGGGAAGGATTTTCCTTTTTACGCTGGCCTCGGGATGTTGTTAGTCTCCATTAATTATATTAATCTTACTCTAAGCTTGGTATCAAGAGCCGCATGTTACTGACTCAAGAGCCGCACGGGACTGACTCAAGAGCCGCACGGGACTGACTCAAGAGTCGCACGGGACTGACCCAAGAGCCGCACGGGACTGACTCAAGAGTCGCACGGGACTGACCCAAGAGCCGCACGGGACTGACTAAAGAGCCGCATGGGACTGACCCAAGAGCCGCATGGGACTGACTCAAGAGTCGCACGGGACTGACCCAAGAGCCGCACGGGACTGACTCAAGAGCCGCATGGGACTGACCCAAGAGCCGCATGGGACTGACTCAAGAGCCGCATGGGACTGACTCAAGAGCCGCATGGGACTGACCCAAGAGCCGCACGGGACTGACTCAAGAGCCGCACGGGACTGACTCAAGAGCCGCATGGGACTGACTCAAGAGCCGCATGGGACTGACTCAAGAGCCGCATGGAACTGACTCAAGAGCCGCACGGGACTGACTCAAGAGCCGCACGGGACTCACCCAAGAGCCGCACGGGACTGACTCAAGAGCCGCATGGGACTGACTCAAGAGCCGCACGGGACTTACTCAAGCGCCGCACGGGACTGACTCAAGAGCCGCATGGGACTGACTCAAGAGCCGCATGGAACTGACTCAAGAGCCGCATGGGACTGACTCAAGAGCCGCATGGAACTGACTCAAGAGCCGCACGGGACTGACTCAAGAGCCGCACGGGACTGACTCAAGAGCCGCACGGGACTGACCCAAGAGTCGCACGGGACTGACTCAAGAGCCGCATGGGACTGACTCAAGAGCCTCACGGGACTAACTCAAGCGCCGCACGGGACTGACTCAAGAGCCGCGTGGGACTGACTCAAGAGCCGCATGCAACTGACTCAAGAGCCGCATGGGAGTAACTCAAGCGCCGCACGGGACTGACTCAAGAGCCGCATGCAACTGACTCAAGAGCCTCACGGGACTAACTCAAGCGCCGCACGGGACTGACTCAAGAGCCGCATGCAACTGACTCAAGAGCCGCATGGGACTGACTCAAGAGACGCACGGGACTGACTCAAGAGCCATACGGGACTGACCCAAGAGCCGCACGAGACTGAAGCCAAGAGCAGCACGGAACCGACTAAAGAGCCGCACGGGACTGACTAAAGAGCCGCACGGGACGACTCAAGAGCCTCACGGGACTGACTCAAGAGCCGCACGGGACTGACTCAAGAGCCATACGGGACTGACCCAAGAGCCGCACGAGACTGAAGCCAAGAGCAGCACGGAACCGACTAAAGAGCCGCACGGGACTGACTAAAGAGCCGCACGGGACGACTCAAGAGCCTCACGGGACTGACTCAAGAGCCGCACGGGACTGACTCAAGAGCCGCACGTACTGACCCAAGAGCCGCACGGGACTGACTCAAGAGCCATACGGGACTGACTAAAGAGCCGCACGGGACGACTCAAGAGCCGCACGTACTGACCCAAGAGCCGCACGGGACTGACTCAAGAGCCATACGGGACTGACTAAAGAGCCGCACGGGACGACTCAAGAGCCGCACGGGACTGAAGCCAAGAGCAGCACGGAACTGACTAAAGAGCCGCACGGGACTGACTCAAGAGCCGCACGGGACGACTCAAGAGCCGCACGGTACGACTCAAGAGCCGCACGGGACTGAAGCCAAGAGCAGCACGGAACTGACTAAAGAGCCGCACGGGACTGACTCAAGAGCCGCACGGGACTGACTCAAGAGCCGCACGGTACGACTCAAGAGCCGCACGGGACTGACCCAAGAGCCGCACGAGACTGAAGCCAAGAGCAGCACGGAACTGACTAAAGAGCCGCACGGAACTGACTCAAGAGCCACACGGGACTGACTCAAGAGCCGCACGGGACGACTCAAGAGCCGCACGGGACTGACCCAAGAGCCGCACGGGACTGACTCAAGAGCCATACGGGACTGACCCAAGAGCCGCACGAGACTGACCCAAGAGCCGCACGAGACTGAAGCCAAGAGCAGCACGGAACTGACTAAAGAGCCGCACGGAACTGACTCAAGAGCCACACGGGACTGACTCAAGAGCCGCACGGGACGACTCAAGAGCCGCACGGGACTGACCCAAGAGCCGCACGGGACTGACTCAAGAGCCATACGGGACTGACCCAAGAGCCGCACGAGACTGACCCAAGAGCCGCACGGGACTGACCCAAGAGCCGCACGAGACTGAAGCCAAGAGCAGCACGGAACTGACTAAAGAGCCGCACGGGACTGACTAAAGAGCCATACGGGACTGACCCAAGAGCCGCACGAGACTGAAGCCAAGAGCCGCACGGGACTGACCCAAGAGCCGCACGGGACTGACTCAAGAGCCATACGGGACTGACCCAAGAGCCGCACGGGACTGACCCAAGAGCCGCACGAGACTGAAGCCAAGAGCAGCACGGAACTGACTAAAGAGCCGCACGGGACTGACTAAAGAGCCGCACGGGACTGACTCATGAGCCGCACGAGACTGAAGCCAAGAGCCGCACGGAACTGACTAAAGAGCCGCACGGGACGACTCAAGAGCCGCACGGGACTGACTCATGAGCCGCACGGTACGACTCAAGAGCCTCACGGGACTAACTCAAGCGCCGCACGGGACTGACTCAAGAGCCGCACGGGACTGACTCAAGAGCCTCACGGGACTGACTCAAGAGCCTCACGGGACTAACTCAAGCGCCGCACGGGACTGACTCAAGAGCCTCACGGGACTAACTCAAGCGCCGCACGGGACTGACTCAAGAGCCGCACGGGACTGACTCAAGAGCCGCATGCAACTGACTCAAGAGCCTCACGGGACTGACTCAAGAGCCACACGGGACTGACTCAAGAGCCTCACGGGACTAACTCAAGAGCCGCACGGGGCGACTCAAGAGCCGCACGGGACTGACTCAAGAGCCGCACGGGACTGACCTAAGAGCCATACTGGACTGACACAAGAGCCGCACGAGACTGAAGCCAAGAGCAGCACGAAACTGACTAAAGAGCCGCACGGGACGACTCAAGAGCCGCACGGAACTGACTAAAGAGCCGCACGGGACGACTCAAGAGCCGCACGTACTGACCCAAGAGCCGCACGGAGCTGACCCAAGAGCCGCACGGGACTGACTAAAGAGCCGCACGGGACTGACTAAAGAGCCGCACGGGACGACTCAGGAGCCGCACGAGAGACTGAATTCAAAAGCCGCACGGGACTGACTCAAGAGTCGTACGAGTCTGACTCAAGAACCGCACGAGACTGACTCAAGAGCCGCATGCCTCGTTGTGGTCACACTGGTCTAAAATATTTAAACATTTATCAATAAAATAACTAATATTTTAGAAAAAAATTATATAATTACAAAAAATGACCTAACACATAGTTGTATTTAATTAATTAGAATTTGTGTATAGAATTATACGTAGAATTATACATAGCTGTTACGCAAGTAAAGAAGTAGGATATAGAGGGGTTTATTATGAACCAACAAGTCAATATAGTAGCTCTTAGCTCAAGCAGATGAACCTAGTTCATTTCGTATTTATGTCATAATGGCGCCTTGTAAACGTTCTTTTCTAACCGCAAGCTTATATATGTAGTTCTTTCCGGAGGGAGCAGTAATGCAAGATGAAAAGCAGTGATTTTAGAAAACAGTATCCTCTACAAGGAAATAAAAAGAGCACCGTAAACAAAAATAATAAACAAACAAAAATACCCAGAAAAAGTCCGTTGCTGCATTTAAAATGCATTTTGTTAAATATTTCATGTATTAATACATTTTAGCCTGGCAAAATTTTGTAATAAAATTAAATGATTTCTGGTTCATATTATTACTCTCAGTGAGGGGCTGCAAATGCTAGGAAAAGATTAAATTCTGGAGTTTGTTGCTGATACTCAGTCCTACATGACAACTATAATATGTATAGCTTTTAGAAGCTGTATAAAATGTGCATACCATCATATCTGATATGTGTACAGTCACGTGATTTCTCGTCACTTGTGTATTCTTAAAAACACGTATTCCTCTATCGAGTCTATCTGCTTCATGTTAGTCAAGATAAACATTTGCTGAAATAACCTATTGCTAATTTTCGTGTAGATGCAAGGGGAATGTAGAAATATGGTTTTAAGTGACAGATCTTTTGAAGCGGTCATGTCTTTGAAATTCCTTCTTTTCTCTGACCAAGATATAAGAAAGTGTGACATAATCTCATTTGAGAAAAATATAATTATTGGAAATCTTTGTAAATAACATAAAAATATCTGAAGTGGTTCACTCTAGGGGAAAAAATGTGTGGTCATAAAGTAGTATATGTTTTAAGGAGAATTCTTTTTTGTGCAGTAAGGCGTTGCCTATCCCTTACAGTTTACTAGTTATGCAAAAGTCGCCCAGAATGATGACTTATGAGGCCATTAACAGAAAATTTAAGATACTATTTCATTTGTTATAAAAATGACACATTTCTTAAAAAATATATATATTTTTTTAACTTTTTCCATATATGGGTACAACGATTTCCTTGAAAATGCCGTATCGTCTATGGGGAATGCTGAACTTAACTTCCAAGTTTAGATTTAAAAACTTTTCGTTTTTGAGTTATGTGGTTCACGGGCGTCCATGCGTACACACACACACACACACACACACACACACAAACAAACACACACACACACACACACACACACACACACACACACACACACACACAAAGAAAACCGGCTCTCACACATGCACTCACACATATGTACATATCTTTTTCAAAAAGATGCGTCTTTGGTCTTAGGAGATCTCAAAAGGTGTAAGATAAAGTAAAAATGAAAAAGAAAGTGCTGTCATCTATGCACAGCTAATGAAAGAGACATGTAGACTGATCGGCAGCCGGAACGTGTCAAAGCTGAAGTACAGTTGTCGAGCACTAAGCTAAGGGCTCTGTGGAAATGTGTCGAAGCAAGATGGTATAATGCAGCGATGATACCTAGAAGGTTAACCTTGTTCCACAAGGTATCTCCTAGCAGACACATTGCTATATGACCATGCAGTTAAACGTAAAATAAATGGAGAGGAGCAAATAAAATCAAACAAACAAAAAATAAAACAAAACATGACGTTAAAGTCCGGAGTCTGCCAGTCACGTCTACTATTTGTGAGATACGTCTTCTTTTTCTTTTGCTTGTTTAGTGACGTCATGAATGAGAGGGATCTCCTTAATGTATAATCAGTATTTTTATTGTTTAGCTAAAAGGCAATGCTACAAACTTGTCATAAACAAAATAAAAAATTTCAAAATTGTCAGTGTTATGGGAGTATTTAGGTACACCTTTCCATGGAACTTCAATTATTGTTTACTGACTTTTTTATATGCTTTAATACTTGCATTACTTGACAATTTTCAGCTAAATTTGCTTCCTACATTTGAAAATATTTGCCCCCCAAAATTATACATTATGAACACAGAATTCATGCCAAATTTTACAAGCATATGAAAAAAATATTTAGATTAATGGTTAGGAGCGACTGGACGGAGATTGGGAGATCTGTAGTTCAAATACCCGCCATGGCATTGAATTTTTCAGTGTGACTCTATTCAAATCTTAGCCTATACATGGCTGGTGTGGAAGAATGATTAAATTTCTAATAAATAACCTAATAGTGGTAACTATAAAGTCTGGGACGTAAGTACTTACAGAGCGTAAGGACTATCTTTAATTCCATTTAAACAGTTATACTCCCTCTTTTACTTCATCACTTCATATTCTTATTTGTCTAAATTTTATATTCATCAGCACACGCCATTATTTCTTTAATTAAAGAATTTTTGTTTTATTTTTAGAAAATAATCTATTAAGATATATTCACTTTGTAAAACTTCGCTTAAAACCTTTGTTATTATGTCACCTTATGTCACTATCTTTGTTCAGAGAATTTACTGAATTGCATTATCACATATTTTTGGACCTTCGAATTTTTGTCTTCCCGATGCAAACAATCCTGTGTTTTTGTGGAAGACAATTCGCGTTCTTTTGGTGAAACTAAATTTTAATATCTATGCAAAACAAATAAATAAAGATATGGCTTATGCAGCCATTGTTTTGTAGCGTCTTATTGGTTAAAAGCAGTACAACGCAGTAAGAGTACGATAAGTATTTCCAATTTCATTATCACTCACTCCATTTTCTTAACTTAGTGTACTACACATCAATTCCTACTGGAGATATTGCCAAAGTAAAGAGAAGTAAATGCGCTTTAAAAATATTCATAGTCAGAATTGCCGATTCTAATGTATTACGGTAGCAGCTGCAACATGTGCTACTTTTTTAAAGCCTGTTTATTTTGCAGCTTCCTGGATCTGACAATTGCTGGCTAGCTTTACCCCGCTTACGACATAGCAAAGGATCATTAATGGCGTCATACACCTACATGCTTCTTAAATTGTCTGTTTGCTTGCAGCCTCTGATCGTTATTCATTTTATTTAGATGTTTCTGTCGCAAATCAGCATGAAACCCATGCTGAATGAAATATTTTGTTTTGGTTTTCTACATGCGCAAATGCAGGAGGTGCCAACGCTTAGTTCTTTCGAGTCACTTAAACTGGTTTGCACTTCTTTGAAGCAGCATTATTTTTGGGGGAATTTGAATTTAAAAATTTCTCATGCTGAGAGTTCGGTTACTTAATTACTTATTATGGTGCTTTTATTGCAATAATCTAAAGTAATGCAAATAAAAATAAAGCAGGTGTTTTAGCTTCGTAATGCAAATGAAAACAGGATCATTTATGTTCGATTAGATTTAAGTTTCAGGTGTGCTTCTTTGGTGGCGGGAATGTTACGGTAAGTAGAGTAAAATACCAGTAATAAATTTAATAATAACAATAATACGAGGGTCATTTGATAAATCTGGTAAATTTCCATGATGGGATGGACATTTTTTGTTGCAACTTTATGGGTGGTAAGCTTGATTATTCAGACATTTTTACAGTAAATTTGAATGTGCTACAATGTACATTTCATTGTTGACAGTCTGGTTAATGTTATAGCTGCGATTGAAAATGGAAAAAAAAAAAAAAAAAAAACAGAGTTTCGTGCTGTTGTTAAACATTTTCATTTGAAGGGTTGGACTGCTATACAAGTCAAAACTGAATTGGATGAAGTTCACACGGGTTCTACACAAACATTGAAGCTCGTTGGATCAATTACTTTAAACGTGATTGTGTAGAAGTACGAAGATGAATCGCGCTGTGGTCGCCCAATTGAGGTCACTACAAGGATACCATTGAAAAAATCCACGATCTGGTTATGCAATACCACCGAATCAAAATTTGTGAGATTGCTGAGGCTGTATGTATTCTGCATGAAAACTTGGCAATGAAAAAGATTTGTGCAAGATGGGTGCCGCGATTGCTCATTGTCGACCAAAAGCGCAAGCGCATCTGGAAGAACGCTTCTACCGAGTGTCTGGCAATGTTTAAGGGAAATCCGATTTGTGACCGTGGGTCACACTTGGGTCCATCATTAAACACCAGAGTCAAAACTGCAGTCGAAACAATGGGCAAATGCTGGTGAAAGCGCACCATAGTAGGCAAGAACCATTTTGTCAGTTGGTAAGATGATGGCCATAGTTTTTTTATTCTCATAGACTACTTGGAAAAAGCCAGAACCGTAACCGGAGCCTATTGTGCTTTAGTTTTGGATCGTTTGCAACATGAGTTGACTGAAAAGAGACCGAGATTGAAACGCAAAAAGGTGCCTTTTCACCAGGACAATGCACCATCGCACACATCAGCAATTGCAATGGCGAAAGTGCATGAGTTGGGCTTTGAATTGGTTCCTCATCCACCTTATTCACCAGACTTAGCCCCAAGTGACTTCTTTCTACTTCCAAACCTGAAAATTTGACTTGATGATAAATTTTCATTAAATGAAGAAGAGATAATCACCGAATTTTGCAGACCTTGACGGAATCTACTTTTCCGACGTGATGAAAGAGCTGGAATATAGGTGGACCAAATGATAGCCATCAATGCAGAGTATGTCGAGAAATAAGGTGAGATGTTCACACACACACACACACACACACACACACACACACACACACACACACACACACACACACACACACACACACACACATAGTTTTTTTACCAGACTTATCAAGTAACACTCGTATATATTTTCGTATATATTTTGGAAAGAATTAAAACCTGAGGCATCTTGAAAGGATTCTGAGTTCTTTTTAATGCTGTACCAATTTCACCCACATTTCAGATGTGTCAGTATTCTTCAAAATCACTTCGTACATTGTTCGACAAAAGTTGTAAGCTTTTAGTTACCTATATGAACTATCCAAAATGTTGTTCTGATTTCAGTGAAATTCTATTTTTAAAAGGAAAGCAGTCTATGGGTTATTTTATGTACTGTTCGTTTCACGAGTGAAAAACTTGCACTTATATAGAAAATGAGTAGTTGTCAAGCAGTTTTTGAGATTACTCACTCAGATAAGATGTTCTCCATATCTCCATAAGTGCTTTTCGGTCTGGTTTAGACCATCTTCAGTGGGTGTTGACCTGCAAAAGCACTTATGGAGATATGGAGAACATCTTATCTGAGTGAGTAATCTCAAAAACTGCTTGACAACTACTCATTTTCTATATAAAAGATATCTCACTTTTAACAACTTGACAATGTCTTCTTTAAACTTGCACTTACTATTACCTCGTCGTACAATTGGGGTTATAGGAACCTCTTGCTAAACATTTCCAGTTGCTGCCACTTTTACTATAAAGTTATCTCCACTTTTATTGCAATTGTACGCAGAAACCAAAAATTAGAGCGTTGATGTTTTTAGCGATTATTTTGGTTCCTTGCCTAATGAAGTAGCGTGTTAGACAAATTTATGGCTTCTTCTTCGGCAAGAATTTCTAATTTGGAAACGAAGTATATATAGGCGGACAAAGCGATGAAGCAGGAAGTCCCTAAAATGCAGAATGTTATTTTTCGTTTAACTTAGCTGGGCTAATATGCCTTGTTACATTTATTACTCCGGTGAAGGGGCGTGGAGGGAGACAGCTGTTTTTACAATACTGTACGTACACACTTGGGAGTGTATCCATAATCCTTACTTGAGGGATGCTCATACTCTTATTCATCAGTCAAATATGAATCCTTCTTCCTCACTTTGGGAGTAAGATATTGTGAGGTGAGTAGCTACTCGCTGCAAGACCAAGACCAAGAGATCGATAAAGTTTTTTTTTTTTTTCCGGACACTCTGAACACTATTGAGAGGCATGTTTTTCAAGTCAGTACCGTTTTGGAATTAAAAAAAGACGTGCATAGATATCGCAATAATTTTATTTTTACATGAAAGCCTGTACATTAATTTACTTCTCTACATAATTTCCGTGAATATTGAGGTACTTGTCATAACGTGGCACCAGTTTTTGAATACCCTCCTCATAAAATTCTGCCGCCTGACGTGTTAACCACTGTATCACAACTGTTTTGACTTTGTTATCGTCTTGAAGACGCTGACCGCCCAGATGTTTCTTCAAGTGCAGGAACAAATGGTAGTCGCTGGGCGCCAGATCAGGGCTGTATGGAGGATGATCTAGAGTTTCCCATTGAAAAGATTTGATGAGATCTTTGGTCCGATTAGCCACATGTGGACGGGCATTGTCATGCTGCAACTTGCCACGGCTTTTGTTCTGGATTGCACGGCGCAGATTGTTCAATGCCTCACAATAAGACGCTGAATTGATTGTCTCATTACGAGGCAGAAACTTCACTAGCAATACTCCTTTTCTGTCCCAAAAAACTGTGCACATGATTTTCCGGGCAGAAATTGTTTGCTTAAACTTCACTTTTGTGGGTGATGATGAATTTCGCCATTCCATGGATTGTTGTTTCGTTTCTGGTGTGACGTAGGCCACCCATGTTTCGTCACCAGTAACAATTTGGTCTAAAAATCTTCACCTTCATTGTGGTACCACTCAAGGAAAGTCAATGCACTGCTTAAACTTTGGGTTTTGTGCAAATCCGTTAACATTTTCGGAACCTAACGTGAACACAATTTCCGGTACTTCAAGTTCTCGGTCAGAATGCGATAAAAAACACTACCAGAATATTGAGGAAAATAGTCGCACAATGATGAAATTGTAAAGCGTCTGTTTTCTCTCACCTTTTCGTCCACTTTCTGCACCAGATCTTCAGTAACGACCGAAGGACGCCCACTCCGTTCTTCATCATGCACATTTGTGCGGCCATCTTTAAATGCTCTCACCCATTTCCTTACCATTCCATCACTCATAATGTTTTGTCCGTAAACTTCACAGATCTCACGACGGATATCGATCGGTTTTACGCCTTTAGTACTAAGAAATCGTATAACAGCCCGTACTTCACAATCGGCGGGACTCACGATTGTTGGAGGCATCTTATACACTCAGTAACCAATGTATACAATGAAGAATCAGACTGTAATTGCATAGACAAGAGATGTAGGTAACCAGCGCGCATGCGCGGAACGCCGACCGTAGCGCTGCGGCGGTGGAATCGCAAAACGGTACTGACTTAAAAAACATGCCTCGTAAATTGAATTAAGTCTTCCACCTGGACTGTATTGCTCCATGAAGAGAGGGGAGCTAGTTGTACAGCTCCTACAGGAGAGTTTTAACATGAATAAATGTAGAGACCCTGCTCTCTGCTCTGTCGGGCCTCTCGAACCGGTCGTTCTCTGTCCCCTCTCACACACCCCTCCCTTCTGGGGCGTCAATCACAAAAGATCTATTCATGTTCTAGGTGCTAAATTTTCCTTTGCACCTTGTCTTGCATTTTACGATATAGTAAGTAATCTTTATTTCCATTTCAATTACAAATTATTATACATTTGCATACGTATTACTACACTGAGTTGCTGGTTAACCTTAGGCCCAATAGACTCAAACTCTGAGGTAGTCAAGTTAATGGGTCCCTATTGGCATCTTATCTAAAACAACTTCATCTTCATTTTCGTCATATTTATTTACCTTCCTCAACCATTTGGCTCTTACTTTGCCCAAAAGGTTCCCAAGTTCAAATAAATTTTTCCCGTTTTACGATATACCAGTTGTGTAAAAGTTACTTAGAGTGAACCGGACTTGAAGGCTATGTCTAGAAAATTCAAGGTTTTTATTTGTCTGAAAATAATAATTTAATCAAACTCGTTATTTTAAAGAGAAAAACTCTGTGCTAAGGATTGTTTGAGGTGTAGGGACTTTCTTGAAAATTTTCACGTTGAGTCTTTGTCAGATGCTGGATTTAAGTATCAAGTTTTGTATTTAATCAACTTTTCATTCATTATTCTTTTCATAGACAGATACGTACATATCTTTTTCTAAAATCCAACACATATTTCTAGTGAAATTTGACATCGAATTCTTAGGTAAAATTCAATACATAATCCATGTGGTTAAGCAAATAAAAATGAACTCCCACTTTCATCATTTATTGTGCACATATTTTGTCTTAACGTGTGTTGCTCCCTCTATTGTTTTAAAGATAAATAGCATAACATTGCCTTTATGCCCTAACTGTACCCATGACAATTTAATTTTGTAATGGAAGAATGGCCCTTTTACTCAACTAGCTCCGATCTATTCAATTTCTGAAATTTAAGGTGTTGGTCCCGAAATGTTCTGTAAAGTTCTATGATGTTATGCAGTGTTCCAGCAAGTTTTGAAATGTTCTAAAATGTTTCAAAATGTCCAGGAAGGTTTTGTATTCTCGGGGTTTCTTTCGTTCCTGGGATGTTATGATTGTTCAGGAAAGTTATGCAAATATATGAAGGAGATTCTTATACCTGATATATATCCGAGCTATGTTTGAAATAATCTGAAACAGTGTTTAAGGGTGAATGGCTTGACAAAATGTGAAATGTGTAGTGTTTAACGCCCGCTTTTACTACATACGGCACCGCAGGCGGTGACACTGATGATACATGAGATGAAGATGGAGCACCGGTGGTATGAGATGGCGGGGGAAACCGGAGGTCCCGGAGAAAACCCGCCCCAACGCCGTGTTGTCCACCACAAATCTCACTTTGCGGTCGCCTGGGATCGAACCCGGGCCGCCTTGGTGAGAGCCAAGCGGTCTAACCACTGAGCCACGGCGTGGCCGAATGGCTTGACACCTACTCCATTCATTTCAGCCAAAAAACTTGTAAGCCTGCATTAGTATTTAAATAAAGGATGGGCCACAGAAGCGCGTGATACTAAATCTCTATTATTTCTGATACTCTCAGTATAGTTCGACTGTTTACATTATAATCATTTGCGAGACGTGTATCATTTAATTATTATAGATAAGTGAACGGTGCTTCCTCAACATACTTTTGCGATTAACAAGAATAATGATAGCTTTGTCGCTGCGCAGCATTCGTTTCAGCAGCATTACGACATCCAGCATAATGCTCATGCTATCAAAACATGGTTTACAAATTTTTAAGATAGGTTGTGCTCTAAAGAGAAAGCCACCAGCGAAAATAAGTGTGCGAACATCTGAGTATATGGTAGATGTTACCGAGCGGTATGGCTTAGGCGATTTCGTCTGTGGCCCGCGATCTAGAGGTCTGGGTTCGCTTACCATGGCCGGCCTACCTGACGCATAAGTTTTTCGAAGGTTTCTCCGGGTCGCCAGGCTAGGTTCATTACATCTTCCGAATTTTCTGTTCCTCTGTTTCACTTCCACTATCATTTCAAAACCTGTCTCATTCACGGTAGAATTGTTTTTGGCATTCTTGGCGCTGCATGGCAAGATGATATGCTATTGGAACACCTTTGTCCTCCGGCAGGGAGGTCTCCGGTCTCCGAGCAGGCTTAGTGGGCATATTCAGGACCACGGCAGGTAGGATGCCTGTTTGTATTAGTGGGGTGGGCCGCTCTCTGACTTCTCTCACCTCATCCTTACTCCCGGGAGTGCCCCACCGGGAGGCATAGGTACAAAAGACCAGTCTGATCGAAGTGCCGCGAATTCCTCTATCCTAGGTAGATGTTTACCGTTTTGTATGGACATGAAAGACCGCTTACTTTTGCTCAGAGGATTTTCTGGCTTGAGGTTCTTTTACGTGCCCTAAATTTATGGCAAGAAACTTCCGGCTTTACTACTCTACCGAAGGAAGGCATGCTAAAGGTTTTTACACCCGAAAAAATTTATCGCTTTCTGCCGGATTTGACCCCGTATCTAAGGACCACATTCGAGCATAGTCCTAAACGTTCGGCGCGATTCACAAGGCCTCTTGGACTTTTTTTTATTTTTTTTTATTTTACGTCCTCCAACGTTAAGTCATATCGGACGATGAATGAAATGGGTGAAATGATGCTCAAATGTGTCCAGGGTCCATGGAGCTTAGAGCTACCCGGACATTCATCTATAAGGATAAGGGAAAACCCCGGAAAAAACCTTATCCAGGTAACTCACCCTGACCGAGATTCGAACTCGGGACCTCTTGAACGTGAGGCAGACGCGCTACCACCACGCTACCGAGGCGGGCAAGGCCTCTTGGACTGTCACGTTTCCACTGTTTCCCGAATTTTGCATAGGCATCTCAAGTCCCATCAGTACAAAATCTAGGTGATTCAAGCACTAACAGAAGTTGACAAAATAAGTTGTATTATTATTTTTTTTGTCAGAGGTGGTACTGAAAACATGATCCATAAATGAGTGATGAAACAATTTTTCATCTATCGGATTATGTAAACAAACGTGATTTTCGATACTGGTCAGCAAATAGTATCAAGATCTGCCACGTCATCGGTTCTTTCAACAATAAGAATGAGAACAGGGATTTTATGCAGTAAATATCCAGCAATGATCGATAACTGACGCTTAGATTGCTAAGCACATGATTCAAGCAGGATGGAGCAACCAGCCATTCTGCTCAGGTTATCTATGGAACGTTTCAGATGTTTTTTTCCTAATCATTTCGTCTCCAGGTACGGAAATATTCCATGACGGCAAGATCTATCCGATTTAACAAAATGATAGTTCTTAACATAGTTTTCTGTCATTTTCCTCCGCAATATGTTGAAGGATTTAAACAAATGATTTGTCATGAAATGTATCAAATTCCCACCGAAAAGTTGTATCGTATGATGGGTGATTTGCGATCCAGTTACGGAAAATGTGTGTAGAGAATTGGAGATCACCTTAGGAACATACTTTCAAAACCAGCATACTTCAAAAACATTTCAGTAGTTCATATTAATAGTTAAAACTCTCCTGTTTCATTGGTTCATCCTGTAAGATTTATATTTCTTGTTGTTCCAAGGGTTTGGTCACCACAAAAGAGTTCATTATCTCGGTTCCGTTTCCAAATGTTCTATAAAACTGTGATGTAGCTGCAAATAACTTCGACATTAAATAGCTATAACAAAGTGGCTACATAAAAACAGCAGGGAAGCAATTTTCACAATTAATGTGCCATATTATTTCCTGCTGCCCGCAGGGTGTGGCGCACGGATGAGCCACATAAATAAAATGTACGTGGGGCAAAGACCGCAAGAAATGAAACCTTTGGCTTGTTGCCATCTACATCTTTGGCATACAGCATGTCAAGAGAATTCAGTGAACTTCAGGACACCGAATTAGTGAGCTGTTCCCGAAAGCAGATGTTTAGAAAGCTTCCGGTGAATGTTTTCCGAAGGTTGCAAAAATAATTCTGACAGTCATATGAGCAAAACTTGTATAGGTTTCTGCTCTTATTGTTTCACATATTCAATTGGATATTCATGCAAAAACCTCTTTTTCCCCTACCCAATGAAAGTTTTGCACGATACTTATGTATATACAAATTGCTCAATCATTACATGTCACATTGTTTGATCCATTACAAAACAATTCGATGTATGCAAACATGAAATCGTAATACAAAAAAACACCCTTTATTCTGTTGCATTCACATGATTTTCTTCACGTCTTCTAAAACTTTCCTCTATCCACTTCTTTTCAATAAAGATAAGCATCTACATTTCGCTATAGATAGGTATAAGATGTAAACAGCACATTTTATTACAATTATAATTAATATAAAATCAATTTACAGAAACTAAACCCAAATTCCATTACTCTTCTGAAAAGTTAGTGTCACAGCGTTTCTCTTATTATCTACGCTTGGCTGTTGTTTTTGCAACAATTACTATAGGTACTTTTAACTGACCAAAATCTTAATACCTCATTATTTGATAGGTTAATAAATCGATATTTAAGGTTTTAGAAAGCGGGCTGCTGTGTAAATGGCTTTTAAATTTTGAACTTCCACGCTATTTGCATGGAAAAGAAAAGAAAGAAAAATACAATTAGTAGTTTACCACTTGATAGAAGGTGTACATATCTGATAGTTCAAATCAATACCAAAGACAACATGACTAACACTACATTTTATTTTACACAAATTGTGTGGTTTAAGAAGATCTTTATTTGTTGTGAAGTAAGAGTTTGTCTAATTCTTTTAGTTAGCAATAATTATACAGAAGTCACTCAGAATAAATAAAACTTAACAGACTCTTTCCAGAAAATTCAGATATACGTTTTGTTTGTCATGCAGATATCTTAAACTTATAGAATTTTAACCAAAAATAAGTTAGCTACTTTTGATTAAATAAAAATTAGTGAAAATATTTCCATATAAAGATAGTTGGGAGTGCAAGGATATTCTTAAAATTCTTCGTGCTGCACCGTTGGAAAATCTTGAACTTAAATATTGTCTTTTTGTTTTTGGATTATGGTTTTAACTAAAGATCGGCAGACAGGCACATGTATATTTTTCTATTCTTTTTCTTTCAAACATGTATTTCTGATTTAATTTTTTTAGAATCAATTTTTTAGATAAAGTATACAGTATTTTTATGCTTACATCAAGTAATAACCACGAAAACAACTTAATAAATTAACCAAAATCTAATATAATTAATTTTATCTGTAAATAACAGCTTTAAAATCCGAATATCCTTGCCTGGCCACGGAAAAAAGAACAATAGCGATTGCTGTTTGCAGAAAAAGTATAAGTATTGGAAAATTCAAAACAATAAAAATAAATATATCGGAAATAGCTATAAAAATGTATTCGTCATAAATTGTGTGCTTTAACGAATTTATATTTTTTTCTACAGTAAGATGACAAAGTTGTTCAGAATGTGGACATTAGAACATATTTAAAAAAATTAAAGATATACCCACGCTTCATTTTTCATGAAAATATCAATCATTTCGCAAATTAATCAAAACCATTAGAGAGTTTTTGAGAAAATCAAAATTTTCGAATAATTATCATTTAAAGAGTAATCAGGGGCGAGGGAAATTTTAAAAAATCTTTGTAATTATTGCACCCATGAAAGTTGCTGAACTTAATTACCATCTTTCTGATTTTTGAGTTATTCTGTTCACACATAGACAGGCGCAGGCGCGCTTATATAAATGCTTCTTCTTTTAAGGATGTCGCAAGACGTTTATTTCTAATGAAATATGGTTATTGAATTTTTAGGTGGTATAGAGCACTTTTCTACTTTACTGAAGTACGTAAAATAAGAAAGTAAAAATAAACGAATATCGCTTAAGTCTTAGGACATAATATGCAATAAAACTATCTTCTTAATTTTATCTCGATTATTAGGAAATAAAAACGAAAAAATAATTTTTTAAAAATAGTTTGTTGAATTAAGAAGAGTAAATATGTGAATGTAACTTGCAAGTTTTTAAAATTCTCCTTTGGAAAATAGATTTTGAGTTTTTATTTTAGTAAGAAGATAGAGAGCTACAAGGCAACTGGTGAGAAGAGCTTCGTTGCGGATCTGCCAGAAATAGGGCACTGGTTTGTGACCTACAGGCAGTTTATGTTTCTAACAGAAATATAACGTGCGGGTGGTGTTCAGTGCAGCCTTTCACAGGAGCCAAATTTTATTCTGTTTGCAGACCTCATACAGAGAAAGAAATCTGGTCTGTCCTCACATGATTTTACTGATTCTTGTACAGAGTAGACTTAAAATTTCTCGTTCTTCTATCTATTTGAAGTTAATCGAGATAAACTTTTGTAGAAATGACTTTATTACACATTTCCTTATAGGTACAATGGGAATAGAAGAAATTAGCAGCAGTGAAATGCTTTGTATAATTAACGACATCTAAACTTTTTGTGCGTAAATTTTATCTATCTCTTATGGTTCACCAGTTATGCAAAAGTCATCGAAAATTAAGAGCTTTTTAAGGTAGTCTCAGAATATTTTAGCTATAATTTAATTTGTCATGAAGATGTTTCAAGTATGTAGTCTTTTAATTATAATCATTAGATCCATTTTTGAGAAAAAAGCTTTGTAACATTTTTACATGTAAAGCGTAGCTTGTGATGAGGGACTTTCTTGAAAATTGACTCGCAAATTGGGGAACAAAAGAAGGCACTATTTTCAGGAAACCTAAAACTTGTATATTTGAGTTTTCGAGGCTCTGAAGTTCTTTTTGTGCTACTGAATAAATGGTAGGTCAATGAAAAACGTTTTGTGAGACTATTTTGAGCAAATGTTACACTGCAACTATTGCAACTGAAATAGTATACTCAGTGTTTTATCTTTGCAGATACACTTCAATGCATAATTTATACATGAATGGATAATGTTCAATGAAAAGTCAGTGAACTTTATGTTGATATATTTAATCTCCGTTTTTCCAAAGATTATAGGCTCTAACTTGTAAGAGAGTTGATAAATAAAATTTATTCGACCTATTCTTTCACAGACAGCAGGGTAGTAGGTTGCTGTACACTCAAGGGGTGAACAGTCCGACTTCGGCAACCTAACACAACATGGCTTACTTGCCTTTCTTCCTACTGTACTACAGAGCATAGTAATTAGATTTAACTGGTTTATTGCGGTAATGTGAGAGTAGAGTTAATTTGGGTAGTAGCTTATTAAAATTCTTCAAAACAAATAATTAATTAATTTAGGAAATAGTTTGGTCATTAACATTTTCTTTACATTCATAGAGCGGAAATTTTAAGTATTTATTTCACCATTATATTATAACTCTTCATAAAGAGTTCCTTTTACCCAAATTATCTTTTGATATCGGCGACGTGAAATGTAACATAAAATCTGGACTCCAGCCTAATTCAACTAAACAGAAAATGCTAGAGAACACAAGAAAACTGTTTTTATTAGGGCGAGTCAATAAAGACCGAGATTTTTTACGCATAAAATACGCTAGTCTTGGTTCCAGATTGATGTGGTCTTTTTCAAAGTATTCTCCTTTGAGTTGAATGCACTTTATCCATAGCTTCTGCCAGCCCTGGAACACGCACTTGAAGCCATTTTTGACATCTTACTAACCGTCCCAGTCTTCTTCACGACAGCTTCCGAAGTAGCAAAACGCTCCCCCCTTAGTTCCTTTTTTCAGACAGGGAAAGACGTGTCATGATAGAATTCAGATATACACACCCACACATCTCAACCAGAGTTACGCCCGCCTCGGTAGCGTAGTTGGTAACATGTCTGCCTCACGTTCAAGAAGTCCTGAGTTCGAATCTCGGTCAGGGTGAGTTACCTGGATAAGGTTTTTCTGGGGGTTTCCCTTATCCTGAAAGACGAATGTCGGGTAACTCTAAGCTCCATGGACCCCGGACGCATTGAGCATCATTTCACCCATTTCATTCATCGTCCGGTATGACTAAATGTTGGAGGACGTAAAAAAAAAAAAAAAAAAGAAAAAAAAAACAGAATTGCTTCCACCCGCATCATCTTCTGTTCAAGAGTCAATAATCTTGGCACCCACTTCACACAGACACGTCTCATGTTTAAGTGATTATGCAGAATTGAAATAATAATTTAAAAAAAACACTGCCATGGAAAATCTGTAACACGTCTGCAAGTCCGTCAATTGGTATTCGTAGTTCTTCACGAACAATGATGCCAGCTGTGTAATCATGGTTTCGTTTATTGCTGTTGCTGGAGCACCTTGCTTTGCTTCTGAAACATGGCCCTCCTTAATCTCCTTGAACCGTTAAAGTGCTGTGGACTATGGCAGAACATCTTCACCATATGCCTCCTGTAACACTGTGTGTTTCCATACCGAATTTCTGCAAATGAAAGCAAAACTTCAATTCAGCATATTGCTCTTCGCGTAGCACCTTAATTTCCACGTAGGCGGCTGGCGAACCGATTTACATAGTTCGTCCTCTGTGTACAGACACATGCACAAGCGAGCGATGCTGATCCATTGGCATCATGCAAAATTGTATCCACTGTGTGCCTTTGTTATGTGTGGTTAAAAAAAATAGAACTTCCCTTTTTTATTGACTTACCCTCGTAAAAGAACCAGGTCTGTCTACGCGTCAAGATGCTTTACAGTTCAAAATATCACAAGGGTTTATCATGAATAGCAGGAGAAAAAGCTTAAAAAAACTACAAGTCTCCAGAAGACAACAATATTCAATGCGTTAACAAATTGGACAACCCTACTTCATACCCCAATGCAGGCCTATTGAGAGGTTCTGGGTAACAGTGAACAGCAAAGAAACTACTCATTCAGAATATTATACAGTTCCAGCGTAACGTATCATGAATTTCGAAGTAGGTAACGGAAACACATGGAAAAATCCTGTTACAGAACTTAAAGAAAAAATTACGATATGCAGCACAAGAAGACCCATATGCTGTTTGTTTGAAGATATTATAGTACATTTAATTAATATTAATTTCATAAAATAAATTAGTTTGATTCTGAAATTGTTTTTTTCTCTATTTCCTTCCCTTTTATCCTTAGACAGTAAAATGTATCCAAACCTTATTTATAAAAAGCTGACATAATATTCTATACATTTTTTTTTTCCATATAGTGAATGTCACTTAGCTGCTATTTCCCGTTTTCGGAGTCATGATAATAGAAATAGCTATAAGCTTGTTTAGCACAGCCAGGTAGAGATGCTTACAGTATCAATGAAAATAAGGGAGTGGGTTAAGTGATGAAAATCTAAGGTTGAACGTATGTGCTATTCCTGTTTATTGGTGTCGAAATGGAAGGAAAATGAAAAGGAAGTGGCAATTTCATTGTAGGCTTGATTTGCTTTCGAGTGCGTCAATTTGCTCTCAAGATACCGGGTCACATATATAGCACCTACCATAACGGGATATGCGGTATACACATTTGTAAGTTTAGAGAACGTGCAATACTTATGAAATCTTGTTGCCTAAATTGTAAATGGAATGCTCTCTGTATTTTGTCTGTTTATTAGAAATACTACACGGGTGGTTTCGAGATCTTTAAGGATTGGATTGTGAATGGAAGGTCCTGGGTTAAAATTCCGCTAGATATCAACTCAACTCAACTCCATGCTGGCGGGCTGTTTGGAACAGCCCGAAGGGTGGTCAAATCGTGTACCTGCTCTGGGAAGAGCTTAACCACGTAGTGGCGGGATGTGGATGTTGCAGGATGACGGGTGTAGATTAAGTGGGGGTAGTGAAGGGAGATAGCTTGTTGCTCCTCAGGGAATGATGAACCGGGTGCGACAGACAGCGTGCACCGCTGGTGGATTAGTTAATAAACTAGGAAGAAGGTATGTATAATTTTGAATTTTCCAGAATAAACTTTTGGATTAGCTGAAATTTAGTTTAGGCTGGAATGGGGATCATGTGGTTACCGGTAATGACCGCAAGACATGCGGGGTAACCGGTATCGCTTTAAGCGACGCTCACGAGGTACATAATCCCCAAGGGATCTGACGAGGGCGCTCTGATGTTGGGGCAAACCCTCGAAGAATTTTGTCGCCCGGCGCCTAATTTCATCCTCCACATATCGGAGGGATGAAGCCTCTTGAAGTAGTCTCACGGGGAACCTTGTGCAAACAGAATAAATAGTCCGAAGACATTTATTCTGTGCACGTTGGAGCAGAACTAGGTTTGAGCCTGCGGCCACACCCCAGACTTCACACGCATAGAGCATGACAGGGAGGACCAGAGCCATAAAGAGGCGCAACTTTAGGGAAACAGACATCGCAGACCGAAGCACAGGGTATAGTGATGCCACGGCACCACACGACCGATGAGCTTGCTCCTGGATGTGCTCCCGAAAAGTTAGCCCCTTATCCAGCTTGACTTCCAAGTACTTGATTGAATTCTCCCACCTGATCCCTTGCCCGAAGTAGGTAAATTGGGGGAAATTGGCGGGAAAGCGGCGCTTGGTGAACAATATCGCTTGGCTTTTCTCCGTATTAATGGACAATCGCCAAAGCGTGCACCAATCCTGGACGCTAGATATACAGGATTTTTCTCCTAATAATTGGCAAATGTCGGGAAGGTACCCAAACCTTAGAGCTGAAACGTTTTTTACCAAAATTTCCTCAACACATGCCCTGGCATCTTGAAGCTATACCAGGGCAAAGCTGTCCACAGATTTTATTTCTTTATCCTCCTGCCTTATTTATTAGTTCCATTTACAATATTTATCTTTGCAGATATTCCCCAATCTAACTTGCCAAATAATCCTAACCTACTAATTCTAACCTACTTGCTACTGGAAACCAGCAGCTTTAGAACTCATGAAAACTGGCTACCCTACCTATATCATATATCCTACTTGCTAACATTTACATTCTCTACTGTCCTGTACTACTAGCTACCGGGAACCAGTAGCTTTACAATTCCTCAAACTATCTCACCACCTAAGTCTACTACATAAGACTTTCTATCTTTTATTTGCTGCCATTTCCTATCCGACTATTGGTAGTAATATTCCTCTCGGTTAGACATGTAGTGTTTCCACCATCATTTGGAGAGGGTTCGACCATCAGTTCAGATTTCTTTCGTAAACATGATTCTATTGCAGATGCCTCCTAACTCCGCTCTAGTTATCGTTAATTACTTATCACCAGTGTTCATCCTCTGTCTACAGTATGGGGTAGGATCGGGGGTTAAATACTATAAAAAGGCAGCGAAATTAAGACGCTGATTTAAAATGCATGAACAGAACTCTCGTTTTCTTTCCTCTTGTACAGGAGGTCTTCCTTTTCTCTTTAGCTTTGGTAGATGTCCAGACGTTCTGCACGGTTCCCTCGCAGCAAAGTTCCGTATTGAGTTTCTTTGTTTAAATCCAAAAGGTTGCGTCAAGCCCGTTTTTAAATATCGAGTGCAGTATGTTTTGATGGAGCCTTGCGCAGAGTTCGATGCTCTAAATTTAGGGTGCGCGGAGGCAGTTGGGCGGGTGTAGATGAAAATAAGCATCACTGCATCAGCAGCAGATGTCTTCCGCAGCCCACTAAACACTAGCTTTAATGTTTAAACTTGAGATGTAACAGAACACCGCGAGACAATTTGGACCTCACATATTTTCCCTCTTCAGATTTTTCAGTTTTTCTTATTGTTGCTATTTCACGAGAGATGTTTGGCAATGTTCCATAAACGTAGTTGTCTCTCTGTCCACGTCAGCAACTCTACTGGATATTTCTACGAGGGTCACACTAAAATACATGAGCAAAAAATTATATTTTATCTAATATTTATCTGAGATAAGTGTCGAGAGATTACTGAATTTCACCCAATTATTCAATACATAGATAATACATGCACCGAGGGTCCCTGAAAAACGTTTTTAGGATCTGTGTATCTGTGAGCACTGTAACTCAAAAACAAAAATATGTTAAGAAAATCCTCTATCCCAAACTACTCTTTACATAGTACAGTGTGTGAGTGAGTGTGTGGTGTTTTAGGGCCCGTCGACAACAAGGTCATTTGGGCCCGAAGTCAACACTAAAAACTAAAAGCTACACAAATTAAGCTAAAATGTAAAATAAAAATAAAAACACTCAACCATTAAAAGTGCATAAAAACCCATCCCAAGACAACTTAAAATCTATAAAATTAACAAATATAAAATGCAAGTTAGACTTGTTTATTAAAACCGATTTGGGCAACAAACCGCAGTGCCTTAACCACGGCCACTGGGTCGTCCCCTAAAACACCCAACAAGTTAGTCCCCAATTTACATAGTACATTTGTGTTTTATTTTATAAAGATAGATTTAATTACTAATTAAACCATGATATGTTTAAAATATTTGTATGCTAACTAAAATATATCCTGGTATTTTGTTCGTGGAGAAAATGTTGCATTCCATCTAAAAACTGGATACAAAAATTTCATTGCAAGTATACTTTTGAGGTCCCATGAAAAATAAAGCTCCGTGCATATTTTTTTTGGTGTGTGAACACTATCACTCAAAAACAAAAGGGTCATTTAAATATCAAACTTGCTTACGTATCACTACAGTGAAGCAAGGAATATTGCACAAATATAACTATTTGTAACAAAAACTTCACTTATCTTAAGAACACAATGTTAAATTTTTCTTTTTTAATTGAGATCGGTTTCACAAATAAATTGCTTGCATCGACAGTCCATCAACACTTAAAAAAATAAAAGACGGTAATAATTTTAAAAAATTTACTTACCATCCTTGGTTTAATAAGCATTTTCAACATTTTTTAAAGAAGTTGGTGTAACTTAAGTTCCTCAAAATAAATAAAATATTAAAAATTTACCACATTTCTATAAAAAGATAAAATTTCTAATAATAAAAAATCTGGTATTTATCAATTTAATTGTTTAGATTGTGGTCAGGTTTATATTGGAAAGAAGAAACGTAATTTGGAAACTAGAACAAAAGAACATTTTCGTATCATTAAGTATAAACAAACTGATAAATCATTTCCATTGTATATTAAATTGTAGTCAAACAAAGATATAGAGAGAGCAGGCTTGGCTACGTAAATGGGGCAATTTGGGGGATGAAGTAGTAATTAGAAAAATTTTGTCAGTAAAAGGGGAAAAGAACAGGAGAAATTTAGGGAATTATTTAGGGAAAGTTAAAGAGAGATGGCTAAGAACAATTAAGAGCAAAATGTTGAGTGGGATAGGTGAAATGGCAGAAAGTGTAAAAAGGAGTAGAGGGCCTCCAATACACAAAAACCTAGGGTTAGGTGTATGGGGACCAAATTACTATTTAATGGTGGACGACAAGATAGGATTTCAGGATTTAGGAATATATGGGATATTTCAGTATGGATTTTATAATTGTACTCTTGATTTTGTATTTCCATTTGTTGATGTAAAAGTAAAGATGAGAAATAAATTACTAAAATTACTATAAAAAATACAGATAAATCGGACGTAGGAGATCAGTTTTGGTCATTTAATCATGGAATAAATCCTGAAGTTAAATTATTAAAACAATTAAATGGTCCGATAGATTTAGTGGTTTGGGAAAAAATATTTATTTTAAAAAATAAACATCGCGTAGTGAATTTTGAAATACCAGCAGTTGATTCTGTTTTTAGATTTGTTTCGTTTTCAGATTTTGGTAATACTGAAAAAAATAATAACTTGGTAACCGGAATCCATGACAACGGAGTATGTTGATGGTCTGACGATGCATGGAAGGTTTAGAAAATTTGACATAGATGTAAGATGTCTTCATGGTAAATGAAATGTATATCTTGGATTTTTTAGGAAGGTCCTCTCTTCACAACTTTTGAGATAATGATAAACCGCAAGATATAGACAATATCTTACTACATAAACATGTATATCTCGGTAAAACAGAATTTATGTTCCTAGGTATTCGTGGTCATTCATTTGATTTTTCCAATACTTATATTTTTCTCAAGAGGGATATCGTTCTTCATTCCTTTAGTACTGGGCGTGCAAGAATGACATGTAAAGGTGATCACATAGCGACTATCGCTTAAAAATTTTGATTATCACTTAAACAGCATGTTTTCTTTTATTACCATTGTACCTTTCTACTAGAAAGAGCCCCGTAGTTAGCCTCGGGAGCTTTTTTGGAGACAGCTTTGAGGCTCCCGGGTCATAGGAACGTTTGACGTCCACGTAAGATACTCTTGCTCCTACATTCCCATTGTACCTATAAGGAAATATCTAACAAAACAATTTGTACAGACGTCAGTCTCTATTAATATGAAGTAAATATAGAATACGCGTTTTTAGGAATACTGTGTTCAAGAGTGGGTAGGGCCCGCCTCGGTAGCGTGTCTGTCTCACGTTCAAGAGGTCCTGAGTTCAAATCTCGGTCAGGGTGAGTTACCTGGATAGGGTTTTTTCCTGGGTTTCCCTTATCCTGAAAGACGGGTGTCGGGTAATTCTAAGCTCCGTGTACACTGGACTCATTTGAGCATCATTTCACCCAATTCATTCACCGTCCGATATGACTTAACGTTGGAGGACGTAAATTACAAAACAAAACAAAAGTGGCTAGGGAATATTTTTTGAGCGCAAACATCAGACTTCTTTTTTAAGTTTATTGATGGAAATTATTCATTTCTTAACACTAGCCGTATGCAGGCTAAGATATTGGATTGATAGAGTTGACATGAAAAATTCAATGCCACGGCCGGAATTTGAACCACGGATTTACTGGTTTCGGTCCAGTCGCTCTTACCCACTGAGCTACCATGGCCAATTTGCCATACATATTCATTATATTCATATATTTCCCCGATAAACCGCATCCGAGATATACTGTTTGTGGCGACTTCCTATTGTAAGTACTTCAGTCCTAGGCTTCGTCATTTAACTCTTATTATTTAAGTTAATTGATGGAAATTATTCATTTCTTCACACTAGCCGTATACAGGCTAAAGCTGATATTGCTTATTGGACTGTAAATATATTTTAAAATTCCATATATGGACATATAAAGTAAATATGGCCATCTGAAATTCAATGTAAATCAATAACCAAGCAGGCCATGCAGATGATGCAAGGAATGCTTGTGTTTATTAAAATCCCTAGTTCAGAAAATTCCGGAAACTAAATCTACACAAATTGTGACGTCGGACCAATCAAAATTTAGTATTTCGGTAACCTAGCAACGAAACAGAGAAAAGAACCAATAATTTTATTCTTAAATTTCTTTCTTCTTCTTGATTGTACTCTCGAAGCGTGTAGACGTGTTTTTGGGTAAAAGCTCTTGAAAACTACAGGAAGTTAGTGGAGTTCACCGTTCATTAACGTTTAATAAACGATTAAAATATACGCTGAATACGCGACGCGACGAGAAATAACATAAGTGGAAAACCGTTGCATCATTCACAAGGCGAATGAGAAAATTAAAAGTTAGTAAAGTGCTATACCAGTGAAAAAGTCGCTTGTGAAGCAAAAGATGTCGAGAAATAAATACATGTAAAGTGAAACGGTGTTCATAATTTTATTTCATAGTTGCCCAAACGCAAAATCCCTTTTGAATCGATACCACGACATTGAGGTTTCACATCTCATCGCTCGCCACAGCTACCTGAAGGAAAATTTACAGAAATCTTCGAGACCACCATCTTCACGGCCTCGAGACAGGAGAGTTCATCGCTTCTACATCGAGGTAAGGTTTGACTTCTCCATGCGTCGCCACACTGAGGGAAACGCGAAACCTTTCGCGCGTGTGGGGCGTGGAGCTCACGACAACGAATCCTACTTCAAATATGTTGCCGCATCGTGTGGCATAAATCTACCTTCACCAATATAACCACTGGATTGATAGAGTCGACATGAAAAATTCAATACCACGACCGGGAAATAAAAATCAAGCCGTGTCATTAAAATCCATTAGTATTTGGTTGTTTAATGTATTAGTTTCAAAATGATAGTAAATAAGCTGGAATTTGTAAAATTGAGTAATGTTTGGTGGGATTAAGAAAGGGAGGGGGCGCAGAACACTAGATATTTGAAGTCGGGGCATGTTCATCTTTCCATCTTGCAACTAAAGAGATATCTATCGGCTGTTTTATATCACGGCTCTGTAAAATAATTGTATTCTAAGGCGTAATACCTACTACATGGATCTAATATGGCGTGTCCGAGGAGAACGAGAGAGTTAAAACTTGAGCAAGTCTTCTTTCCCGCTACCAAGAAGTTTTACCTTAAATGTGAACGCTCACATTATAATTCATATTTTTATCTTTTCGTTCTCGTTCTAGCCCAGGGCAAAATAATAAATAAATATCAGGTTAGGTATTCCTTTTTCCAAACACTAATGTAGTGTGATTTTACAAAATATTTTGCTGAAAGTAAAGTATGCCCCTTCTCCCCCCCCAAAAAAAAAAACCGACGAATTTCTCAATCTCAAATTACGTTCAACTGTTAATTTCAATTTACTCTGCACCACTAGGGGCTCTCGTGTACGTACATTTTTGTGGCGACTTACTAACTCTAATGCCCGATTTCACCAACAGATGTTAAGACAACACGAGTTTAGCAATATTTAAAACAAAAATTGCATTTCACCAACAAGTGTTAGCTTAACACTCGTGTTAAATCTCTTGTTAAACTAACAAGCTAAATTTCTGATGTTAAGTTCTTAACAAATGTAAATAGTCAAGATGGCGAGCATGAACTCAGCTGTTGTCGATTTGCTATATTTAAGACCGTCTAAATAGCATTCGTAATAGAGTACGGCCTACGAGGAGAAATGATTTTGAGGAGCTTTCCGAAGAAAATTTTTACGGAGGTATAGACTGTCGAAACAGTTGCTATGAAGGTTACTGCGGAAGTACAAGAGAGTTTAGAACATGTATTGAAAGGAATATGGTGATCTCGCCTTTGCTTCAAGTATTAATAACTTTGCTATTTTATAATTCACTGAATTATGTGGATAATACATTGTCCACCTCCCGTCTTGAAACATTCAAGTCACTTGTCCATCTTCGCTCCTCGTTTTAAATTTACGTAATAATGAGTTAGAACATGCAACGAAAGGAATATGACTATCTCGCCTTTGCTTCAAGTATTAATAACTTTGCGATTTTTTAATTCACTGAATTATGTGGATAATACATTGTTCACCTCCCGTCTTGAAACGTTTAAGGCACTTGTTCTTCGCACCTCGTTTTAAATTTACGTAATACTGACGAAGTTGTTTGGTGCTTGTAGTAGTGACACATGCATTTGAATTAAATTCGTTTCCAATATTTTCCCCGCGACATCTTTCTCTTTTACATTCACCGCATCCGTCCTCTTATTTTCCACGATATCCTTACACTTCGTCACCATTTCAATTAACAATTCTTTCTCCGTCGATGAGAAATTTGTCTCATGGCTTTATTTATGACTTTGTTCATCTTCCATTTTTCAGCTTGTGCAGACGAAAACGAAAACAAAAGCGCATCGCAGTACGCTCAGAAAATAATACGACTCAGCCTTCTATAGCTGAGATATTTACAAGTTTCTTGGCGTTAACACAGGTTTGTTAGCATTTTCAGAAAACAGCTTGGTGAAATGCAAGAAATTTAACATTAGTGTTAGCGCTGTGACAATTGTTACGTTGCATTTGTTAACGTCGATTTTAACAGCTGTTGGTGAAATCGGGCATAAGAGTATTTAAGTCCCAGGCTTTATAGTTATCACTATTAGGTTATTTATTGGAAATTTAATCATTCTTCTACACTAGCCACCAGGAAACATACGAGTCAGTTGGAGAATTTGTCATGACGGCACGTTGGCCATGGTAATTCAATGATTAAGAGTGACCGTACGGAGACCGGGAGAGGTTCAAATCCCAGTCATTAAGTTAAGTGCAGAGGTTCTACCCAGTTAGTCCTAGGACTCTGGCCTCCTTCAACCCGGGAGCGATGAATAACTCCGGGGGTCTTTCCATAGGGAAATATCTGATTTCTTAAAAGGCGTCCCCCCCGTTGATAACGTCAAGACGGGATGGAAGGGGATACGCCACTTACGCGCGTCAACCCCACAAGGAAGACTACCGAAAACCTCGGTGGGGCCGCCTGGTGATCTAGCACACCTTCTACTAGCTCTGCAGTACCCGGAACTTATGAGGCAACCCTCTACCCCCTCCGGGCGGCCATAGCCTGGCTGGAGGTACCCAATTCCTCGTGGGTGTCGGGAACATACTGCCCCCTCGAGTCCAAGCCAATCCGAACAACTCCCCGAAGGGAGGGGCTCGGCCGTTCGATCCGAAGTTCCTCTAGTAACGTCAGAGGTACCAGGAGTGCTAAGGGTCCACAGCGCCAGCACCACGGCAGCTGAAGGGGACGGATCCCCTCCCCTACGGAAATCCCAGCCATGGAATTGAATTGTTCAGTCTGACTCTGTCTATTCAAATCTTAGTCTACACACGGCTAGTATGGAAGATCCATTAAATTTCTATGGTTCCAATAATTATAAAACAGTAATACTGTCGTAAATTTCAGTCTGGCCTTTTATTTTTGCTAACAGTCGAACATATTATCTAATGATGAAATTAAAGCCATTTATGAGTTAGCACAACTAGTGACTCTGCGGAGGGGAAAATTAGTGTCTATCGAAATGAGAAAATGAAAAAAATCTGGATAGACATTGTGATTGGCGTTCCTGTACCAAATTGAAATTGTGTTTTTATTCATGGACGCTCTGTAATTTCTGTGATTCTCAGTGTCCCGTTTTATATTGGACTTGAAAGACCGCTTAATTTTGTTTATCAGGTTTGAGGTTCTCTACGATATGGGACCATCGGCTTTATTTTCCTTCGAACAAGAAAATCTAAGGATTTTTACGGCCGAAAAATCCATCGACCTTGGGGACCAGGTTGCCCTAGACCATAAAGACGACTGGTCAACTTGCTTTATGTGTGTGAAATGGTCACTATAAAACTGTTTGATTGTTGCGTTTCAATTAAGTTATCATTTATTAATCGCCTAAGATTGAGACAATAGCCAGTAGTCTATAGGTCAATGAAGAATGTTATTGTTTATTTAGAAAGGCATGGCGAAGAGTTTTCAATCAAAGACCCGCTCCTGCATCACGCGTGTTTAAAGAACGCTTTTACTATACATGACACTACAGGCGGTGATATTGGTGATATAGTACATGGAATGATAACTTGGTAAGAAAATATAGGAACGAAACGTTCTAAGTTTAGGGCAGTTTCCCCGCATTCGTCAGTTAAGAAGATTAAGAAAGAAACCTCTGTTAGGAAGGACTGTCCTGAAGGGATATTAACCCTTCATGAGCCCCTACCTTAACGACCAGGGTATATGATGTTTTCATGTAAAAATTGCTTTAAGTAAGTTAAAAAAAAGTTCGCCTCGGTAGCCTAGATGGTAGCATGTCTGCCTTACGTTCAAGAGGTCCCGAGTTCGATTCTCGGTCATTGTGAGTTATCTGGATAAGGTTTTATCCAGGGGTTACCCTTATCCTAAAAGATGAATATCGGGTAACTCTAAGCTCCATGGACCCTCGTGGCTCAGTGGTTAGACCGCTTGGCTCTCACCAAGGCGGCCCGGGTTCGATCCCAGGCGACCGCAAAGTGAGATTTGTGGTAGACAACACGGTGCTGGGGCGGGTTTTCTCCGGGACCTCCGGTTTTCCCCACCATCTCATTCCCCCAGTGCTCCATCTTCATCTCATGTATCACCAGTGTCACCGCCTGCGGTGCCGTATGTAGTAAAAGCGGGCGTTAAACACTACACATTTCGTTTTCCCTGGGCCCATTTGAGCATCATTTCACCTATTACATTTATCGTCCGATATGACTTAAAAAAGTTAAAGGACGTAAATAAAAAAAAACCACTTTGTTACAAATATAACAGAAAAATGAAGAAAGCTATGCCATTGCTAAAATATGGAAATAGAAGAAAATACACAAATATAATTAAATAGGTATATATGTATAGGTATATTAAAGCCAAAAGAGTTCAAGATTTTCGAACAGATTCGCTTCATTATTAAAAAATACTTTTTCAGACTTGTTAATTTGAAAAAAAAAGTGTAGAATGTCTTGTGGATTTATGGTTAACTTTCAAGTCTAGAGGTCCCAGGTTCTATTCCCGGAAGGACAATGAGAATTTTTCTTTAGTCAGAATTATTCCCCAACTTTCTGTCTGGAATTTGAGTGAGAGTTAAGTGTATGTGTGTATGTATGTGCGTGTGTGTGAAAATTTAATTTATTTAAAGAAAACCTGAATTAAACAAACCAAAGATTAACAAAAAAGTAAAATAATGAACATTATTGTTGAATGGCATTAACTGCGGCTTTGTCTCTGGAACAGTTATTGTAAAAAATAGAGTATGTTTAATAGAGAAATATCAATATTTTCTCAGGCTGCACCAGGCTGCCTAGGTTTTCTAGATATGTTTCACAAAAGGGTACCTGATATATTTGTAAATCCTTGTGATTTCTAACCTAATTATTTTAGAAGCAAAAGATGCTGAATTTTATAAAAGCTGAAGAAATATGAGGATTTTGATAAAAGTTGTGTTTTAGAAAAATGTTACGAAATATGAAATATTTTGTCACATACATTAATTTTACACGCTGGATGTTCCCAAAATGATGGTAAACATGGTTTAGAATATGAAATGTCTTGTTTTCATGTTTGGTGAAACTAAATACAAAAACAAATCTTTCATTTATCAAATAACGAATTCGGCCAGCAACAGTTGGTCTGGCTGGGTCAAGTGATTAGGCGTTGACCTCGATTTCAGTGTTGCAAGTTTAAATCAGGCCCAGACGAGGGCTTGTAAGGTGTGCTTAGAAGCGACAGCCTCACCTTCAGATTTACTAACATGTAAAAAAAATCCTGCCTGACAAACTTCCGGCACACTTATATGTTTCAGACAGCATAGGCGATGAATTTGATACCCTTACTTGATGTAAATGAATGAATATGTTGAGAAATAAACTAATGTATTTGCGAGTACTTGGGTCAAAGACGTTAACAGGAATTGATATCTTTGAAGATATGACCACAAACCCTACCAAGAAGAAGCAAAAGGTGTCATTTACCACGGAGTTACGTGTGAGAAAAGCTGTACTTCCACAGGTCATTAAATTACCACTTTGAAAAATGAGTTATACGTTTATTTTTTTTATTGGCTCACGCCGTGTTAACCAAAGCACACACACACACACACACACACACACACACACACACACACACACACACACACACACACACACACACACACACACACACACACACACACACACACACACACACACACACACACTTGGCATGTAACGCGGAGTGTTAAAATAAACTTTTACCAGTTGCCGTGGATTTAGAGCACGTCCGAGCAAACATCCCAGTGAAATCGAAACTAACCTGAAGGTGCCCCAAGCCCGGCGTCCTCAGATCAAAAGAAACGCTGTAGAAATAGCGTCTGGTACTGGCCTTCGTCTGCCCATAAGTAATAGCGTGCAACATGCTTAAGGAATGTGGGTGGATCTAAGCAATTGTTGGCATTGCCGCAACGGAATTCAATAATATTAGATCATTTGTCAAAATCAAGCAATGCCTTGCTTAGAAAATTCTCTAACAGCTTAGTACGCTTATGTAAATCCAACGTAAACCAAACGTAGAGTAATGAAGCTTGCAAATAATTGGAGCAATAAGAATGTAAGATACGGAGTTAAGGCCCTTGTGCGTGATTGAATTCCCCGAATTGACTCCCCCCCAAAAAGCATGTATGTGTCTTTGTGTGAACAGTATAATTCAAAAGCAAAAATTTGGTGAAATATTCATTACATAGAAAACTTTTCAAAAATTTTGATTTCTGACAAATGGTTCAACATTTTCATCAAAACATTGAATATTTATGTATACCCATTTGTGAAAATTGGTCCAAAAGTGCAAAAAAAAAAAAAAAAAAAACAACTTTTTTGGATCATTAAATAGAGTAATCAACAATTATTTTGACCCATTTTGCAACTGGACATGGGAAATTTAAAATTAACTTTCGAAGATTCCATATAGACTCTCCCGATTTTTTTTTAATTTAAGTCCTCCAACATTAAGTTATATCGGACGATGAATGAAATGGGTGAAATGATGCTCAAATGAGTCCGGGGTTCATGGAGCTTTGAGTTACCTGACGTTCGTCTTTAAGGATAAGGGAAAACCCCGGAGAAAACCTTATCCAGTTAACTCACTCTGATCGAGATTCGAACTCGGGACGTCTTAAACGTGGGGCAACTCTCCTGATGGATACCTCTGTAAATGTGAAAGCGTTGATGAACGTGTTGAACACATATTATTTAGACGTGATCTTCATTCCAAAAAGAGATATCATCTTATTCAACATCCTTCATATTGTAATCAGATCATCAAACACCGTTGATTAATGTATTCTTTTAAAAAAAATGTTGCATTTCAGCCTTTGAGCACTTTATTGGCCAAATTTTTAAAACGTTATAACTATTATCATGTTCTGTTATTTTCATCTTTATATTTATGTGTTTTTGTAGCTAGAAATCTAGCATACCTTACTGGTAAAATAGGGTTACTTCATTTGAAGAATAAATAATAATAATAATAATAATAATAATAATAATAATAATAATAATAATAATAATAATAATAATAATAATAATAATAATAATAATAATAATAATAATAATAATAATAATAATAATAATAATAATAATAATAATAATAATAATAATAATAATAATAATAATAATAATAATAATAATAATAATAATAATAATAATAATAATAATAATAATAATAATAATAATAATAATAATAATAATAATAATAATAATAATAATAATAATAATAATAATAATAATAATAATAATAATAATAGTAATAGTAATAGTAATAGTAATAGTAATAGTAATAGTAATAGTAATAGTAATAGTAATAGTAATAGTAATAGTAATAGTAATAGTAATAGTAATAGTAATAGTAATAGTAATAGTAATAGTAATAGTAATAGTAATAGTAATAGTAATAGTAATAGTAATAGTAATAGTAATAGTAATAGTAATAGTAATAGTAATAGTAATAGTAATAGTAATAGTAATAGTAATAGTAATAGTAATAGTAATAGTAATAGTAATAGTAATAGTAATAGTAATAGTAATAATAATAATAATAATAATAATAATAATAATAATAATAATAATAATAATAATAATAATAATAATAATAATAATAATAATAATAATAATAATAATAATAATAATAATAATAATAATAATAATAATAATAATAATTAGAGTTATTCATTTTTCAATTCACATTTAAATTTATTATTTTTAATGGCATGCGGCCCTTTAAACTGTGTCACGTGACTTATTTATGTGGCTGACTGAAGTGGGCGTGGTGCCTTAAATATCTTATTTTGGTGATTTTCTCAAGTTTATAATTTTCAGCACTTTTAAAAGTATAAATTGCTCCACACGATTCAGTTTTTAAAATAGAAGTGTGAACATTTTTGTACTTGGATAAAAACAGTACCAAAGAAAATTGATGAAGTAGTGTCACCAGAGTTTGTGCAATTAAATAACAAAGATATTTCACAAATAAATATTAAAAATTAATAATATGTGAATTGAATTTTTTTATCCTAAACTTAGGGTCAGATTAAAACTTCATCTTATAAATTTACTAACAATGTATTGATGAGTATAAGTGCAAAGCATTATTTTCTCAAAACTAAAATTGCAATGTGTGGAGCAGTTTAATTAAGTGGCAATAAAATACTATAAATAGATTAATATCCCAATCAATATTTTGCACAAAAGTCTGAAAATTAATGTGTGAAATATTGTTAATAGTACAGTAATTGTGTTAAAGTTTCAAGTCAATTCAAGCAAAATTGCATAAACAAGTATCATTTTTAGAAACCTTTAATTCCATATTAGACCACTTACTAAATTATACTTTTGAAATAAAATTATAATTAAAAGATACTTAATGTTAAGGGCGTCTCTGCATTTTCGGAATTTTTAAAATTGGAGTGTGGTATCGGACAGTAATTATTTTTATCACGTAATACATTTCTGGAATGCAGGTTGTTTACTTTTCTTTGCAATGATCACAGTTGTAGAATAGAACTTTCACTCCAAGATTGGTACAATTTTTATAAGTTCAAACTTTGAATATACAACATTAATCCAGGCTTTACTGAACTATTCTCCACAAATGATACATTTGAAAAACAAAATACTTCTGCTCAGTAGAACGAACATTATGATTTTTTAAAATAAAGCTCCTAAAACTTTATGAAAAATGATGCTGTTTCAATAAAAAAACTAATTCATACACATAAAAATTTTTCATTAAAACAAAGCCATTTTAGATGCAAATTTGCGGTAACAATTTCAGCGCTTAGTGTTAATCAGTTTCTAAGATAGTGTGACAATTGTACAGAAAATTTTACTTTCTTCAGAAATTGCGTTCAAACATAAAATTTTAAACTCTCCACTTAAGGTGTACAAAATTCTTTAGCTTTATACTACTCTGGTGTCTTCTATTTGGATATGGTTCTTTTTTCTTCTTTTTAGTGACCTAGCCTCCTGAGACATAAGTTCTGCCTTACATTGATCGAGCTCTTTTAGAGTATTTCTGATATTATGCCCAATAGTCATTCCCATTTCCCTCAGTACTCTTATTTGATCACATTTCCTTCTTTGAATGTGATAATTGCATTTGTACCACGGTGTAGAGTTTTTAGATACTCGAGGCAAAACTTAACTACTAAAAGATTCATTCACATTTTGAGTTTTACTTGTCAAACACTTTTTTCAGTAATTCTACATTAGCCTGATCTACACAAATAGGTTTCACCGCCAAAATTATTTCCTTATGTATGGTATTCTTATGATGATATTCATGAAGTTTAACACCAGCTTCTGTTTTTTATATTTGCACCAATCTACAGAGCAGAATTTGTGCAGTGGTTTTTTATCAGTTGAAGATTTGTGAAAGTAGGTAGCCGCCACTATTCTAGTCATGCCCTCGAATGTGTAGTGTTTAACGCCCGCTTTTGCTACATATGACACCGCAGGCGATGACACTGATGATACATGAGATGAAGATGGAGCACCGGTGGAATGAGATGGTGGGGGAAACCGGAGGTCCCGGAGAAAACCCGCCCCAGCGCCGTGTTGTCCACCACAAATCTCACTTTGCGGTCGCCTGGGATCGAACCCGGACCGTCTTGGTGAGAGCCAAGCGGTCTAACCACTGAGCCACGGCGTGGCCTCATGCCCTCGAGGTTATTTGAAATTTCTCTGATAGTCTTCCCATAGTGTTCAGCTAGCTGATTAATGATTGTGTATGTCAGACGTCCTCTGATTATTTTCCTATCAGTTAATTTTGTTTTCTAAGTGTCTAAGTTGTCTCAATCTTGTACCCATTCTTTTTTTGTGTATGGCAGAAACATTCCAGTTTGATTGGAAGTAGAGCTCCATAAGGTTTAGCTGCAATCTGATTTGAAGGAGATGCAATCACCATCATGATCAAAATAAAAATAAATATTCTCTAACACTAATATTTACAAAGTTATTGATGTTTTACCAAGTGAGTGTACCAAAAAGCTCTATAAAACTACTATGCAGGATTATTTTCAACAATATGTTTAAACTATTTACAAATAGCGTAGCTACATGAAAGCTACACAAAAAATGAGTGAGAAATCCGAAATATTCATATGCAATTAAAATATGAAAATGAAATTAAAAATCATGAAAGTGCTATTTCGACTCCCCTTCATTCTGGACTAATTTCAGTGTTCTCTTTACAATTTTCGACCTCTTTGCGGTTTTACTAGTCTTCAGCTTTGGTTTTTTGTACTTTTCTCTTTCTTCTAAACGTGTTCGCTTTTCCACAATTTGGACTTACTCTTATATTGAGATGAAGTGAATATTTCACTCCGTTCTCGATGCCTTTTTCGAATGTCGAATGTTTGCACTGCTATTGCTGGGGGTGGTGAGATTCATTAAATAATAATTAGCTTCTTACTTTATTTATAAATAACACCATTCGTTCTTAGTCTAAGATGTTGTTCAGGAAAACTAAAAGCTTTAGTAAAGCCTCTATTAACATATGGTGCTGAGACCTGGACACCCAAAATCTGTTGAAAGACATCTTGGTATATTTGAAAGAAGGGTTTTGAGACAAATTTTTGGGCCAGCGGAAGGAAATGCTGTCTGGAGAAGAAGATATAATCATGAAATCTATAATTTATATAGCGAACGAACCATTGTTAATTGCATAAAGATCAGAAGGTTGGAGTGGGCAGGACATGTGCTGCATAATAATGACAGAATGATAAAGAAGATATGCAATGCAGTGACAGAAGGAACCAGGGAAGTTGAAAGACCAAAATTAAGGGGGAGGACGGGGTGAGGGAGGATGTAAGGACAATTATTGGAATCAAGAACTAGGAACTTAACAGGAAAAAATGGGGAAAACCTCAGAAGAGCAAGGCCCACAGGGGTCTGTCGTGCCGATGATGATGATGATGATGACCATTGCGTTCTTCCTAATTTCTTCTTTTACCCATTTCTATATGGAACGAAGGACAGTCATTACTGGAGAGATAGGCCTAATCTTCCTCGGTAAAAAGAAAGAATATACTTTCATATATTTTTTATTTTAATTTATTTATTTTGTTAATATTTTCATTAATTTTTGAGATATATTTTGGCTGTCCGAAACCAGCTGCCAGTTTATTGTCCGAACCCACCCGAAAAACGCTTAAGAAGAAAATAGTGTTCTAAATTTTGCGTGCTTGAGTTAACGTTAGTTCAATTCCACAATTTAAACAATACGAGACAATGTGCCTTTCAAGGTATCTCTCATGCTTTTCAGCTTAAATTACTCCAGTAGTAGGCCAACAAACTTAACTCTGTGCCGGTCGTCATAACGCTCAAACAACAAAAAGCACGACCAATCACAAACAACGCTGTCTCTCAACAGAATAACACTAATGTCTGATTTCACCAACAGATGTTAAAATCACGTTAACAGATGTAACGTAACAATTGTCACAGCGCTAACAAAGATGTTAAACTTCTTGCATTTCAGCAACCTGTTTTCTGTAAATGTTAACAAACACGTGTTAACGCCAAGACACTTGTAAATATTACACCTATAGAAGGCTATGGATGAGTCTTACTACTTTCTGAACGTACTGCGATGCGCTTTTGTTTTCATTTTCGTCTGCACACAGCTGAAAAAATGGCGAGAGAACATAACAGCAAGAGAAACCGTAGGACCAATTTCTCATCGATGGAGAAAGAATTGTTCATTGAATTGGGGACGAAGTGTAAGGATATTGTGGAAAATAAAAGGACGGATGAGCTGAATGTAAAAGATAAAGACGTCACGTGAGAAAATATTGAAAACGAATTTAATTCAAATGCATGTGTCACTACTATAAGCACGAAACAAGTTCGTCAGCATTATGTAAATTTAAAATGAAGTGCGAAGAAGGACATAGGTAATGAGTGACTTGAACGTTTCAAGATGGGAGGTGGACAGGTGGACATCCTCATAATTCAGTGAATTATAAAATCGCAAAGTTATTAATACTCGAAGCAAAGGCAAGATCGGAATATTCCTTTTGATGCATGTTCTAACCTCTCTTGTACTTCCGCAGTAACCTTCATAGCAACTTGTTTAGACAGTCTATACCTCCGTAAAACAATTTCTTCTGATAGCTACTCAAAATAATTTCTCCATAGGTCGTACTCTATTACTAATGTCATTTAGACAGTCTTAAATATAGCAAATAGACATCAAAAGCTACGTTCATGTCCGTCATCTTAACTATTTACAGTTGTTAAGGACCTAACAACAGAAATATGGCTTTTTAGTTTAACAAGAGATTTAACAGAGTGTTAAGCTAACACTTGTTAGTGAAATACAATTTTTGTTATAACTGGTGCTAAACTCGTGTTAAGTCTTAACATCTGATATCGGGCTAAACAGTTGTTTATGGAATGCAGAGGGACCTGCTTGTCATTTGATAGATGCTGCCATGTGTTTGTAGTGGGGAAAAATTAACTGACCGAAACCACACTCTATCAGATACCATACAAATGTTCTGGGAATGTCCTCAGAAGTTGTCTCATTCTGAATGGCTTTTGCATAAGAGAAAAATCTTTATACACAGAAAATGTAGAAACACAATTTATGTCAAGTGAAATTTTTCCTTTGTGAAGTGAAACATTTTACTTTCTCTATTGCTTGTTTAGGTAGTAGTTAGAGAAAGTACTGCATTTCATCCAAAAATTCGACACCGTTATTTCATGGAAGCACGAATTTTGAGGTTACCTGAATATAAAACAAAAGGAGTTACCACAACAAACACATTTAACACCTAACACAAAAACGGAAAGTCGGTTAAATGTCAACCGAGTATGCCATAAGAAGATTTTTAAGAAAATCCCTCTCGCATAGCTGTATATAGAAAAAGTTTGAAAGTGTTGATGTTCTCAAAAATAACTCTAATGGTTTTGATTAAAGAACACTTTTAAGATATTTTGATGACAAATGAAATGATACGTAGCTTGAAATTTTTTCTGGAAATAGCCTCTGAAGTCTTCATTCTGGATTACGTTTGCATAACTGATAAGCCGTAAGAGACAAAAGGCCTACTCCACAAAAAATGTAGATCTCGTTAAAATACACTATTTGTGTCGCATACATTTTTGTGTAGAAATAACCATATTCGAAATACTCCTCGTTGTTGGTTTGAATTTTCAAATACTCTACTTATCTCAAATAGGAAGTTATTTGTTCTTTTTAAGTCCTGCTCATACACAGAGAATGGCAAAGCCATCACATAGTGTCCAGATTTTAAAAGGCTTGACTATTGCTTAAGTCTTCTGTACTTCCCTACTCCCATTGTACCTATGTATAAGGAAATTGTAATAAATCCTTCTACAAACATTTATGTTGATTAAAATGAAGTAGATAGAGGAATAGGGGTTTTAAAATGGTTTGCACGGGAGTGAAGACAGAAAGTAATTTAGGGAAAATATCAGCCCTTTTATTTATGCTATTCACACACAATTAATTAAAACCAACCAAGGAGTTAGACAAGGATGCAGCCTGACTTCAACTCTATTCGGTATATATTTATTATGTGTTTCAAATGAGAAGAATTCTGGAGTCCAGCTAATCAGATGCCCCATCGCACTCAGCGTTGCCAGCTTGTTACGCCACTCCTTTTGTATTTCCCTCTCTCTCGCACACTCATAAAACGTGCAGGTCTGCTTGGCGCAGACTTAAGGATAAGCGAATTATATTTTACAAACTTTTACAATGATGCAGTTGCCAAAATCAAAATTGGAAAAAGCATTTTCGCAAATTATGTATATTTTCAAATACTATAACTATAATTATAGTTTATGAATTACCTGTTTTTCTATTCCAATGGAACTGCCAGTGGCTCATCCATATCGTTGTCAATGTCACTTACGTCAAGAGACAATTATAGGTTCCAAAATATCGTCACGTGCTATTTATTTCTTAAAATCGTCTTCATGAAGGTTTTCTGCATGCCTCACGCAGTTTTCCCAGTCCTGTTGTGTTACCTTGTCAATTTCTTCGTGAACAAGTCGTTCAATGTCCGTCAGTTTAAAAGTATTATTTCTGTTTGCAACCCCCATTTTTATTTGAGCCCACACCAACTCAATTGCATTATATTGGCAGTGGTAAGGTGGGAGGCGTATTACCTCGTGTCCCTTTTCAGTTGCAAGTTGATCCAGCTGATAAACTTTTTCCGTGTTTTTAAACGGAAGTACTCTTTGCAATAACTCATTTTTAGTTTCTTTTTCCGAAAATTTTTGAAGAACGTGTACACCACTTCGAGCCTGACTTCGCAATACCTGTCTTTTTCACTCGCTACTAAATTCACCGCAAGAAGCCATTGCACTATTTAACTCTTACTCTACTGTTGTGTAAAGAACACCTGAATGATATTCATATGAACTCTCCAGAGTAAATAAACACTTCTTATACAGCATTCATTCATAAACATAAGCAAACATCTGAGGGCAGAGAGTCTACTCCCATTAGCCCTGTCCCCGTAGGAACAAGATCCGGGTCTCTTTCACCCAGGGAGAAGACTCTCCGTGGGGTTTTCCATTAGGACAGTACCTAGTTTCCTAAACTGCCCCCCCGCTTGTACTCAAGACGGGACGGAAGTGGATACGCCACTTACGCGCGTCAACACACAAGGAAACATAAGCAAACAGTATTCCACAGGCTAACAGGAAATGAAATGTTTGCTCTTTCTCGAATTTAAGACCTTGACTTATTCACAGTAATTCTTTTATCACGCCATGTCAGTAGTTTAAATTTCAGTTCTAGGTAATTAAAAGTATATGTACATACATACACACACCTACCACTTTGAACTCTCTAAAGTAAATAGAGATTATGAACAATTCATAAACAAAGATATAATATGAGCAAACACGTTCTGCCAGGGCATCAGGAAACTTATTGCTTCCTCTCGCTCGAATTGGATTATTCAAAGTAATTCTTTTGTCACGTCATGTCAAACATTTACGTTTCAGTTCTGAATAATTACAAGTATACGTACACGCATTGCCAAAAGATAATACACGTAACAAAATTTGGAAATCCAGTACACCGAGTTTTCGAAGCTATACCTATACGTTTCAAATAAATAATATTCTAAACAAGATGAAATGCATTAGACGGGCTTGTTTAACAATTCAGACATGTTTTAAGCTAAATCTCAATGTAAAGTCGTATCATGTGATGAAGAAAGTATTCACATTAGGCAAATTTGTGCTCTACTTTGGAAAACTGAAAACATTCAGTTTCTCTTCTTTCGGCTCTCCTTAACATATTAATTTGTGTCCGACATAATGTTGCTACAGGGGCTGATTTTACAATCTTTTTGAAACTAGGATAATATAGTATTAATACAAACATGAATAATTAAACTCACCCGTTTCACACAAGGTTGACGAAAAATTACTTTCCCATCTGTGCTGAACGATGAATCACTATTTATCCACTGTTTAAGAAGTACAGCTCTGTTGCTTCTCTCGTTTGGCATATTTGCGTAGGAAACTGATCTTTGTGTGCACTTGAAACACTGCTTACAGAATGGGCTTTACATTCCTCATATAAAGAGTGTTCATTTGTCAATCCATTGAAATACCATTTAGCTGGTCTTTGCTACTCGTCCTTGAGCGAATTCTAAGATTTTTCCATGACGTCATTAGTGCATTGTGGGACGTCTGTAAGGCAGATACCTACCTGGCTAAACCCCTTTTTGTGTATCCAATGTGCAGCAGTAAGAACTTTCTCTTCCACGAAAACTTAACGTTGAAACCAACAAATGCAAAAGCTGTTGTTACAAATTACAAGCCGAAGAAATTGGCTAAAAGGGCAGAATGGGCACAGATGCATGAAATAGGCATTTATAGGCACTGTAAAAATAAGAAATTAGACTAATAATTGTAGGAAAAGTGCTTATAACTTAATAGCCTACGTTTCTGAACAAAGGAATAAAATAGGTTAATAGTAATTACAAGCCTAGAGGAAAGGGGAGCATTGGACGCCTTAGGAAGAGGTGGCACTAATTGAAGACGGAACAGGCTTTTAGCCTACTCCTTGGATGAAGAAGTAGAAGAAGAAGAGGCTATTCACACACAGACACACACATATACACGTGATTTTGGAGGGTTCATGGGATCTCAAACCCCATATGTTTCTCCTACTTACTATGCGTAATAAAGTATAAACCATAGTGGGTAACACATTAGACTTTTGTTTCATATTCTTTAACTTCATTTTCTTTTTTTTCCTAAAGGGAAGACATACCCCTTGGCACTGCGTGGAGGACAGGTGGGGCGACTCTAAGGGAGGTAAAGGTGTAATAATTTCTTACAGTTTGAGTGCAAGGCATGTTTACCTTGGAGCCAGAAGGCTAGGTTATATTTGGAAGCAACAGGTCCATTATTTGGCACAAATCTCGTTTACAACTTGCATTCGGACACCTCCCCACCATGAAATGAAAGTACAAACCCAGCGCCGCCATGTTGCCGTGTTTATGTGTATTTGTGACTATTGTTATTATTGCCGTTCTTAAATACAAAACCGGAACTAAATAAAGGCAGCTGTTTTGGACACCTCATTATCATAAAAAGTAAGTAAATGTTTTAAATGAACAAACTATTATCCTATTTTTGGCAAGCGGACTATTGGCAACCATGAGTTTTTAAACATGCTTGTAGAAGGTTCGCGTTAATGAGCGCTAGGAGCCCTAAAACTGTACGGCCAAGGTAACTAACTTGGCACTTTCAACTGTTTCTCATTTGTAACTATGTGAGTGTACGAGCAAATTTTAAGGAATATCTGCTTATTAGCTGTGCATTCGTGTATGTGAAATATATACATCAGAAATTGTAAATACGTCTGATATGTTATACAACTGTCTGCCAATTACAGATAAACATATTCCAAAATTTGGGGTTTTCAATAAAGGCTGTAACGATTTGCCATATGTTTAAGATATTTGTATGACTAGAGCCCGGATTTCTAAGAAAAATGCTTGTAAATACTCATAAATGCTTTTTTCCTAAAATACGGTGTTTGCTTGTTTGTTTGCTTTTAATCAAATTGCTCATTTTATCTAAATTATATTAATTTAAAAGTAAACTTTCACTCCTAACCATCATCGTCTCGCCGAAAGTGTAGGAGTCGATATAAAAACGTGGATCTTCTTGTCTCTAGAGTAAAAAAAAAAGTGTACTGTCACCTCATAGAGGGTCGCGGGTTGCAGCCCCGCCTTGGGCGTGGGCGTTTATATGTATAGTGTATATACAGTGACTGTCAGAATTTTTCGGACAGGTATAGATGTTATATGTCCTGCGCCGTGGCGTAGCGGGCTAAGGCAGCATGCCTTGGTCCCTGGCCACGGAAAGCGGCCCGGGTTCGATCCCACCCATGTGGTGGGGATTTTGGGTCCCGGGTATAGGTGCCCACTCAGCATCGTGAGGAAAGTGAGGAGCTTACGCTGGGTAAGCGGCCCTGGTCACGAAAACCAACATTCCGGCTGTGGGATGCCAAGATGCTGACCACATCTCCTCCTCGTATCGGTTAGATGATCGCCCACCTCTACCGTGCGTAAGTGGGCGTGAGGCAGGCAGTCGGGTTGGTAGGCCTTGGCCCTATAAGGGTTGTCGTGCCATGGGTTATTATTATTATTATTATTATTATTATTATTATTATTATTATTATTATTATTATTATTATTATTATTATTATTATTATTATTATTATTATTATTATTATTATTATTATTATTATTATTATTATTATTATTATTATTATTATTATTATTATTATTATTATTATTATTATTATTATTATTATTATTATTATTATTATTATTATTATTATTATTATTATTATTATTATTATTATTATTATTATTATTATTATTATTATTATTATTATTATTATTATTATTATTATTATTATTATTATTATTATTATTATTATTATTATTATTAATATAGATGTTATATGTTTAACAACAAAAGATTAACAAAAAACCTATTTTACTCCATTTTGCCCACTCCAGCTTGTACAGTTACACATACAGGTAACAAAAATAAAGTTTCTTTTCATTTCATTAAGCACAACATATAAAACATATGAATGTAATTATAATAATACAAAATGTCCTATTCAAAGTTATTTGTACAGAAAATATAAGTACAAAACAAATAGAAAGAATGGAGGCCATGTAGGTATATTAACTGTAGGTGATTCTTCCCCTTTCTCCGTAGCACTTCAGTCAGCCTTCTCGGTATGTTCTCCACCAGTTTGCTAGTGGTAGAACAGGACAATTTGTTCCATTCCTCTTGTAGTCGCCTCCTCACATCAGCTTTAGAATTTATGGGAAGTTTCCGTACGTTCTGTTTGGGTACATCCCATAGATTCTCAATCGGATTAATGTCGAGACCCTGTGGATCAAGATTCACACGTTAAGAAAGTTGTGCCACAACCATAGTCGTACATTGGAGGCCGTATGTTTCGGGTCATTGTCCTGATAAAATTTAAAACAGTCTCCTATTCCAATATTTTCTGCATTTTTCTTCAGGTTATCTTATAAAATCTGAAGATACTAGCGGTGATTCATGTATTCATCAAGAAAAACTACCTAACCTACTGTTTCAGCTGACATACAGCCCCAAACCATAACATGTCCATGTTTTACTATCGCCTGCATATTTCTTTCTTCAAATTCTCTATTGGGCTGTCCAAAATCGCCCATCTGAGACAGAAATGTTGAATTTTGACTTGTCGCAGAAAATTACTGTTTTCCAGCATTCCATATTTTGCTGAGGTGCTCCTTAGAAAATCGTTGCCGCTTGATCCCATTAATTTTGTTGAGATAGGGCTTTATACTTGCAGTTCGTCCATGATAATGTTCTCTGTGTAACACTCTCAGAATTGTGTTTGCGCTGATCCTCTTTCAAAACGCACTCTTCAACGCATTCCTCACCCCGTACTATTTTAGCCGGTGTGCCCCAGGGTAGCGTCTTGCGCCTGTTCTTTACAGCCTATATACTGCTGACATGCCTGAACTTCCTGCAACAAGTACCGCACTGTTTGCTGACGATACAGTCATATTTACCTCGCACTTCTATATTGAAACTGCCGTTGCAACCCTACAGTCTTCCCTGGACATTTTCCTGCACTGGTTATCTCGCTGGCGTATAGCACTTAATCCAAGCAAATGTCTTCTTAAGCTGTTCACCTTGCGCAGGCCTGCTGCTCCGGCAAATATACGACTCTGTAACACTGAAGTCCCCTGGTTACCTTCTGATTGTGCAGTCAAATATCTTGGCGTCCATCTTGATCGTCGACTGACATGGAGTGCACATATCAAAAGTAAACTAAATCAAGCCTATGCTCGTCTTCACAAGTTGTATGCCATTCTCAACCGCAAATCCTCTTTACGAGTCAAATGTACGCTGCTACTATACAAGAGTATTCTACGACCACTTCTTCTATATGCCAGTCCTGTATGGGGATGTGCTTCACCTACTCATATTCTTCAACTCCAGGTGTTTCAAAACAGAATATTACGATTGTCTGTGAACGCCCCGTGGTACATCTGGAATGCACAGCTGCATAGAGAATTGGACATAGCATTAATGAGTACATCTCTACAACGACAAGCAGATTCTTTGCTCACCTTCCTTATGTATCAGGTGCTTTATTCTTCCAACTGGGAAGTCGCCTTGATGCTGCACCAAGACTGAAGGCACGCTTGCCACAGGACATTTTATTTCTATAATGTTTATGTATTATGTAATGAAGAAGTTATTTAATTTATACTCACACTAATCAGACCAGTTTGCTTAAGGACTCTAATATGAGTGTCCTATATCCCTGTATACTTTAATTTTATTATGTATATTATGTATATAGCTCCACAATTTGTATAGCACTAACTATGCTGAACAATTGAAATACAAATTCAAAAAAAAAAAAAAAAAAAAAAAAAAAAAAAAAAAAACGCACTCTCACTCAGCCTCAGCAACAGTAGCAGTTGCAGTAAGACGTGAATTATTTTTCACTTTGCTTATTACTGGCTTCTCTTCTATCCTATTAAGGACCTTCGGGCGACCTTTTTGTGGCCAATTTTCAATCCTATCTTGATATTCATATCGGTAGATAAGTCGTTGACGTTCATGTTCAACAAATCTGCTATTTGTCCACATGTTTTCCCCTTTTCATGATGGAATATTACTAATTGTTATCGCTCAAATGTACTGTGTCTGCTTTAAAAAATATCTTTATATTTTTAAAGGTCAAATCTTAACAATTTTATATTTCCGTTATTATATTTCCTCGAGAGTAAGGCACTGATTTTGACCTCCCCGCACAGCACATAACAAGTGCAAAGCATGCCTTGAGTTGAAAATCATCCCTTGTCCGAAAAATATTGACGAGCAAATTTTCGTATCTCAACCAATTAACAAATATTCTGCATTTTAAAAATAATTTACAAGTCACATCTGCACCACTGCGGTACCTATGAAGTGCATAGAATTAAGAGTTTAGCAATTTTGAATTGTTTACCAACTTCTCCTTTAAAAACAAGCATGTTACATGTACAGACCGCCTTGTCCGAAAAATCATGACCGTCTCTGTATACGAAAATACAGGAAACAAACAGTGATCAAACGGAAACCATAAAAAAAACAAAAAAGAGACGCTCGTAAGTTCTTAACATCATTTACTGCAGCATTTAAACAAGAAGTAACTCGTGACAGTTCACTCATACCAAGGAAATAGGATAACAGCGTTGCTAGATTTATTAAAAGTTAATAGGCAGTATTAAAGCACGTACTACAATGTAATATAATAATGCAACATGCTACCTCTCCAACTTCAGCTTGTGGTGAAGGTAAAGGAGGTTGGAGGGCCTCACTAGCTAGTGCCAGTAGGGAGGTTGCCATGGAAACCACACTTCAGTAATTGTTACAAATCTTGTTTAAAATGAATTGTATTTATAAGTAGAGGAAGTATTGCATTTCACCCTAAAATGCGAAATAGACATTTCACCGAAAACACAAGTTTTGAGGTCCCCGAAATTAAGGAAAGCATTTTTTAAAAATGTTCGCTTATGTATGTTCGCGCTTGCCATGTGTTTGTGTAAACAGCATAACACAAAAAGAAATATCTACGTGGTATTTTCACTGCATCTCCCTTTCCAAGTGTTACCTTTTGCATACAAAGTGATTTGGTTTTTGATTTTCTTTAAAACGATTTTAACAATTTTGATTTAAATACTTATGACAAATAAAATGTAGGTATATATTGAATTTTCTGGGAGCCTATGAACACCTCTTTATTCGGCTGAATTCTAGATACTTCCTTACTTTACAGAAAACGTGGTTCTTGCAGGTCAAAGTTGATATCAAATACATTTGTTTGTAGAATTAGGTTTGCATTGTATGATATTCGTGGTTATTGGTTTAAATTTTCAAATACTTTGATGTTTATATAATATGTTTATATGTTCAACAGGATATTTCCTTTTCTTGAAAAATATGTTTTCAGTGATAAACAAAATGGATTTACTAAAAATAATCAATTTCTAATGCACTATACTCCTTTATGAAACATACATTAGAAAGGTTTGAGGCAAATAATTCTACTATTGGGAATTTTATGGATTTGTCTAAGGCATTTGATTTGGTTGACTATAATATTCTATTATCCAAAACTTGATGCTTATGGTATAAGAGGGGTATCTCATAACTTGTTTGAATCCTACCTTGAGGTTAGAAGACAGTATACTGTAGATAATAATGAATTAAATGGTCATAATATTAATTCCAATATTGAAATTGTGAGATGTGGGATTCCACAGGGCTTTATCCTGGGACCACTGCTTTTTATAGTGTATATTAATGATATTCCACTTAATATTCCCCATGCAGAAACTATTCTGTATGCTGACGACACTAATATAATTATCAAAGGCTGCAATAATTCTGAATCGCAACATTATGCTAATACTGTGATGACAAATTTTATCACCTAATTATCGGAAGGCCCGACCATCTAGCAGCCGGGTAGGCGACAGGAGGCATTTAGGCCACGCCTACCCATTTATCTTGTAGCGCTAACGAGGGGGATGGTTGAAAAAACATCACTAGCAATCTCTTTCCCCCTCCCTTACGTCTGGAACAGTCGGGAAGATCACTGAACCGTGAGACTTCCAGAAACGGCGAACTTCCCTATATAAGGCCTGCAGTGGACGAGTCAGTCAGTTCTTGGCGAGCAGCCGGAGGAGCGCTGTGCTAGTGAACGGACTGGAAGACTGTGTACGTGCATCGGAGGGGTTGTACGTAATTGCGAGTGCGGAGTGGACCTGTGACAGACGAACTGGTGAATTGTAATTGTGTGCGCTACGTAATTCTACGTAATCGGCAAGTGTTCCAACTGTAATTCAGTGGAAATAAAGAACATTTTGAGTTTGTGCAATTGGACTTTTAATTTCACGAACCCACAAAGTCACAATATGATGCATTGGCTAACTAATAATAAATTACTACTTAATATTAAAAAGACACATAGTATGCATATTTCACTTTCAAATAGAAATGACGCTAATATAGCTCCTTTAATCACTTTTGGCAATGAGGTAATATACTATTCCAATGAAACAAAATTTTGGGGGTAATTATTTACAAAGTCCTGCGCCGTGGCGTAGCAGGCTAAGGCAGCATACCTTGGTCTCTAGCCACGGAAAGCGGCCCGGGTTCGATCCCACCCATGCGGTGGGGATTTTCGGTCCCGTGTATAGGACCGGTGCCCACTCAGCATCGTGAGGAAAGTGAGGAGCTTACGCTGGGTAAGCGGCCCAGGTCATGGAAACCAACATTCCGACTGGGGGATGCCGAGATGCTGACCACATCTCCTCCCCGTATCGGTTGGATGATCGTCCACCTCTGCCGTTCGTAAGTGGGCGTGAGGCCGGCAGTCGGGTTGGTAGGCCTTGGCCCTCTAAGGGCTGTCGCGCCAGTGGTTATTATATAATTATTGACAAATTTTTAAGCTGGAAGCCACATATTCAGTATATTACTGCAAGAATTAATAAATCTCACTATATAATATCAGTGCTAAGAAAAATTTGTAATACACAAACATTAAAGCTGATTTACTATTAATATGTGCAGTCTTATCTTGCAGATGGTATCTTTATCTGGGGATCACCTACTGCAATAAAAGATTTATTTGTAACACAAAAGAAAATAATAAGAAGAATGTTTAATCTAAGTAAAGGGACTCATTGTAGGAAATATTTTAAGGAAAATAATATACTAACTTTGCCATGTCTGTATATCTTAGAAATCGAATGCTTTATAAATAACAACATGCAATGCTTTCAAATAAATAACACTATTCATGAACATTATACTAGGAATAATACTAAATTACATATACTGGGATCAAGATAAAATAAAAAACTTAACTCAATACTACATAAAGGGGTTCACATGTATAACCTAATCACAAAGAAAATAAAAAACAATGATAAGAAAAGATTCAGAAGAGATGTGAAATCATTTTTAATAAATCATTGCTTCTATAGTATTCAAGAGTTCTTTGAATATTTTAGACACCAGATTAAGTAGAGTAAATGATTACATGAGAATAATTTTATGATACTAATGGTTGTGAATTCATGTAAGTTTTCAGTATTTGCTGACTTTGATACTATCTAATCTGATTATTGCATGCAGAATTGATTAATTCTGTATTTTCTGTATTTCCAATTTGTATCGTTTGTATTGTATCTTGAATAAGCAAATATTTCTGTATAGAAATTAAATGCTAAATAAAAAAAAAAAAAATAAAACAATAAATAAATATAGTTTATATGTGTACAGCAAAATAAAGTTATGTTAAATTGGGGTTATTTAATCAGTTTTTATTATTTAATTTAATGAAAGAGTTCTTCTTTTACATTCCTGTAGGCGATACTTGGAGCACAGATTTTTACATAACTTGCAGATGCAGTTTCTCTGAGCGTGGCAGGTGCCATCCACAGATTAAGTCCATCCATGCAGATCTTTCCGTGGAAACCATGTACCGCAAAGCGTTTGTACAGGTAACATAACTGGAAGTTTGGTCCTTTCCTGCAGTTTGTCATTGTGTCTGTTCGCATTATCTCCGTCGTGATCTGTCTTGCTTTCAATAAAGGTAGCGTATGCCTGAGGTTTTTTGTGTGTGTAATTTACGTCCTCCAACGTGAAGTCATATCGGACGATGAATGGAGTGGGTGAAATGATACTCAAATGAGCCCAGGGTCCATAGAGCTTAGAGTTAGCTGACATTCGTCTTTGAGAAAAAGGGAAAACCCGGAAACAAACTTATCCAGGTAACTCACCCTGACCGAGATTCGAACTCGGGACCTCTTGAATGTAAGGCAGACTCGCTACCACCTACGCTACCATGGCGGGCACCTGAGTCTCTCGTAAGTTAAAGTTGTGTCTTATATCGTCTATGAAGAGTGATTCCTGCGCTAGGATGTAGGCATAACTGTTTCTGGAGAATTTTGAAATTGATAGCGTACTTTTATACTTTTTTGAAGTGCTAAGTTACCAGTTATTAGTTTTTCGTGATGTAATACAAAGAGTATGGAATAAATTCAGCTTCTATATCCCTCTTGACCGAAGGACAAATTTACTTTTTCCTCAAATCTGTAAATGCAATGGTTATTTCGGCGACCATCCTTGTTAACCAGTATGCAGTTGTTTTTATTAGATCATACTCACCTCACATACTCTGGAGGATAGGAAATAATCTTGGCTAGAGCATTCTGCAAACTTATATCTGGATTAATAGGAGTAAATGGAACAAGAGTTTGTGGAACAAGGGGTAGTCACGTGAAATTAAAGCATGTTTCTTCGCCTATCGACAGTATGAGAAGAAAGTTATGTATTCAATCCAAAAAGGAGTTTTAGGTACTGCATGTGTGTGTGTGTGTGTGTGTGTGTGTGTGTGTGTGTGTGTGTGTGTGTGTGTGTGTGTGTGTGGACGAGGCGAGCTTTACTCACTGGCGTTTAAGATGTTTATTCTCTTAGCTCAGCGACATTCATTTGAAAACTTGAATCTTCCCGCCAAATTGCCGACCAAAGATTAGAATCGCACGGTGTAATCGACATTTTTTGTTGTAATTTACGTCCTCCAACGTTAAGTCATATCGAACAATGAACGAAATGGGTGAAATGATGCTCAAACGAGGCCGGGGTCCATGGAACTTAGAGTTACCTGACTTACGTCCATCAGGATGGGGGGAAACCCCATAAAAACCTTATTCAGGTAGAGTCTGTCTAGTGAACGCGAGTGCAGTTTGCCCCTCAAAGGAAACTCACCCTCCTGCCCACTAATGACCGTCATAAATCTATCTCCACACTTCAGAAATCGAACACTGTCGTTGAGGACCAATAGCAACCCTGATTTTCTCGAAGTGGCAGTCGCATGTCTACTCCACGTGGAGTCTCAGTTGCCAAATTTCCAACTTCCAGTTGATCTGTTTCATTACGTACAGAAATTCGTTGTGTGTCACGATGTGGAGACCATGGGAGGGAAATGCAGTGATAAATGCAAATGAAGTAGTAGATTACTTTCAGTCAAGTGAAAATAATCACAGTGATGACAATGGTGTCAATAACTGGGCCGAGTTATATTACTGGAAAAGCCTCAAAAAACAAAGTTTTAACGGGAACTGTTTCTAAGAAAATTCAAGCGCTTGTTTTGAACACATATAAATATGTGCTGAGAAATAATCTTGGTAAGGGGTCGTGCAATGAACCTGATGATAAATTCTGGGTGTTCACAGAAATACAGTAAGAAATATTGTGACGAAAGGAATACCAAAGACGCCGATCAAGTGTGAAAACAAAAGGAAATGTTTCTCTAAAGTTTCGATAATTTCACATGCGGTTTAATTCGTCGAAAAATTTATAGATTCTATGCAAAAGGGAGCGCTCACCTTAGACGAATTGGTTGCACATTTGGAAGAAATTTGTGATTTCCCTTATGGGCTCTGCACTTTGCGCGGTCTCCTAAAGGAGCTGGGTTTCAAATACCACACTTTGAATAAGTTAAGGGTTATTATGGAATCCAGTAGAATTGTAGCTCGGCGAAGTTTCTGAGTAATGGACATAAGATAATTTATTTAGACGAAACTCGTACGATACCCATGACGTATGAAGAAAGGTGGCAACCTTGCAAAAAGGTCTGGGAGAAGGAGGGCCGAGGTTGTAAAACGATTATAAGGGTTCGTCAAAGGCAGCGGCCGACGTGCACATGAGTTAACTAAGCAGACTCTAACTCACTCTACCCGAGATTCGAACTCGGGACCTCTTGAACGTGAGGCAGACACCAAGGCGAGCACGGCGTAATCAAGGCTTATGAGCAGACAACATATATCTGCGGAATTTAGACAGCGATGCATAGATGTTGTTTATGTGCTTTCTCCCCACGTTAGGAGATATAAATCATCCTGTTTGGAACAGAGTAATGTAGCTCAAGGGGCAGAATTTAACATTTTAATAAACTTTAAACCATAAATATAAGCAATAAGATTTCTTTCCCAGCGAGTAATAGTTTCTGATTTTGTAACCAAATGCATGGTATAAAAACAGAGAAAAAATATTTTTGAAGTCATAATAGACGCGAGAGTTTGACTCATCTGATCTTACAAGTTGGTGAAACTGGTTGTTACCACTGAGCATTAGGTATGTTGAGGTTAAAAATGACTGCAACATTTTGCCACTTTAGGTATACAGTTCCAAACACCTGTTCAGAATTTCTGAGTAAGTAACTTCCGCATGAACATGTTAATTCTAGGTTGTCGTTCAGATTCTAGATCCCCACAATGATCAGAGGAAACCAATAGCAGGAAGGTGAAAAGGTTGGGAGAAGTGCCATTTTAAGCTCGTCTCCAATCTAGGGTGGGGCCTCGCGAAGGGGCAACAACTATTTTCGTAGGAGATCCTACTTGCGGCCAGGAGTGGGGTTAGAAATTGACGTCGACGTCGGCGCGAGATTTTTGGAGACACGTTCAGAGCCGCTATAGCCTCCGCGGACTCCACATTCCAACTTCGCAAGCACCAGGCGCTTCGGCCACTTTTTGTTGTTGCAAAGTGTGAGTATCTTAGTGAACTGATTGTGATAGTGCATATTACGGATTTGCGAGCTCGTAAGTAAGCAAGTTTGATTAATCATTTAATTCCTTCGAGTTTGTGGCAGTGCTGTGAGAACAAGCTGTTTGGTGTAGAGTGGGGCAACTTGAAGTGTGTGTTACTCAGAGAAAAATTCCTAAGTGCTTCATGGAAGATAGTATCCTCATCATTCTACCATAATCCAGTATTTATCTAAACTTTCTGTTGCTGCTTCGCATCACCACGGTACTGACTTGACCGCTCCTTCTTATATTTGCGAGATGTACACCCTCTTTGTCCCGTCCTGCATTCACAAAAAGCCAGCAGAACTACTTCAATACAAAATCTATCTTTATCCAAAATACAAATTAAAAAGGAAGCCCAGAATCATAAATTGGCAGTATGATGACATAAAAAATCCGAATTGCAGATATTGATCAGGAAACAAAACGTCATTTGGATGTATCCATCTAGTAGTGAAAGGATTAATATTCTTATAAAGCATTTAAATTACTATGTTTTCATCTATTAGCAGGTATTCGCAGTCGCCTGCCAAAAGGTGAAACAAGCCCCAACACACTCACTACTAAAATCGATTGTTCTATTGCTAAAATAAGAAAATTATTGTTAGTTGAATTTATCCTGAGAGGTAGTTTCCTCCACGTGGTGACAGTTGCAGATCCTAGTGTATTCGTAGAGTTTCTCCCATCGCTATTCTTGAAATTTTTACTTTGGCTTGGGCAACTCTATGTTCGTTTCACGCCTTTTGTTTTGCTTGATGCCCTCTTCTGTCTAAATTTATCAAAAACAATAGATGACAATCGCGCTTTAAAAAGAAATACCTCAGAACACCTAAAGGAGCTCGCCTCGGAAGCGTAGATGGTAGCGTGTCTGCCTCAGTTCAAGAGCTCCTGAGTTCGAATCTAGGTCAGGTTGAGTTATCTGGATAGGGGTTTTTCCAGGGATTTCCCTTATCCCTGTCGGGTAACTCTAGCCCTATGGATCCTGGATTCATTTGAGCATCATTTCACCCATTTCATTCTTCGTCAGATATGACTTAACGTTGGGGGCGTAAATGAAAAAAAAAAAGAACAAAAAAAATTACTATAGAAGACTGATTTATACGTGAAGAGATTACTGCCGCTAGATGGCATCCTGCAATGATGCCTTCTGCCTGCCCAGTTAAAGAGTAATACTAATACTCAATGTCCATCGTTGTTAAGCCATGGAGGAATTTATTGGTCCTTGGAAATACCAAGAACAGAACAGAGATGAAAATGAACTGTAGTAATAATAATAATAATAATAATAATAATAATAATAATAATAATAATAATAATAATAATAATAATAATAATACTTTAACAGCAATAATTGTCAAGGTCATATCAATCATATCAATTTGTGTCCTTCAGAAGTTATCTTAAATGCCAGTAAATGTATTTTTTTTTTATTTGTTGCATTTATACCCCACCTTTAACTCCAATGGTCATATCGATGGCCGTTCTCATTTGGAACATATTGATGGTGTTAACTCGTATTCGTTAGGTTTTAATCATTAGATCATGCACACATTTACACTCTCATTCATACTTCCAGACTCTGGGGAAGCTGGGGAATTATCTTGGTCGGAGAAAAATCCCCACCCCCTTCCACGGGAATCGAACCCGGGACCCCTAGCATGGCAGGCAGGTGCTCTACCGTCTGAGCTAAGGGGCCAGCCAAATGTAATTAAATGAGGTATCAGTTAAGTACAATTAAATGCAATTATCCTAGGTTGCAATCAAATTAGTAATTCTGGGCAGCATTCAGTCAAATACCACTAATTAAAAAGTAAATCATTATTGTAATTTAAGTTCAATAAGTGATCTAATTCTAATTTATTTCTTGTAAAAACATTTGACAAAAGTGCGAGAAAAATACCAAAGTAGGTATTTAAAGTTCAGTCTGTGCTAAAGATGTGACCAGAAAGTTTCAAGAAAATTCCACCAATCCAAACTTCCCTTTACATGGAAAATGTATAAAAATCTTGTTTTTCTCAAAATGGGTCTAATGGTCTTGGTTATAACACCATGCTTTTAAGATATTTTCATGACAATGTCTTCTTCTTCTTCTTCTTCTTCTTCTTCTTCTTCTTCTTCTTCTTCTTCTTCTTCTTCTTCTTCTTCTTCTTCTTCTTCTTCTTCTTCTTCTTCTTCTTCTTCTTCTTCTTCTTCTTCTTCTTCTTCTTCTTCTTCTTCTTCTTCTTCTTCTTCTTCTTCTTCTTCTTCTTCTTCTTCTTCTTCTTCTTCTTCTTCTTCTTCTTCTTCTTCTTCTTCTTCTTCTTCTTCTTCTTCTCTTCTTCTTCTTCTTCTTCTTCTTCTTCTTCTTCTTCTTCTTCTTCTTCTTCTTCTTCTTCTTCTTCTTCTTCTCTTCTTTCTTCTTCTTCTTCTTCTTCTTCTTCTTCTTCTCTTCTTCTTCTTCTTCTTCTTCTTCTTCTTCTTCTTCTTCTTCTTTCTTCTTCTTCTTCTTCTTCTTCTTCTTCTTCTTCTTCTTCTTCTTCTTCTTCTTCTTCTTCTTCTTCTTCTTCTTCTTCTTCTTCTTCTCTTCTTCTTCTTCTTCTTCTTCTTCTTCTTCTTCTTCTTCTTCTTCTTCTTCTTCTTCTTCTTCTTCTTCTTCTTCTTCTTCTTCTTCTTCTTCTTCTTCTTCTTCTTCTTCTTCTTCTTCTTCTTCTTCTTCTTCTTCTTCTTCTTCTTCTTCTTCTTCTTCTTCTTCTTCTTCTTCTTCTTCTTCTTCTTCTTCTTCTTCTTTCTTCTTCTTCTTCTTCTTCTTCTTCTTCTTCTTCTTCTTCTTCTTCTTCTTCTTCTTCTTCTTCTTCTTCTTCTTCTTCTTCTTCTTCTTCTTCTTCTTCTTCTTCTTCTTCTTCTTCTCTTCTTCTTCTTCTTCTTCTTCTTCTTCTTCTTCTTCTTCTTCTTCTTCTTCTTCTTCTTCTTCTTCTTCTTTAACTTTCTTAGTTGTACCACTGTCATGGTTTTAGGGGATTCTTGGTCCTCTACCCCTTATGCCATTAGGCGTCGGGTTGAGGAACCTCAACTCTGGATCAGATACAGAAATCCAGGGTAGGTGATCAGCCCAATGCCTGGAATGAGAAAAGTGTGTATAATGGAATGAGGGAAATGGAATGAATGGAATGAGGGTGAAGTGGATGAAAGGAAAGACAATAATGGAGCAATTAGTGGAATGATAGTGGGGAAAACTGGAGATCCTGAAAAAAAGAAAAAAAAAATAGAGCCATGTTGTCTACCACAAATCTTACATGTGTTCGCCTGGGATTGAACCTGGGCCACCTTGGTCAAGTAGTCTAACCACTCAGCCATGGCATTGCCTCCGTGACAGTGCCAAATAAATTTATTTTTTAGTATTAACCCATTGCAAGATATTCCTTGTTATTGGTTTTGTATTTTCAAATACTTTTATAAGTGTGATGTCCTTTGTGTTTTTCTTTTTGTGGTCGTGCAAACATTATGCATTTTTAAAGCAAATAATGAGGCTTACTTTGCCAACTGTATAAATGTGAATTCATAGTTCATCTGTAATAGGAATAGTTAGAACAAAGAGCTTTCATAACAATAGTTTGTAGAAGGTGAGTAGGGAAAGTCTGTGAATGTAGCATATCAGAGTTAGTTTTCTTATAGATGTACTTCAGTAATTAAAAATAGCTTGTTGATAGCAGAAATGGTTTAGCAGATCTTTAACAATACTTTTAACAGCCTCATTCTGTATATTGTTGTCAACTGTGAAGATAATTCTATATTACATGTATTGTTTGTGTAAACTTCTCTAATGAAAGTGATAGTTAATGTCTCCACAGTTTGGAGTGCAGAGTTTCCATTCTTTTAGATCTATATTCAGGCTTTTTCAAACTTTTGTTTTTTCTTAACAAAGTTAAACAGCTGCTACATACATCCAAATGGATCCTGCATTTAATTGCATTATAGTTTCAAGTACATGCTTACCCATACTTCCTCAAACATTTGTAAACTTGGAAGATAATTATATTAAAATAGCTTGGTAACATGATGAACATTTTCTCATTGTAACAGTATGAGCTAATCCACAAACATTTTAATAAGGATTTTCTCTTTGAGGGAAAGAATTAGACCACATGGCACTCCTCAAAGGAGTCCTGCACGTGGCGTGGTGGGCTAAGGCATAATGCCTTGGTTCCCTGCCATGGAATGCGGACCAGGTTCAATCGCACCCCTGAGGATGCAGATTTTAAGTCCCAGGTATAAGACTGGTGTCCACTCAGTATCATGAGGAAATTGTGGAGCTTGCGATAGGTAAGTGACCCTGGTCATGAAAGCCAACTTTCCGGCTGGAGATGTTGAGATACTGACCACATCTTCTCCCCGTATTTGTTGGATGTTTGCCTACCTTTACCTTACATTTGTGGGCATGGGGCCGACAGTCGGTCCGATATGGACTGTAGTGCCATGGATTTCACTTTTAACCCCTCAAAGGAGTGTCGCCTCAATCAGACACTAGGAACTAGAACAATAACACAAAATGGCTGTACTTGTATGCCTTTCTTGTTGCATTTATTCTGCATATGGTAGTACATGGATCTGAAGAGAAATGAGCATTCAGGCCATCAGAAACATTTGTGAAATTCCAACTCTTTTTTGGTAAATTGTTTGTCTTTGGGTCTTATGATCTACTGTCACTATTTAATAGTTGGAATTTCCTCTCCTGCAGTCTTACTCATTTTTCAGTGTTTGCTTCTAAGACAGAGATTAATGAAGGACTTTATATGGAGTGTGGAACTACTTGTATATAGTATAGAAACTTAAACATTGCAACAAAGTGAGAAAAATTTCTAAGAATTAGAAATGTGAATATGAAGCATAAGATAAAAGACAATGAAGGTACACAAATAATAATATTCTCCACTTAACTTATTTGTGTAGTGTTTGTTACTCCACTGTAAATAGCTTCATTTTCTGTGTAATCAGTAGACAATGAATCTGCTTTAGGATAGAATGGATGAACAAAGAGCAATGTTTAAATTGATAAGGAAAAAGAAGAAGAAATTGGTTGGAGCAATGAATGAGAAGAGTTCCTTGCAAAACGCTGCACTGGAAGGAATGGTGGGCAAAATATGTCTGATTTAAGATAGAAAGTATTAAGATAAATAATTTTAAGCAGAGATTTACTTAAGAGAACTTCACAAAACCATGTAAGTAAAGAGACATTATCAAAGTACTGTCGGTACATATTATTATGTATGGTTTTGAAAACATGGTTATTAATGGAGCACATAAAAGAATTATCCAATCTGCAGATATATTACTGAATATCCATTCAAAGACCAATCAGCAATGAAAATATTCCATGTAAAAATGGATATATGTTCAGATTAAGTGACAAACCTCAGACTAATAGGACAAAATTTGATGTTCAATATTATGAATTTACTCTAAAAACATAACCGCAAAAGTTTGTCAGTACAAACCAATGGAATGCAGAGACCTTGAGCGTCCAAGAAGAAGATGGCAGGACATTATCTGAAATTCTTTGACCTCAAACAGGTCAACAGCCTATGATAAGTCAATGAAGATGATGACAAATAAGAAAATAGAAAATGGAAAAGAATGTTTTAAAATGAATAATTTGCTCACAGGTCCAAATCTATGACTGTATAATTGTGTAGTCCATCTATTGGTTTAGTTATTATAATATATACACCTTAAGAAAGATTTCTTTAATTTGCCATCATTGCATTTTGTAAAAGAAAATTTGATGTGAAAAATGACCATGGTTTAAGTGTAGCTGATAGATTTTATGTAGGAGGCCGCGTGGCTCGTTCGATAAGAGTAGGATACAGAGAACAAAGGTTCATGGTTGAAATTCGATATTTGACCTTGATGCTTTCAAAGCCCATTCTTCTTTCTACTCTATGCCTAAACCATGATCATGGCTGAACACTGGCTAGAATTATTTTTGCTATCAGTTTCTGAAAGCATTTTTATCGATATTTGACCTTGATGCTTTCAAAGCCCATTCTTCTTTCTACTCTATGCCTAAACCATGATCATGGCTGAACACTGGCTAGAATTATTTTTGCTATCAGTTTCTGAAAGCATTTTTAGGTCTTAGAATCTAAATGTAGAGATTTGTAGCATGAGATGTTTGATCTATTTCTATTCTATGAATGATGTTTTCTTTCATAGTAAGAGAGCTGTTCTTTAGCTTTAGCTTTCTTCTTACTTCACATATATAAAACATAAACTTCATAAGTGTACAAAGAGAGCAGAGCATATTCTAAATTTAAAAATGATAGCTATATACTCTCACAGTGAAACACTTATAATCAATTTATAATCACATGTTATTTTTCATAGAGCACAATTCATGGGTTCTTTGCTGCACCCGTTGCTATTTTTTGACTTTTTAGCACTCTAGGTGCTATTTCGTGCAGAGCATTGAGGTGTATTGACCTTCAGTGATGAGCACTGCATTTGCTTGTTATCTTGTTATTAATAGAGCAAAAAATTATTAAGTTGGTATATAGTAAGTTATGAAACACAATTAGAACACTTGAGAGCTGAGTGTGTGTGATATAAATGGTGCCAATTAATTATCATACACAAATGTAAATTATCATTGCAGCTGCCTGTCTTATCGCTTAACTAAAAGGGATTTTGGTTCTCTCTTCTTTCTCCTGGTCATTATTTAATCACATTATATATGGAAATTAATTGTTCTTTCACACTAGCCGTGTGTAGGACGCACTATGAAAGGGTAGAGCCAGAATGAAAAATTCAATGCCATAGCCGGGATTTGAACCACGGATCTTCTGGTTTCCATCCAGCCGCTCTAACCATTGAGCTACTATGGTCAACGTACCAGCATGATACTAAATTCTCCAACTGACTCGAGTTTCTCCCGGTAAACCACTAGGAGTTCTCATAAACATATGAGACACATTCTGGCTCTACCCTTTCACATTATATATGATTTCTTGTTCCTGTCAATGTATGACGCATTGCTGTCCAGAAGACATGATTACATCTGAATGAGTGTACATACACTAACTCACTATGCATGTGCAATAGGCTTGTGTAAACAACACCGTTTTTGAATATTTTCGGATATAAAAACACATTACAGGTAATAACCATAGCAATGAGTGGCTGGAAAATAAAACATAAATGAAATCTTCCAGTGTTTACATTTTACAGTTGTAACATTATTATAAAATTTAGTGGAGCAGTGCATAATTGCTTGTTTCAGAACTATTGCTTTTACAAGCCATACCTAAGCTTTGGTTTTCTCTGTCATTATATTCCTGGAAAGTTTAAAATTGCAGAAAAGTACATAAAGTGTGCTTTCAGAGACTTAGATGCAATGAGCTATTTTACCTCCATGTGTCATTACCTAATGCATTCTATAAAATGTATTGATAAGTTGTTATTTATTTGTGATAACATGAAACTTAGGAAAAGTTAAGCCTTCATAAGAATTCTTTTCTTGGAAGTGTTGAAAACAGTGTTGTCACAATAAATTAAATTTAAAGGGAGTCAATTAATGACACTAAACAACATTTACTTTTAATTATTAATTTTTAGATGAGTCGTATTTATTACACATCTGCTTCACTTTCGTACCTATTTTGAGCACATGTTTTGCAAATCATCGTTTGCATCTTCTGCTCTTATGAACTAAAGCTTGATCCAGTGGTGTGGGTAATTCTGGAGTTGCTGCTGCCATCTGTTTCCAGAATTACCCACACCACTGGATCAAGCTTTAGTCACATAAGAGCAGAAGATGCAAACAATGATTTGCGAAACATGTGCTCAAAATAGGTACGAAAGTGAAGCAAATGTGTAATAAATACGACTCATCTAAAAATTAATAATTATTTCGCTTCACTGTGGTGTTCCAATACAGTTAAATCTCGATTTACTTTTAAATTTTTCCGGAGTTTCTGAAACATGTTCCGGAAAAATTTAAAAGTAAGAGTTGTTTATTGTCATTAATCAACTCTGGAGCTTCATAGTTTGATCCTTGCCTCTGATTCTCAAGGCCATGTATTAAAACCTGACAGAGGGCAATGGATTTCTCAGATGTAAGAATCCTTAGCATGGCTTCCTTCTGAACGAAAGTAAAGTCAGTGGTTGCATGTCATAGATTTATGGCAGGAGCATGAATCTCAAGTCTGACATAAAGGCCTCTGAGCAAAATGAAGTAGAATTTTGCATCCAGTATGTAATGGGAAGTTGAGAACCATGCTAATTAAAGAACATCTGTAAAAGCAAAACCTCAGCAATATATTCAATAAGTGATACCTGTATTAGTATATATGAATTGGATTTACATGAGAGAGCTCTCTTTGTTAATTTGTCTAACGGTGATGATTCTGCAACTTGTAGCATAAAGTTGTGCAATTTTTCATATTTTCTCAAAACTCAAATGAAAGACATCACCTAACTTTGCTGTGGGTTTGAGCTGTTGTTTCATGGCATTGAGCTCTTGCAACAATACTCATTCTATTTATTTGCTTTCTTTGATTGCTGCACATTGAAGTTATAAACTACAAAAGAACAGTAACCATAATTAGCTATCATCCTTATACAGCTATGCTGAATTAAAGATATTTCTTCTAATATTCTAACCTCAAATTTATACCAGTTATTGGTGGTTTTCATTTAAAAAAAAAAAAAAAAAAAAAAAAAAAAAAAAAACTTTCACCTCAGGGCATTGGACTTTCTAATTCTCCTATGCTGCCAGTATGATAACATCTGCCTTGTTAATGTAGATGGTAGTGTCTGCCTCACATTCAAGACATCCTGAGTTTGAATCTCGGGCAAAGTGACTTATCTGGATAAGGTTTTTTTTTTTCATGGTTTTCCCTTATCCTGAAAGATAAATGTCAGGTAACACTAAGCTTTGTGGACCCTGGACTCATTTGAACACCATTTCACTCATTTCATTCATTGTACAATATGATTTAACGTTGAAGGACATAAATTAAAACCACCTGCCTTTCCTTTGATAACGAATGTACATGTCTGTAATGTTGGAGCTGAGATAGTATACAAATGTTGTTCATCCCATACTTCAGGCTAAATAATAAGTTAACATGGTCAGTGTCATAAGTCAAATAAAATTGTAGTGTGTTTCTTATTTTTCATGACAGTCCTAATAGCAATCATAGACATTTCTGCTGTATTGTTTTCAATTATATTCTCTTCTGGTTACAAATTTTATTATTGTGCATCAGTGTCTATATACATTTAATTTGTTTTCAGATTATCCATGTTTTCATTAATTGGCATTATATACAGTTAAATCTCATTTTTATAAATGAGATTCTTGTTTAACTGTCTTTATTAATGAAAATAAAGAAACTAAGCTTTCATTTCAATATTGTTATTTCAAGTTTTTTAACTTTACTGAAATGTTATTGTAGATATTCCAGAATTTCAATGTAATCTAATTAAGTGTACTATACCATACATCTTCATCATACTAAATATGTGCCAAGTAAAAATATATAGGTGTCTTGAACACACAGGGTGATAAACAGAGGTTTCCAAAGCAAGATAAATTAGAGCTGTGGAGATACTTCTTTTTATATTTAAAAGTAAGGAAAAATGGGCTTAAAAATTAATTTTGTGCACAGTAAGAGCTTTGAACTGTTAATTTTAAAAATGATATCTTCAATAATTTGAGTTCTTTGCTCATTACTTATTTGATACTTCTTACCCACAAATTAGTGGAAATGAAAGAAAAATAAGGCATGTCTGTCTCTGTAGTCATTCTGTCTGGTGCAGTTAGTTAAATACTGGCTACCCATGCCCAAGTTGAGTATTTCTTTTTGGCCCAGAGCAGTATAATTTAAATGAAATACGTCATGCAAAAGAATTTCTGCAAGACAAAATTTGAAGCACAGGCTGTGCTGATGAGGCCTTGACAACAACTTGGTTATTGAATAAAGAACTCATGTTTATTACAATTTTATATATTTTTAGGAGTATGTTCCTGTTTATTATTTGCAGTTAATTTGGTCATTGAGAAAACCTAAGATACAAATTTATGACCCAGAACTTCATTATTAAAAATTGTTTGACTATATCGAAATTTAAGTGTATTGGAACACCACAGTGAAGCGAAATAATTATTAAATTATAGATGAGTCGTATTTATTCACATCAGTTTCACTTACGACTCATCTATAATTTAATAATTATTTGACTAGTCTCAGTTCTTTTTTTTTTTTAATTTACGTCCTCCAATGTTAAGTCATATTGGACGTTGAATGAAATGGGTGAAATTATGCTCAGATGAGTTCGGGGCCCATGGAGCTTAGAGCTACCCGACCTTTGTCTTTCAGGATAAGGGAAAACTCCGGAAAAAACCTTATCTGGGTAACTCACCCTGACTGAGATTTGAACTTGGGACCTCTTGAATGTGAGGCAGACATGCTACCATTTACACTACCGAGGTGGGCCAGAGTGGTCTCAGTTACCACTGAAAAAGGTTATATTATTTAAGAGCTTCAGTTAACATCTGAAATTATAAATGTCTTGCTTTTTGAAAATATCAGTATAATGATAATGTGTACAGTTTTTATACAATATATAAGCTTACCAAAGCAATTATTTGCAGTAACTTATGCTTTCTCCTTTCTTTCAGCCCTCTAACCATTCTTCACCATGTCCGACGAGGAGGAATATTCGTAAGTTAATTTGTTTGATATAATTAATTTTTTTATAGTGCTTAATGATTTAATATACTGTATTCCAAGCATATTATATAATTTTATTGTTTATACTACTGGAACTTCTGATTTATTTTAATTTTAATTATTTTTAGGTGACTTCCATCAATTGATAATTGGATAAACTTCAGTTTTTGATAAACTTTTTTAATTTCTAATTTCTCACATATCAGAACCATAGAGTTTAAAACAAAAAAGTTAACATCTCATTCATCAACAATAGTAAAGTAACCGTATTTGGTAGCTTTGTCTGGCAATTGTTACAAGTTAACAGAGCATACATGCATAATTACAAATACTGGTAAGCTTTGATGTGACATTAGTTTCATGGATGGACTGATTTTTTATGGACATCAGATATTGGCTTTTGTAATTTGGTATACCAATGTGACAGAATGTATTTTTCATTGTGTGTATGACTTGCGATCAAAGCACATTCTTTCTAGTAGTATAGACAAGAAATTTTAGGATAAGGAAAAATTAATTAGATATCCTTGCGTTGGTAATAATATGTGGTTTCCCATATTTTGTGATGCATTTCAAATACAATATTACAAGAAACCTGAAACTTTTGAAGCTGATACTGATAAAGTAACTAGGATAGATAGGGGATGCAGAAAAATAATGTAGCCCAAGTTGTTTCAATTTTTCCTTCCATCATGTGATACAAAATTGTGGTGTTTTATGGCTAATGGACGGACATCTGTCTGCTTGTAGTATATGGAGTGACTGCATAGATACATAATGTAACACTCCTTTTATTCCATTTATATTTGGTGACTTAAGATAAAACCTTAAATCATAAGAATAGGATTTTATACTTGTATCTTAATTAATATAATTTTTATTTTTATTTTCTTTCCAGTGAGGAGGAGGAGGAAGAAGTTGAGGTAGAGGTTGACAAGTAAGGACTTATTTTTACTCTTTTGCTTTAAGCTTAAAATATTTCCTGTAGATATTAGTAATAGTAGATTTAAAACAAACCCTAAGCAGAAATATGATTCTGTTGCTTACTTTATCTGAACATTAATAGTCTTAGTGTTGATTTGCTTATTATTCTTACAAGCAGAGAAGCAGAATATGGAAAGTAGTTCTCCTTTCACTGTCCACACACAGATCAGAACATGTGAGATCAGTTGGTTTCTGCTGTGACACAAATTGTGCTCCATTTCTGTATTCCTGCTTATAAAGGTTGTTCAAGTATTTTGGAAGCCTATTTTAAAATATTTGTTTATTTGTAAGCATACATTAAAAGCAGTCTCCCCTTTTTCTTTTTTATGTGATATATGCCCTTATTTTATGCCTTTGATCTTGAAAATAAATATAACTTTTCATGTAATTTATGCTTGGTGTCTATCATTTAATCCTGCACCATGGTGTAGTGAACTTAGGGCACTGTGCTTTTGTTCCAACCATAGAATGTGCCTGGGTTTTATACCACCCTTGGGGGTTGCAGATTTTAAGTCCTGCGTATAGGACTGGTGCCCACTCAGCATCATGAGGAATTGAGGAGCTACAATTGGTAGCGAGGGGACTGGGGTAGTGCAGTGGATTCGTTCGTGACTCTCATGCTGAGGGTCCCAGTTCGATTCCTGGGTCTGAGGCGACGATTTTAAGTCATCCCTAGCCATGCCTTCACCTCTGCCTAGCACATGTGCAGTGTCCCCTATGCCCAACATGGTTCAGATTTCACAATATAAACTGTAGGTCCTCTTGCCTCACCATCTTCGCTATCACTCTATCATTGGAGGTAATGGACACTGCCCTCTGGGTGCCTCCACCTGAGAAATGGGTATGGTCATTACGGGGTGGGGCGAGGTTACCTTGAAGGCCGTAGTTGCCTTATGGGGAGTGTTGGTATGCATGCATACATACAATTGGTAGCGAACCATGATCAAGAAAGCCAACTTTCCAGTTGGGGTTACTGTGATGCTGATCATATCTCCTCGTAGTATTGCTTAGATGTTCGGTCACCTCTGCCTTGGTATGTGGGCGTGAGGCCGGCAGTCAGGTTGACAGGCTCTGGCTTGCTTGCAGGCCTTATGCCATGTGTTATTATATATCATTTATTTTTCAAACTACTAAAGATTGAAACAGAGGATTTCATGAGTCTGTTCTTTTACAAGGAGGTATACAAAATAAAACGAATTAGATGGAGTTTGGTGTTGGCAGTACTGGAAAGGTCTGACTTTGTGTGATGAAATTTCATGCACATCATTTGTCTAGCTATGCTCAGTTGGAGTAAAGCCTGTGAGGTAAAACAGCATATTAATTGTACCCAACTTGGATTTTGAGTTGCAGCAGCATGCATTGAAGATTTTACATTTTTATTGATGAAAGTCAAACACAAACAATGAAAATATTGCAGCAAGCCTACATAGAAAAAGCCATAGGAAAAATGCAGATTTTCAAGGTGTATAGGCAACTTCAGGGGGACAAAAGTGATGTTGAGGGTGTGAATACAAAAATATTCAGTATTGAATCAGCTCACAGAACCGGTCACTCGAGCTTAAGCAGCTGTCAAATTGACCACAGCACCGCAGATGTTCATGAATAAATTTTGCAAATGGATCCAGGGCAAATAAAATATTGTTTGGCATGATTACTTTTTTCTTTTTCTCCTGAAATTCTTGGGAAGTGCATTTCTAGCACTTCATTGCACACTTTGCCGCTGGTTCTAATGGTGATGGATAACAGATTTTTTACTTCATGTACTTTCATTATGCTTGAACAACTTTAGACTAAATAATTATGTAAATTTTAGTAGGGCACAATCAGCCATCCTGTTAGAAATCCAAATAATGAGTAGAAGTATTTTAATACAATTGTGTAGTGCAAGTACCTGTATGAATTCAGTGCTTGTATTATTACTTTAGTAATTATACTAGATAGTATTGATTAGTATTGTTGGCTTACTGGCATGAATAGATTCATTTTTACCTTCAGTAGGGCTAACATAGTCCCAATGTTTTGAACTAATCGTAATTTATTATTTTTTACAGGAAGTAAGTATACAGCTTCTGAAGTAAACAAGCCTACTTAGTGGTAACGTCGCTGTAGTAAGCTACTGCTGCAAGTTAACTTACTGGAACAGTAGAGCAGCTGTCTCACTTAAGTAGAAGCTTTGATAAAATAACATTTAAACTAATACACTAGCAAATATGCAGTCACCTCAAACATGTTAAAAACATTTAAAATCTAAATGCTAAACATAACACTACATAACATGTTGCTTAGATCTTAAGTAAATTAGTTAGTGCTGTACATTTTTTTTTATCTTAAACACAACCATTATTAAAATTATGCACATTAATCCTTAATAAATGATACCTATGGTAACTAAATAGTCATTATAGAGTTAGACCTAGCAAAATGTTGAACATCATTTAGTATTATCCAGCTTATTAGTTATAAAGCAATCAGTTTAATAAAGTACTTCAATAAAATTTTACTGGAAATGAGTGAATTCAGCTTAGATATTCATTATTTACTTCACTTACCTTCATTCAGAATTGTTAAGTAGGACATTATCCATATCCTCAGCTTCAAGTCAACTGACAGTTTGAGTTTAATAACATTTTTTCTTTATGGTCTGTATATGGTTAACTAATTGTTTATTTATGTTTCCAATAAATGTTCATAAGGTTTCAATGATTAGTTAAGATGTTGGAAATTTAAGCTTAAGGTATTCATTTCCAGTAAACTTTATCATGAACTAATTTTGCTTCAAAAGGAATAGTTGCTATATTACAAGACCTGAATTGACTATTAAAGCATACTTTAATAAGTTGAATGTTAGATAGAGTCAACATGAAAAATTTAATGCCATGGCCGGGATTTGAGCCACGGATCTCCTGGTTTCCATCCAGTCGATCTAACCCATTGAGCTACCATTCAAATCCCAGCCATGGCATTGATTTTTTTATGTTGACTTTATCTATCAAAAACCTTAGCCTATATACAGCTAGTGTAAAGAAATGATTAATTTCCATCAATTAACTAAAAGTTGAATGTTGTCTGCTTATAACATAGCTTCTATAATTATGTAAAACTGAACCAAAAAGTCGTAGCATTTTCCTTTCTAATGAATCATTTTATTAACCAAGTATTCATTTTTCATTGGCAATATTTAAATGCTCCCTTCGTAGTTTTATGGTGTGTAATGTACATGATTTAGTACAATTATATGCTAGACTTTTGGCTTCAGTTTAACATTCAGAAACAATTATCTTGTAGTCATACCATTAACACACTGTATATCTGTCCATACAGTAAATGAAGACTAATTCTTAAATAGAACATTATGCACTAAAATCAATAGCCTATTATTTATACACTATTGTACTATATTATTATATGAGTACATTAAATGGATTAAATTATGTAGGTACATTTAAATTTAGAATTTCAAAGTCACTTAAAACTGTGGGATAGAAATTCTTTGTTTTAATCTGAAATCTTACTTAGAGAATGGGAAGCTTTGCTTAGAGCAAAACTTTCTTACTATCTTTTTCCAAAGTAAATTTTACAGAATATTTAATACTTAGGCACTTGTTTCAACAGAACACAGAGTAAACCTCGGCTGACAAAATTCTCTCTGCTTTAAGCCATAAATAGCTTTTGTGTTAAGGAATAAAACTTATTATATTATGAAAGAAAAGTGGGATTGGTTATTTAGAACATCAGAAGTGTAACTGATGGCCGCGCTGTGGCTGAGTGGTTAGACCGCTTGGCTCTCACCAAGGCAGCCCAGGTTCATTCCCAGGTGACTGCAAAGTGAGATTTGTGGGGGACAGCAAGGCACTGGGGCGGGTTTTCTCCGGATCTTTTTCTTGCAAAAATGTTCTAAGCTTATAAGTAAAGAAGGAAAAGTGTGAAGAAAATTTTGCATATTAATATTTTTGAAAAAGTATGGAAATATGAAGAAAAAGGTATAAATATTATGAAACATATATTTCAATACTGGAGCATCTAGTACTTTAAGGGTTTGGAGTGGGTTCAATTCATTAGCTAAAAACAAATGCTTTGAGACTTATTGATGTGGATTTTTCTTTAACTATGTAGGAATAATGTTTAGTGCTTGAGGTCCCTGAGCTCAGTTCCCTATGTTTCCTTGTTTAGCATAATGTTTTTGGCAAGTTTTAATGCTAGAAGGTATTTTATTATAGTACCAAATTCTGCTGTTCACATGACTTTATCTGTTATTTCAATGGGCACTGCTAAATTTTTTGGGACCAGCCACAGCGAAGGCTGAGGGCTATGAGCAGAGAGAAGTTTTTATGATCTACTGATGTCAGCTTTGAGTATCTATAGATAGATTTCTAGTATCATTTAATTCAGTGATTCAAAATATGAAGTGACTTGCAGATCGCAAATCACTAAAGATTTTCATGTTCTGAATGGCAATATATAGTAGCTTCAGTGAGGTAGTCCAGCTAAAGAATAGACCATGGTGCTTATGAATAGTAATTAGTAAGCTGTTGTTGGCCTTTAGAATTCAATGAAATGCTATTGGGATGAGTGTGTGAAATCATAAATGTGAATAACCAATACTAATATCACGATTCTAACCCATATTTCATTTTTCAGTCCTTAGCTATTTTAGAAAGGTTATAATGAATGCGGTAGTGTATTTTAAAAAACTGCAGGCGCTAAAATCATAACACCAGAATTTAATGATCAACGTGATCCTGTACAAATATTCAATTTCATGAGTTTTTGTTTTCCTTTTCTCTCCTTTCCTGGGCTGCCGTCTATAACACAGAAAGGAACCGGATGTGAAGAAAGAGTAAGTGAATGCTGTACTATTTTTTGCAGTCTGTATTTTCTGCCAGCAGCATAAAAGGCCATTCCAAAGCTGCGCATTCATAAACTGTACTTGTTTTACCACAAAGAATCTTCATTGCACCATTGTTTTAAAGTTGTAGTTATTAAATTAGTAAATGCAAGTATTTTAGTAGCATATTCCATTTTGTAATAAATTATCTACATCAACAAAATGTTTCTCTGTGGTGAGACACAGTTTTTTTATCTTTTTTTCTTCATTTAATTTTTTAAGCTTTTGATATGTGTAAAAGGCTTTTTCTGTTAAAATTCATGGTTTATGTTTTTAGATTATGTAGCACAGTGGACGATTATTTTTGTTTAACATTTTTTTTTGTCACCAGTTAAAGACATTTTATTTATTTTTATAGTTTCATCTGGAATGGCTATATCATTAAAGCACTATTAGGCAATGTAACTGCTCATACTAATGTAAATATTGGAATGGCCTTAAATTCAGCATTGTGGAAACTCACAATTTTGTATTTTGTAACCATTTTTTTTCTGTGCCTTATGTTTCAGAAATATGATTTTGCACTTTTTTAAAAAAACTTTTTATTTTTGTGTGTTAGAAGCAATTGGCTGCCTGCTATCTTGCAGGTTAACTGTCTGTTTGTGAATATGGTGAAAATTCACAAAAATCAAAGGAAGAGCTTCGCTTTTTTACGTTTGTTTCTGTGTTGTCTGCGCTGCCTGCTTTATTTCCTTATACTCTAAATGCAGTTTTCTTGATTATCCATTCATCTTCCACTTCTTTCCACCTTTTCTTCAATGTAACTGTAAATATAAATGAAGGTTTAAATTTAAAGCAATGAAACATGGGATTTTGGTGTATATAATAGAGTAAAATGTTTTTAATACCCAGATCTCTAAATCCAAATAGGGGGAAAATATTCTTTTTGTGTTGGTTCTTAGTTGAATGGCAGTGTATAACTAAATTTTATTTCTTATAATTTTCTTGCACTGCTATTACAATATTTATCCATGAGATCTAATTTCTGGACTTTTCGTTTACAAATAACTAATGTTAGTATACCAGTTTTAAAATTTATTTAATGTAAAGTAAATAAACAACTATTAGAGAAAATTATTGCATTAAGTAGCACTAATTAAAAATATTTGTAACGCCCATGTTTAACAGAGAGTAGCAGCTATCCCTTAAGAATTGTTGGAAACCTTTATATTATTATTTAAGAACCTGCTGTGTTAACATTTCATGAAAATTAATTTTCAGTTTATGTGATTATGGAGCTATAAAAACTAATTTAAAATTGTGATGTATGTAACTATGTAAATTTATTGTTTTATGTATTCATGTTATATGTGGAAGGTTGAAGGGATATAGATGTCCATAGATGTCCCCCTCACCCAGGATTAAATTTACCACACAAAATTTGACTTGTAACAGACTTTTTTGTATTACTTAACTGCAACATTCTTAAGTGTCAGAAAGTTCTTAAGCTATGAACACTTTGAAAGAAAATGAACAAACTTTAACCTTCACATTTTTAAAATGTTGTTAGGTACTGTAAGTGCAAAGTGTAAGTACAGTAGAATCTCATTCTGCTGGATTAAGTGGGAGTAGGGCCGATTTGAGAAAAAATAAATTGGGTTTATATATTTTTAATGGAGTTTAGAAATTACTATTGGCTCACTTTCATCTAAAAACACACACACACGCGCGCGCACACACACACACACACACACATACACACACACACACACACTGTACATACTCTAATAGCCTATTTATTCACACTGTACACAATATAGCTACAAACTAGTCGGTAATAAAAAGGGCAGTGAGCTTCTGGTGTCTCAGTTTAGTGTATCGCTTATGAGCGTTGTGATCTAGTGTCCGTTTTAAAATTAAAAGTTCACTTGGCAATGTTTCAACCTGACTCTCAAATTAAAGCATCAATTTCTCTATGTTTGCTACTGCTTAAGCGTCGGTCATAGCAACATTTGCACTGTACACAATATAGCTCAGTATCAGTATCACTATCAGTTTATTCACCAATGTAATAAAATTTACAAGGTTCGTCAGCTACAAACTAGTCGGTAATAAAACAGGCAGTGAGCTTCTGGTGTCTCAGTTTAGTGTATCACTTATGAGCATTGCAATCTAGTGTCCGCTTTAACATTAGAAGTTTACTTGGCAATGTTTCAACCTGACTCTCAAATTAAAGCATCAAGTTCTCTATGTTTGCTACTGCTTGTGAGTGGGTCCTAACCACAGCTGGTTCATCAACACTGTCTGAATCTGAATACTCTTCATTTTCATTTTTAATAACATTGCAAGATGCAATAATAGCTTCCTGTGTAATCGGTTTATAATCTCTCTCATTGTCGATTGCAACCAATTGTCAATGTCTTCTTGTTCAACGTCTGAGCAGTCATCAATATTTTTTAAAATGTTTATAAAATCTTCTTCCACACTTATTTTTTCTTCTTCTTCAATCTTGTTTTCTGGCAAGTCACACACACCAGGCCACAACTTTTTCCATGAGTTTATCAAAGTTTCCCTTCCAACCTGGTCCCACGCTGGTGGGGCAATGAATTTGTTTGCTGAGAACAGAATTAGAGTAATATACCCACTAAAAACAGCACTTTATCGTCTGTAAAACAAATCTTTATTTACTATACTACACAACATAATTTTTGATAGACAGAGTCAACATGAAAAATTCAATGTCATGGCCAAGATTTGAACCACGGATCTCCTGGTTTCCATGCAGTCACTCTTACCCATTGAGCTACCATGGCCAACTTGCTGTCATGACATTAAATTCTCCATTTGACTCTTATATTTCCCCAGTAAACCATTAGGGGCTCTCGTACCCAGGATACACCATTTGTGGCGACTTACTATTGTAAGTATTTGAGTTCCACTCTTCATCATTAAACTCTTATAATTTTATTAATTGATGGAAATTAGTAATTTCCTTACACTTGCCGTATGTAGAATTTAATCTCATGATGGTAAGTTGGCCATGGTAACTCAATGGGTAAGAGCGACTGGTTGGAAACCAGGAGATCCGTGGTTCAAATTCCAGCTTTGGCATTGAATTTTTCATGTTGACTCTATCAAAAACCTTAGCCTATATAAGGCTAGTATGAAGAAATGATTAATTTCCATGAATTAGCTAACATAATTTTTATTTTCAAAACTGGTTCAGGTTATTCAGATATCTGGCTTAAAGGGGTCCAGATTAAGGAGGTTTTACTGTACTTGCACGTACCAAATTTTCTTCTTCTTTGCATGATAAATAGTGAACTTCAGTATTTACCAGAGAAGAAAGATGCTCACCTTCTGATCTTTGATAATTTGCCCCTCTTACTTAACTACAATAATTTATTTTTAATAAGTGATAGGATACACATCAGAGACTTAATTGTTCTTGCTTTATTTTCATTAAGTTTAAGGGTGCACATTTATATCCTTTCCATCCTGTATTCATTTGTTTTATACTAAATTGTTTTTTCAAGATATTGTTGAGTGCTTCTGTGGTCTGGTAGCCAGAGTGCTGGCTTCTTAAGTTAGAGGTATTGAGTTCTGGCTGGGGGAAGGAAGTTTTCTATGGCTAAGATCATTCCTTACCCTCCTTAGATTCTGAAGGGAATGAATGTAAGCATGGTTGTATGTGTATATGTTTTTATGTTAACAGTAATAAAAAACTCAGTGTTTAAAAATCTAAGGTACCTAAACCAGTTACAGAAAAAGCAACTATTTAAATCAACTCCTGACCACAGGAGTTAAAGGCAGCTAAGTAAATGACATTTTTAAAGCAAAAGAGCTATCTTTTAGTTCACTACATCTGCTAAGCAAAAGAGTTGGGAATAGATCATAGATTTTGAGGATCTTTTATATACTTACTATGTGTTTATGTCAAAATTAATTTGGAAAATTCGTGAAAAAAATTTCCTTTCATTTACATTTGCCTTTCATGATCAAATTAAAATCAACATTGTTTAAGATTCCGTTGTTTAAGGACTATGATACAATGAAGCACAAAATTAATACAATTTTGAGTCGAACTAATACTCAATGCTCCATTTATTGCTAGTATTTACCTAGAATGCGTTTCGTTAGGATCTTCCTAACATCATCAGCTGTTGTCGACTAATGGATGCCGGTTCAGTGAACTCCTCGGACGCACCTATCCCCTCCGAGGAGTTCACTGAACCCGCATCCATTAGTCGACAACAGCTGATGATGTTAGGAAGATCCTAACGAAACGCGTTCTAGGTAAATACTAGCAATAAATGGAGCATTGAGTATTAGTTCGACTCAAAATTGTATTAATTGTTTAAGATTCTAAAAAAATTGAAATATTCCCAATTTACTACTTTTTTTAGTAATTACACATACATAAAGTTTACGATTAATTCTAATAACTTATAAATAACAAAAATAAGAAACTCAGTGTGAATTTCAAGACAAAATTAGTACAACTTTTAAATATTATTTGAAGGTCATGGATTTGATCTTCGATTGGATCTTGTATAAAATATTTATCTTGAAACTTACTTTCTCTGAAAGTGTTTAAGCAAAGAAATACATTGACTTCATTTATTTCATTTCATTATTATCTCAAAAGAACCTGGAGTTACTTCATGCCACATTGAAAATTTTGTAACTTATTCTTTATTAACTCACATTTTCAGACTTGAGAGATAAATATTGTATTACTGCAATCCTTTCTCTTTATTGAAGTAATAACAGCAAATAGCAATCTTTATTTTCAAATTGTCATTATTAAGAACAGTATTAGTTTTATAAGTAGGATCAAAAACTTCATTTAAGTTTAAATATAGTTTTCAAATATCTCTATGAATTCAACTATTGTTATAGTTTGAGAATTCTATGACTGTAGGGATAATATACTTACAACACTCCACACTCATCCTAATTATTGAATATATAGATTAATAATAATCTTTGGTACCTACTATATTTTGATTATGATTAACACTTATTTTAATCAAATGGAATCAACATTGTCCATGTGTGTATTTTGTTTACAGAACATGCAAATCCTTTGGTGTAAATACTCATATAAACATTCTTATATCATTTGGCTTATATTGTGAATGTAAATTTTACAAGCTTTTTTTGTGGAAATTAAGAAAGTTTTTAAGTCTTCATTTCAATTACATATTTTTACTAATACTTATTTAATCATCTTCAGTTTAATGATTGGATTCTAGTAATCATAATTAATGTTCAAGGTATGAATGACTATAATGAAAAAAAGAATGTATGTTCCCATCTGTTCATTTATATTTCAAGGCAAAATTTGCATTAATTATAAACTCTTAGTAAATTTCACTGACAGCTTAACTTATTTTGTAAAGAATTAAATATTTACAAAAACTCTTAAAACAAATGTAGTAACAGTTTATCACTGTTTATTTATACTATCAATACTTTCCAATTTACTTTATGTAAAATGGTTCATGTATACCAGAGGTATAAGTATTTTGAATAATATTAGGAGATAAATTACTTTTAACACAGGAATTTAACATTTCAGAGCATTTATGCAGACACATACACATATAAAACTGCATAAATATAGTTGTAATTTAATTTAGTCTTAATTATTACTTTAAAAGATGTCTAATTTTAATTTGAGAGGTCATATTCTAAGTTGTAGACCAGCTTCTCCTAATATTGACTTCCATAAACTTATTTAGTGACAACTGATATCTGACAGAAGAAGCCACTCTGGAATTCTGGTGACAAAAATGTCAACTTATGGGGCAATTTTCATTCATTTTTCCATATCAATTTTAGCTATTTACTTGGTATGCATTAGTAACTGCAATTGCTGATTTATCTTATATTTATTGTTCCAAAAATAGGCTACAACTACATCAGGTGAGCATTTTTAAAGATTAAAAGTACTTAATGCTGCAACACGTTCTACCAAAGTAACGGATTCATTCATTTGTGAATTTAAAATGTTTTGTGTTGAAGTTCTTAGTAGTAAATTTAACTAAATATGTACACGAAATCAAGGATGATGCTATAGATGTAAAGACACTCACAAGAGCTTAGGCAGTGATACATACGAGGGTTGGTTGATAAGTCTTGGGTCTCACAATAAAAAAAATTTAAATGTTTTTTGTTTATATTTCTCAACATAATCTCCAGAAAGACTAATACATTTGTCATATCAGTGTTCTAATTTAATTAAACCATCTCTGTAGTGGTCCTCAAAATTGCTGTTTAATGCATCAATGACCTCCTCGTTGCTGTGAAATCTTCGTCCTCCAAGACATTTTTTCAGGTTCGGGAATAGGGGTAGTAACTGGGTGCTAGATCTGGCGAATATGGTGTATGTTCAAGCAATTAAAACTTTAATTCACACATTTTTCCCATTGCAATGACTGAATGATGGACTGGAGAACTGTCATGAAGAAGTAAGATGTTTTCTTTGTCAAATGAGGTCTTCTTCTTTTCACTTCATCACTCAAACGTTGCAGTAAGCTTGTGTAGTAGTCACCAGTGATACTTTTACCCTTTTCCAAGTAATCAATAAAACTAAATCCCTGCCTATCCCAGAAAGCACTCGTCATAACCTTGTTACCTGACAAAATTGACTTAGCCTTTTTTGGAGTTGGTTCACCTAGGGCAATCCACTGTTTTGACTGTGATTTACTTTATTGAGTGTAGTGATGTATCCAAGTTTCATCCATGGTAATAAGCTGTCTCAAAAATTAACTGTGATTTTTACAGTAAGAACTCCAAATTTTAAAAGAAGCAGTTTTTCATTGCAACTTTTGATCAGGTGTCAACAAACATGGCACCCATTTTGCACAGACCTTGTGTAAGCCCAAAACATTACTTAAAATATTACCTGCACATTATTTTGATATGCTTACAGCCTCTGCTATCTCAAACAACTTTAATCTGTGGTCTTACAGTAATAAACAATGAATTTTTTCAATGATCTCTGGAGTTGTGACTTCCACAGGGCGTCCAGAGTGAGACTCATCACTAGTGCTTTTACATCCCATTTTAAACTCTGCAACTCACCTTTTAATCATTGTATATGAAGGAGCAGAGTCTTTCAATGTACTGTCCATTTCCTTCTGGCTTCTTTAGGCATTAAGCCTTTCAAATGAAAGTATTTAATCACTGCTCGTTTTTCCAAATCCTCCATTTTCATGGGACCTCTGCATCTTGTCTTGTTTAAAATGCTGTCATTTAAGAAGTAAACATGCTATTGATCTGTAACTATGGATACAAGCTAATCTAGAGTTAAACTATATGATGCTATCTGTCAAAATGGCTCAATAGTGTCATCTCTATGTGAGGCCTGGGACTTATTAGCTGACCTCATATTTTGTTAGAGGAAACATATATCCGTTATCTTCCATTCTTGTCAAAGGAAAGCTTTCAGTCTTCATTTGAAAAACACCAAGTCAAGAAATGAGAAGAAACAAGATTGGAGTATGATTTTGTGACAAAGTAGAAAACATGAATTGAATTTGTAATTAAAATATACAAGCTACTGAACAAATATGAAAAGAATAGGTACTCTTGCATTGGAGGAGTATTCATTTATTAAGTTTTGAAATCTGCATGTTGTGGACCCATTTATTTTGAACCATGTAGTCACCAGTATTTACTTCAATCACAAATATATTTTCTGCATATGAACAAAAAACAGCAGATACTGATGATAGCAATGGCTTTTATTGGTAGTTCATCCTAAATAACTTGCACCTTTGGTAGATTAATAGTCCTTTAAAGCTGCATTATAGCTTCTTTACATAGCATGTCAACATTTCTGCATAAGGACAGCAGTGGCTTGAAGATAATAAGTCAGTAGTCATCTTAGGCCTACAATTTTGAAAATGTTTCTCAACCAAATCATTTTATCAGCTTCTGGTGTACATGAATATAAAATTAAGCATAAAATAATAAATGTAAACTGTTTGTGAATATACTTTTAAATCAATGTGATATGCATAAATGTGATACTATATATGATGTTTAAAGACCATAATTCTTAATATAATTTTGCTAAAGGCATTAATAAAAAGTTAATTGTTACATTTACACAAATGCAGATCTAAGCAACATAAATTCACTTTCAACTTTAACTTTTTTGATAACTTATCATTATAAATTGTGCTGTTCTAATCATTTCTAACATGTTTATCACTACTCTTAGCATAAAGGAAAATATGATTGTATATTTTATGACAGCAACTGAAAGTGGAATTGAATGAAACTAATAATTTACAAATCAAGCAACATGATCACAAATGTGAGTTAAAGGAAGTGTTACAAAAGTAAGCAACAGATCCCATTAATTTTGTTTACTGCTTGTTAAACATTTAATTTCATGATAAACACTTTTTAATGTTTCATTCATTTTATAAAATTCCATTTATATTCTAAATTCTTAATATATTGTCAGTTAAAATAGCTCAATGACAGTGGCAATGTGTGACTTTCAAAGTGAGGGATGCTCTACATAATAATTTTCATTAACAGAAGAGGCAATAATGACTCAAAGAACTAAGGCTACTCTTTCTATTGCACAGTCATACGTAGGCCCTTCTTGCACTGTAAAACTACTGACACTACAAGCAGACACATTCCTGCTTCTTCTCTCCACTCAGACATTCCAACTTTTTTCACAATGCATGAATGAACTGTTAGCCTAAAATGGAGAAAGTATACAATTCACACACTTTTCCTTATAAGTTAAAACTTTACAAGAATTTACTAATTGGCACCACTAAATACCAATATATGTAAAATACTATTGCTTATACTATTGAAATATATTTGAAGTTATATTTAAAAGTGCCACATAAAAAAATAAAATAAATTTTTCTTCACATGCTACAGAAACTTCATGTGACAAAATCTGTCAATGCTTCCTAACTATTGATGAGTTGTGATTACATCCGGAAACCTATGAAGCATTGTATTCAAAGTTAAGAATGCATAAATACAGAAATATTCAGTATTGAATGAGCTTGTGGAACAGGTGATTCAAATCTAAGCAGCTGTCAAATTGTTTGCGCACTGTAGATGTTCGCAAATAAATTTTAAAAATGTATCCAGAGCAAATGAAATATTGCTTGGCATGAATTTTCTTGTTATTATTGTTATTCTCCTGAAATTCTTGGGGAAGCAGCACTTCTAGCGCTTCATTGCGTGCTTCACCACTGCTCAGTTGCCATGTTCAGAAAATTCTTATTTTGCCTCAAAACTTATTACCAGCAAGAGTTATATTTTCTGATAGATTCATATTATTTTTGGAAAATACACTAGAGCTTACCAATTAATTATGTGTTTCCATAGTTATGTTTTGTATTAGGGAGTTTTCTTTTATCAATAACTTAAAATATAACAATTTTTTTGAACAGCGTATTAAATTAAAATGTCTTGGTTAGCAGTTATAGTGTTTCTGTTATAAATGATCTCTTCACAAAAGGTAATAGTCAATATTAAATTGACAATATGTTATTAATTTTTAGATGAGTCGTATTTATTACACATCTGCTTCACTTTCGTACCTATTTTGAGGACATGTTTTGCAAATCATCGTTTGCATCTACGGCTCTTATGCGACTAAAGCTTGATCCAGCGGTGTGGGTAATTCTCAAGGAGTACTCGGTAATTCTGGGGTTGCTGCTGCCATCTGTTGATTTAGTGATGAACTTAAATGTGGGAATCTATACATGAGCTTTTTCGAAACACATATAACTAAAGCCTTCCCTCATATGTTTAAAACATGGTACAGATACGTAGACGACATCTTTGCAATAGTGCCCTACAAACTAATAGATGATGCTTTGAAACTACTCAACCTGCAAGAACCCAGCATACAATTCACAGTGGAAACTGAAGAAGACTGTACTCTACCTTTTTTAGACCTTAAAATCAAAAAAAGCAATGAAAAACTAGAATTTGGCATCCATAGAAAAGCAACACACACAGATAATTGCATCAAAGCAAATAGTTTCAACCCAATTCCACACAAACATGCCACCATTCTCACGCACAGATTAGTAAATCTACCTCTCAGCCAGCAAGAATATCAAAACGAATACCATCAAATCTTAAAAACTGCAATTAAAAATGGATGTGGAAAAAACCTTGTAGATAAAAAACTAAAATCATTCAAACTTCAAAAGAGATTAAAACAGATCACAGCTCTCACACCAATAAAACAAGAAATTAGATTTGCTAAATTTACTTACCACCCCTAGGCCACAAAAAAGTTCCAAAAAATATTCAAGAAATACAATATAACATTGGCACCAAAAAACAATTACAACATTAAAAACCTACTTCACAGTAATAATACTGATAAGATAAAACCAGAGGAAAAGTCAGGCATTTACAAGATTAAGTGTAAAGACTGTGAAAAAATTTACATAGGGAGGACAAAAAGAAACATAGGCACTAGAAAGAAAGAACACTTCAGGCACTTAAGATACAAAAATATTGATAAGTCCGCAATAGCAGCTCATTTCTGGTCTGAAAATCATGAAATTGAAGATAGCACCGAATTACTAAAATACGTACAAAAACATAGTGAACTCGTCATATGGGAGAGGATATACATAGAAAAACATAAAAACCAACTAATGAACTTTGAAATCCCGCCAGAAGAGAATCCCACATTTAAGTTCATCACTAAATCAACAGATGGCTGCAGCAACCCTAGAATTACCCACACCGCTGGATCAAGCTTTAGTCGCATGAGAGCCGTAGATGCAAACGATGATTTGCGAAACATGTCCTCAAAATAGGTACGAAAGTGAAGCAGATGTGTAATAAATACGACTCATCTAAAAATTAATAATTTTTCGCTTCACTGTGGTGTTCCAATACAGTTAAAGGACAATATGTTGCTTAATAGAAGTCTAATCAAAATATATTTCCCATATATTGTAATTTACAGTGCAACAATGTAGTGTAGCTTTTAAACTAAGAAAAAGAAGATGGCAGTTTTATCTAAATTCTGTTTTCTGTCCCTTTTATTGTGTGTTTCAATAAACTTCTTTTCAATTGTTCCACTTTCAGTAGCTGCAAATCAGAATATTATTATAAGATTAACCTTTATCATACATGTTTGTGTATAGTTCTATAGTTTTGGAGAATATAGATTGACTTTGAAATAAAATTAATTAGAGAATTTGTTAGCTGATATTAGTGATATTACTTGCAGAACATTTTGGATAAGAATAATTGGAAATGTTGAGAAACAGTGTTCATTATTTACCTTTCCTCATATTAAACTGTAACTTTTAAAGTTTTATATCATGTATCTGTAACAGTGAGGCAAGTTCTTGTGAAATATTTTATTTTGCCATTGTTTACACAAAGTATTTGCAAAGTCTAAGACTTATATGCATTCCAGTTGTCATAATAGCTGTAAGGAGATAAACAGAAGAACTATTCTCACAGGAAGTTGGCAAACTGTTATCTAATGGCTCTAGGTGCATTGCCAAAAGTAAAAGATACATTATCTTATTAACTTTAGATATTCTAACTGTTTTAGATATGATATTAACTGTTTGTAATTACCTCAATATTTCTTTTCTCTTTTTAGGCCCAGGCATTCTGTTATTGTGTAAGTCTGTACAGCAGCACTATGTGTTTACATGTCTTGCAGGAACACATATGTTGGCATGTCTGTGCTCAGAATGACAGAAGTACTGCTTCTACTAGATTTTCGATAAGAGAAAGATTGTGTTCAATCAAAACCATTTTAAATAAATACTCTTGTCTTTTTTCATAGCTTCCATTGTATAATTCTCTCGTTGTATAAAAGGATTCATTAACATTTACAAATTCATTAAATCTTGTTAATACCTAGTCTTATCAAAAATGCTGTGACAAATATTTAAGTGAATTATGAATACAGTTTTAAACATATTACATTCTTATACACACTCCACCAAATCATGGTAAAGATAGAGTACTAACTCCTAAGAATCTTTTGGACACACTCATTAACTGTTACAAGAGCTTGAGGAATAAACTCTATAGCTTTGCCTATTAAAATATTTCTTAATTGTGATGCTTTTCTAATTGTTATGAGGAATGACTGTGAAACTGCATTAATTGTTCTATTGAAGGAGAAGTGCTGAGTGGGATGGCTCAGACGGTTTCGTCTGTGGCTCGCATTTGGGAGATCCGGGTTTCATTCTTGAGTCTGACCTACCTGACTCATGGGTTTTTTCAGGGGTTTTCCCAGGTTGCCAGATGAATACTCTCCTAAACTTCCCAACTCTCCATTTCATCTCCATTATCATTTCATGTCATCTCTCATCTGGTGGTCTCTTTTAGGATAGAAATGTTGGCAGGTGTCTCAGAGGTGCATGGCAGGATGATATGCTCTTGGTAAAACTTCCTTCTCTGGTAGGATTGTCTCCGGTCTCTGAACCTGGTCTGATGGGGCCGTTTCCAGACCACAGTAGGGTGGGATGCTGGTTGTACTGGCCTGCCGAGGAGTTTTCGACTAGTAAAGTGTAGGCACCTATTCTCTGCACTGTCGTGGCTCCTTAGGACAGCCGCCCTCTGTCTCCTCTTGCCTCATTCTTCCTCCCAGGGGTGCCCCACTTGGGGAATAGGTACAATAGACCAAGTTTGGACTTCCCTGCCAAATCCCTTTCATAACATAGCCCAGTCCAGTCTAAAAGAGAAGTACTGGCATATAAATACAAAGTTGATATATGATTATGGGTTATGATAATGAATAATTCCATTTGTTGTTTTTGAGATTTTTTTTTTAACTTTTCGTCTTAGTAGAGTTGCTTTTGAAATAAATTTGTTGTTTAACACTGAAGAGGCCATTACAATATTAGGTTTCCTATGCTATTTTAGTCATGGAGTGAATAAGTCAGTCAATAGTATTTCTTTATTAAGCTTCTACTTCTGGCTGTGCCATGGCTGAGTGGTTAGACCGCTTGGCTCTCATCTAGGCGGCCTGCATTCGATCCCTGGTGACGGCAAAGTGGGATTTGTGGTGGACAACTTGGCACTGGCGTGGATTTCCTCCAGTTTCCCCCACCATCATTCCACCAACTGCTCCATCAGTCATTCATCTCAGGCATTGGGCCGACCCCTCAACACTGATTTCATCTCAGGTCAGATGCTTTGGATCCCTCGCTCTGAGGGCACCCAAGTGCCTCCTAATGTCAGCATTGACGAGAAAGGGAGGAAAAATAAAAAGCTTCTACTTCTAAGATGCCTCTAGGTAAACTTAGTAATACTGTCTATGAAGTCTGTGGTTCATAAGCCATGGGCCAAGAGTATTTTTGTCTCAGATCTACTGTACCCAGTTAAGTTTGCTGCTTTATAATGTGGTAATACTTTGCTAATGTTATATTTTAAACTTTGTACAAATTACATAAGTTGATCTTTTGGTTTTGTATAGTGTCACAGAATTTTCATTATGATCCAAATATCTATTGAAAAATTTGCAAAACACATTTTCTGTTACATACTGAACCCACAATGAAATAGCCATTAAGAGTTGATAGCAACCTTCGAAACCAGTTGTGTACTTTCTACTCACAAAACCTTTTTGGAACAGCATTTATGTTGTGACTAGGTAAATATAAAGTTTTAAGAACCTGTAAGAAATATGAAGCAGTTTTTCTGAGTGTCTTTTTTCTTTTATTTTCTTTTTACATCCTTTACAGGATTGTGTTATGGTTTTCCTTTATTTTTTTTTTTACAGTTTATTCAACCCCTCTGCCCTTCTCCAGTGTATATAAAATACTAAATATTTTTTGTCTCTGTTATTTTTCCTGCATCTGAACTTTCTTGCGAGGTGTGCAAATAATCCCTATTGAGATTCGCATGGTAACCAAGTCAGTTTCAGAATATTTGGTTTTGGTCATGTTCCGCTGTGTTCTGCAGGTGGAAGACTCATCTCTTATGGCCAGAAGAATGCTATTCAAATTGTAACTGGAACTGACTTATTTTAATATGTAGTAACATACTGTCAAGTCTTGGAACCCATACACATGCTGCAGACAAATTTAATTTTTCATGTTTTCTTAATATGAATATTATGCGAGTTGATCTGTGTTAAGTGAAACTCAGTTCTTATGAGCATGAATTGTTGAAAGTATTGAGTGCGTGAAGCTTATTATATGATGTTTTCTAGGGTATCACATACACAATGCTGCTACTGATATTACAGTTATGTAGATAATAATGATTCATAGTTTTCACACAAATATAATTACTATTTACCTAACCTTCTGAATATTCATACACATCAATATATACAGCTTATGAAGAAGTGAAAAACAGAAGAGAGATTTTCACCCACATCTGTGTCTTTTTTACTCTCAACGTGAAACAAAAAATTCATAGTTAAAGCTTCTCTGATTATGACAATTATTAACAAATTACACCAATTTCCCTGAGACATACTTTACTCCAAAACATTATGTTATATATTTAGAACAAGGGGTGTAAAGGAGGTACACAAAGTGTTATTGAAGAAGCTAGGGAAAACTATTATACTATTTTAAATTATTAATTGTTTGGGAGGGCACAGTCAGAAATGTGTAGCATGTTATGTGATAGAAGTTTTATTGTTACTGTGCATGCTTTCAAAGAAGAATTTTATACACATGTTTATTTTCGTCCAATTGTTGTCCTTCATGTTATTAACAAACCTATGCACAGTTCTTTTGATTTGGCTTAAGTTTGTGCTTTTGTGTTTGTCCTAAAATACAATAATGTAAAAGGTAATTTTAAGTAAGTACTGTTTTATTATGAAATAAGAACTACTAAATGTTGAATAACGTTGAAAAAGAGTCTATTATATTTAGTGTTTCTGTGATTTATTATTCATCTAACTTTATAGATACATTTTTGTGCAACATTCTTATAGAAGCCTGGATCAGACATTTAATAAACCTATTACTGCTTCTGGCATACCTACACCTTTTTGTATCAAAGTTGTTATGAATAAGAAGAAAGACCCAAGAAATATCAATCATTTAATCGAGGTGGGACAGTGATTACCAGGCCATACATCATCATGGATGAGCTGAATGAAAGAAATTGATACTGTGCTGTTTACCAACAGATGGTTCACTACGGATGAGCAACATGCAGTGATTTACAAATCATCCTTTACACGACTGTTGGACTTCAATTTGAGAAAAAGAAGGCTTATGCCAGAAAAGGCTACATGTTTGATAAATGGACTGATGCAGGATAATTTTGATAAGAGTCTACAAAAACATTTCCCATGGCGCAAATGTTCAAGTAACATAGAGGCTACTGGAAAATTAGCCTATGATGTGCAGCAACAAATAAGAAACAAATTGTAGAGAAATATTTAGTAGTTATTATTTTATTGTAAAATTCACCTTACTTAAGAACGTATATCATCTAGTAATTCAATGATACAAACTAAATCTCAAATTTCACTGAAATGTTTAGATCTAAAACAAGTATTATGAACTGTACATATTTTGGGAAATCTTTTCAATCAAATTGAAGTGATAATGTTTTATAAAAAGAAGCTTTATAAGAAGAAAATAACATTACAAAATGTCAAACTTGGTACAAATTCTACAGTTTCACCTTGGATACTTCTAAGATATTTTATTAATAATTCTTATGCATATTTTGCTATAGGACAGAGGAGAAGGGAGACCCTGAGTTCATTAAGGTGAGTAATTATACTATCAGCTGATACCTAAAACAATTTTTTATGTGCTCTTGTGAACTCTACTGATATCATTTAAAACTGTACAGCGTCAAGAGCAAAAATCTTCGGCCCTAGATGAACAACTGAAGGAATACATCGCAGAATGGCGCAAACAGCGAGCAAAGGAAGAGGACGAGCTCAAAAAGCTGAAGGAGAAGCAGGCCAAGCGCAAGGTAAATATTTTTTTGTAGAAAGTCTGCTTGAAGGTATTTTGTTCCATGATTAGTTGGCTCAAATTTTTTTGTAATATTTCACACAAATATGAATTTGGAAATTTAGATATATTGATATACATTTTAAAATGGAAAAATTGCGTATCCTTGAGCATTCTGCTTATAGTATAGTTTAACTTTGAAGCTAATTTTTACTCAGAAGGGTGAATTATTTCTGGGCAAACAAATATCATTGTAGATTAACCAGTTGTCCTTAGTTAATTAAATTTGTGCAATGCAGCACTTTTAACTACAAAGTTCTCCAGTACTGTGCTTCATTAATTTTCTTGAAGTATTCTAACAGACCTGCACAAGTCCATTGCACATTATTTATTAGCCTTGCAAATTTCTTGCTGATATATCTCAGAGACATTAACAGTTCCATTTTTATAACATTTACTTAGAATATTATACAAATAAAATATTTAGTGATTATTTTCCACTTATCTTAAGAAGTTGATGGCAATACTTCCATCTTCTCTAATCGAAATTAATTTTGTGAACATTTGCCCACATCTTCAGTCAAACACACTTCGTTGTCAAGGATACCATGTATTTATGTATTTACGTATTACCAACATCTGAAGACGAAACAAGCCTAAAAACAGAATCAATTGCCGGTATGTCGAAATTCATCGCACAATTTTTATTTTTTAAAATAAATATTTTTTCCCAAACTATTAAATCTATGGGAACATTTAATTGTTTTAATAATTTAACTTCGGTATTTATTTCATGGTTAAATGACCAAAAATGATATGCCACGGCCGATTTGTTTATATCTAATGTTATGAAAATGTTCTTTCTTTCTGGTTTCCAAACTACGTTTTGTCTTTCCAATAAACCTGATCACAATTTAAGCAATTAAATTGATAAATTTAAATTAAATTGTATTTTAAAGGTGATGCGAGCAGACGAAGAGAAGCGCATGGCAGAGCGCAAGAAGCAGGAGGAGGAGAGGAGAGTAAAGGAGATTGAGGAGAAGAAACAGAGAGATATTGAAGAGAAGAGAAAACGTCTTGAGGAAGCTGAGAAGAAGCGCCAGGCCATGATGCAAGCTCTTAAGGTATCTAATATTTGATAATTATAATTTTTGTTGCATTACCTTAGCTTTCAAAGTACTAATTTATCATTTGCAGCATCTGAATGCAGTAATAGTTGTTTACTAATTTACTTCAATATTTACTATCAGAGCTGTCAAATTAGTTGGAAATTTTATAGTAATCTTGGGTCTATGATTTATAAATATATGTCCAAAAGCTCAGAGCACTAATTAAGGTGTTGAAAGGCTGTTAGGTATCTAACGTTGGGCAATTGGCCATGAAAGTATTTGCTCTCTTGCTCTTCAGCATTTTTATAAGAACTAATTTTAAGTGTATAATCATCTAAAACAGCTTTTTAAAACACTTTGGATTCTGAATACCATAGAAGGACTTCAAATAGAAGATATGTTGATTTTGCGATAAGCCTTTTAGCTGTTTCTCTCAGAACAATATAATGACACACATAATTATAGAGATATATTTTTATGTTTACAGGATCAAAAGGAAAAGAAAGGGCCCAACTTCACCATCACCAAAAAGGCTGAAACTGTAAGTATTGTTTTTGTAATATTGTTAAACTGAATGCTAATGATATTTAATTCACATAATGTATTATGCTATGTAATAACCAAAATTTTTTCATCTCAGTTCAATATGACAAACGCCCAAATAGAAAGGAGCAAAACCAAAGAGCAGTTGGAGGAAGAGAAGAAGATCTCTCTGAGCTTCCGTATCAAGCCTCTGGACATTGAGAACCTCAATATAGATAAGCTGAAGGCAAAGGCTAATGAACTCTGGGATTGCATTGTGAAGCTGGAAACTGAGAAGTATGACTTGGAAGAGAGGCAAAAGAGACAAGATTATGACGTGAGTATAACTTCATATACTTTCTTGTTCTCTATCATATCTGTATCATATTTTTTTTTCCATGACTGTGATAAGTGTTGTGTATAGACAACCAGGATGTGGTACAACTATACATGCTAGCTAAGGTAACGTAACTCATGGTGTAACAGCCCGCTATGGGTTAGAGTCCATTGCCAGCCTCACGCGCACATATGAAGGCACAGGTGGTCAATCATCTATCTTTTACAGGAAGGAGTTATGGTCAGCATCTCTGCACCCTCAGCCGGAAAGTTGGCTTTCTAGACCAGGGTTTGCTATGTGGCGTAACTCCTCATTTTCCTCACAATACTAAGTGAGCACCAGTCCTTTACCTGGGACTTTAAATCTGCACGCCTCAGTGGTGGGATTGATGCAGGGCACATTCCATGGCAGGGAACCAAAGTACAATCCTGTAGCCCACTACGCTACAGCAGAGGATGCTAGCCAATGTATTGATTAGAGATTATATTTTAATTTGAACACATTTATCATTATTGGAACAAAGAATGTAATGCATATAATTAATTTCTTTTACATTTTATATAATAGTTACAAAATCATGTTTCATACATAATGATCTCCTGAATTCCTTATTCCTGTAGGTAATAGTTAACATTTCTGAAGTAAATAAATATCTTACTTAAACCTAGTTAAGTGCAATTCAAATGCATTGCATTTAAACATATGCTACTTTTATCATTGCTAATTGAACACCAGTTCTTAAGCTTAGTAAATATTGTACTCTCAAGAGATCACAACTTTTAGAGATTCTGAGTAACCCTGTAACCTAGCGTGCTTTTATAGAGGTTTTGTTTATGGCTATTGAATTTAATTGGAGTAATTACCCGTTTTTCATAGAACATGAAAAGTGTGATGCAGAGGTAGGTAGGTATAAGAATATATTAGCAATAAAAAAACATTAAATTCGTTTTTATGGTTAAACTGAATCAGATATTGCAACACACAAACTTACTAAATTTAAAGGGAGTTGATTAATGACACTAAACAACACCTACATAAACTTATACTTAAGTGATTAATTTAATTTCTATCATTGTTACTATTTGAATATTATAAAAATTAAATTCGTTGTTTAGCCTGATGAGAATCTTCTACCAACAATGTTTCCGAGCATAGCTGTTAATATAAATGGTTAAAGAGAGTTTTATAGCCATGGGTGGGCAAAAGTACATTTAAAGTAGGTATATGATAGAGAAAAATGAAACATGCAAAGATATCCTAATATAATATAAGAATATGCACTAATAACTTTACATTTGTGATACTGACAATATATTCATCATTTATATATAGTTTCATGTATGTAACTGCAAGTAGAAAAATATTTTTTACCTATTAATCAGTTTGTTTCAATTTTCAGTTCATTTCTAGTCTGTTTAAATCATGCACACAATATTAGATGTCAATAGAATTTTACATAATATCCATTCCTTATAATTTTATCATAAGAACCTTGAGAATTTTCTTTTACGCAGAGAACATAATCAAAGAAATTTAATTGTAATCTAATTTTGTGCTTTTCATTCATTAACCTAAATTACTTTGGCAATTAATAGATATTAGATGCCACAAAAAATATTTTTCTTGTTCAGTCTTATATTACATATTATTTCAGGTTAAAAATATGTTGCTCTGTTTCTGAATAGATTTTCCAAGTTCCAAATCTGGTGATCATGAAGAGAAATAAGTGTTTTGAAAATAATTTCCTTGTTCCACATTTTCCGCAATGAAATATTGAAATGATGAAAAATCTTCCAAAACAGCTATACTAATTTGTTTCAGCTGAAAGAGCTGAAAGAGAGACAGAAGCAACAGCTTCGCCACAAAGCCCAAAAGAGGGGACTCGACCCAGAGTGAGTACTGATTAAAAAAGTTTGTTGTTTTGCATATTGCAGTTGAAAGAGCTGAAGGAAAGACAGAAGCAGCAACTTAGGCACAAAGCTCTCAAGAAGGGATTGGACCCTGAGTAAGTACTAAGTGAAACCTCTCCGAAATTACACCTGCACCTGCTACACACAACAACTTATGTTCATATAATGAACACAAAGAACTAAAGCAATCCCAGGTGAAATATTAAAGCAGAGGTTTCACATATGCTTAGTAGGCACTGCAGCAAATTAATATAAATAACAAAAAGCTCAATCTGATATCCAGGGGTGAATTGGTGCATATAATCTTTTTACATTTAAAAATAATTTTACATATTATTTGTAAATATTAAAAATGTTTTAATATTTATCCAATAATTAAAAGTACTATTGTGTCTCTATGCTGTAAACATTGCATGTCATAATGATATAAATAAGATTTATTGCCATAAAGAACAGATAATCGTTATACTTTTGACTAGCCAATCACCCCTGCTGCAAGCTCTAGTTGCTTTAAATGTGCCGCAATTATTGTAGATTGCTTCAGTATTTATACTGATATCTTAATTAAAAATTAGGTTATGTTAACTATTTATTTAATATTCTAAATATGTTTGTAGATACTTGTTCACTAAATTCTTTATGTAACTGAATATATATGTAAATTAATGATTAATGGCTAACTTGGTTATGACGTAGAACTAAATATGTATATTATTCAAATAACATTGGTCAGAACTTATTCCATTGGACTGTTTGGGAACTTCAACAGCGCTTCAACAGGGTAGGTAAATTTAAAGCGGTTATTGTTAAAAAATTAGTAGGTGTTGTGGAAGTAGTCAGTAAGTAAAAATACTGTAATCTAGACAGTAAAAGTAATTTAGAAGAATTGTTCTAATTTGTAATGTTATTATTTCTAAGACATCATTACAATGCATAGCAGTGTCAATATATTAAATTCATATAAATAAGTAACTTAGAATACAGTTCAAATTTTAAAATTAATTAACTAATAATGATGTACTATTTCATATATTAAATATTATACCCTTTTATCTCAATAAAATAATCATCTATATTATACAAAGTAAAATCAATCAATAATTTTTTCACTTTATGTTTAAACCTTTCATTATTCAAAATCTTAATGCTATTTGGAAGTGCATTATATAATTTTTCTTTGCAATTTCATTAAAACTAGTTTTAGTTGTGTTAATTTATAAGTGAGTGTAAAGCAGCTATCATGCAAACATAAGATAACTGGTTCTAAGCTTCAAGCTTGTAAATTACTCCAGGAGGTTCATTGCTGAGATGAATAAAAACCAATAAAATTATTCAAACATTTGAAAATGTAATTTGTTCAAAATTACGCTTAGTAAGAACTAATACAACATTCTTCAGAAAAGCATGGAGTTTATCACAAATCATTTGTGATTAATAAAACAGATCAACAGTTACTCGCACTGTTTTGAATTAAGTAATAAATTCATTCCCTTAAGGTGAATAAAGTGTTCCGATGAAGGGTGGACAGTGAAAGTAAATTTAAATTTAGCCTTCTGCTGTAAAATAACCCAACATGTCAATTTTTATCTTTGTGACTAAACTTTGTGCTTCTAGTATTTATCTTTTTCAGAAAAGAAATTACCTATTATGAATAAATCCCTGAAATATGTATTCACGTAATTAAAATTATACTATGAGTCAACTAAGATACTCTGTACTTCACATATCACAAATTTTCTTTCATTGCATTTTGCTTTCAGGTGGAGGCGAAAAGAGTTGAAAGAAAGTTTGTGGTATGTCAAGTACAGAATGTCTCAGTCAACTTGAGATTTTTGATTCAATGCATTTTTGTCTTTTCTTTTAATTATTTATATTTGAATTTAATTTGCTGCAGAGTTTAAAGTTTTTCATATATTTGAATAATCTTGGTTTTTATGTAATAAAATGCTGGATAAATGTATTCTAGCTTTAACTCATATGGAATTGAGAAATACAATTTGCTTCATTGATTAAATTAAATGGAATCCTGGGATTAACAATGAGCTTCATAAATCCACACAAATACATACTTTACACATGTTTTAGTACCATATAAGATTAACGTATGAAACATAATATTTTAGAAACTTAGTTTTTATATGAGTAAATTAATTATTATAATATAATTAAAGAGTAAATAATATATAAGAAAATATTTACATTAATGAAATAGTTGAGATGATTGTCATTCCTTCTCTCTGAAATACATTGATTTTGATTTAATTTGTCTACATTTTCTTTTCTTTTGCAGAGCTCTCACTGGAAAATATCCTGTAAGTATACAATGCTTTCTGTAACATATTTAACAGATAGGTTAGAAGAAAGGTAATGTTAAATATGCTGTGCGTGATTTCTCTTGATAACTACAGAGCAGTCATCTTATGGCCTGGACACAATCTTGAAAATTTGTGAATCGTTTGAATTGCAGTGAACTTGGTAGTAACTGCTAGTTTACTGATGTTTTCTTTTCTTTATTTACATTAAATCATATCGGACAATGAATGAAATGGGTGAAATGATGCTTAAGTGAGTCCGGGCTCCATGGAGCTTAGAGTTACCTGACATTCGTCTATCAGGATAAGGGAAAACCCCAGAAAAAGCTTATCCAGGTAACTCACCCTAACTGAGATTGAACTCATGACCTCTTGAACGTGATGCAGACATGCTACCATCTATGCTACCAAGGTGGGCTTACTGGTGTTGTCTTACCTAGTCAAAGTTACACTTTAATGGCTGTGAATGTCAACTGTAATTACTCCTATTCGTGTTGTAAACACTGGAGTTTGTTCAGTGCAGCTCAAAAGAGAAAACTTCTGAAACATATGAGCTACATACATACATACATATTTTTGTTATGAATGCTGTTCTTGTCTGTTATTAGCCCAATGAAATGCCTATCAAAAAATTCACTCTTGAACAAAGTGTACAAAGTCATGTAGACAGGTGTTTACACATTTTTTAGAGCTATTTCCTGGTATTTCAATAATAACTAGTCATACTGTTAAATATCTGGTACAAAGTTTAAAACAATGGAATGACCAGTGGCAAGGCATGACTTTCAAAGCAAGGGAAGCTCCAAATAATTATTTTTATTAAAATAAGAGAGAATAATGACTCAAAGAACTAAGGCTACTCTTTCTGTTGTACAGTCACACATAGGCCCTCTTGCATTTCAAAACTTCTCACCCTACAAGCAGAGACATTCCTGCTTCCTCTTTCCACTCAGTCATTCCAATTTTTCCTACAGCTGGCCCACATCGCATGAACTGTTGGCCTAAAATGGAGAAAGTGTGCAATTCATACAGTTTTTCTAATAACTTCACAAGGCTTTCCTATTTGTCAATACTAAATACCAATCTATGTAAAATATTATTGCTAATGCTATTGAAATTACTTACAGTTCTATTTAAAAGTGCCACTTAAAACAAGAAAATAAATTTTTCTTCACACGCTACAGAGACTTCACGTGAAAAATCTGTCAATGCTTCCTAACTATGCAAGAGTTGCGATTGCTTCTGAAAACCTTCAAGGCTACAAATACGTGAATAAATAACTATTCAATATTGAATGAGCTCGTGGAACTACTCGCTTGAATCTAAGCAGCTGCCAAATTGTCTGAAGCACTGCAGATGTTCGCAAATAAATTTTGAAAATTTAGCCCGAACAATTCTAAAATTCTTAGAGAAGCAGCACTTCCAGCCCTCATTGCATGCTTCGTCACTGGGGGCAACTAAACGTAAATCTAAGAAGCAAAACAGATATGTTATAATACACTCATGTTGTATAATGCAGGAGTTTTAAAATGGAAATTCTGCAGTGCAAATGCTCAGTTTTCATGAACATGATTGGAACAGGCCATAAAATGATCACTCTGTATTATCACAGCTTTAAAGTAATAGGCTTACTATTTTACTCATTCATAATCTATTTTGTGAACCGGCTGCACCATGGCTGAGTGGTTAGACCATTCGACTCTCACCAAAGTGGCCTGGGTTCACTCTCAGGTGACTGCAAATTGAGAATTGTGGTGAACAACATGGCCCTGGGGAGGGTTTTCTCCAGGATATCTGGTTTCCCTTGCCATCTCATTCCACCAGTACTCCATCTTCATCTTATGTATCATCTGTGTCATGCCTGCAGTGCTGCATCGAGTAAAAGTGGTTGTTAAACACTATATATTTCACATTTCTTGTGAACCCATGAAATTAAGTGGTTAATTCCTTAAGTATTGAAGCCATTCTGTCTTTGTTCACTTTTGTTATTCAATAGCCCACATTCAGAATATTGCCTCCTTGTTGAGATGGTGTGTTCAGGATATTTGGCAATTTATTTATTCTATGACAAATTTATGCCTCACCACTATATGTTTCACCTCAGTGAATGTCAAGCTGAATTAGCTGCAGATGACTAATAGTGCAAATACAGTACAGTTTGAGAGACTACGATATATTATGAATTGTTGGAGCTACAAATATGAATGAGTTGTGAATGTTAGGAAGATTGAGAATGTTATTAGTCTACCAGCATCTAAGTCCAGTCTCTTAAAACTAAATAGTCATACCTCAAAGAAGCAAGATATTCATTGTTCAACAGTCATTCATAAATCATTCATCACTATTAAAGTCTGTTTCAAGCTGTGGTTTTATTTTAAACTAAAGTTTCCAAATGGTTTAATTTTTTGCAAGTTTAAACATTCTAAAATAATTATTTCCTTTTAACTCATTACAGCCTAAGATTCAGGTTGCCTCCAAATATGAACGGCGTGTGGACACCAGGTCTTATGATGACAAGAAGAAGCTGTTTGAGGGCGTAAGTATTCATCTGTCATGTGTTTCAGTGAAGCTTAAAATACGAAACAGAGGAATATGCCTAGATTTCTTGCTTAAGAACTTATCAATTACTCCAGCTTATACCAATATCTATTGTTAGGAATTTTGCCCAACTAGACATAAATAATTAGAAGGAATACTAAAAGAGGAAAACTTAATTTTCAGAACTCTGGAGTATTTAACGTTACAGATAAGCATTTGTGATTATCATAAAATTTCATACTATCTTGTTTTTCATATATATAAAATAATAAATGATTAAAATTCCTAACATTTTTACTAGATCAGCAGTTGTGTGTTTCTATAATATGGTCTTCACACTTCTGACTATAATTACTCTGCATGCAAAGAAGCAACTCAGAAATTAAAGCAAGCAAATGACATAACGAGAAAGTGTCAACTAACCAGTCAAGCCACACAGTCACTTGCTTCAATCTCACTCTCGCTATCTCTCTTTTTCTACCTTTGTTCCTTTATCTCTCTCAGATTCTCTCTTTCTGTGTGAAAAGTGTGCATTTTATGAATATTTATTTTTTATGTCTTGTGATATAATTTATAAATTTTGTGTTGATAAAATTGCATTATCATTTATTGAAATATTACAAAAAATGGTTGAAATAAATCTAGGAAATCTTTTGTCATAAATTGAAGAGATATGAAGTCATGTTATACCAAATAACAAAATTTAATCAGATACTGAAGTACACGTTAATGCATACTGTGGAAGATGAAAAAGGAATTTGAGGAATTCTTTAATAAAAATGAAAAGAAACTACTTTGGAAATGTGAATGAAAAATGCAGAAAATGTCATAAACTCTTCACACTTAAGATTATTAAACAAGGTTATAGTTAACCATTTAGCAGATAAAAATATATATACATCCAGGATTGTGTACAAAGATTACAGCACACTCAATGCAAATCAAATGAAAAGTATGAACAAGAAGAGAGTGAATTTTATTTAAAGAATAAGTATCAAGACTTGGAAAGAATACTGAGGTTAAAATGCAGAGCACTAATAGAGCAAATATGAAAAGTGATATAAAAATTAGAAAGTACAATAACTTTGAAGAGAATTTGGAGAGAACCTCTTTAAAAATATTTTAATTTAGCTGAGATACTTTTCTCTCTGAATTTTTGCACATTCAGTTACTGCATAAATTATTCAACCAAATTCCTGTACTTTATAATTCAAAATATTATAGTTTTGTGTCCAGAAAATATGCTGCAGTATGAAATGCAATTTGAGAAGACTGTGTGGCACCTAAAATTTCAGCTTGAATTTATTGACTTGCAATAGTAATATAGTGATATAAAAGGAAGAAGAAACCAAAAAACAAACAAAGAGAGAAACATGACAAGATTTCATCCTTTGCATCTACAAATACATCTGACATGTTTTCTTTAAAAACTGGAACAAAAATTGAAAGTTGTATTATGCAAGAAACACCACATATACTTTCCATAATGTATATTTAAATAATATTCATAAACATAGTTTAAAACATACAATATTTTGTAATATGCAGATAATAGCTTTCCTGAACACTTTAATCAGTATCTTTGTGTCTGAAGTTAGAACAATAAAGTTAGTGGCATTTATGTTACCAGTTTGTTGTGGTGTGTAACTTTTCTTAATGTCCATATGCAGGGTTGGGCCACATTAAATTCAGAAGTTAATGAGAAAGTTTGGAAATCCAAGTATGAATTGTTTACCAAGAGAAGCAAGAGTAAGTAAATGACGGCACGAATACCCCTTGCCCGATGCATTGGACATTTGTGTGCTTCCCCAACCCCCCTTGAGTCTACTATGGAACCACAATTTCAGAACAGTGTGTGGTGGACAAATGAAAACCATTCATTATTTATGTGCTTTGTTTATTATTGTGTGTGTGTATATATAATAAATTTATTTTCAATTTTCTGCAAGGACGAAAAGAAAAAGAAAGCTAGGAGGTATACATATTTTTGAAATTCTAAAATTTGTGTGTTCTTCAGATTTTATTATCCTGTTAAAGTAGCACATGGTACCAAAGCACCACTGTCCAACACACCAAAAGACAGCTTATATCATCTTCCCCTCCCTGAAAAGTGAAAGTTGGATCACTCATGTATCTTGTAGTTTGCTACTTCGCTTACATTGGAAGAAGAGTCTTTGCCTTTCCCTCTCTTTTTCATCATTCTTAGTTGTACACGTTTGATATTCAACAATTTTACATGCTTAATATCTAAAATCTATATTTTTAATTTAAGTTAAATTGATATTTTTCTCTCTATGGGATTTGAAAATATTTATAACCATCAACATTTTCAAATTTTTTCTAATTGTTTAAATGTGTACAAATTCAAAGTTTTTCAATAAACATGTGTGCATATGATGTAAGTAGGACAGTTTACGGATGTGGTACTCTTTAAAATTCTACGTATTTATGTACTGAAGAACTTAGTACTCCTTCTATACAAAAACTTAAAAATTCTTTCACCAAGAATACTTTGTTACCTACTCTAATCACCTGACTTAAACTGATTTATTTTACGAGTATCAACATGTTTTCAGAGGCATGAGGTTCAAGTTTTCTTTCAGATTAATGGGCAAAAATATGTTATATGAAAATCATTGATAGTGTATGTACGCTCTTAAAATGAAAAATAATTAACAAACAGTGAATTGAAACTAAAGATGCAAATATTTTTTTTCACTCTAAATTACAGAGATCACAAAATACTTCAAAATTTAATTTGATTTAATGTTGTTCAAGATAGGTTACAGTATCAAAATTGACATCATAAAGTAAAAGTTCATTTTGTTTATCTGCCATTATTTATCAGTATTCCTTGCAGAAAATGGTTCTGAAGATTTATTTTAATTTATGAAACTAATTTTCACTAACAAGGCTTTATTTTTCTTATCCCAACGATTTGCCTTGTTTGTTTATAATTATGAATTCCCATGTGTGTCTTTTTAATATATGATATGCGTAATTGATCTCCCTCTCTAGGGTTTAGAGGCCCAAAATAAGGAAGTCTTGGAGCGACTATGGGCTGATAAGAGCAGTGAATTTGATTCACGCCAGAAATGTAAGTCACTCTGTCAGCCTGTGCACATAAACAGCAAGCAACAAGCGCTGCTTAGATGCATACTATTTTTTATGTGTAATTCTCTTAGCTTCTGTTTTTTGTGAATCTATTGGCTTTTTTTAATACTTCTTGAAATAGCTTTTTTGTGCTTCAGAGATGGTGAAGTTTTCAACTGCTGTTGATAATAATGCATATAATTAATAATGATTAAAAGTTAGCTAGACATAATTCTGCAACTAAGTTTTTCCTTTTGCCTTCAGGTTATTAATTGTCTCTAATTAAATATTATCATAAACATATCAAATGCTTAGAGTTTAACTAATGTTGTTAATGAACTATGTTCACTTTCATCGTTAAAAACTCCCTTCTAACCAAACTTTTTTAAAAAAGCTGAAATATATGTATGTATTGATTCTATTGTCACTTAATCAAAGCCCATGAATGTTTTTTCTTGACAAACACTTCTGATTTGAAATTAATATAACACATATTTAAATGTGTTTATAACTACATTAAATTTAATAGAATTAAATTTGTTTTTAAGAAATATGTTTATTTCTGCCATTTTTGTAACTCATGGTTACGTTAGCTTTCTCTGCCCCTATATGAATACATGAAACAAATCAACTGCAGCATGCAAAGAGGTGAAATTTAATGCACAAAGATTGCAAAAAAAAAAAAAAAAAAAAAAAAAAGCATTTAATTTAAAATTTGGTGTAAAATGGTATAAAGTTTAGGATTGTTGATCTAGAGAGATTTCTACAAATTTATGTATGGAATTCAGATTTTATACAGCAGAGTTTGAAGATATTTTATATATACATTTTAAATTTCTGTAACATTTATTTTAACATTCATTATTCTTGAAAAATGTATTCTGGTTTGAACTATTGGTTAGAAGCTTGAAAGAATAGATTTCTAAACATTGGAATATTTAAATGTTTAGGCTATGAGTTCAGGGCTAAATCTTAATATATGAGTTTGAGAAACTTTATTTCATCTATCGAGATTCAACTGTATTGGAACACCACAGTGAAGCGAAAAATTATTAAATTTTAGATGAGTCGCATTTTTTAACACATCTGCTTCACTTTCGTACCTATTTTGAGGACATGTTTCGCAAATCTTCGCTTGCATCTACGGCTCTTGTGCGACTGACGCTAGATCCAGCGGTGTGCTGGATCTAGCGTCAGTCGCACAAGAGCCGTAGATGCAAGCGAAGATTTGCAAAACATGTCCTCAAAATAGGTACGAAAGTGAAGCAGATGTGTTAAAAAATGCGACTCATCTAAAATTTAATATTTATTTCATCTATTTCATTCATTCAATCCAATATGAGTTAATGCTGGAGGATGTTAATTACAACAGAAAAAAAGACTCAAAAGTTTATGGTATTCATGAATTGCTCTACATAAATATATAATCCAAATTCTGTAAACATTTTATAAAAATATTAGTGGACAAATACGTTATTGAAAATGGTATCAAATTAAAGACCAGTTTATATAGAGAAAGCCTACAAATAATGTTCAAACATCTGCAGTGATAAAGTTCATTATGCTACTGTGTTACTTCCCTCACAAAGTATATGACTTCAAATTTGACATGCTATTTGCATTTATAATGCTGAAGTTATGTTGTGCTTTTCAGTTAGCTGTTGCAGTTTTTCAGTTTTTCTGGGAATATAGTTCAATAGCCAATAACTATCTTTTTAATACTTGTCACATTTAAGTAATTTATACTAGTTCAAACTGTTAAAAAATAACTTTATAATGTTCAGTAGAAGATTCCGGGCTGTAAGGCTGTGAACCACTGGGTTTCTTCATCTCTCTCCCAGACATTTTGCTTGCAACTGTGGCAAGCATCATTGGTGGCCATGAAAGCCTACATTTGTTAATAACTTTATAACACTAATTACAGATTTATTACACCAATTCCAAAAGCGTAAAGAAATAATCAAATGATCATGCTGCAGAACTTGATTTGTATCCCCATTTTGTGTGAAATTATGGTATATATTCACTGTTTTGTTCTAGTTTAGGATAGATATTAATACACATCATTCTTAAGTTAAAGGATTTTAAATAGATCAATAAAATAAAATAAAGAAATGGATAAAAAAGAAACAAAATCCAAATAGAGAACAAGATACACATAAAAATTAAAGATATCTATGCAACTATCTATTCAGTGTTGCAATATAATTCTTAAAAGTCATTGTGTCACTTAATAAAAACAACAAAGTACAGCACATTATAAACTGTGAACTATACACAAAAACTATACAAATGGTTTACCACCTGTTTCAAAATGTTATCCTCTATTAAATAAACAACAGCAGAAGTTTCTTAACCATCCAGTTTTTTGTAAGCAAATGATATGTTTAAAATTTTACTCTTTGGCGATATAATGCTCTAGAAAACCTGTCTTCTTGAATTTTTTCAACTGTAATATTTGAGTTTGGCTATAAATGGAGTTTTGTAGACTTGGACATACAATGACAATAATTTAAAGCTTGCTACTTCTTACTGCTTACAGCGCTGCTTAGAAAAGGCATTAGTTTATGCAGAAGGTGTAAGTTTTCCTTTTCTTTAGTTGGGAGATCTTATGGTGCATTGATTTAGACAAGAGTTCAAAATGAATTATTTTACCTAATTGCCTAAGTAATTTTCATATGTGATTTTTACATTTTAAATGTTGTCGTGATTATAGTGTCTGATATGCTATGTAGAATGTAATTTTTATTTCCTAACCATTAAGAATTGCCTTTTTATGCTCTAACAGTAATTTTATTTATTGAAAATGCTTGATTTTGCTGTGTCTCCCTCTCTCTTTATTTCTTGTATGTTATATTAAGTATCTGAAGGTATTGATTTAAAGGAATATCCTTTTAGGTAAGTGAAATACCTTGAATTAGAATTAGCTTGTACATTTTCCGCATGTTTCTTTATTAAGGAATGTTAGAGGCACGCTTGTTCACTACTTATCTTTGATTTGATTTTCAATATAAAATAAGCAGATTACAACAGAGCCAACAGAATATTTGAAAGACTCCTGTTTTTTCATATTATGGGAGTTGATAAAATGAATTATATAGTGTGTTCATAATTTTTCCTATATACTAGCAATAAAGATACCTAGCATAATTTCAGTTTAAAGAGAATCAAGAGAGTCAATTAAGTTGTAGTTTAAACTTTAAGATGGTATGTAAAAGTGCACTTCTTAACCAACGGCGAATTATGCTACTGTATTTTTGATATTTTATGTCATTATTAATGATAATTTTAGTAGGTTATATTTCACAGATCTGTATGTAAAACAATAAATTGAAGCAAGACCTTGGATTTCCTGTTCTAAGCCTGTTCTTATCTATTGCAATTTGTTTCATACATACTCTGTAGCATCCAATTGTTAAACATTTCACTATTATTTGAAGCAAAAGGTTAGAAACAGTGATGATTATAACATTTGAAAGTAATGAGTCGGTAATTCAAACACAAACATCACTTAAATTATCCTTACTTGGACATGTTTCGCAGAACGGTTTATCCCCATCATCAGCAGTTATCTGACTGGTTGGATCCGTGGTTTCCTGAAGTGAGCTAGTTGTCTGTGGTGGCATCTGTTGACTGTGAGATGAACTTCCAAAGAGAGCTAACGTCACCCTAGCCCCAATAAATAAATTCAATTTAAAAAAAACTTATTGTGCAACAACCTGAAAGACCCAGTACCTGTAAACAAGAAATCAGGTATATACAAAATCAACTGCTCAGACTGCAATAAGTTCTACATAGGAAAAACCAAAAGAAGTTTACATATTAGATTACAGGATCATATGAGATGTGTCAAATACAAACAAATAGAAAAATCAGCAATAGCCCACCATTTCTGGTCTACCAATCATGAAATTAAACTATTAAAGCCAGCCAGTAATGCAGCCGAACTTGTTGTTTGGGAAAAATTGCTAATTATAAAAAACAAACAGTATACTTTAAATTTCGAATTGTCACCTGAAAACTCTCTTTGAAAGTTCATCTCACAGTCAACAGATGCCACCACAGACAACCAGCTCACTTCAGAAAACCATGGATCCAACCAGTCGGATAACTGCTGACGATGGGGACAAACCGTTCTCTGAAACATGTCCAAGTAAGGATAATTTAAGTGATGTTTGTGTTTGAATTACCGACTCATTACTTTCAAATTTCACTATTACTGTTTGCTTTGTGTATGTAAGAAAATGAGTAATACCTATAGCTATTTTTGTAAAAGCTATTGATCAATGAAGTATATAAATTATAACCTTTTAAAATAATAGCGTGTATACTCACTGGTAAATGTTAAGGGTAGAGAAGTTCATGATAATTTAACACATCAAATAATTTTTTTACATTTTTTGTGCCAATGTACAATATATAATTTTTTTTTAAACATTTCCAACATAAGATTTAGTGAAACAAGCAATTTCACCAAGAAGACATTTTATCTTTTTCCTCATAAAACATCTACACAAGATGCCTGCTATCTTTGAAATGTACTCTTGGCTCTGTTCTGTAAATGTTATTCATAACTTTTGATTGCTTGTTAAATTAGCTTTTTTATATCATTACAAATACTGAGGTTTGATAATTTAAGTTTCAAAACAAATGTTTAAGATGCTCTTTATTTCACAGTCAGTATGATTGCATGATTTATTTTCACAGCTGTCCAGAGAAATATGTTTTATTTATTTAAGTAACAGTCTAAGCAGAATAATGCTAAATTTAGTATAAGTAATGCATAATGTTATAAGTAAATGTTGTGTTTGATTAGCCAAATTGCCAAAATGGTTTGGTGAGAGGCCTGGCAAGAAGAAGGGAGACCCAGAAAGCCCTGAGGAAGAGGAGCTGAAGGCTGATGTAGGTGTTGATGAGGAGATTGAAGAACCTATATTTGAACCTGAGCCTGAACCTGAGGAAGAGGAAGTTGAGGAGGAAGAGGAAGAGGAGGAGGAAGAGGAAGAAGAGGAGGAAGAAGAAGAAGAGTAAATGCAGAGTAGGTATTCTAGCTTTAGACAAATATAGCAAAAAGATACAAATACTATGTCCGAGATAGTGGGATAACAACTAAAAGTCACCCTGCAGGGAAGTAGCATGTACCTAAGTTAGCTTTACACTTGCTAGAGTATTTTTAAGAATAAGTGGTTGCACTTATTTATATTCACCTTCACTCTTTAAATGTTAGAACACAATTGAAACTTTTTGAGGGCATTCATGACTGAAGCTTTCTCCTTCTTCTTTCCCCTTCCTGTTGGTACTGATTATGCTGCCATCTTGTATTAGGGGCACAAAGTTTAAACACTGCATTTAATGACAGGATTATAAAATATATTAGACTGTTAATGTTTTTAATTATGTGCATTCTTTCCCAGACATTTCTATAATCTTATAGAAAACGTACTTTATAGAATATACGGCAAATTACACTAATCAAACCATCATTTGAGTTTAAAGGCCACTCATACAATCTCAAGTAAGCCAGCTCTAATGTAGCAAACTGTATAAGGTAGTGAAATGTAATTTAATTATAAAAACTCATAAAATGCTGGCTGGCTGCAACTATATCTCATAACCATATATCTATTATGTGTTCCAAATGGGAAGAATTCTCGCCTGTAGCGAATCAAATGCGTTAGAGCCTTCACCGTTGCCACCTCGTTATCCCCACTTTTTTTATATTTCCCTCTCTCTCACACTCTTGCGAGTGTTCGTGGCGCTAGACGTAAGGGAACGCAAACTGAATTTTCCAAAGTTTCATAATAATGCAGTTGTTGAAATCACAATGCAACATGAATATTTGTATATTACACAAATGTTTAAAATATTTAGTTTAAAGTTAATTATAATTTATGAACTACTTATTTTTCTAATCCAACGAAAATACCAGCAGTGCATCCGTATAGCTGTGAATGTTTCTTACGTTAAGAGATAATTCATCATTGTCATTGATAAGTTCCAAAATCTTGTTACATGCTATTTCTTTCCAAAAGTCGTCTTCTTGTAGTTTATCTGATGTCTCATGCAGTTTTCCCAGTCTTGTTGTGTTCCTTATCAATTTCTACATGAATAAGTCGTTCAAGACAGTTTAAAAATACTATTTCTGTTTGCAACATAATTTGAGCCCACATTAACTCTGATTGTTCTAGCAGTAGTAGGGGGTTGGAGGTGATTCATGTCTCAGTGATGCTGCTGATACACTTTTTCATGGTAGAGTAACTGAATAATGCTGCTTTGAACTCTCTTGAGTAAGTAGAGATTACGAACCATTCATAAACAATGATATAATGTGACCAGACACGATCTGCCAGACTAGCAAGAAGTGTATCAAATTTAACAAATACCTTGGCTTATTCAAAGTACATATTTCTTTTACACATCATGTCAAATGTTCACATTTCAGTTCTGAGTAATTTCAAATATACGTTCACGCATACATGCCAACCAATAATGATATTCATTACAGTGCTTACGCGCATTGCATTGTTATAATATAATGGTATCTACTTTATTTATTTGTATTAGGAAAACTATTTGAGCTAAAAATATGGGGTTTTTACGGTTATGTTAAATGCATTACTCTCTCCTTCCTCATGGATTAGTTTTTGCAAAATCTGAATTTTTGTCTAAGTGCAAATAGTATTTATTAGAGACTGATTAGTTTGGCACTCGTCCCATACCACTTAGGGGAAATGCAATATGACAACACCACAGGACTCCGATTGGTTGCTCACCTTGTAGTGCTCAAGAACAAACACCTTCCCATTTGAAACACATAATAGTCTTGAATAAAATGGTATTGATATTGATGCTGCATGCCACTATTTTCTAAACACTTTAATACTGTTTAATGCATTTCCTTCAAATTAAAACAATTTTTGTTAGCTAATATAAATGAACTCTGTAAACTAAGATGACAAATGCTTGCAGATGACATGTTAGGTGTGGTAACTCCTGGAAAAACCACTTGGAATGAGCCAACGCTGACTGCATGCATTTGAATGCATCCACAGATCATAAACTGAACGTAGAGCAGTCAGCATTCTACCCGATTATACATGAAAGCTACTCTAATAAAGAACTCCTCAATTATTTTCTTATGAGTTTACTGCAAGCTGTACTGGGTTTTTCAGTTAAACACAGTTTACTTTTTATGGCAGGCTAAAAAGGCAAAGTTCCAGATTGTGCCTGTCTCTGTAGCATAGGTGGTAGAGTGTCAGCCTCAAGTTCAAGAGGTCCTAAGTTTGAATCTCAGTCAGAATGAGTTTTCCGGATAAGATTTTTTACCAGAGTTTTCCTTATCCTGAAAAATTAATATCAGGCAATTCTAAGCTCTATGAATCCTGGGCTCACTTGAGCATAATTTTGCCCATTTCATTTATTGTCCAAGGACATTAATTAAAAATGGTCCCTAGATTCTAAGAAAATAAATGTAACAATCTCATTTCTAGTCTGTTATATAATCTCAGTTATTCTTTTATAGGAATGTATTTCCAGAAATTTCATTTATAATGATATTTGTTTGTTGCAGGTGCAAGGCTACATATGGGACTAAGTTTGGCAGCTTGTCATCATAAGTGTTGTTCCTTGGTGTGCGCCTTTTGGTGTATTTCTGTGAGAAGATCTGATATGACAACATGTACATGTAACAACAAAGGGACATATAAATAAATTTATTTAATTAACCATATTTATAAAAAATTGCCAGTTATTATTATATATTCATACAGAATGCTACACAGTTACTACCCTTTAAAAACATGTTTAAGAATAATAATGTGCACATCAAATGAAGCAACAACAAAGATTACTTGTGTAATTCATTCAGCTGAGCGTGCAATAATCACTAGGTATCATTACTGTGTGTTGAGTGAGAGTGATTATAAACACACACATTTAAGACTTACTTATAAAAAAAGTCTATTTAAATGCACAAAGAGTCATAAATTTGCAAGTGCAATTCAGTGGAAGTGCCTACGTTGAATATTAACAATCATATGTCACTCTCAAAAACAGTAAGATTCTGTCAAGTAAAAATTATGTATAAAATGATGGCATAAACCAGAAGATCAATGTCTGACTCTATACCAGTTCTCAAAAGAATCTTTCCACTTACCTGTTTCCTATTCCTGTCCATTTTTCAAAGCTCTTTCTAAAAATAAAGTACTAGGTCCAAGAAATGTTGCAGTAATTACTAATGTTATGGATTACACTGATGTCTTTATGAATAAAAGGGGATCTTAGTAAATGCAATGTGTAAAATAGGAAATATTTAATATAGCATGTGGAAAAAATTTTAAACAAATTAAAAAGTCATTGTGACAGGATTTTCTTTTGGGAAGGTGATGCGATAATCTCCACGTGGGTCCTATTTTCGGAGCTGGACCCAACATTCCTAGTTGTGATGAGTTCTGGAAACTACCATGGCTGCTCTTGCCTTTGCATGATCTCTTACCTTGGATGTGGTCGCGGATAGGAAGCGATGAATATTTTGTTGTAGAAATGAAATAATTGCTGTATTTTTCTTTTAGAAATTCAAATTTTAATTGATTTAATAAATTACACCAACTCGTCATAACACTGACGTAATACATACTTACAGTGTCAATGTTCTTTTTATATTTACAATGCACTTTCTACAGTGTCCGTTTTGCAAGCTTATGGAACAATAACATTTATGTCCAACCTTGATGAAGTTTGTGCACAGAAGAAAGCCAAATCTGGCTAGTCCCAAGTTATTGGCTTGTCGTTGCTATGGAAATTAAACAATTTTATTGGTCCACATCATATATTCACTGAACAATGTTTGTTACCATATTTGGTAATCTTTTATAATTCTTCCTTTAAATTATTTGAATAATTTTTACATTAAAACAATATTTCTTTAAAAGTTACAATAATATTATCATTACTAAAACATTAATAATATTCGTTATCCTTTGCTTCTATGTCTACAATGAATATTTCACTTTCAATTGTTATTTTTAATCTCAGTTCCTTTTTATGATAATTTATTTATCTTTTAATAATTTTCAATGAAATTCTATTTAAAATAACTGCCTCATCATGGATAATGAATAAGCAGAAGGTTCGAAACTAGGATAGGTAAAAGAACATAGGCGTACTGAAAAGGTAAGTATTGTGACTTTGTCTTGTGGGTTTGTGAAATTAAAAGTGCAGGTTACAAACACTAAAACTTGCTCTTTATTTCCATAGAAACACACTTTGATCAACCTGACAGTCCACTATTACGTCACATACACAATACAACTTGCAAGGTCATTGACCACAAACAAAGTTCACATAGCTGTTCACGCACACAAGTCCAACTAACAACTGTCTCCTTGACGAGCTGTGGCTTCCTTATTTATTCCTTACTCACTATCTGGAATGTTCTCAAACAATTAAGAGAAAGACGAACTCTCCAGAAATCCGTCTCTTTCCCCTCACCGTTTTGGCAAGGTTTTATCTCCACACTGCACTATGCAGTGAACTTTGAACTTTGAACTTGTTGGCCACGCCGCCTCGCCTCAACAATGTGTTTGCAACAGTATGTTTAATCATATGCTAGAATTAGATTTAGTGAGAAGGCCAGGAAGCAAAGTAAAATAGCAAGAATACATAAATTAAGATAGGTTATGACTGGAGGCAATTATAATAAACAGAAAACTTGTTTCATTCAGGAAGAGGCTTAGATTGGAAGCTACATACAAAAAGAAAAAAAAAAAAAAGAAAAACATAGTACAGACTGAGATAGGCTATGACTTCAGGCCTATTTATAATAATAGAAAAGTTGCTATATTCCGGAGATCACATTTAACAGGAAGGAAACATGGTAAAGGCTGTATTGACAGCAAGGAAACCTAGCATAGGCTGTGAATGGTTGAGATAGACTAAGGGCAAACCTTTGCAAGACAACACGAGGACATTTCTGAACTAGGATATGTGGTAAAAGCAGGCAATAATTAAAGGTTAGGATAGAGAGACGTTAAGGTTATAGGCAAAAAGTATGGTAACTGGCAGGGATAAAAAATACCTGTAGCCCCACAAGCGGGCCAGAGTCTGTTAACATGACTTCTGGTCTCATGTCCGCATATGCAAGGCAGAGGTAGGCGATCTTCCAACCAATACAGGGAAGAGATGTGGTCAGCATTCACCCTAGTAGATGGAAAGTTGGCTTTCTAGACCAGGGTTTTGCTACCTAGCTTAGCTCCTCAATTTGCTGACGATGCTGGATGGGCACCGATCCTATACCTGGGACTTAAAATCCACAGCCCCCAGGGGTGGGATAAATCCGGGGCGAATTCCATGCCAGGGAACCAAAGCACAACACCCTCATCCACTATGGCAAGGTACAGGGCAATTGGCAGGAATAGAGAGATGTATTTTATATCTTATGCATTTACAGGAAATGGGAATGGATATACAGTTTAAAAATACATATCTCAGAGTAATTTAACATAATCTTAGAAAATTTTATTAAAGTATAGTAATATGTTACAATATAAGAAAATTGTTAACAGCATTTTAGTAACTGGGCAAAGCCCAGAATTTTCACATTTGAGCAACATTTTCAATTCTTTCTTCTTGAAAGGGGAAATAGCCATAAAATTCATTGGTAAGCAGAAAGTAAATTATTAGAACTCTAAATCACTTCAAGATTTGCTTACACAGACCTAGAAATGGTAAAAAATCTGTGCAGTAATGGCACATGCCTTCAAAAATAAATATTCATTAATTATAATTTATACATACTACTATCCAGCTACATTTGTGTCCAGTTCCATAAGTTGAATGAATATTTTAATGCAATGATAATTTTTCTGATATTCTTGAAATGTTTCTGAGGGATCAAATGTAATGTAATTAAATTAAATTCAGTTTTAACCATACAATTTCCATTGAGATATGAAATAAACAACGCTTAATTCCTTTAAAAATATATATTGTTTACCTTTTAATTAAACATTTGGACTGAAAACCATAAATTGAGTATATTTTATACTCTTTTACATGTATTCCTAATGTTGTCTCAGATTTAATTCATGGTTAAGGTATGACAACTGTGCAGAGGTTGCCTTAATAAAATTCCCTTGTTTATTTACATTAAGAATCACACAGTATAGGAGAAATGCCCTAGATTCTGAGACAGTATGTCCCATCAAACATAAAGGTGCTATCATATTTTACTATTTCCTGCTTTAAAGCTCAATCATTTCATGAGTATGCACCATTTAACAAACTTATCAATTTACAATATGTATATATATGATTCCTGTATTGTTCTTTGTCATATGGCATAAATGAAGATATTATAGTTCTCAGTTTTCCTATGGAAACAAGATCTTGTATTGTCAAACATTTGAGGAATTCTTTGTGTCAAGATATTTGCTCACTCACTGAGGGTTTTACACACACAGAACTATGTACATCCAGTCAATACACATGGCATACAGAAGGCACTGTTTACCACTGCCAGGATTCACCTTCTTCTTTACAGCAGACTAGCATGGGTGTGTATTACAGCTTGCCCAGAATTGGCAAAAGGTATGATTTAAATATTTTGTTGATCGTAATCTGAAAATATGGAAAACCAATTATTAAAATCGATAAATAAAGTTACAATAAAATACTGATATAGTTTCCTAGTAATAAAGACATATAATTGCAACTCTGTACTGGCAGTTTTTGTTTTACTGTTTTTAACAGTGTTTTAATAGTCTCTCTTACTACAAATTGCACTAAAGGCAGTACACGCTGTGATACATAAAGTGAAATGGTAATTCATTAAAGCAATTTGATGAGAAATGTTTAGGCTGCCACCTCAGCATTTGCTTGTTATGAGGACTGAAAAAAACCTGGAAGAAACTTATTTAAAGAGATTTATCCTAGACTCTCCTTTCACAGGCCTGTGCCTTAATGATCTCAGCTGCTGGTGTAACATGGCTAATGAGATAGACATGCTATGGCATGAACTGAACTCAGCTGATTTTTCTAGTTCAATCATGGCTCAAAAGTAAAACCAGGGCCATGGTGCAGGGGGAACACAGATGTATGCCATCCCCCCACTATTTTTTTGGGGGGGGGGGATGCAGTCCCCTTACTAATAATATTATTTATACCTTTTTTAATTCATTACCTTTCTTAATTTAACATTCAAAATACTGCAAAAATACAAAATATATACATTCAAAACACATTCAAATAATGTTTATGACTATTATTGGACCTCCAGTACATATGTGGAACCCAGAGGATTACATAAAAGAATGGATAAAAAGTCATTCATATGCTGAGAACAACCAAAGCAGGAAGGCGAATCTACAAGCGCAGAATTCTGATCGGTTCTCCAGCATCTGGAACATTTTTTAGGTGTGCGCCCTCCCACTTTTTTTGTTTGGAATACAGCCCTGAGCAAAACTCTATTGCCTAATACATCCATGTTGTAAACAAACAAATAAATTGCTCATTTAGATTCATACAAATGATACAGTTATATCTACCATTACTGTTCTATTCTGATTCATATAATAACCTGTATATCTTGTTAGCCATGTCAATGTAAGTGCATTGGCAGTTTCATTGTTATTAAAATAATAAGCAGTCTTTCTGCCTTTGAGTACTCATCTTCCACTCTTAATTTCTAAAGTAGGCAAATGTATTTTAAACAAATATGTATCAAATCATATTAAGAGACATTGAGTAAACTTTTATTAAAAATTAAAACTTCACTCACATCAGCTATTAAAAACAGGAACTTTTTCAGGACTGTCCCAGTCCCATCTTCAGCCGAATGGCAACTGAAATTAGCTTATGAATGAAATTAGTTTTATTGTCCACCCAACACAAGAAGGCAAGACGTAGGAATATGTAACATAATCACTTTTGCTGTTTGCATGATGTTTATTCTTGCCTTCTGGATATGATAAGGATGCTAGGTTCATCTAAAGTATGCAGTGTTGTCACATAAGTTGCCCATGCATTGTACATATCACTGCAGTTACTGAAACGAGCATTAGATCTGGCAATTACTCATATGTACTTTCATACACTCATTTTGTAGCAAACAGATCCACTACCACAGCAGAGAAACAGTTCAAGTCCCTTTCCCTCTTCAGGCTCTACTTATCCTCTTGTGGTGGGTAGACAGTACTTTTAATAATGCTTTAAATTCTAACAATTTCAATTACATATACAATCCTTCACCATATCCTACAAACTCATGCTATTGAGTTTTTAAATTGCAGAGCCCACATTCATTGCTGTTACATTCAATCACAAAAGACTTAGTGTTGTGTGAGGTGAAATTCTTGCCAGACACTTTAGGGAGAAAATAAACACTTTTGCATTGTTAAGGTAAATAAAGATGTTTTTGCATTTTACTGCACATGTCTTTAATGCAAAGTATTTAAGAAACTACAATAGATTGCTTGTTAAACTTAGCAAATAATGTGAAACTGTGTGAGAGAAAAGCAATTATTACCAGAAACATAGTTCCAGATTCAGTGCCTATGGCTGTTTACACAACATTTATAATAGGGTTGCAAGGGGTAGTGAAGTGTAATATGCAACCTCTCCTACCCAATTCTCATCCTCTCACCTGCTCGTGGTGCAACCTGCTTTTACAAAAGAGGCCCTGAGGACTGACTTACAGCAGTATAACTGTTACATTGTATTGAAGGAAATGCCAATTCAAATGCGGCTTGTCATGTTTTAAGTCCAATAGCGGTGAAGTTTATGAATGGATGTAAACCACTGATATGTAAAAACTGGTGTCCATTAAAAAATATTATAATTAACTCAAAGTATAAAATTGAAAGAAGCATAGAGACAGTGAAGCACAACTTAACACGAAAGTGCTTCAGTGTGAGTGAAACAGTGTGTCAATATCTTCTCGATTCACTTTTGTGCTAATTATAATTAAGTTTATAATGTGTCCTAATATTAAATATTCCAGAGTAAAATCCCCTCATTGGATCTCCAGGTGGAAACAACATTGGAAGAAGCAACAAATAATAATTACAATGCAATGAAAGAAGATTTTAAAACTACAATTGTGGATAAAAAATGGAGAAACATCTTTGAAGACAAGACACACATCCCTGATTACTCATGAAGAAAATCATAGTAATATTCTGTTTAAATTCCAGCCATGACTGCTTAATACCAACTTCTTTAAAAATTAAAAAAAATTAAAAAAAAAATTAAAAACTTAAAAATTAAAAAAAGTCGGTATAACTTTAGTTCCTCAAAATAGATATAGTATTAAAACTTTACTACAATTTTCTAAAGAAGATAAAATTCCTAATAATAAAAAATCTGGTATTTATCAATTTAATTGTTTAGATTGTGATCAGTTTTATATTGGAAAGACGAAATGTAGTTTGGAAACCAGAAAGAAAGAAAATTTTCGTAATATTAAATATAAAAAAACTGATAAATCAGCTGTAGCAGATCATTTTTGTTTATTTAACCATGAAATAAATCCCGAAGTTAAATTATTAAACCAATTAGATGGTCCCATAGATTTAATAGTTTGGGAAAAGATATTTATTTAAAAAAATAAATATCGCATAATGAATTTATGACATACCGGTGCCCGCCTCGGTAGCGTGGTGGTAGCATGTCTACCTCACGTTCAAGAGGTTCCGAGTTCGAATCTTGGTCAGGGTGAGTTGTATGGGTAAGGTTTTTTCCAGGGTTTTCCCTTATCCTGAAAGACGAATGTCAGGTAACTCTAAGCTCTATGGACCCCGGGCTCATTTGAGCATCATTTCATCCATTCCATTCATCGTCCGATATGACTTAACGTTGGAGGACGTAAATTCCAAAAATGACATACCGGTAGTTGATTCTGTTTTTAGGTTTGTTTTGTCTTCAGATGTTGGTAATGCTGAAAATATAACATAAGAACATAAATATAACATAAAAACATGGTAACCAAGATTTCCTTGACAATGTGACTTGTTTTGAACTGAGGACGAATGCGATTTGCCTTCGAAATCGATCTTCATTAGAAAGAAGAAATATTAACATCAATATCTTAAGTTAAGTGGAGATTTAGTAACAAATATTTGTATTTGTGTAATATTTATTGCTTCACTGTAACTAGCCTCATTTTCTACGTAAAATGAGTGAATATTACAGAAATGGAAAGCTGAGGCCATAATTATAAAATAGGAAGTGCAATTTTAGTAAGCTATTGTAATTCTTCATAAATTTATTATAACAATGATATTGTAACAAATTAACAAGGAGCAAATCTGTATTAAGTATTCAATTCTGCAAGATAAAAATAGCTAGTGTCCAGTTTGCTAAGTATGAAAAATGATGAAAGTTATTAAGGAAGATCAAAGTGCTTGATGAAATGTAGGTACATACCTTGTACTTTCCTGTGTTTTAAGGATATTATTTTCTATCTATTCCACAAATTATTCAAAATGGCAGCTTTAGCATTAACCATTCTTGCACCAAGTGATAGATGTAAAAAACATGTTTGGTTGTGAGGCACATAAAAAATATTAAAAGAAATAAAGTAATGTTGAAAAATCTTGCTGTTATTGCAGTAAAGAGGTCAGCAACTAAGCTATTAAGCTTATCATAGCAGATTAAAGGTTTCACAGTTAAAGATTTTATTTTTGTTTTGTGTTACACCATTCAGTTAGTTTGATTAAATCTTAATTTGACAAGACAACGCTGTTTCAGAATTTATTTACAATGGTAAAATGTTTTTAAAATCTGCTGTAATATTCTGAGCAACATACATGTAAAAGCATGAGCATAAATTGCAATTTCATGCCGAGCTTCCAGTGCTACAATAGGACACGTTTGCCTGGTTGTGTAGTACAAAATAACTGAAAATAGTACATATTTTTTGCAAAAATTAATATTGTAATAAACTCTGTCCCTGGCAATATTGCTTATCTTATTTTGACCACAATGATTCCAAAGTCTTAATTTGTTGCACAATACAAAAACAATAAAAAATGAGGTATTACCTGATCATGATTGTTTATCAATTTCCTTTGCTTCCTTGTTCTTCTTCCTGTCATATGCCTTGAAGTAAAAGTCACTGAACAGGTAGTAGAAGAAGATTGAATTGGGCAATGTAAAGAAAAGGGAGAAGCGAGGATATCCACAATCATAAAACAGGAGCTGAGCAGAGTGTAGAAATGCAAAGCAGAACTGGCCCTGAGGAAAGAAAAACACATTTATACTTTAAATTTTAAACTGTATTAAGTAAAAACAAAATGATGAACTACTGTTAGTATTGTATGGTTTGTCTTTCAATATTTAAACTGATCCATGCAGAGACATTTTAGTTACAAATATATATATACCCCGCCTTTAACTGCAATGGTCATATTGGTGGCTGTTCTCCTTTGGAACATGTCAACTCTTATACATTGGGTTACTTGTACTTTTTATTTTATCATTAGATAACGCACACATTCACACTCCCATTCATAATTCCAAACTCTTGGGAAGATGGGGTTCATCTTGGTGGAAGAAAAATTCCCACTCCCAGCTGGGAATCAAACCCAGGACCCCATGCACAGCAGGCAGGTGCTCTATCGACTGAGCTATGGTTGCCAGCCAACAGAAATATTTGCTTCAGTCCGATGCACAAAAATATTAGTTTGATAACAGATTAGATTCTAAATTTTCCAAAATTATCTTAAATATTTCAGGATAGTTATATGCAAAATGTTGACTCTTTATGTATTAGTACTACTCATTTGTATTTTATTAAATAACAAAACAAGTTATGAAACTAAATTTTATATAGAAATATCACCCTTAGAGAACTGCTTTAGAGAGGTGGTATTACTTTTTACTACATTCACTGATAGTATTTATGCCAGAAACTGACATTTCTCTTGTTTCAATGATAAGTGTACATATGACATCTGATGAGATATAGTGTACTTTTGTAAACACAGATTTGTATGAACAAACTTCAGATGCTTTGGCAAACTGCAATCTTTTTGTACAAGACAGCAGATGGTTCAGTTTCTTAATAATGGTAGCACTTTGCTCTCCCTTTTATACAAATAATGTATACTATTTATATATCTCGGGTTCATTCCTGCCCAGTTTTGTGGAGTGATCTATGAAAAGCACTGTTTTGTTTGCAGATGCCAAATTTTGGATAGGTAGAGTCAGACTGAAAAATTCATGCCATAGCTGGGATTTGAACCATGGATCTCCCGGTCTCTGTGTGGTTGCTCTTAACTATTGAGTTACCATGGCCAACATGCCAGCATGATATTACATTTTCCAATGGACTCGTGTGTTTCCTGGTAAATAATTAGGGGCTTTCATATACAATGACATATGCATAGTTTAATAGCACAGAGATCAGAAATTTATAATAAACAGTGCTCAAATATGACTCATATATGACACTTCAAGGTGTCTGCTTGTCAATTACCATTAATAAAACAAATTAATGGTAAAGTGTTTATTACTTTAAAATATTCAAATTGAAGTGATTGCCTGTAAACTACTAAAGTTCAGAGTAACCAGCTGTCCCTGCAAAACAGCCATGTACAGCAGTAATCTTCCAAAGAGCACAATAAACAATGGATGCTACTGAGTAATGGGACTGTCAAAAAGAGAATCAGTGATGTAAAGTTAGTTCACAATTTCATTTTCCCACATTCAATTCTACTAATGCCTTCCCTTGTGAGAATCATTGATAGTGTCGCGAACCCGTGTCTACGATCGTGCAGCTTGTTCACACAAAAGGAACTGATAGGCAGGCAGTGTGAAAACCAAGAGCTGGCACACAAAGATAACATGCAGATAAAGGTCTGCCGAAACAAACAAACTGAGATAAATGGAAATTTCTAGTTACTTCTTGACTGATAGAGACTGTTCAGTTTCTGGTTTATTTTAGAACAATCTAGAATTATCGATGCAGGTATTTAAAGAGGCGACAACTGGCCAGGAGTCGAGTTGCAAGTTGTGAAACAAGAGTTGTTGTTGTAAGACATGTAACAAGAGTGAGTGAGTCGCGAGAGGTAAGCAGAGAACAGCTGAGAGTGTTGTTGTAAACTGAACGCTGTTATCGACATCGACCTTGGAAGATTGTGTTGCGATATATGATGTAATTTTGCTGCTACGGAGTGTATTTCTACGCAAATAAAGAACATTTAGAATTTTGGCAAATTGGACTTTTAATTCTACGAACCCACATTATATTGCACTTTATCAATCAGTAAGGATACTTTCTGCTAGCAGCTCTTTTAATGGATTAAAACATTGTAAAAAATATGGCATACCATTTGCATTGTAGTGATGTACTTCTTCCACCAGAGGTATTTCTGATACTGAGGTCCTAGAGCAGCCAGTAGGTAATACATATACATTATTATGTGAACAAATGAATTTATTACTCCAAGTAGAGTTCCATGTCCACCAGGGTAATACTTCGTGACTCCCCAAGAAATCATGGGCATTACTGTATGATGATACATATGTAGGAAAGTGATTTGTCTATCCTTCTTACGAAGCACAAAGAACACCTGTAACATAGCAAAGAAACATTTTTAGTGCTAGAGAAACAATTACAGCAGTGGACAACTCTCTTTCTTGGACCCAAATATAATCAGGAATGATACAAAAATAAAATTTGGAATTTACAGGAAACCAACAGTCAGAAAATTACATAAAACTTGTAGCTACAACCCAATTATACATAAACATCAATAATAAACAGTCTTACACATAGACTAATCAACATACTGTGACTTTGTGGGTTCGTGGAATAAAAAGTCCAATTACACCACTCAACAATGTTCTTTATTTCCACCGACTTACAGTTTAACACTTGCCAATTACACAGAATTACTTGCTGCACACAGTTACAATTCACCAGTCCGTCCGTTACAATTTCACTGTACTCGCGGTTACGTAAGCTCCGGTACACATTCAAAGTTACGTACAGTCTTCCGTTGCCCAACCCTTTCGTTCATTAACACGTCACTGACTAACTCTTACACCAAGAACTGCGACTGTCTCCTCACTCACTGACAAAACCAACTCACTGACTGACTAAACCAAAACCAACTCAACTCACTAACTAACTCCGTCTGTCTGTCACATTCTTTATATAGGAATATCGCCGGTTTCTAGTGACCAGGAGAATGTTCCAGATTACGTAATTTCTGGAACCAGGTGGACAGAAAAACAGACGCACAGTTATGATTCTTTCCGACCGCTGGCTGTCACCACTATAAGACAAACGAGGGAAAGGCGTGGCTAACCGAGCCTCCCCTGTCTTCCGTTGCCAGCTGCTCACAGGGTGTTTCAACGCTCCCCGTTACACTGCTCCCTTCTCAAAGCTGTTCGCCCTCGAACAGCCCCATCGTAGCGTGCGAGGCGGTCCAGGTGTACCACCAGCATCTGCTCGGAGTCTCAGCCAGAAGTAGCGCTGCCGTAGTTTGTGAATCATTCGGTTCGCTCCCAGGTGTCCTCCTGAAGTACCGGCGTGCACTTCCTCCAAGACTTCCGGGACCTTGCTCCGGGGAAGTACCAACTGTCCTCTCCGCGCCTTCCCATCGGGTGACTCCCATACCCGGAACAGCACGCCCTCTCTGGTCTTCAACGAGTCCCATTGGACCCAGTGCGACTTGTAGGTGGCGCTCCTCGGTGCGGTGTCCTCCCAGGTCGGTCTCGTCCCTGCGTCCACTTCCCTCAAGAGTGGCCCCAAGTCTGCGTCCGCCAGCTGCTCCCTCCTCAGGCCTGCGCTATCCCAGCCTTCAGCAGGCACTGCCACAACTACTCGGACTGCTGCGGCACGCTCCTCCTCTTCCACTCTTGTGCGCTCGTGGCCGTCCTGGATCTGCGATAGGACACCTCCAATGCAATGGTCGCTGGCGTCGGTGTCCACAATGAAGGCGCCACCCGGTTGGGGGAAACTCAAAATTGAAGCACTGCACAGGGTCCCCTTCGGGTGCTGGAAAGCGTCTTCGGCGTCCTCCGTCCACACATAAGGCCGGTTTTCCTCCGTCAGGCGGGTGAGGGGTTTTGCGATGTTGTCGGCCTTTTCCTCTAAATCATTAAGGCGGTCGTCTACTTGACCCTTCCGCTCGCCCAGTTCCGTCACGTCATCCCTCACGCCGGCCAACTGTTCTTCAAACTTGGCGGCGAGAGCCTCGTTCGCCATCTTCATTTCGGTAGCCGGACCGTCATTCGCTGCTCTCATTTCCGTGGTTAACTCATGCTTCACTTGTTCCATCTTCTCGGCGATGTTGTTTGCCGTCTTCATTTGTTTCAACTCTGCGGCGATGTTCTCCCTAGCCGTCCTGATTAGTTTCAGTTCCGCGGCCAGGTTATTTCTAGTCTCCAGCGTCTCTGTTAATTCGGCCCGCATTTCTTCCATCTTCCTGATGATGTTGTCTTTAGCCGTCTTCATTTCTTTCAGTTCCGCTAAAATCTTTTCTAATGCTGCCTCCATCGTTGTAATGTTCGGTGATGTTCTTTTCCCGCTTCCTGACACCAGTGTGACTTTGTGTTATCCCACTTCTTGACACCAGTGTGACTTTGTGGGTTCGTGGAATAAAAAGTCCAATTACACCACTCAACAATGTTCTTTATTTCCACCGACTTACAGTTTAACACTTGCCAATTACACAGAATTACTTGCTGCACACAGTTACAATTCACCAGTCCGTCCGTTACAATTTCACTGTACTCGCGGTTACGTAAGCTCCGGTACACATTCAAAGTTACGTACAGTCTTCCGTTGCCCAACCCTTTCGTTCATTAACACGTCACTGACTAACTCTTACACCAAGAACTGCGACTGTCTCCTCACTCACTGACAAAACCAACTCACTGACTGACTAAACCAAAACCAACTCAACTCACTAACTAACTCCGTCTGTCTGTCACATTCTTTATATAGGAATATCGCCGGTTTCTAGTGACCAGGAGAATGTTCCAGATTACGTAATTTCTGGAACCAGGTGGACAGAAAAACAGACGCACAGTTATGTTTCTTTCCGACCGCTGGCTGTCACCACTATAAGACAAACGAGGGAAAGGCGTGGCTAACCGAGCCTCCCCTGTCTTCCGTTGCCAGCTGCTCACAGGGTGTTTCAACGCTCCCCGTTACACTCCCATGGATAAGGCAGAATACTTCAAATAACAAAACGCCATACTCTACAGAGTAGAAGAAAATGGATACAATAAAAGTCTGGTGTTTAAGAAAATTAAAAAGACAAACTAAAGAAAATTATTAAGGAAGCAACCACATTCATTAAAAAAAGAAAGCAACAGCATATTCAGTGCATTCACATACCACCAACAAACATTTAATAAATTCAAAAAGATCTTTGAGGATCAAAGTATTATATTAGTACCTACTAATAGATACTCAGTTTTAAAATTGCTAAATTCAAAAACAAAACATGAAATCCCATCAATAAATAGAATTGAACAGAATACACCAAATAAGTTATAAGATTTATGAAAAATGCTACATAGGTCAGGAACCTAAAAACCAGAGTCAAAGAGCACTTTAGAAACATCAAATTGAAACAAGAAGGTAGTCAGCAGTAACATTTCAGTTTTGGAACGAAAATCATGACATTGATCCAAATAAAAAATTACTAAAAGGAGTGATAAACCAAAACAAACTCACAACATGGGAGAACATATTATATGGAAAAATAAGGACCACGTAATAATGAACTTTGAAATCCCACCAGTAGATAATTTGACAAAGAAGTTCATAGTTCCACTGCTAGAGAAAAGAGCAGATGACATTAGTTGGAAAGAAATTGAAAAGGAAGTTGAAAGCTTCTGAAACTAGTCCCTGAATAATATAAAAATGTGAGTGAGAAAATTAAAAAAAAAAAAAAAAAAAAAAAAAAAGGAACTGGCTGAAAAGAGTTTTTTCAACAATTCGAGCACTTTGGTCAAACTTTATAGCTTCAGAAAGGAGTAAAATTAAGAACCCAAAAATATAGATACATTATGTTCTATTGATGATCACATGTTCATTTACAAATAAGTAAAAAAAGAAGTAGATTAACTGCAATTATACCATACACGTCAACAGAACTTTTCTTCAATTGTGGCATGTAATAAATAATGGGTCAAGCGCCAAAAATTCAACTTCTGAGTTCTTGGTGAAATATCACTGTAATTTCCATCTCCAGCAACACATCTATCCTGATTAAAGCACCAGAGCAGTGGGAAAAAGTATTTATAGCTATCAAAAGGTGACACCATGTCAAACATCAACACCATGGTTGAAAAAATGACTCATGTGCGAAGACACTGACAATTGACTTGCTGTAGTGTGGCAGTTGACATAATTGTATGATTTAGTTGCAATAATAAAGATTGCTTACATAACTGTTATAGAGAAATAAAACATAATACTGGAAAATTGAGAGGAAAATTCTGTCAAATTGGAGGAAGAGAGGTAAAGGTTGTGCCCAATATGAAAGGAAGATGGTACATAGTGACAATCTTATGGTCTAGTTAAAGAGGCTTCCAAGCATTAGGAAGGCTTTGACTGGCTTTTTTATTAACTTACAGAATCAAAATAAGTTACTTTAAAGTTTAATAAGAATATTGTACTGACAAAGATTACATGTCTGGCATGGAATGACTTACTTTCCTTCTAAACCCAAGGTACATATGCTGTAATAGTAATATTAATATATTTTTTCCCCTCATTTTAAAACCACAGAGGAGCAAAGTGAATGTACTGCACGTTTAGTCAACTCTAATTTAAATTTATATTTTGAAGAGCAATGTCAATCCTTCTGATTTTCAACAGGTGTAGTTGGAACCACTACACTGTGAAACTAGGTTGCCTGAATAAAAGAGATGAGATTTAACTAAAATGATTCCATATTTGAAAGAGGAAAATAAGCATTTTTATAACACAATGAAATTAGGTGAAATGGGCATGATTTAAAGACAGGAAATTTGTACTTCAAAACTTCTTAATAAGTTTGTTATAACACCAAGTTTATTCATAATAACTTAATGATCTTAAAATGTATTGTGAATCAATCTTAATACAATGTTTTTTACAATTTTATTTGTGTTAAAATTTCAGTTAATGGATATAAAATCAGTGCTGCAGTTGGCCCGGTATGGTCCGGTAAGCCGCACCACCTAAAATTTGAACACATTGTAAGCGTACCGTCTAAATTCGTGAAATGATGGTTAGAATTAAAGAAAAAAAATAATGTTTATTGATTGTTCTTAGTGCTAAACTGGAAGGGAAACAACTTTTATATTAGCCATACAGCTTCTTGGTATAACAATGAAGAGTCAGGCGGTGCAAACCACAATTAAGTGACTTTTGGTGAGTAGCACCTAAACTTTTTTCCAGTTTGGTAAGTACCGCCTAAACATTTTTTCCAACTATAGTACTGTGTAAAATTACAATTTACTAGCCTATCTAGAACTTGGCATATTAAAGGACCCTAGCCTATTTATCTTGCATGCACTTTTATATATTAAGGAAAATATAAATAACCTTAATCACAGAATATACTAGGGATAAAAACTTAATAGATTGTCCTAATACAAAATTGTCAGTCAACGAACATCATTATACTTACATGGGTATTAAATTTATAACAGTCTTCCTCAGGAATTAACAGTAATGAATAGAATAGAATAGAATAGAATCTTTATTGTCACATAACGTTTACATTGTAAGCCTAGCTGGTAAACTGGTGAGTCGTCAAGTTATACATAAAAGAAATTTAAAAGAAAAACTAATTCTAATGTATATGTACATAAATTATCAATTACAAGTAATGCAGTAGTTATGATATTGTGTCATCCATGAATTCCTGTATGGAGTAATATGTCTTATGCAATAACAGATCTTTTACACTTTTATTAAATAGTTTCAGAGTTTTTATTTCTTTGAGTCATTGAGGTAATTTATTGTATATTTTTATACCCATATAATAGGGTGTTTTTTCATATAATGTTAATCTATGCATGGGGTATTTTATGCTGGACTCTTTCCGAGTGCCGTAATGATGACAATTTTGTTTTTGGATAAGTTTCTCATAATTTTTATATACATAGGTGGATAACTCTAAAATATATACTGAGGGCATTGTTAGAATTTTTAATTTTTTTAATAGTGGTTTGCATGAATCTTTAAAGTTGGCATGTAACATTATACGTATTACCTTTTTTGGAATTTTAAAAATAGTTTCCCATCCCGATGCATTTCCCCACATATACCATAGGCCAAGATCGAATGAAAATAGCTGTAATATACAATTTTTTTGTTTCTATATTCACCATATTTGTCAGGCATAACATGTTATAGCAGGCCGAATTCAATTTTTTGGTTATATGTTCAATATGGATATTCCATTTTAAGCATTCATCTATGTGCATTTCTAATATCTTACTATAACACTTTATTGTAGAACTATTATTATTGTCTACATTATCTTGTTTCAGATTAGCATTAGCAGCAGTTTTAAATTGTATAATACTAGTTTTTGTTTTATTTAAGCTCATACCATTATCAGTGAACCATTTGTCTAAGTTATTTAATGCATTGCTTATATCAGTTTGCTAACTATTATGACTTATATTTTGTAAAATAACTGATGTATCATCTGCATACAATATTGGATACCCATTTATACTTTGAGGTAAATCGTTAGTGTAAAGTATATAAAGCAGAGGACCCAGCACAGAGCCTTGCGGTACACCACTGGTATTTTCTCTCCATTTTGATTTATAAATTCCAGTGCTACATTTACTAATTACACTTTGTTTGCGATTGGACAGGTACGAATGAAACCACTTTAAGTTTTGATCTTTTATATTATAATATTCAAGTTTTTTTAAAAGAATTTGATGACTTATGCAGTCAAAAGCCTTCGAAATGTCACACATTATTGCAGCAGTATTTTTTGTAAATCTAAATTTAGTGCTATTTCATTTACTATTGTGGTTACAGCTGTAATTGTTGATAAATTTTTTCTAAAACCATGTTGGCAATCATTTAATATTTTATTTTTTTCCAAAAAAGCTTTTAATCTAACATATACTAATTTTTCTAATATTGTTGAAAAACTTGTCAAGACTGATATTGGGCGATAGTTTTCTTGTTCATATGTACCACCTTTGTGCAAAGGAGCTATTAATGCATATTTCATTCTTTCTGGACAAATGCCATAATGAAAAGATTGGTTAAATATTTTTGCGAGTGGCTCACTTATTTTATTCCCAATTATTTTTACAAGCCTAGGTGGCAGATCATCCCATCCACTACAACTTTTTGATTTCAAAGTTGCAATAATGTTTTTTACATCATTTGTTGTTACATATCCAAGATCAAAAACCTGTGTATTGGGTGTACTCTTTTCCACATTCTTAAGAGCATGAAGCATGCATGGGGGTGTTTTTCGAATTACATTTGGAATATTCGTAAAATATTTGTTCAATGATTCAGCCATATCTACTGAAATAGCTTTACTTAATGATTCATTTTGTTGCTTGTTTCTTAGCCCTAATTCACATTTAATTAACTGCCATGTGGCTTTACTTTTGTTTTGAGCTTGTTTTATATAATTTTCAATGGCCATTTGTTTGGCTCTCTTTATGACTTTTTTATAAATTTTACTATAACTCGAATAATAATGTTTTAACTGTAAGTTATTCGATTCTTTGGTAAGTCTGTACAATAATCTTTTCCTTGCACTCGATACTTTGATACCCGGGGTGCACCAGTTTAGCGAGAAGTTTTTATATTTTTGTTTGGATACTTTTTTAGGAAAACAATGATTATAAACAATGTTTCAAATGTTTCAAATGCGTGATTACTAAATGGTTAAAACTTAAAGCCTTTTATGATATAAATGAATATTTAGACTGTTCTATGGATGATATACATATTATTGATGATTTTCTAATTGTGGCAACTGGACACAGTTTACATATGGAAAAGCTGAAATGCAAGCCTTCATTTTCAACTGCTGCATTGGAGCCTCTGTAATACCTCAGGAAGTTCCGCTAGTGTGTGCACCATGCCATATCATTACTCAATCACATATGCACAATTGCTTTGTGCCACATATGGTTTGCTAGCTGTAGGACAAGTGGGAAACTTACTTTATGGATGTGCCTCATATAACAAAAATTAAAATAGTTAATATATTTATCATATCTGCTTATCATTTCATTACACTGATTACACCATACATCTTTATAAAATCATTCATCCTAGCACAAAAAAGAACTTAAATAAATTAAATCATTACTCCTCCCTGCCCTCTCAGATCACAGATGTCCTGATCTGTCCATCACAGCACTATTTTCTTATAAATTATTATACTTCCCCATTATATACAACAGATTGTTAAAAATAAGTAGAAGAAATAAAAATAAGCAACTTCAAGAGGGAAGTAATACATTGTGTAAATTGAATGTAAAATTTAAGGAGGATAAAAATTATTCACTCATATAAATTATTGTATTTGTTATTAGCAGTTTAATGAAACTTACTGTATCTAGTAATTCAGTCAGCTTTGCCAGGAAATAAGTATAACACCCTCTTGCTACCTGAAATGTAAATCAGAAGCATGAGTATATAATGAAATAAGGTTTTATTCTGTATTTTCAAGACTGCTAGTAATGGAAAGCTGATACAAATTAAAGCACACATATATAGGTGAACTATTAAGAATAATTCTGTAAATTATTTTTAAACATTTACTTGGAAGCATGTACTTGGTGGTTAAAGCAACTTCTGCATTATCCTTTAGGATTACAATTTTTATTTATGAACATTTGTTGTTAACTGCATTTCGGGTACATGGAATACTTTACACAAAATCGAAAAGTTTAAAGAATACTGCATATCACTATGTGATATGAATGTTTGATACAAATGCAATTGTTGACTATATATACGTGGGTGGGTCAAAAACTAATGCCTCCTATTTTTTTTTTCCTTAAATAAGTAAGTTATGTGAAAACTTTGAATTTGGCGCAATTCCTCAAATCTTCTCCAATCCCCTGCAGTAGTAACTTCCTAAGTCAACAGGTGCCAGCACTGTATCCTCTTGCAAAATGGCTGACATTGACATTCGTATTAGACAGCGTTATGTGATTGATTTTTGACTGGGGAAGGTGAAACGCCAATTCGCATTCACGAAAGGCTAAAAAATGTGTATGGTGATGCAACAGTGGATGTCAGCACTGTTAGACGATGGGTTCGTCGCTGTAACGAAGCTGAAGGGCAAACACCATTGGCAGATGAAAAGCGAAGCAGCAGGCCGGTGACTGCAGTGACTCCATGCAACATTCAGCGAGTTGATGAACAGGTGAATTGTGTCTCATTACCTCCCTCAGTAAAGGCAGTATGATGACGATTATTCAACAACTGTCAAAAGTTTGTTCACGTTGAGTACCAAGAATGTTACCTGCCCAAAACAAAGAAACAAGGAAAACAATAGCCTCTGAACACTTGCAGCGCTTCAATTTGGAGGGAGAGGAGTTTCTGGAAAGATTGTTATTGGAGACGAAACGTGGGTTCATTTTTTGAACCTGAATCAATGGAATGGCATCACACAACGTCACCGAAGAAAAAAAAATTCAAAACTCAGCGGTCGGCAGGGAAAGTTATGGCGACAGTGTTTTGGGATGCAGTGGGTGTACTTATGGTTGATTTTTTGGAGCAGAGATGCATAATAAATTCTGTCCAATACGTCAGAACTCTCAAAAAGCTGAAAGCACGTCTTCGCCAAGTTTGCCCAACAAAAACTGTGGCGGATGTTCTTCTTTTCCATGACAATGCAAGACCACACACCAACCATTACACCACTGCAGAAATTGAGAAATTGGGATGGCGAGTCTTACATCACCCCCCATACAGCCCCGACCTGGCACCATCAGACTTCCTTCTGTTCGGGCCACTAAAGGAAGCTCATCGTGGGATTCATTTTGAAGATGAGGAGGCTGTGAAAACATCTGTGCGTCAATGGCTTAGGAAGCAAGACTGTGTGTTTTACCACACTGGAGTACATGCTCTAGTTAAAAGGTGGACCAAAACTGTTTTCTGAATATAATATTAATTAAAATTTCAAGTCAAGGTGCAGTAATATATAAGTTGAATAATGGATTACAATAAATAATATTTATATGGATTGTTATTGAAAAAATAATTTGAAGGTGGATTTAATTGTAATTTTATAAATATTATTAAAATGATTTATAGCATTATATTGAATAGTGACAAATTAATCGTCAATGTTGTAGTTTTCAAGCTATTGTAAATTGGATTCAATTTTCTTGGCAATTAAAAGAGAGAAAAAATATAGGAGGCATTACCCACCCTCGTAGATAAGTTTAATGATGTGTATAGTATTCAGAATCTATTCTCAAATTCTTTCCCAGCTCACAACATACATATTTTTTCATTCTTGAATCCTTGAATTCTCTTCTAGGCTAGATTAACTTATTTTATATTATTTTCTTTGATTATTCTATAACTTCTCCATTTTAATTATTTGTTATTATCTTATGTGTGATTGAAGGAATTTAATAATAGTGACATCAAAGTTAATTGAAAAAACTATTTGTAGTTTGTTTTTTGATACTTTGTTACTTATATTTTTATATTTTTGAGGGACTAGTTTCAGAAGCCATCACTTCTATCCTCAACCTCTCACCAACTATCCAGTTGGGGTTTTTGGCTAGTTGGAGAGAGGTTGAGGATGGGACCGATGGCTTCCGAATCTAGTCCCTCAAAAATATAAAAATGTAAGTGATGAAGTATCAAAAAGCAACTACAAATAGTTTTTTCAATGTTATTATCTTGTTTATTTTACATTAATTTAAATTTTATCTACTTTTAATCCAAAAGGGAAGTAAATTAAGCATTGTTTGTTAGTAAATAATGCTCACTTTAGCATCTATTATAAAAGTAGGAATCTTCAGAAATTGATAGCATATTGTCATTTCCTGTTGTACAAAAAAAATTACACTTTAAAACTATATAGAAATAAGTCGACTCACCACTGATTTGATGTTAGGATTCTTGCCAATAAAAGTTGCTACAATTGTATTTAAATAATTGCAATTAATATATTATTTCAAATATTCGAGGCATTGGTACAATACCACTAGTTGTCTAACTTTACTTATTTTGGCTTGTGCTATATTTGTGACTAAAATTACATTTAAATTTATGAATATTATTGTTGCTTCTGTAACAAGTTCCATTATTAATACAAATTAGGGCAGTACATATTAAGTGCATCTTGTATATTTATCTACTCGGTATTTTATTACTGTAATAAAGGTGAAATAGTATTACCAAATATAACCTACCCTCATTGCTTCAGGTGTGTAAGAGAAGTCTACAGGTTCACATTTCCAACTGTATCTTGTCAGCCATGCTCCATCAACTCCCTGGAAACAGATGTGCTGTTATGAACTTATTCTTATCAGATCACAAATGTAAGCCAAAAGGCACTGGACGCAATAAACAATGGCATAGTCCTATAAGTATATTAACTCAGGGAACAAATTGCACTGATGACTGTAATTAGCATTATAAATCAGTGCAATAATCTCATTTCTTAATTTTTGAAGAATTATGCATTGCTGCTATATAATATTGTAATTTGTTCAGTTTATTTCAATGTGCCAAATTTCCCATTCTTATGGAAAAAGCTCCAAATTGCCTCCATATTTAAAATATTTTATTATTAAGCTTAACATAATGAAGAGAGAGGAAAAAGAAAGAAAGAAAGAGAGAGAGAGAGAGAGAGAGAGAGAGAGAGAGAGAGAGAGAGAGAGAGAGAGAGAGAGAGAGAGAGAGAGAGAGAGAGAGAGAGAGAGAGAAAGAGAGAAATGTTTTGATGTATGATGGTGGTAATTAGAATGATTTATGTTGATTTGGTGACATTGTTTTCTGTATGTTGTGTTCAGTGTCCTGGAGCACTGCTCATTGATGGGATCAATCGAATAAAACAAACAAAACAAACTAAAAAAGAAAGAAAAAAGAAAAGAAAAAGATTATGCCTTATAACTAAGAAAACAGTCACACATATACTGGATATCTTCAAAGTTTCCCACAAATTTGAACATATTCCACCCCTTTCCCATTGGCATAGTTTTTGTTATATCATCCATAAAAAAATCAAAGGAATATGATTTATATTTTTATTTTTCAAAAGTATTGTGAAATCATGCTGAAAAATCCCAACATTATTTCTAATTTAATTCTTTTCTTCTGTTGGGTAACGATTTTGTACCCTTGACCTCAAACTGTGTCAGATTACAATCCCATCTCTCATTAAGAGTGGTTTTGTTCATTTCTGCCTCTATAGGAATAAAGGAAGCAACATTTATATTTTTATTTAATACAAATATTGAGAAAATAGGGCAGTTAATATACCAGAGTTATCAAAACTGCCTCCAGCAGAAACTTTTGGTGGAATGTAGTACTTATACTTAACATAGATAAATAATAAGAGAAAAGATCATTGGCTATAAAACTGTAAGTTTCATTTTAAACCCAGTTTACCAAGACTTATTTTGTAAAGTTAGGTGACCTGTATGTTTCTGAATAATAATAGTAAATAAAATAATAATAATAATAATAATAATAATAATAATAATAATAATAATAATAATAATAATAATAATAATAATAATAATAATAATAATAATAATAATAATAATAATAATAATAATAATAATAATAATAATAATAATAATAATAATAATAATAATAATAATAATAATAATAATAATAATAATAATAATAATAATAATAATAACAATAATAACAACAATAATAACAATATTAATAACAATAATAACAATAATTACAATATTAATAACAATAATAATAACAATAATAACAATAATAATAACAATAATAATAATAATAATAATAATAATAATAATAATAATAATAATAATAATAATAATAATAATAATAATAATAATAATAATAATAATAATAATAATAATAATAATAATAATAATAATAATAATAATAATAATAATAATAATAATAATAATAATAATAATAATAATAATAATAATAATAATAATAATAATAATAATAATAATAATAATAATAATAATAATAATAATAATAATAATAATAATAATAATAATAATAATAATAATAATAATAATAATAATAATAATAATAATAATAATAATAATAATAATAATAATAATAATAATAATAATAATAATAATAATAATAATAATAATAATAATAATAATAATAATAATAATAATAATAATAATAATAATAATAATAATAATAATAATAATAATAATAATAATAATAATAATAATAATAATAATAATAATAATAATAATAATAATAATAATAATAATAATAATAATAATAATAATAATAATAATAATAATAATAATAATAATAATAATAATAATAATAATAATAATAATAATAATAATAATAATAATAATAATAATAATAATAATAATAATAATAATAATAATAATAATAATAATAATAATAATAATAATAATAATAATAATAATAATAATAATAATAATAATAATAATAATAATAATAATAATAATAATAATAATAATAATAATAATAATAATAATAATAATAATAATAATAATAATAATAATAATAATAATAATAATAATAATAATAATAATAATAATAATAATAATAATAATAATAATAATAATAATAATAATAATAATAATAATAATAATAATAATAATAATAACAATAATATTCAAATCAAATTTACAAGAAGTATAGATAGAGGCAACATGAAAAATTCAACCACGGATCTCCTGTGGGTTTGAACCACGGATCTCCTAGTTTCCGTTGATACGGCTAGTGAGAAGAAATGAATAATTTCCAACAATTAACTTAAATTACAAGAAATATTTTGTGCTTTGATCAATTTTCCGACAAGAGCCCCAAGATTTTTTCCTATCTAGGTCAAACCTGAGTGGAATATTTTTTCCAAGTAGATCTGCAAATCTAAAATTATCTTTATCAATTCATTATTTTTAAAATGATAACAAATTAGTGATATAAATTGTTTGTGTAGATTAAATAATCCAAAGAACCTAATTTATGCATACTTATTTTTAAAAGTAAATCAGCATAA